>OX387604.1:292500-892500 GCA_947568835.1 Protonemura montana | reverse complement strand
CAACGATGATGGTTCCGAATGGATAGCAAGTAAACACGGAATCCCGCAGGGGACCTTGCTGGCGCCAATCCTTTTTAGTTTATATGTTAACGACCTGGCTTATGCAGCGAAAAATGTAAACACGGATGTAATTTTATATGCGGATGATACGAGCTTAATAGTCGAAAGTAAAAATAGAAATGAACTGCTAGCAAACCTAAAAAGCTCTATCAGCAAGGCAGAAAGATGGTTCAAACCAAACCAACTGAAACTTAATCACGATAAAACCAATATTGTTATTTTCACGGGGAAAGGAAGCGCAAGCGAAACGGAAGTGATATGTGAGGGCAATACTATATATACCAAAGATACTTGTAACTTCTTGGGCACCACAATAGATCACAGACTCATATGGAAAACCCATGCAAATAATCTTAGCTCCTCACTTAGCTCGGCCTGCTTTGTTTTATCCAACCTGACCAGTCATGTAAACAAAATCACCGTCAAGATCGCTTTCCACGCGCTGGTCCAAGCTAAAATTAGATATGGTATCATACTATGGGGTAGTTCGCCATCAGCTGAAAGAGTTTTTAAGAAGCAAAAAAGGGCTTTAAGAATAATCGGAAATTTAAGAAAAAGACAATCTTGTAAACCACTTTTCAAAGAACTTCAATTTTTAACTTTGACATGTATTTATATATTAGAACTGGTTTTATTTGTATTAGACAATATAAGTGATTTCAAGAAAAATTCCGATATTCATAATTTTAACACAAGATCCAACTACTTTCGCAAAAATAAAACTAGACTCAACATTGCAGAACAAAGCCCAAAAAACATAGGAGTTCATATTTTCAATTATCTTCCGGACTGCATAAAAACGCTAACTGAAAAAAGGTCAGTTTTTAAAGAACAAACGAAGAGGTTCCTCTTAAATCATGGTTTTTATACTCTTGACGAATTTCTAGCATCAAAGGATTGTAAATGTATTTATTGTGTAGATTTTATCTGTATAAATTGACTGTACATATGTATTAGGTTTTAATTTTTCATCTCGATGTATTTTATGCACATTCGGACCTTTTTTCATGCTCAAATTATGTTGCAATCCAACTAATGAGTGTTTCTGTAAAGAAATTGAAAAATAAAAAAAAACAATACAATACAATACAATGTGGGAAGGTGCAGACATGAGAGGGCGGCATTAATTTAATTTTCTCAAAATCATTACGTAATTAAAAATGCAGTTCTGACCATGTCATTCCAAGCCCAATTTCATCGTAAACTCGTAGATTGACTCCAAAAGAAACCTTAGAATAAAAATTCACTTGGAGCTGCGCCCGAAGCCCCCTATTTTCCACTCTTTCGGTGCATTCGCCTTGGGTCTCCTCCTCCTCCCCCCCCCCCACCCACCCCGCCCGCCGACACAAAAAAATATGTAATTTTTGCGTACCCCCACTAAAAATTTTACGAATACATCACTGAGCCTAACAGAGCCTAAAATGGAGGAGGGGAAACCAGATTCCGGCACGTAGCCTACTCCTGCCGAAGAACATCAAGTGGATCACAGGCTTAACGTCCCTTTCGAAGGACAGTGCAACGCAAACAACATAATTCCTCCACAATGTCAATGTGCATATTGCATATTGTGCATATTGTTGAGAAGTTGATAAGCAAAGCGGTTGCAGTTATTGTACCTACTAATGTGCATCCCTCTTATCTCCCTCCCAAACAGAACCAGCCTTGTGCAAGATGGTCACCCATCTAATACCTGACCCCCAGTGTTTCCAAATACGCCAAACCGATATCAACTTCTAGGCTTCGGCTAAGATAGCATTTTGTCATAATTGTGAGCCGCTTGAAATAAAAATACATAGAATTTGATTTGCATATCAGAAGAGGTCGTTGACAGAGTTTCGTGTCCGAGGGTGCCTGCGCTAAGTACCAAATACCCATAACTTGTTCAGGTAAACAACATTTCACGCGAACGACTTCGAGCCGACCTTGAGAATGCTAATGTTCAAGTCTAGAGCATTGCTTTCAAAATACACCCCTCGATGCAATGATTTTTTACACACTCGGAACTTAAAAATGAACGGACCGCTCCATATAGTACCAGAAATTACGGTTACATCAATTGATGGGTATAGTCCCTACCTACATATGCATTTAAAAGTAATGTAGCTTTGAAATTCGTAAAATCAAAGAATTGTGGATAAAGCCTGTAAAATACATTGATTGCTTTCAGAGTGGCAGAATGCAGAAGTTCAAAGCTAACGTTGCTATTTTCACGTGGAGAAATCTTGAAAATGTTCTGAACAAATCCGGAGACTTCTAGCCAAGTTTGGTTAGCGGTTTTATTCTTGTTTTGCATCGTTATTTGCATCACAATAAATAACAAGCGCAGTTGCAAGGTTATCGCCGTACAATTTCACTCTTCGCGATTATTTGTGAATGTGGTCGGTTTTGTGAGCGCATACTTGACAGATGTGTTATCACTCCTCATCAAAAATTTCTCTCCAATTTAATTAAGATGTGCTTTGAATGAAAAGCATTGCCGTGTTTCCCCACTCCAAAAATCTGAAAAAATATTTTATACAGCACCGAGATAGATATGAAAGCAGACACATAATGTGCAGTCATAGATTAAATTATAAAAATGATTGATCACGGAAGTCGGATGTCAAATTTGGAGTGTGGTGTGACAGTGGAATGGGCAGTCGTTTATAAAGCGTGAAAGTGATTTTCGGGGTGTTTTAAGGGGTGGATGCGGTCCTTTTCAGAGGATGACCCCCGCTGCTATGCAGGCTGCGGTAGGTTATAGCTATAACGGACAGCTGTATTATTGGTCTTTGGTATGAGCTCAAAGAATGATTCTCTTCACCCTCCACTCCATCCATCGTATCGTCTTATTCCGATGGGGAAACTAGCAGAAATAGTTCAATGGAAATTTAGACCATACTGGTCTCTCAACTCTCTGTTATGACTTTCGTCAGAATAGAAAAGTAACCGAACCGTGTGCTCTTCATCAAAATAAAATGTTTAGGTGAAGTTGAGCGGATACATTTAATACCCCCCCGATGTGTATTGCTGCATTCATGGCTGTCGATGGCAATTTTATCTACGAGAGCATCATGTGGTCCAGAGGGCTTCAATCAGGCAACACAAAAACAAATGGGCACTCTTCCGCAATGATACTGTAGAATGTAGGGGTAGGTACTGAATGCCACTCGTTTGCGTTACTTTTTTACCCGGCCTTCTTGTTGCTTTCGCAGAGTCGAGAAGTGTGCTGAGCGAACAAGAATTTAGACGTCTTTCAATAATGAATGTATGACAGAAGAGGAAAGGAAAGGGTTGAAGAAGCACACAAAAAATGGCAGGAAACAATTAGGAGAGTCTGTCTACAGTCGACTCATCGGCCGACAGTATAGGTACCAGACATTTCATGTATTAGTAGTCTTATAATCCATCACAATCATTTATTTACTTACCTACCTACCACCCGCTCTTGAATTTCAACTACGGGTTTGCTTCTAAAATAGAACTAGTTCCCATTAGAAATGTCCAGACAGTAAGAAATAATTAAGACGCTTTGTACTTCTTATACTGTTGGTCTTCCTGCTGTTGGTGCAGTTTGTTCTAACGTGAAAAGCGTTTTCAATACTCGAAATATTTGCTAATTTTGCTGTTCCGCGTGCGCGTAGTATAATTATCTTCTTTGCTCCAAGCTGTTCCTGCATATGCTAGGAGGTCGATAGGTTAACACTGACGACCAGTCTTTTGGTCCGTCATTCCGCGTTACCCGAGTCAGTATTCACCCAATCTAAAATCACGCACAGCTGGTAAATGGAAGAATACGTCTCGGTTTAATGTGTGAGGTGCAGAGCGCGCTGATCAGGGCGCTCAGGCATCAGGGGGAGGGGAATATACGATTCCAAATTACAGGCTCCATCGCTAGCAATATTGATATCAAATGTAAGGGTGGTCGTTACCGTAAGTTTCGACGGAACGTAGAACCTGGTATTAAAGATAAATGTCGAAATCGTCCGACGGCCGACGGCCGAGTCCGCTGAGGTCGAGCCCACTTAAAGTGAGCATGTCAATCCTATCTAGACGGATAGTCGCTGCTAGACCCGTGATAAGTGCACACGCCGGTCGCCCGGGTCATTAGCTAACCACGGAAATAACTAATATTACCCAGCAGAAGATGACAAAAGGAAATTGTTCACCTATCCACGGACTTCATATCTGCTTTCTTGTCCGTTTTATTGAATTATTTCTAGCACAGTAAAAAATAATAAGCATTATGGGATGGGACGAAATTTGATTCGATTAGTAAAATTGTATACCCCATCATTTCTCTCATCGGTACCGACACTGCCGTTTCTTTTTTGTCTGTTCGGAATCCACATCGGCCATAATTAAAACAGCATTGGTCACAAAAAGACGTAGCCCCTAATCGATCGTTATTGAAACGAAAAAAAACAGCTCTAGCGAGCAATCGTAAAACTCGCCACCGTCGCTACTCACTGCCGTCTTTTTTTGGTATTTTATTTGCTCAATTCCGTTCCATTCATGATTGTCACAAAATATCTCCACGCACGCTTGACCCAAGGCTATTTTGTCGTTCAATGGTTCCCCAGAAAAGTTTCAGACAATACCCAGGTGCTGTTCATCTTTGAAATATTTCTGGAATTTAATCAATTTCACCTCCTATACTGTTCAAAACGCGCAGAGAAATTGGTCGCAAACACCGAACGCTAACGCTGCCCAGTGCCCTGCATGTACCCGACCTGACCCACGCCGAACTCCATTCTATCCGATATGCCATGATAGTGTATGGTTTTCCAATAATCAATGTGATAGAGAAACTTTTGACTTTTTATGAGCACTGAAAAAAGCATTCCTTTTTTACTCAGTTTGTATGCCAGCTACTACCGAGGGACACATTTGTGTTGGTTTTTGAGAAAGTAATTTATTTATTTAGCTATATTGCGCTTACATCATTATAAATTGACATCACCTAATACATATCCTTTATTAACGACCACCGAGATATGTGGGCACATACTACACTAAACTTGTTTCAGAGACACAGAAGCCGGCGTAGATTGTAATCAACGTTTAAATAACTAACCGCTGAGAGCGCTCTCTTGCGTATAGTTGCAGCATAGTCCGGTGCGGTGTCGTACCCCAAAGTGGACCGCCTCTTGTGTGGTCCCACATTTCCCCGGGTGTCGAGGAAATGTCGTTCGTTAGGCTTCTAAGTGCACCATCTCTCTACTCCAATCGTAATCTTACCTCACCTGACTCTGCTCCTCACTTTTTATTCACTTACAAGTTACAGCTATAGGCAGACTATACATCGCCATTTGATCAGAATCCCGTTTTTTTTTTATAAACGGATACCATATACCTAACTTTTCCACTTTAGATCTAACAATACAAATTTAGACATCAATGGCCATGGATAGGGGTGCAAACGCAAGAAACGGAAACTCCTTGCCGTCTTCCACTCCAACTTGCAACTCCGCAAATGTAGTTATCTGAGACTGAGATGCGGGTTTTGGGACGTGAGCCTGATGACCCAATTATTTTGAAATTGAATATAATTGGATATGCATAGCTGTACTTATTTATTTATCTATTCATACACAAATTTAGGATTATTTGTTTGAAACTGGAACACGATAAACACTGTCTTTTCGATTCCTATGACACTTACTATAACAATAGAGAAAAGGACGAGACAATCGACGTTCTCGTCGCGAAACCTGAAACATGCGAAACACGGAACACTGCAGGGATTTAACATTGTAGTTGTGGGTAATTCTTGCCGCTGAGCATGGAGAGAGTACGTGACAGCCAGGAGTCATGTGACTCAGGACATACGTTTCGTGAGCCTGGTGGCTATGCTAGTAGGTATACCTACCGTGAAACGTACCATACAAGTTCAATTGCCAGTGAGCCATTCAATCTCACCAATCTCAAAAAAGAAAACAAAATGTGTGTCTTTACTTTCCGATTGCTCTTAGAGATCATGCAATTCTGTTATCAATCAAACGGAACGAGATCGTGAAAAGGATGGTTGTTATATTAAAACGAGTTCAGATTAAGTTAGGATTATAATCGTTATTAAAAATTAAGAATTGTCGCAGTGAGCCACCCTTTCCAATTCTATACATTGGTGACAAAAGATGGAACCCTATTCATAAATAATAATAATATATTGTATGGGACTGAAAGCTCTGACATATAAGCGACCTATCATTTTCCTTGTGCACAATTGCGACTGTTGACTATGTGTGCGTGTGTGCGTGTGTGCGTGTGTGCGTGTGTGCTCGCTTTTTTATCACCATTGAAAGAGACGGAGAATGAGTTTTGTGCACCCGTGCACCAACGCTCAAGCTGCGACAGTGGAGCGGAGATGCGTTTTCTAAATTGAAATGATACCATTTTGCATTCGACGATTGTACTAGAAAAGTAATTTATTTTATTTGTAAAAAAAAGATATATTCTCTCGAGTTCTTTGCAGCAATAATGGTATGAATTTAGACGGCTTTATTGACGTTGTTTGTTTAACAAAAATTAAAGTTTACCATAGTTGATGCCGAAAGGGAACCTTTAGTACCTTTCACAAGAGAATGAAATACTAAAATAGCCCTGCAATAAAATGCAGTCTGCAATTTTTCGTTGGTTTGTCCTCGTTAGCTACTAGCTACTAGCTAAGCTACTAGCTAAGCTAGTAGGACTTCCACAGGACAGTTAAACAGTGGACGTCATGACTCATGACTCATCGGCTACATCATGGGGGTCCGCTTCAACACCCCACACACGTATATTGCCAACTGTACCTTTACTCGAATGTCCCCCAATGGGCAATATCGATTATTTCGTCCATAGAAACAATTGCAATAGGAATTTAACAGCGCACTTAGTGACGAGTTAAAAAGCATTTAATTGTAACTGACGCGGAAATTTCTGCATCAAGCAAATATTTATGTCAAATATGATTGCTTTTATTTTAGCAGGACAACCTAATTGACGCGAAATGTACGAAACTGCCCTCCACTAATCTGATTGTTCAGCATGGCCCACCCCATTTGCTAAGCATAAGCCGTCATGTCATTTCAATTTCAACCCTCCCCTACCGTAGATATCCCTTTGTTATTTCGTCGGTTTCCTCCATGGAGCCCTTCACTCGTGTATGTGGAGACTGTTTAATGCTGATTTCAATGCTCATGTCATCCATCTTCAGCATACAGTGTGCACATCTCTCAATTGATATCAACCTTGTTAACCCAATCCTCTCTCCTCATAAGAACCCACATGTGAGCTCCTACCAAAGTATGCAATGCATTTCAATGACACCTTCAGCACTGTAGGTTACCTCTAATAACGTTAGCGTACATTGGATAGGTAGACCAAGTTCCATGACTTTGTCGTCACCTTAATATTGAATGTGATATAAATCATCTGTGAATATGCTCTGCACTGCGCTGCATCCTGCATTATATTATAAATATACACGTTATTTGTTTAATTTATTCACATTCGTATTTCCATCCCACATTCGATTCCCATGTTCTATAAAATTCTTGTCCTTCAGAACTCTTCAAAAGCTGCGGGAAATATTTTAAGCTTCTGATCATGCGCTCGTAAATATTTCATTTAAGCGTTAAGTAGATTTACCTCATGCTGATTTAAGCCCCTATTCTGCAATAACAGAGGCTGGCCTGCAGATTGAATTGATGAATGATGAGTATGGGGAGTACAGGAAACATCACGCGATTATTCAGAGAGTCGCTGCGCGATCGCTTTGTATGGTGGATTCTCGCACAGGAGGTATATTTTTCAAAATGTTTTAATGACCTCCTGTTGTGAAGTCGAAATCAAAGTCAGGAGCTCTAAATCGTAACTCGAGAATGAAGAAGTTACGTATGACGAGTTTCAATGTTCAATATTTGTGCTAGAAGGGGGTTTCGGTTTTTGTCATTTCGACCGAGTGTTTATTTTACTGAAAAAATCCAAATAGTTAATCCTTATTACTGGTGTTTTTTTGGTTGTAGTTTTAATCTATTTACTAGGAAGTACCTGCGCCTGCATGTACACACTATAATTAATTAACTTGATAAAACAGATTTTCAACCCCATCTCACATGATCTGGCTCAATAATATATTATGGCACTAAGCCATTTGAATTTGATACGCATTTTGGGCAATGTATCAAGTCTTTGATTCATTTGACAGCATTACTTTCTGTCCTGCCAGCCTCATGCTCTCCAATTTAATTTTAATATCTAAAAAAACTTGATAAAATGCTACTAGCATTAAAAGGTTCTCATTTAATACATTGGTTTCTGATTAACATAACATTTTGTCATTGATGATATGCTGATGTATGGTATACGAAGGAGGGTAGCTCTAAACACACACTAAACCAATCAATATGCTCTCACTATATGAGTTGTGAGTTGTTAGATGTGAATGTGAGTGTGACTCACTCTTCCCATCCCTTACTAGGCATGTCAACGTGTTTCGAATATGGAACTAGACCCCCGCAGTGATAACAGCACCTATTCATAGTTTGCAAGGGCTAGTATTAATATGAAGACCCCAAGCCAATAAAATTGTTTCTCATCGAAGAGGTTACCTCTGGGGCGAGGGATGAATCTCAAAACTTTATCTCTGGTTCTGAGCAACTTTATGCCGAGGACGGAGGAAGACAGCCAGAAATAATCAGGCTGTTTTATAAACTCTAGGACCCCTCTCTGCGCTAGACTTGATTTGATTAATTTGTTATAGAAAATCGTTAATACGGCAATTGTTATCACCGGTGGCGATGCCACTTTTTTCAGTATCACCGAGAATAGAGTTACTACGCTTAGAGAGCGCGAATTAATTTGAGCGTCATGAGACTATCTGCCTTTGAAGTTTGAACATTCATTTTCTGAGGTATGTAATAAAGCTGCGTATATTTGATGTTGTATGTTGGATTTGATTGGAAATGACGCATACATTGCCTGCCTCGCCCTTACAAGCTTCGATGGCTCGACCCATGTTTAAAACAAGATTTGAAAAGCTTTGTTCATGATTTCCGTTCTTTTGTTTCTACAAAATACAAATGCTTGATCGTAAATAAAAACGAGTGTGAGCATCCGTTTTTAGGGGTTGCATAACAAATATAAATTTTGAATTCTTATGCTCAACTCCGTCTCAAGCTTCAGATCTGTTGGCATTATTAATTCTCTCAGCTGTATTGTACGCCTGATAGTATTTTCTTTCTCTAGCATCTGGGATAGGAACCTGGTGCTCGTATGTATTTCTTCTTCACTCTCTTGTTTCAATTGAAAACAGTGCATCTAATTCTGAGTGACACGGCACTGGGACTGGCACAGACAGCTGGAGGCAGTATGTGACTATGTTTCCAAAATGTCTGCGGTAATTCAGTCGCTAGTAGCTAGTCGCTTTCGTCCTGCGTATGCCCCTTGAATCCTGAGTAGTCGGTCACTGTCAGCCTCAATGGAGCAAATGAATGGGATTGAATAATATGAAGATCGGGAGAGAGTCCTCCTACCCCCAGAATGGAATGATGGGACCACTGCGGCTGCTTTCGCTGCTTCGGCTGGCACATAATGCCTGGCACTGCCGTTGTCTACCATGCTCCTCCAAGCTCTACCTATCTCTATACACGGGGAAGCTTTCGAGCTCTCCGCCTACACCCACCCTTTAGTATATTCCCTGGTTCGTCTGTCTCTGCACTCTACCTCTCTCTCCCCCTCCCGCCCCTCTCCCTCTATTTCTCTCTGTGCCACCCCTTGCTAAAACCAACTAAACTGAAAGAAAGACTTCTGTTCGGTCTATTGTCAACCTGAATTGTTTCTCTCTATTTGGAAGCATTGATTCAGCCGACACATATTAATGATATACTTATATTTCTTGCATTATGAAACAATTGCCATGCGTACAAAATACGTAGGCGCCCGTTTTTTATTTTATTTTATTTTTTTTTATAAATTCACAGTCCCTTCAAGTTTTCTGTAACGTCAATATGTCTTCGGGTTTCAAAATATGATTTTTATAATTTTGTGATTTATGGAAGGTATGGATTATAATTGTAATAACTTAGATTGCTTGTGATTTTAGTACTTTCAATTTGTATGCTTACCTCATAGCTATACACTTGCGTGTAGTGAGTCCCAAGTGCTTCAAGTTGTCAGGTCAAAGTTCGGGTCGCTAGTCTCACTCATCTGTTGCCTCTGCATGTTTTCGTCTGTCCTGTAAACGCTTCTTGGCCACATGATTTCTCGGGCACTTCATTTGCATTTTTCTTTCTGTCCTCTGTTCGGGACTTACCTAAGATGCCTCACCATTAGCCATTGTATTGTTGGCCATGATGATGCCAGAACTTTTCAACCATGTGTTCAAGCACTTTCTAGTGTGTTACCACTTAACACTGTCATCTTCCCAAGATCTTAGCTCCCAACTCACTTCACTCCGGCAGGTAACTTTTGGTTTTTTTTAAACAATAATTATCTAAGATCTTGGAAAAATGTAATCTTTTAGAATTTTGCCTTCAAGTATTATTGAAGTGCATGGCTGTGGGAATGATGGTTTTGAAAAGTTAGAGCACTCTACTTCGTCTTAATTGTTCCATTTTATAAGCCGTTGCTCTTGCCAAAACTCTAGACTGAAAGGCAATGGAGAATTGGTCACAATTTGGTCCAACCTTATTTTGCCATCGCCTTTCTTTTCGTTGACTTGCTTGGTCTTGATATCGCACCACGGCACCATGGGACATCCACGCACCATGGGACAGGACAAGGCTATTGTTGCGTCGACTGCGGGAGATTTCTAAATACATGGTTGGCTTCGAGCTTGAATGGAGGAGTGTCATAATGTCAAAACATAGGCAACCACCAAGCATTTACCGGCACAGAACTGACAGGGAATTCAGGCCTGTACTCGGTGGTTCACGGCTAAGGTATTTACTATTCAGCCATGCTTTGCTTGTTGATCGGCATTCGGGTTCGTAATATGCAACGTGCACACATTGTTTGAACAGTGCCAATACCAATCAACATTTTTTACAGCAAAATTAAAATGTAATTTGTATATTTTATCTGGTGAAGTATCTTTATGTACCCACTTTTATGATACGCCCACCATCAAAGCAGACATCCATCCCCAACAAATCTCCAGAATTCTAGATTGAAACTTCCACGTGTAGCATCTATGATGTCCGGGTTTTCTTCTTACCAACAAGTACTGCTTACTGCAACTTCTTGCGAGTGTCTTATAAAACGTAACACATTTGCCAAGCCTTTTTTATTCGACTGCTCTCAGCTAAAGACTAGCACGAATTTTCGTTGCAGTGTGAAAGAAATGCCGTGCAAAATCACACTTTTTAACACAACACATATCAGAAAATTCTATTGCTGTCCCCAAAAATATCAGAATTCAGCATTTAAAATATTCTTTTGTCGGCGTCTGACCATCTAGTACAGGCTAAAACAAAAATCTACTGCCTAATTGGTGTTGTAGTTTGTCGACAAGCATGCGCAGATAATAGGTATCACATGTTCCGCACTTAGACGTGCATCCCATCTATTCGATTTCCACTGCATCTCTGTTTGAACGAGCCTTCCACCCATTTGATACCGATTTGGTGGTGTTTGTATAGGATGGCCATAATCTTTCCACGTTTGACAAATAATCAATATACAATATATGCTGCAAAGATCACAGCCTTATATGTATACGTGCCCGATAGCGGAAAATATTTGTAGGCATTTCTTTATCTCCGTCTTTCTACCCGACCCCACTTTGTAAGAAAGAGGGTTGACCCTAGGGAGAAGTTATCAGTAAAATACCCTAGAAAGAGTCATATTTCGACAGACGATGCAAACACTTTATGAGCATTTGCATTGTGAGAGAGCCGGCACAAATTCCTTTATCGATAGCTTTTCCAAACAACTAACTTCAATTTCGTTTAAGAATACCAAATGCCTATTTACTGAAAATAATTGTAAAAATTAAACTTTCCGCTTGTGGAGTAGTCATTTATGGGAATGCCCAAAAACAGTTTTCTGAATGCGTCTATATGAGTGTCATTTAGGGGGAGGAGGACTAAAAAGGAAAATCTATGCACCTGAAGGTTTTATAATCCTGAAAATGGCGAGTACCAGCAAAGAGTACCAGCAAAGAGTACCAGCGCAAATACCTGCGCAGTGCCGACATGTCAAATCTGTCCGTGCAGGATTCACATCTTCTGGCAAAGATATGGTGCTCAACTATTTGGATTCCATTCACTAAAATCACGCGTGCGTACTTTGCATTTGTGTGAAACCATGTTCATATTTTTTCCTAGCAATTTATCATTCCATAAACCGGCGATTAATATTGTTGTATTTACGAAGGGCAGTTTGGGGTGAATTGTGGAATTGGGGGAGGTAATCGACAACATTTATGACCAGTCACTCGTACTCACAGTTAGTGCGTGAGCCTTACACTGGGCGACTCGGTAACCCCCCCCCACCCCTTGGGAGCGTGGATCGTCGCTTCGATGCAGTCTGCTGCTGACTGCTGTCTGACTGCATGGCAAGAGATCAAGTTAGTTCTCGGCCAGACGCAGTCGAAGCTGCTCGTGTGTTGGTGCATTCATTGGTCCAGGTACACGGTGAATGATCGCACGCTCTCGTGTTCAGTTCCACCTTATTGTGTTAGGCGGCACTTTTTTTTTGTTTTTATCTTGGAATAACATTTTAAAGGTAAGATTATTACAAGTTTTTGATTTGTTGGAAATGTATTTATTTATTTTTGTCGAAAATTAAGAGTTGGCTGGGTTTTGTTGCAAGTTGTACGTATGTAAACATGTAATGTGGGTGTTGGTTAGAAATATTATCAGTATCATGGAACACACGCAATCGTTGGTACAATCCTACAAGAATTTCCGTAAGTTTCGTTTTATGTGTTGGGTAGATAATTCGCAATCTTTTAATTAGAGTGGCTCAAATTGTCGGCTTTTCTCATGTTCCGTTCATAATTCAATTATTCAAAATTATGAACGATATCGTTCAGTGATCCACAAATGTTTCTCTTTATATAATAATAATAATAATAATAATAATATTATGGGGTTGTTGCTAAAAATGTTTCTTGAAAGAATAGGTACATAGGTAAACTGCAGTGACAGCAAAAGTACTCTATGAGATGACTGCTCCCTGTTGTTTTATCTGTACAAAATATAGATTTTTCTCTTTAAAAACAAACTTTTTAAGTGTACCTGTACGTTTTGCGGTCTATATGAGATCTACCGGTGCGGCGGGATGAAGGGACGGCCAGCTTGATGCTTGGTACCGTAATTCGGAAATAGAAATGGGAACTTAGACATCGGTCTTGCCCCATACCAGCTAGCATAAAATCTAATCCGATCTAGCGATTTCCATGTCGGATTGTGGTTTGTGGGCTGCCATGCTGAAAACCATGCTAAAAACCACGCTGAAAACCACGCTGAAAACCACTGTCCTCCGCGACCCCTAATACGCACGGACAGGATAAGACAGAATGGCCGGTAATGGGATGGAGCATTGAACCAAAGGCGGACTCTGCGATTGACCCATTCTCATCTCGAGTTCCACCCAGATAAGACCAACGAAAAAACTCTGGATAATATTTAATATTTAGCAGGACCAAAGCAGGACTATAATTAGTCGGCTGTCGATGGCCAAACTAACTAGCATCTCTGGCATCGTTTGGTCATGACCTGCCCCTACCTCGTTTGCGTTCAAAGAACATATCACGCAAAGAATTGTCTGGTATCAATTTGTCATTTTTGAACGCCAAGAAAGGTGTGAATATTGCAAGGAATCGCATCGCCCCGGAAAGAATGTAACTGAAAACTATGTAGTCTCATTGTTCGATCTGGGTTAAATCTAGGACGTCTTTTCGTTGGTCACGTTCCGAGCTGTGATGAACAATCTTGACAGATCGGCCGCCGCTGCATCAACATATAGGATTGAAATCCTAGCCTCTTGTTATGAGCACTAAGCTCTTGCTTTTTTCCTTCGATATGGGGGCTGAAAGTGGCCTTGCTCGCAATCGCCAGTTGACACTTCAAATCGGGGGTTGTGAGGACACCTCTACATTCTATAGATATACATAGCCGTGTAACGTACCTTATGCCTTGGGCCATTCCAGCAAACACGGCATTTTACTTTTCTTCTAGGATTATCTGTTGGGCTGAGCCTTCGCTTGTTTGGAATGGCTTGCCTTTCACGGTACCGATACCTTCCCTATACACGCCTCAACAAATACCATACAACGTGTCTGTTTTTCTACTACGTGAAATTTCAGCTTAGGATGGCTCAGTTTCGGGTTCAATTCAAACATCATTTCATTTTATATCTTTGCAGTTGGTTTATTTTTTTCAATTTCCGCCTTGTACAATTTCTATTGTTTGTTATACATACAGAGGAAATAGAAAATTGCAATCTCATACGAATCTGTAATACGTTGGATAAAAATGATATATACTTCATACACCTATCTTTTTTTGTTGCTATGCATGCATCAGCGTTACCAAAATACAAATAACGAAATCGTGAACGCGTTATGCCTTTTGTCTCTAGCGAACTCGTGCTAGCATAGCGCTAGGGTGTCGGGTGGTTGGTGGCGACCAAGCGAGGGTGGACGTGGTGGACGCACGCAAACAACGCACGCGATGTTGTGTCCGGCACCCCACCCCCACCCTGTCCCACTCCACTCTGTCCCACTCCACTCTACGCTTGATGCGCCATCAGAATTAGATTGTCGCTTTCGGCAATCTCATCGAGATAGGCACCACCTACCTTACCTTACCTTTATCTTACCTGCACATTATGTGCGATCCTATTCTTTCTCGCACGCACCGTAAGGGCAAGCATACGTCGCTGATAAATGACTGGGTGTAGGTTTGTTGATGTGTAGGCTATACCTGAGGATAGGACAGATAGGCTGCGGTCGGTCTCTGGTCGGATGGGTAGACAGATTGAAAATAAGAGAAGACGAACATGGAAATGGTATGGGTGAGAGATTCTCTCCCACACTCTGAGGCATGCTGTCGAATGTCTGAGACCCACCGTAGCCGACTGAGTTATGGCGCAAGAGTTTTAAACTGTTGTAAGATGCTGCCATTTCAAAGCATCGCTATCGAGCAACGGGACGACAATTAAGTTGATTTTGGACTTAGATGACCACCTACTCGGATTCGGATGATCTAGCAAGCTAGACGTGATTTTCGTGTAGCGAGACAGGAAGATAACCCAATGACCTGACAATTATATCTATAGCACAGGTAAGCTTGAGTAAATCACCTACGTGAGATTAGAATTGAGTTTATTATACGTTTACAATGTCGTGCGCTGCATGGTTTGCACTGCATGCACATTGTGTGGATTAAAGGCTTCGTTACTGACGGCTTCAACTCAGAATCGAAAATTACAAATTAGATTGGCTGACGTTTAGTTGGCTTCGACATATTTCATAGAATAAAGTATTAATCAAATTACCGATACGTACTTATGATTACCTCGTTCGATTTTGTGTGCCACGCCATCATATGTGGCTGAAACTGAACATGACCTTTTAAGTGTCCGTGCAGCACACGTGACATTGGCAAACCCGTGTCGTGTGTGTGAGAGAGAGAGAGGAGAGAGAGAGAGAGGAGAGAGAGAATAAGTAATAAGGGAAGATCGGATACTAATGATGTAGCATAATTACTTGAACTGATTGATTTACTCCGAGCTGGATCTCAGGCGAACCCGCGGAGATTTAGGCTTAAGGACATAAGAAAGCCCAAAAAAAAAAAATAGGAGCCACGAAGTCTCATCAGTCTCATTGCGTGCGGAATCATACGCAACCTACCTGATGTATTAGCAGGCACCGCTTTATCAGGCAGAATACACTGTCAGCCACCAGCCTAATTAATGATAGATTACCTAACAGCCGTCAAGTAAAGGTTCACCTGTACGATCCATGGCGATCGATCAAAATATTGTATCGTGGTTTCCTTGCCTGACGGTTATTGGATATATTTGTACAGGTGGTGCGCGATCAAATACATTCTGTATACATTCTGCGTACATTCTGTGTACATTCTATGTTGTTTCACACAGATTAGACATCGCTCTGGATTAGACGGTTGAATCTCCACTCCCACGAAAAGCACATTGGATTGAACTCGTGTGCGATCTCTTTGCGTTTTAGGGGGTTGCTCTGCACTTTTTTCCCCTTTAGATATGTTTTGCATCTATTGCAGATTGTCGCGAGGACAATCAAATTTCGACAAGTAAATTGCGTTTTGGGGACTGGAATCGAGAAAGCGTTTTTATGGTAAAGGGGATCCGATTTTGACTTTCCATCCGAATATTGTACCCCAGAGAACAGGGGTGTATATTTTCGGGCGCGACTTCACGGGGCGATGACGTGGAAATGGATAAAAACTCCCACGTTGCCGTCGGGAACTGTGCACATGACACCGGCGATAGCCGAAGTCATATATTAGGGATGTGCGTGCTTTCATTATTCAGTGTCAAGCTTATCGCTGTTCTCACTTATTATTGGCAATTGTGTTCGCACTTTATCGGGTATTGGTTATTATTATCAATATGAAATGTCAATTGGTGCATCAGCTTGTAACGTTCTGAAAGCGTAATCTATTACCGATTTTATTCATCACTTTCCACTAAAAGCTACTACTTAACGCATTTCCTACCGATCCATGTCTCGATTGCAACACAAGATATCCTTCCTGGCTAGGTGGAGCCGCATTGTTACCGATACCCAACACATTCGCTTCATTCGGTACTCGGTTTTTCCCGGCCCAATAATGCCATTTCTGTCCTTAGTGTCCTTTATAGTGCCATTTTTGAATAAGTTGCGAGTTGTGCAATGCTGTCAGCTAACTGTGCTCGACGGCCGGCGAGCTGGTACAATGTTACTAGTCGCTGCATATCACGGCAGTTTGGTAGACAATGATGACCTGGACAGCGCCGGCACGGTCATATAGCACTACGGGTACTGCGATCTCACGAGGGGTATACGCCCAGGCCAGCCGCTATAGCCTGAATCACGTCACTAACATCTCGTCGTTTGCTTTGCTGTCACGCTTTTCATCCAGCTTGTGTTCTCCACGGCTTGGGGTTTGTCTCAGCCAGTCTCAAGCCATTAACTTAACGAGCCATCATCTTTTTAACTATGCTATTGCTCTGCTCCACTTCGCTAAAACTGTAAGCGCTCGCGGAGAGCTCGTGAATCGTGCAGACAACAAACACCAAGTTCTGGACAACATTTCCAGGATAGCAAATCCCACCTCTCCCTGCACCTCGCTCCAGTCGTAAACATGCTGGGATAGTTCTTCTGCCTTGGAAGACACGGCCGACAGGACGGGTCCCTTTCCTATTATTATTGATGTGAAACAATGTCGGCGACGCCTAGCTAAGCACGCCATCGGAATCACACGGAGAACACATAGCCATGACTTAACCATGGTTAAACATTGACAGTGAAACGGACGGAAAAGCTATTTAAATCGTTCCAATGTTGTCGAGTACGTTCAAAGTGACGTCTAATTAAGTAATCTAACTGTGTTGGCTATTTTGTTTCAGACACCGGCCCCACGTTCTTGGCAATGCATCTGTTCAACCGATAAGCTATGTTACGAATGAAGGGCTGCTGGCTTCTTTTGGCGCTGGCCGTCGCCTCCACGTGGGACGGCGGCGTCCTAGGAGCGCACTGGGCACACCACAAGGAGCTCGATGCCAACTACTCGTTGTTCTGGACTCCCACCGAACAACATGTCACGTTTGAAGTGCAAGTCCGGACTCTCGGTTACGTCGGTTTCGGGTTCTCTCCAGACGGGCAGATGCCGGGAGCGGACATGGTGGTCGGGTGGGTTCGCGACAATCAAGTATTCTTCCAGGTAATTAGTGTGAATAAATTATAGCTTTTAAAATCTACACGCGAAATCAATCGTTGAACTTGAAATTGTTGTGTATGTTATATTTGGGGTTCTCAATTAATTCTAAACGGTTTGACTGTAAGGTATTTTATGAAACTTCAAAGTCTGAGAAGTGCCATTCCAAACAAATTCCTCGTCTGTAATAATCATGCATAAAATATTTGTTATTTGCTTTTTATTTGCATTCTACAAGAATCTGGTTACGCGTTTACCCACTGCCCGCGTGGCGTGTACACGCACTCGTGGCATATAACTAATCAACTGATAATTGGTAATAACGATTGGAATTCGGTGAATGTGTGGTGCTAAAATGTCCAGTCTCTGGGAGTCGCCTTAAGCTATTCAATACAAAACCGATTTTACGGGTCGGCCGTGAGAATCGAGCGTCCAACATGCACTTGACGGGTGCCTCGGCCTTCCTTGGCCGTTCTTAGACGTTCTTAGCGGTCGACCGGCGCGGTGTTTTGTCGGTTTATTGTGGGTTGTCTCTTATTTTACCTGATCGAGAGGTACAGGACCTACAAGAAATAGAAACAATATTCCACGAGAAACGATATCTTGTTTGCCGGTGCCGGTGCTAATTAATGCTTACTAAAGCTTATACTCAGGTGGTCATGATATTAGGTGGTTACTATTATTAACACTTTATTGTTGTGCGAAAGCGGTCCGTTTTGAAACATTTCATCTTCCGATCAATCTTCCGATCAATCACTTTTAATTGATGACGAGTGAAATGGGTTGATACGCTGGGTGTCAATAACAACTCGTGCAGGCGAGGGACAAGAACTTCTAGTAATTTAGCAGTGCAATAATTTATATGTGCTGCTTTATCCGCTGAAATTGGTGTCAGAGTAAAATTAAAAATTAAAACGATCTATATTTGAATAACCTCGCACGTCCAGCACATGAAACGCTATGTGAAACTAACAATAATGTATAATAGCATTAAGTTAATAAGTACAGTCACAGGGCTAGCGTTAATGTTAAACTTTCTGCTGATCAAACGAGCCGGCAACACGTGGTAACGACCTGATACTACCGTCTTTTTTAACAAACCTCTACGCCGAACTTGAGCGATATTGTGATCATTTATTGACGTACTTGTGATATTTTTACAATTTTAATATTTTTGCTGTCGCCATACTTCTCATAACATTTTTCTCTGTTCAATTGAAGAAAATAATAAATTAATTGATACATTAATTAAATAATTGCAACTCAAAATATCGATGCGTGCATATCACCCGTTGAGGTTGGTATTATTAACATAAATTAAGCGTAAACCAGCCTCAAATGTGAGTCCACATCGACTCCACCTAGGAGCATCCTCCATTTTTGTCGTTCAATTCGACATTGACTTTTTTTTCGCTAACACAGTTTAGCATTAGCGGTATGGTAGTATGATAATAGTATAGAAACCCTATTAAAGTGCCTTTAAAGATTCACAATGAAAATCATATTTAAATACCAAAGTTCTGAATCTTTTCAAGAGGGTAATAACATTTTAGATTAGATATATACAGTATAAGTACGTGGATGCCTTGTTCTTTTGTTGTGTTTCAAAAGACAATCAAGCATGACGCTTTTTACTGGTGTGATACAAAACAGGTCATATGACTATGTCCAACCAATTGGTTTCCAGAATAATGATTATCATGCATGACGTACCTAGTTAACTGAAAACGATCGAATCCAAAAAGTATACTGCGTTTTAATTAGATTCCTGCTATATTTCATACATGGTTGCTACATATTATTCTCTAATGACCGTATCTATTGGTCAATTCTTTTTCCAATTTATTTGTTAAGGCATAGTTTTCTTTTATGTCTACTCATCACCTCTATACGCAGCTGGCAACAGTTTTGGAATAAAATGTTTACGTTGTTTTTACTGTGTGGAGGTAGGAGCAAGATAATAGCATTTTTACTAGCGTTTTCTGTTGTGTGCCAAATGCTTGAAAAGCAACCTGTGAAGTTCGAACTCAGATCACAAAAATTAGATGGACATATTCAGATTGATGGCTTTGTTTGTCAGAGCCTGGAAACAAAATAGCTTGGTAAATTCTTATTAACGTGTGCTTGCTGCTTGTTCGCCGTACTTCGCACTAACAACTACCCGTAAAGTCAAGGTTAGACCAAGGGACAAAACTTACGGCTACAGGTTATGTTATGCCTAATATAATGTAACACATAATATTAAACGTAATTTGGGATATGGGTATAGAGTTGTTCCGGTGTTGTGGATTGTATGCTTCTTATTCTTTAAAACCTATTATCTATATTTAAAAATTGGCGCTTCTGTCACTTTTGGTCACTACATAATGGGAACTTGGTGAATTCCAGAGTGGCCAAGAGAAAAATTTCGAAAATCAAATGACGCTAGCTGTCAAAAAGGTGTCATTCATGATTTCTCAAATCTTTCTTAGAGATCAAAAATTATTAAATACTTGTACGATCTCTTAAAAATACTATAAAAAAACATAATAATCACATGACCCACCCTGCTCTCCGCACCGTTGTACCAGACATTTCACCACGTTTCATATCTAAAACACCTTTAGGTTTACAGCAAACTAAATCCATGCTTACTGGCAAAGCAATCATAGGTCTAAAACTTTTGAATTCGCCGCTCATCGTTTTCGTTGTGTAGTGTAGCACGGTCTTGCCGAGCGCGGCCGAATGGCTTGGAAAAAGGCAATATTGGGGTGCTTGAACAATTCAGTGAGAGACTAGCTTAAAGAAGTATTAATCGTTTTGTAATTTAGCAGACAATAGTGTGTTCTGTATGTCCAGTTTGTGTATGACCACACCGTGCGTTTGCAACAAATTCATATTTTGGAAAGATACCAATCAATGTCTTTATTTTCTTGCTTTTGGTACTTCTCTGGATTCGAGACCGAAAAGCATCTTCAAGTGCTCAGAACCATAACACATACATTCATTACAGATCACAATATCTGTATAAAATGAGTTCGGTGAATTTTCCCGTGGCTTATTTTCCTATCTGATATGCTTCATGAGTGGAGGGAAAATCAAATACCCATCTTAGTGCCAATTTTGAAATTTTCCAATGAAAAATATATTTATATCAATAAAGTTGAACTCGATATCAGCTTGGTATATAGAATATGTATTTCAAAAACATTCTTTTGTTGGATGGGAGTGAATAACGGTTTTTAAGGAAAAAGAGAACACATGGATGTGTTTTAACAAAGACACATATTGCTTTGACACTGGCAAAATCCAAATGTCATTGATACCTAATTTGCCCTAGTCAGTTGTAAGGATTCAGGAATGTTTCACAGTATAGTTATAATTATTTTACAAAAATGACTCCTGGCTGCTACTGGTAGAAACATCTCTGTATTATTCTTACAAAACCCATGTTTTTACAGACACCCAAACATATACGACTTTCAGTCTTTTCGTCTCTCTAAATTCATAACTATCTGCCAGTTTCGAAAATGAATTGACAGTAGTATTTTATCGTCTTTCAGGATCGCTATGCTGAAGGTCGCGAGGAGCCGAAGATGGACCCCAGCCAGGACTACGAACTCCTTCTGGGCTACGAGAACGGTACTCACACCGTCTTGCGTTTCCGTCGACTCTTGGACACTTGCGACGACCGCGACATTCGCATTACGGTAAGAAACACATGCTTGTCTTCTTATTTTATTTCAGCAAAGTAATCTCTTGGCTACTAAGCCATCTGACCTGGCCAGATACAAGCATGCACAAGCATGCACCAAACACTTGCATCCTTATGTTGATTCAATGATTTAGTCCATTATTTTTAGAGATTTTTAGTTTTAGTCAGTACTGCATATTCTCTTCTGCACTTACATTACAATCCGCATAGAAGACGAATATCTTTTGCACTGACAAACATTTTTTCCTCTACCGTGCTAACATTTCTTACAGTCTCCCTGCTTGAGCTTGATGTTGAGATCACTACAATTTTGCATGGCACCTTAAATATCTGGTACCTAAAAATACCTCAAATACCTCGAATACAGAAAAATGACACGTGCACATTTTTATCTCATTTAAAAAACCCATTTATCATGTGATACAATATTTTTGCTCTGGAAGAGCTGGAAACGTGAATCTGATTTCTGTTCTTGCATTGCAGAACGACACAATGCGCATTCTGTGGTCATACCACTCCAAGGACCCAGCTGCCCTTGGCCCTGCAGGCTCCAAATCATCAAGCTCTAAGTCTTTGGGCTCCATGCTCTACCACGGGCCACTTCAGAGGGGCTCTCGCAGTCTCTATTTGCTGGAGAACCCTCCAGTAGCACCAGTTTGGTTACCTAATCACGACTCTCGTATTTGGGAAGTCACCAACTCGCAGGTTTGTTGCTTTCCATTGAAAAAATGAGCAAAATCATCAATTTCATTAGCTCTGACACAAATTCACTTGTGGTCAGACTGTTAATTGTGATTAGATCTGCTGTGTTTGTCAGAAAAATTGTCAAAGAGGTTTTTAGCCAAAACAAATTGATTTCAAAATTAGTTATATTATATTATTAATTTTTTCATTATTTATTTGTTCTTTTCAACTCAATAAGTATTTTAGTGACAGTTTTTTTAGTGAAATTTTTAGTGAAACTCTTATGATTTACTTTTCATGGATAAGATTTCATTGACTCAAAATATTTTATTTCACAAGTTCTTCTAACAGATTTCTTGTTTCCAGTACCCGCTTGTTTTACTGTACAATGCATTCACTTTAAATGAACTGCCTTTAAAAGCTGCGTCCATCAATGTAGAGATATTACCAATTTCGTATTATCTCGTCAAAAAATGTTAACACCACTTAACATTGTTTGCAGTCTGTGGACTCACTGTGTAAACCTTGATAATGCAGTGGATTAAATGTTTACCTTCATGATACATCCAACTTTCCTTTGTTCATTGTTGGTTTTGGCAGCTAGTTCAAATTGTACAATGTCCATAAACAATGCATAGATATGATAACCAATATTATTTTGTGGCTGGTGCCAACAAATGAACTTTGGATGTTGAGGAATGACCACACCTTAGGTTCCTTGCATGACTCAAGTTGATTAAACAATTGAGATGCAATAGTCCAAACTGTTGCAAAGAGCTCAACAACTATGCTTTGAATATGTTCTACATTTTTTAATTACTATTTACAGGTGCTTCTACCTTCCTTTGATGACAGTCTTCACTGGTGCAAAATATTCAGGCTTCCTCGAGAAATTAGAAATAAAAATCATATGATAGCTGTAAGTTGAACAACTGGTTTTTCTTTTTTTGCTTGAAATAA
The DNA here is from genome assembly GCA_947568835.1 of Protonemura montana. Classification (NCBI taxonomy): domain Eukaryota; kingdom Metazoa; phylum Arthropoda; class Insecta; order Plecoptera; family Nemouridae; genus Protonemura; species Protonemura montana. The sequence continues at coordinate 869,229 of OX387604.1, read as the reverse complement.
TTTCAAATTAAATAGTCCAAATAAAAATTAATAACAATTTCTGTTAGCAACTAATTTATAATTTTTTTTTCATTAGTATACACCATTAATTGAAGGTGGAAATTCTGCCTATTTGCACCACATGATATTATATGAGTGTGATGGTGACAACGAAAAATTAGAAGAATTTGTAAGAAGTCGGGGCCAGCACTGCTATCAACCAAACAGCCCATTTGGTAGCTGTAACACAATTGTTCTTGCGTGGAACAAAGGGTCAGAGGTACGACACTACTTTACCTCTTTTCAAATATCTCTTGACGTTTATTGACTGATCATTTTAAATACTCACACAATTATTTCATCCAGGGTTTTAGCTTCCCCCCTGAGGCTGGCTACCCCCTGAACCCAGGCTCGTACTACATGTTGGAGACGCACTACAACAACCCTGGTCTGCAACACAAAAATATCGTGGACAGCTCAGGAATCCGCATTTTCTACACAAAGAACCTTCGCCAGCACGACGCCGGCGTCATCTCGGTGGGTCTGGACCCGAATTGGAGGCACATCATCCCTCCTGGTCAACCTCAGGTGGTTTCCGAAGGACATTGCATCGCAGACTGCACCAGGCAGACACTTCCGCTGAAGGGCATCAACATCTTTGGCGTCGCCCTCCATACTCACCTGATTGGCAGGAAAATTAGGCTGCGGCAAATACGCGACGGAGAAGAGTTGTCACCGATCGCCATGGACAATAATTACGACTTCAACTACCAGGAAAACAGGCACCTGGCGAAGCCTGTAAGAGTGTTACCGGTAAGTCAGAGTAATTTATTCACAACTTTACTCTTAAACTTGAACATTTGCCGCTACATTGTTATTTCAAAACCGCAGGAAAAGTGCGAAACTTTTTCAATGTGGTACATATTTGCGTTTTATAGGACCATAACGTTGGCATTTAATTTGATGTTGAACGCGCAGAATGGGTGACTTTTGGATTAAAGATCTTATCCAACTTACATAAACCACTCCCCAGATTGCTTCAATAGGCGAAACAAAAACTCCGTTCCATTATATTTTAGAGACAGGCCGAGTGCGCAATTTTGTGGGGCGTACAAAAGATAAGATCCAGGAAATAGCCCAAACCATACAGCCTCCTATGGAATTACTTAAACTCCGCTGACATACGATCCGATATATTTGCCAATATATACGCCTATCTATTTTTATTTGAACGCTTTTACTTTATCAGTACATAAGCAAAAAAGCCTAAAAGACATAGGACTTTGGGTGCTAGGAGCCAAAGTATGGATGAATGGTGAAACTATAAATATTTATGTAATATATGTTTCTCCAAATGGGAAGAAGAAAGAGGTGCTAAAAAAGCTAAAACGTATCTTTGAAAATGAAGCCTACAAAAGGGAACGAGTGATTATAATGGGTGACATGAATTTTGACTGGCTTGGAAACTCACCGTTGACAAGGAAACTAAAAGAATTGGTACTAAAATATGAACTGAGACAATTAATAATGAGCCCAACTAGAATAACAAAGGACAGCAGTACTCTAATTGACATTGTAATTTCAAATGATGAATCAATCAGTGCAAAAACATTAGATGGAATCAGCATAACAGATCACGAGGTACTAGAAATAAAAGTGTGTAATAGGAACAAAACTAAAGAATTAACAGAAAAAATTAAAATTAAAACAATCGAAAACTGGGACAAATATGAAAAAGAAGAATATCAAAACAAACTGTATGGATGTTCTTGGATAAGAGACGAAAAGGATATAAATGAAATGTTTAAAAATATGGAGGGAAATATTTTAAAATGTAAGGAAGAGTTTGTAAAAAAAGAGACACGAAAGGTAAACTACAAAAGTAGTAAACCATGGTTTAATGATGAATGCAAGAAAAGTGTGTTAAATAGAAATTACTGGTACAAAAGATCAAAAATGTCCAGGAAGGTGAACGATTGGATAAGATATAAAAATGAAAGAAACATGACGACGAATGCTCTAAGATGGGCTGAAAAGAATTATTATGAGGAAAAGATTGACAATGTCAAATATGATGGAGAAAAAATGTGGAGGACACTTAAAAAAATAGTACAAACACATAATACTGAAAAAAATAAAAATGAAATAATAAACTCGGACCAAAAAATGTTAAATAATGACCTAGAAATAGCAGATCATTTTAACAAATATTTTATTGATAGCATAAATGATATCCTAAAAACTATTGAGATCGAAGTAGAAAATAATAACGTAGAAAACAACATAGGAAAACTCAACCTGGACAACATTCAGAAATATGAAAGAGAAAAAGACTGCAAATTTATAGAGTTCAACAAGATCTCGATTGGAGAAATGGATAAAGTAATTAGGGAACTAAGAAATAAAAAGGGTGATATGGATGGTATATCTGTGAAACTGTTCAAAGACTCGTACCCTGTTATAAAATACTACCTATTAGACCTAATAAATGCCTCGCTTCAGAGTGGAATTTTTCCCTCAAAACTTAAAATATCTCAAATAATACCAGTACCTAAAGTTCGGGGTTCAATAAAAATAAATGAATATAGACCAATAAATATGCTTTCAGTGATGGACAAAATCATAGAAAAATTAGTATATCAACAACTTACAAACTATCTAGAAACAAATAATTTACTATACGAAAATCAATCGGGCTTTAGAAATGGTTTCTCATGTGAAACTGCGATTCAAAATTTAATATCAAATTTCTACAGTGAGAAAGAAAAAGGAACTAAAATAATAGCCGTTTTTCTTGACCTAAAAAGAGCTTTCGAGACAATAAACAGAGAAAGACTACTTCTCAAACTACAAACTATGTATGGCATCACTGAAAAAGCTCTTGCATGGATAAATGACTACCTCACAAATAGATTTCAAAGAGTGAAGTACGGAAAAGAACAATCGGACCTCATAGAATGCACCCAAGGAGTACCTCAAGGATCTATTTTGGGCCCCCTTCTCTTTATACTCTATATTAATGACGCGTATAAGTGTTTATCATATAGTCAGCTAAATATGTATGCCGACGACATGGTAATATGGACGAGTGGGCGAAATATTGACGATGTCGCAGACAAACTAAATTATGATGTAAATATAATGTCCAAATGGCTAAATGTAAATAAACTTAAACTAAACGAAACCAAGTCCAAAATAATGTATGTAAACAAAGGTGTATCACAAGAAAGTCACCAGAAAAATAAAATAGTCATAAAGGGGACTGATATTGAAACTGTTAGTGAAATCAAGTACCTAGGAGTGATTATAGATAATAAATTAAATTTCAAGGACCATATAAAATGAGTAACAAATAAAATCGATAAAAAATTAGGATACTTGTACAGAGTAAGCAGACAACTTTCAATGTGGACAAAATCAATCATCTTCAATACCATCATTAAACCACATTTTAAATACTGTAGCACAATACTAGCAATAGCAAACGAAAATGAATGTAAGAAACTACAAAAACTCCAAAACAGGGCAGCTAGAATAATATTAAAAGAAAGTTGGTTCTCTGACCAAAGAGAAATGCTAAATAAACTTCAATGGAAAAATGTTAAAGAAAATTTTGAAATAGATGTATGTACTTTTATATTTAAGATCCTACATGGTCAAATGCCTATGTACTTAGAAAATAGACTAAATATTAAAGATCATGAACATAATACTAGATCAGAAAGAAATTCGTATGTAGAAGGCAAGTCTAATAATAGTATATTTTATAGAGGAGTAAGAAAATATTATGCACTTCCTGCAAACATCAAAGGCGAGGAAGATTTTGTTAAGTTTAGTAAAAAATTAGAAAGTTTTGTTAGTATCTAAGTAAAACTTTAAGCTAAGAAATTACAAAAATGTAAAATGTACTGTAAATAGCATTTTTTTGCTAAATAAACAACTTCAAACAAAAAAAAAAAAAAACATATACTATGTTTCAAGAGAACGACTGTTAAAGAAATTCATCAAATTAGTGGCGATGGCATGGCGAAACGTGGCGTCTTACACTAATGGACTACATCACCAAATGAAACGTTCCTGCTGTAGATAGTAATTGTTTTCTACCCTTCGTTCTATGTGTAGGGTGACCACCTGATCGCAGAGTGCGTCTACGACAGCGAGGAGCGCACCACGATTACCCTGGGAGGGCTGACGACCCGCGAGGAAAAGTGTCTCGTGTACGGCATGTATTATCCGAGGATCAACTTGTCGCTGTGCCACAGCCTCCCTTCGCTGCCCACAGTACTGCACTCGCTTGGCATTCAGGAGCTTTGGCCGTAAGTGAATCGAAACAAATTTCTTAGAACCACCAACTGGTTTTATTGCTTTGCTGTGGAGTCTGTCAAATGAAACGTTTACACATTACGGATTATGACCAGGTATTAAATTAACACCTGATAAATAAAACAGAATATCAGAATAAAACAGAAAATAGTGGATACTTATTATATTTATAAATAATCATTTTAACCTTATGCTTTTTAGGGAATCAAATCCAGTATCCATCAAGCTTCCAACAGAGTTATCAGACATGACTCTAGAAACACGGTTGGTCACATACGACTGGGAACACAACTTTCAGAGCTTTCAGGAAGCCACACGCGAGGGCAGCTTCACATCTGTTTGCATGTTGAAAGTTCCACGGACTCTAATTGTAAGTTCTTGAAGAAAGACTTCAAAGCTGATTTTGCACCAAGCTCATTTAAGCCAACTGCACAAAAATGTATGACTTATCTCAATTAAAAACTCAGCTTCTTTGGCAAAATCTATTCTATCCCTAATTTTTTTAATTTTTGTTTTTAGCATGGGACATCTAATGAAGCATTTTATCCAAATATCACAAAATCTTTTCGAGATCGCAGTACTTGCGCTAAAAACAAAGGCAAGAAACCACGTCACAAAAAGAAGCCAGAGCTGTACGAGGGAGCAGATAGTTTGGAAAATCAGTCATTTGAGAAAAGCGACGCTTACAATGAGAACATGGCGACTCACGAGTCTTCAAGATTGAATGGGTCCGAGATCTGCCGGTGGTCCAGTGGTCTCTTTCTTTTAGCCTGGTGTATCACTGTGTTTTGCAGATGAGACCACCTACTCTGCTGTGAAAATTAAGGTTCCTTTATTTTTATGATATTTCCTTGGGCAACAATGCCATACAAGGAAGGTATGAGACCATATGACGTAAGGAAAAGTCAAATACCCAGAGGACTTTATGTAAAGATCTAACTCTGGTTGGCACTGACTGTTTTGGTAAGATAGGAGGTGGCCTTCACAGAAAAATAGTTCTAGGTATGGAATTTCTAATAGCTTGGCTATTTGTCCATATATTCGAAGAGGTAGGCTGGAGACCTGGCCTGCCTTGGCTTTGTGGCCAACCGTAGTTATCTGAGCAAGAACTCTGTGCAAGAACTGTCCACACTTCCAGACCTTGGTGTATAACTAAGGTGGCTGGCACCAGGAAATGTGCCTGAAATCTTTCCGTAGAAAACTTTAAATAACAGCTAACCTTGGCGGCACAACCGCTAGAAGCTTTGTACAATAATGTTGTAAATTCTGTATAGTGTAAATTGCCTATTTATCATTATATGAATAAAGTTTTCATAAATTAACATGCTTGTGTCTTTTTGTTTTATTGAATTGGCAGTCATCCTCACTCCACAGATTATTATCACTTAATTTACCACACCTTTCGTGAGTAGCCTGTGTTCCTCTCCTGCTTTTATGTTATCCTTATTTCTTGTACCATACTCATAGAAGAATGGATCACTGCAATAAGCTTCAAAAGACAGGATATTACACTCAAAAATTTATTTAATTGTCACCTAGCCAAGGAAGAAAAAAATATTGTTGAGAAAATTACTAACTATTGACTGTGGCGATTCTTCCGCTTGGGCGATGCTTATTGGGCGATCGGCCATCTGCAAAACTTCTTGGGGACCTCCTTGGGTAAGAGCAAACATCAGTTTCTTAGAATCTGTTGAACAGGTTGCAAAGAATTTCTACTACATCTACACTTGAGACCTCACACCAATTGAACAGGTTCTGGTAGTTAATTCTGTATTTTAGATTCAATTTCAACAGCACCATTTCATACCTTGCAGAATAAATTTAAATTCATTTGAAGTGAATCTTGACTTTCGATGAAACCCATCTAATAATTTGCTACGCAATAAGAAAAAACAGTTTGAAATTACTGTCAGCACAGTCAGGGTATCCAATAACGAATCACTGTCACTGACGAAGCTCAACAAGGCCTAGCTAGCCCGTCCAAGGATAAGTTGATACTCACTAATGTTCGAGGAAGGTCCAGATTAACGTCATGCCGGCAAAAGGGCCCTGATTTAGCACTTCTACAAGGGGTAGTCAAATAAGTGTCGTGTACGCACAGTGTATGGTTTGGACGCCCGAAGCAAAACCCAAATTTTGTGCCCCGAAAAAAACTCAGGCAGCACCTCACGTGTCAAGTATACCTTCAATGTTGTTGCCAACAGTGTCGGACTGGCTCCAAAAGGCCCCGGCGGCAATGAGACTTTTGGGGCCCCGCAAAGCCCATGCCTTGGGAGGGGGGGGGGGGGGGGGGGTCCGCTAAGCAGGAAAGGAATGTATATGCAAGTTGGTGTATAGGTCAACTAAGGGTTGTATACACATAAACTGGTAGCAGCGCCCAAGTCCGGCATTATAGAATGGAGATTTATAGACACAATGATCGATCAATGGCCAATTTGAAATTAATTAAACCAAAATTATACACCTGTGACGTATCGACTTGACATACGCAGAGTGTCGTGTACGCACAGTGTAGGGTTTGGACGCCCGAAGCAAAACCCAAATTTTGTGCCCCGAAAAAAACTCAGGCAGCACGGCACACGCCAAAATTAAATGAAAAAATTTGTCGACAAGAGTCAACACGTCGACGATTCATAAAATTGAATAGACGATTTACAACCAGGCTACAGGACTCTACGAAATCGTAGAAACACGATACACGATATTAACACGATATTACAACACAATATTAATTGCCTTTGGAATTACTGAAAATAAAGCCTTTTTGAAATCGTCTATCTACTTCTCAGAAAAATGCTTGTGCTAGGGCAAAAACATACTGGTGCATTTCTTAGTCTGGAATACGATACATTTTCTGCCCACTGCAGAGGTTATTTTTGGCGTAAGCTCACGTTAGCCCCGCGTACCCACTTTTTCTTGCGATAGTGTAAATCGATCATTCATTTCCGGAAAGGTTGCGGAAAGGGTTCGTATCCCGCTTGGTGCACTATTTTTAACTAAGAATCAATCACCTACCAAGATTGTTAAAGTATTGCCATGCAACTCTCGCCGGTCTTCGTAGCGTCCATTCGGCGGCGAGTGAAGATCGCTCTCGTGCTCAGCGCCAGGGTGCAGAGGGTCGCTGGTTCGAAGCAGGTAAGTCACATGTGTGTAAAACTGCTGGATATGTATTAATCTTTACAGAGAAAACTAACATCTCTTCTCGATGATGTACCGTGATCCCCGCCAGCTGCTATTCAAGTATATGTTATTTCCTCTGGTAACATGTCTCAGTGGCCGTGAGGTACGGCCACTTCTTCATGGGGACATTGCTTAAATGTCTCGAGTTCGAATCCTGCCCGATCCTCATTTTGTTCTTCATCAAGTGGCGACTGGCATTCATTGAATGCTGCAAATATTGCATCGCTCGTTCATCCATCGAAACTCTCAAAGTATTTTTGACTCTTTTCATTATTACACTGTAGTCGTCTTCTGCTATTCATGTATCTCTTTGTTCCACCGAAAATCATCTCGTCTCGATGGCCGGTTGGAAAAGTCGCTCCACGAAAGAGCAATTCGGATGTGACCGCGTTCGAGTCCTGTCCGCTCCGCTTTTTGTTCTTCACGACATAGCTTGCACAATCTTTGATAGTGCATGGCAGAGGCGATGTAGTGTAAAGCGATCTCCATGCTGCCGGGGTCGGATAAGAAGGCAAAAAAAAACAAAAAAAAACGACAAACCAGCAACTGGGTGTGGCTCGCGTCCCTGCAGAGGGCGCTATCAGCTGACACTTTCACGCTAGATCGTGGCAACTGGTGGTAGCCCGTATCTTTGGAGTGGACGATTGCCCCTGCATTACTTGGTGCGGGGGTCAGGTCCAGTTCTTGCTCGCTGCGTAAGTCGGTCATAGTCGATCATAATATCTTGAATTTCTTAAATGATGGTTCACTGAAACGCAAAGAAGAATGCGACTCCGAACCGTAGTATACATTGAGTGCCGTCAGTGACATGTGCCTATAGTCAACCCGGTAAACAGGGACATCAGATATGAAATTAAAATATATTCAGTTTACCACCACAGGGGCGACCGTCTGCGTAGCACAATGGACATGTCGTTACTTCGGAACCATCAAGCTACATTGTGACATGGTTCGATCCCGCTCACCGACAGGATATTTTTTCTATTGGAATACGACATTCAAATTATTCACATATGGTAGCTGCAGTCTGAAGAAAGTATATACCATAAAAATGCCTGTATAACTACATGTCCGCGTGGACGTTGGTACAAGGCATTACCTCTTGTGAACAATCATGAGATTTCCGGGGTCCCGGGTTCGAATCCCGTCCGCACAACTACTGCAGTTTCACACCTTTTTTTTTTTTTTGAGCGAACGGTAAAGATACCACGAAAATTGCGGAGCGCGACTGGCGCTTCGCGCCAGTCGCGCTCCGCAATTTTGAATCGCTCACGCGCGCTTCGCGCGCGTGAGCGCGCGACGGCGGGCGTTTTAGCGCGCTTCGCGCGCTAAAACGCCCGCCGTCGCGCCCGTGCACCTGAGCGCGCGAAGCGCGCTCAGGTGCACCGGCGCGCCGGCACGCTGCTGGGCCCTGGCGCTCCGCGCCAGGGCCCAGCAGCGTGCGTGAGCGACTGGCGCGGAGCGCCAGTCGCTCACGCGCTGGGCTCCTACGTCTAGCATCAAGTATATAGGAACGATAATGAGTGTTAGGCATCATCAGCGCCACCTGTTGGCAGGATTTTGTACTATACTCTGGACTTGTAAAAATTGAAGACATTTGCCAAGTCTGATTTTTAATCTAATTGATTAACTAATCGGAAAATAATTTGTTCAAAGTGTAGTACAAACTCCTGTCAACATGTGGCGCTGATGATGCGTAACACTCATTGTAATCGTTCCTATACGCTTGATGCTAGACCTAATGGCCAGCGCCAGAGTATGGCACCGTTGTCCTGGGTGTCCAAGTGGTGTTAGATGACACCACTTGTCGTTCATACATAGTGAAAGATCCAGGATGAGTAAACTGTACAAGACTTCGAACGTATTTTTATTTTGTACGATGATGGGCAATACTGAAGCTGATGTTTATAATGTTTCGTCGAAATATCTTTTATTGAAAATCATGGAGACAGTATTTGAGATTTTTTTCGGAAATTTTGATAGAGTTGTCACAGTTGAACAATCTATGTATCCCAAAAAAACATTTCGTGGAGAGCGGGTCTTGTGGTCGAGCGGTTTATGTGCATCAGGTATCAAACGTCCTGCGTTCGATCCTCGTTGCCTACATCTTTTTTTAATCACACCAATCATCCTCCAGGGCAAGAAAAAAATTTCAAATTATATTTTAGTTCCTAGCCTGGCTACTAGGGGGTGATAATCAACGAAACAATAGTGGCCATGGTGGGGAACTATAAATGAAAAGATGGCTACTGTTACTAAAAGAAAAAGTAACTTAAGTACGAAAAATTAAATATTAATATATATTATATTATAAATACATAAAGTAAATATATAAGAAGAAGTAGGAAAACGGGGAAAGAGTAATATACAGACAAGTTATGCGGAATTATAATTACATTATATAATCATGCGACATAGAAATGAACAAACATCATCACAAACATTGTAACGAAGATAACGTACAATAATACGAACAACATTATCAGCATTAACACAAACACCAACAACATTACCAACATCACCAACATCACCAACATCACCATCACCACCACCACGATATCAACCATGCGCTAATAGAGAAAGAAGGTTTCGCCTCTACACGATGTGTAAATGCCGGACCGGGCCCCAACACCAAGCAGTGCTGAGGCCACGGCCACTCCAAAAATATGGGCTTTCACCAGTTGCCACGATCTGACGCGAAAATGCAAGCCTTGAAGCCCGACTGGAGGAACGCCAGTCGAACCCCGTTGTTCGAATGCAGGTATCCTGGTCAACCATACCAAACAAGTATCACCGAACCAGCAGTCGAGTTAAATCACACAGTAATCGCAAACGCATTCTGTTGGATATCAAATGTACTTGATCAATTAAAATGTCGATAAATCACGGCCATCGGTCGGTAACCCGTGTACCCACCTTGCTGAACTGCCAACCTTGAAGATATAAAATAACGGAATCGTGCCCATAATAGCCCATCGTGTTCGGGGGTGCAAAATACCCCATAGATCACAGTATGGGCGAATCTTCAAAAATCAAGAATAAACGTAAGAAACATAAAAAACGTCCATTGATTTTTCAATATTTTTTGAGTGGAAATTGAAGTAACTGCACACCCAACGCCTGGACTGTAAACACGACGTCAGTGCACACGTGTACGATGAGTGGCCTACCCATCAGGATTCACACATAAATATTACTGCTAGAAGTGATTTATTTACATCTTGTTTTATTGACTTGCATGTTGATAACAAATCAGTAACAGCATATGTGTCCTACCATGCAGTGGGATGGTCGTGAGTTCCAATGCGTGGGGTCCGCAGTTCGCTTCCCGGCACCTCCTACATTTGTCTTACAAACCCCTTCACCTGGAACATGGATCAAGTGAAGGGATGGGGAGAGATGATCCGAAATATAACTTTCATGATTTTTTTTTACCAAGTCTAAAATCAAGTGTTTATATACGACTTCCACCAACCTGTTGCCATCAGGGCAGCGTGGCTCAATGATAACAAGCACTGGCTATTTGCAACATTAAGACAACATAATTAAATGACTATAAATTAAAAAATGTTTTAAACAACTTCCTTATTGTAAATGGGGGCCCCAGGGGCCCCGGCCGGCTGGAGGCCCCGGCGGCATTTGCCGCCTGGCTGCCCTGGCCAGTCCGACACTGGTTGCCAATTTAAAAAGATTTCGATGTAGTATAAAAAATGATAAGTGTGATAAGTTCACATCCCTAAAACATCACAAGGCAGTGATCTCACACAAACCCAAACCAATAAACTTAAGCAAAAGTAAGCATTTTCAGCCAGGAAGAAAAGCTTGTTTCATCAGATAAAATCAGGAGCTTTAAGTTTCCGGTCATGAGAGCATAGAGTGCCTGCTACGAGTGCCTGCTATATCACTTCTGTCAGTGCTTTGGCAGTAGAAGCTAGAAAGGGTCAGGTCCGAGCTGATGTCAACTGCTCTGCGATACGAAAACCATGACTTCAGGGTCCAATGAGCGACACAGATGCTTCATCAGTGAAGGGATAAAAGATTTTTTTTATCATGGATCATGATGTAAGATTATGTATCAACAAGCCAAGATTCTTAAAGAAGAATTTCTTGTCTGAGAGTAAATTTGCTGTTGCAAATCAGAAATTTCTGAATATTTATACCAAACATGTGTTAATATTATAAGACATCATATTTTAATAACCAACCAAGCTGATTTATGGAAGAGGAGCTAGACTGGAAAAATGTGCAACCGAACTGGGATACGAATCCAGGACCTCATAATTGCCGGTCGGGTGCTCTACAAAAAGAGCTATCCAGGCACACATATTCCAGTTTTTGCCGGGTGGGATAAAGGATCCCCTTCAAGGAGGAGAGGCCTCATAGAGGGAGGGATAAGAGAGTTGTTAAGAACTTGTCATTACGTTCGAGTCGCCTAGACCTCTTCCCCGGCCTCTTCCGACCGACAATTGGGAGGTCCCGGGTACGTATCCCGGTTCGGTTGCATATTTTTCCAGTCTTGCTTCCTTTGCATCAATCGCTTGCTGGTTTCAGCTCCATAGTGGAAACACCAGAAAAACAATAAAACCTGCAAGTTGAATTATGTTATAGAAAGAGGAGTTAGCAATATATAAAATAATGTTGGAGAGGTTTTGGTCCTGACTCCTGTCAACTAACAGCCTCAAACTTGCTTATTTCATAGATAAATATCATCTGCTGCGTGGATGCACTGCATCGGCCGACAAACTCCTCCTGGCCGTTTGGTACTGGAATGGCATGAAATCAATTATTGATAACTTTTCAGTGACAGAACTAGGCACCCCGCAAGGCCTGCGACCACCTTGACGCCTTTCGCTGCCAGCATGCTTTAAGGTGGTATTGTGCCGTTACTGCTTTTTGCAAACAGAAATGAAGCAAACCAAAAACCTTTTAAGGGAAATTGCTGTGGAAGGTTTGTTTTATTTCAAAAATATCAAGTTGTGTACTGTTTAAAATTGACCAATAGTTTTAGGAATATAAAAACAACATAAAATGGCAAGGAATGGCTCTATGCCATTCATCGAGCAAGAATTATAAGGTGATCATTTTCAAGAAATGTATCAACGTCTTAAATGTACTGTAACGACTGTATAACTAGACTTGCGAATCTGAAAATAAACTTTGGCTATGAAACTCGAAGGTTCATTTACGTAAATACTAAATTGACAGTATTAATGTTCTAAGGTGATAATTCTGATGTGATGTGATCTGTATGAAAGTAAAAATAACAAAAAATGTATCTGATTTGCACTTCCAAAAGAAAATTCATGGAAATTTGAGCCTTTAGAAACGATGTGGTAGTTCATCATCACAATTGATGTTTTTGACATTTTTTCTTCTTTCCTATTACATCATAATTTTTTGGAATTATTCATGATGTCACCAAAAATTATTTGTGAAGCTCTAATTTAGTGCAAAGCCAAAGTTTTAAACCAATGACCGAGGCACTGAATGAAAACAAATAAAATTGGTGTCGATTGCACTGATTTTGCACTGATTTTCAATACACATCCTGAAATACAATCCCGGTGCACGCACATCACTGGCTTTAAACACAGCAACAGTGTTTAGCTGAGTAACAATTGCCACAAAACTTTGTGAAACACATAAATATCCTGGTGCAAATCTCACTAATAAAATTAAGTCCATTCTTTGGTTATCGGCACTGTAAAACATAGTAAATTGGATGTTTTCTTTTTAGCTGTGGGTGAACGATATTCAATGTTGAAACTGTGATTATAATAAACCTTCCGTCAGCTTAAAATAGCCTGTAAACTAGGTATCGTAACCTTGGACTTTAACACTGATTCTTGAGACTTGGTTTTAAGTCATGCCACCATGTCTATGTCACCAACTAGTGAGTCTTCATCCTCATCTGCCACATCGTCATCCATGCAGTGATGGTGATGGTCGGGGGGTGCGGGACTGGGCAGGTGAGGAGATGACAACATAGGGTCACCATTCACTGGCACGTCATCGTCCATTAAATCTTCAACTTCACTTGCACTTAGCGTTGCAGCTTCTGCCAAAATGTCTGGCATCTGAAAGGATTAAAACAACAAGCGTAAGTTCAATGCAGAGTTAGCTTGTAAAATTAATCTTAGACAAAACATGTCATCAGTGGCAAAATTTAATCTTATCGCATTTAATGTATAAGCGTATGGTAGGTTCCAAAAGTTTTGAGGAAAAATAGTTCATGGTACTCGAGTTTGAAAATGATTGAAATGATTGAAATGATTGAGATGATTGATGTTCTCTTCAAACATTCAGATTAATGAGATTTCTAATATAAAATGATCCAACAAAAATGATCGAAGTCATAGGAATACTTTAACAGCATCAACTGTTCTTTTGCATACAGATAGGGTGGAAGCCACAGTGACCAGTGGCACAAACAGATGAGGCACTAAATACTTAAGACAATATTTGTCACTACTACCTTCTACTACCACTGTAGCTGTAGCCACTGGGAATCTCTTGGCAGCAAGTGGCTGCTGTTTCTTAGGCCTGGGAGTTCGTAGGAAGAATGAGTAGGAGATAAGATCATGAGCATGTCCCATTTTGGGTGAAGATCTACATAAGTGCCTAGAATGACCACCAAAACTAACAGAAAACCTCAACCGTGTTAGCCCTGCAACATTGTAGCTGGGACCTACCCAATGCAAGGAAAGCGTGTAAAACAGAAAAATTAAACTTTTTAAGCCCAAATCTCATAAACTCAAGAAAGTTTGTAAAATATATATGTTTGAATATAAAAAGTGGTGTTTGATAGTGATAATTAGCTATTTTGTAACCACTGGGGTAGGCATAGCTGTGAAAAGTGCAAGACTTCTCACCTTCTGAATGGGGTCTTGCAGGCTGTGACTAGTCTTGGCAAATGAGTTGAAGATGACGGTAGATGGGGCTGTGTGTTGCCAGGCAAACTCTGAGACAGGCAAGCCATGCCCCTTGGCTTGCAGCTCGAGCTCCTGAAAAAGTGGATATTAGAAAATTAGAGTTCAAAAGTTAGCTTCAGGGTAAAGTTGAACTTTTTGGATAAGCATTTTCCCATAAAAAATATTTAAAAAATGCTTTGGCTTCATGAATTTTACTCTAGTAGAATTGGTAATTATACATTTTTGTTGACTTTTTGTTTTTAGAAAGTGAATGGGTTGAAACAAACCAATAAACAAGTCAAATTTTTTAGCCTGGTTTTGCAGGATTGTAGCATGTACAGCAATTAGAAATATGATAAAAAGGTTGGTTTTGAACGAACAGTTTGGCATGTTGGAAATACCGGTTCTCGTGAGATTACCGAAGTTCAGCAACACTGCCCTGAGTCAGGTATTGGATGGCTGACCATCTTACACATGACCAGTTCTGTTCGAGAGAGATGTTGGAGGGATGAAATTTAGTACAGAAACTTCATTCGCCTTGGTTGTCAACCTCTCGATAGCATGGATTTGTGGAGGAATCCTGCTGTCCTTCGGAAGGGTCGTTAAGCCGGTGGTCCCCTTGGAGCTCATCGACAGCAGTAGGCTAGGTGCCGGCACTGGGTTTCCTCTCCTCCCTTCTAGGCTAGGTTAGGTTAATTATTATCCTCATCATCATTCACCGAAGCCATTAGACCAGTGCCGAACGGCCAGATGTCATAACAGTGTATTGTTAAACACGACAAGTCAATCAAAGGTTGGTTGAATTGAAAAAAAGAGAATTGTTTCTCAGGCTCAACAGTTCAGTGTGGTTCTAGAAATATGGACAGAAAAGAAGAGAAATAAGGACCCATAGATGCACCGATTTCAGAAAGATAACGCTTTTAGATAAAAAAAAAACACACACACTGTGTTTAGAACTGCAATCCTACCCAGAACAAACCTGGCAGACAAGATCCACTTTTGCTTTAAGTGCATAGGTTATATGTTATGCAAAAGAAAAAAATGTATTACATTTTGGTTCCTTCCAATTGAATTTTTAAACTTAAAATGTACAAACTATGTAAAGTGGACTTGTGCTTCCCCAGCACAAAGAAGTTTTCTGATTTGATAATTATAAGGCAACCCTTTAACAATTTGCAGCCGTTATTTGCAAAATAAAAGTAAACCTAGAGATTTACGTTCTTCATTTAGGGCCTAAAACGTTGTTTCTCCATAAGCCAAGAATGAATAGAACTGGTATGTTTGGGAATGAGAATGAACATGCAAAGAATTCAATTAATGGAAGTATAAGAGTTGGAAGAAGTCCAGTGTAGTTTGAATAGATGCGTCTAAAAATAACAAAACTACGTTTCTCTCACCTGTATTCGCAGCAACAAGCGTTTATTTTGTGATTCTAATTTAATTTGTTGAGCTTCAACTTGCTTCATTCTTTGGACATCATGTTTTAATGCCTTAATGTAATCAACAGATGATTTGAGAATAGTTCCTTTATTTGGCCGCACATCACGGACAATTTCATAATATCTGAAAATAAGAATAACCAGATAAGACATGTGAACCACCAGCGTGATATGTGAGCTGGGGGAAGAGAAAGAGTAAAGAAGAAGAAAACACAACTTACCGAAGTTGAAATAACCGGTAAAGAATGATGTTGATTTATAACCTTTCAGCTTCTGCCTTGTTAACGAAGCAGAGTTTAGAACAAACAAGCTATGATAAATGTAGGAGATCATGTGTATGTGAGTGGCCATTGAAATAATAAAAAACAGAAGGTTTTTAAAAAGGTTTTTAAAGGTGGTTGAAGTCTTGACTTAACTTTACTGAACTCATTGCATCTTGTTCCACACTCTACTTGAACAAGGCAGCTGCTGAACACTACAACTCGCTGTATCTTTCGCAACCCGCCATTTCATCTACGATACGTTGTGTTTCCTCTTACCCAATTCACAGATGATTGAATGCCTAACAGCGACAAGAATTGAAAGGTGAGAAAACTTACGGATCATTATTCTTTGGTAGCAGCGTGCCTAGTTCTTTAATCCGATCGTTTATATTGAACCGTCTTCTTCGCTCGACTGGAAATAGAAGATGATTGATAAATTATAATATTTCAAAGGAGTTATTTGCAAAAATGGAGTGCAATTTATCTAGAGTTTAAAACAGTTCTCATTTCAAACCAACAAATGTTATAAATCAAAACAAGCAAGTTGCCTCGATTAAGAACTGTGGTATAGCTGCAATGTAATTGCTTCCAGATTTTGTTCTATCCATTTGAACTACTTGAAGGTGTGAATGGTCAAGGGGAACTGCTAGAAACCAAAAGCTGCATAAGCTGTGTACTCAACTAATTATCCTGGATTTAAAATAAAAAATCTATCGAAATGAGACAACCATTTTTTCTGCAGATAAGATGAATACTTCTTAAGCAAATTGGAGCAAAGGTCAAGAGTAATTTGCATAGAAAGGACAATTCTAAACTCAGCAGGTAGAAAATAAATGTACCCAAACAAATCAGTCACTAGTGAATCAATTAAACAAAAGCACAATTGGACTGGTACAGGAGGGACTCATTTTTCAGGTGCTTTGCTGGAACTGAAATGTTAATACCTTCTTCGAATTTTAAGAACTTTGTGTCTCATTTCAATCTTGTGCTTTTACAATCAGTGTTTGGCAGCCTGTTCCCCAAAAACTCTGCTGCTCTCATTTGCAAAGGTAAAAGTGGTGACAAATTGGCAACGAGATGGGTTTCATCGGGGTAAGCAAGTGGGCGCAGTCCACCCCACTACTGATGTATTTTCTAGCCATACCCCCCACTTCTACAACTTGGAATGTCAGGGAACTACAGTGTTTAATTGATTTGGACCAATTTAACCAATTTATTAACATCTGCTGATGAAACCCATACAAGGAGATTACAGGACCCAAAGAAAACGATGCAAATAAATCAGCTGGCTGGAACTCTTAGAAATGTTGCAAGAATTTCACTGTGAACATTTTGTAAATTTCATAAATTCTGTCAATTACTCAAAAATCACCATTTACCCACCTTATTCAGTTGGAACACTACGCCCCTGGTTTTATCAGTAAGAACATTATCTCTTATTAAGTTATGCAATTCTCAATAAAATCACCTCCCCCCCCCCCCCCCCCCCTTATCAAAGAGTCCTGTAATGCATTCTTGTCGGTGGTTACATTGGAGTCACCCCCTCTCCCTAATAGTCTGGGGAGAATCTTGGTTTGAGCTTCAAAGATGCAAATCAAAGTAGACCAGTGAAAACACCAAAATAATGATGAGGCATTGAAGAAGAAAATGATTTAACTTTGGCAATAAAACACTCTCACATTCATTGGCCAGTTAATATAAGCATTACCATCCATGCATATCTTGGTTTTTTTTCACTTCTCCTTCCAGGTTAATTTTTTAGTTATGGATTGATATAAAAGAGAAATGTGGACACATACTCATGTTGTGATTGTCCTTCTTTTGTCGATCTTTAGCGAGTGCATGGTAGTCAACATCACCCAAATCAAGCAGCGGCTCAGGTTTGATGTCCAGCTCAGATGGACATGAGTTGCTGGACTTGATCAGGCCACCCCCACCCAGAGCTATCAGCTGCTCATACAGGCTTCCATTCTGTCCATTCTAGAAGCAAATCAAAACAAAGATGCTTAATCAAATGACATTTTTTAGCCCAAGTCAAATTAACATTTTGAGTTGTCACATTGGAATTTCGGTGGTAATTACCCTACCTTCTACTATTAAATGATTTTATTTTGATTATTATTGAAACTTGTTTTCTTTTATCAATTTTTCAATTAATTTAATAATTGTGTAAATTTGTCCCAGATGTTAACATGCATTATTCAAATTGTAATTCTTATCTATCAACCCCACAGATGAGCAGGGCTCTGTGCATAACATTAATTGAAGCAAAGGGAAAAAACATGGTTAGGTTAGTGTAATGTAAATAAAAAAATTAAGATAATTACAAACAATGTCTTAAAAAATATATACAAAAATCATGTTCATGTAGAAAAAACACTTTCACGGTAAGGGTTGATAAAAATGACAAAAATCTTAAATTATTGTTCAAATATCATATTCATTTGTTGTTTTGTTTGAGTAATTTTAATTAAAACTTTGCTACTCCAAATATTGCCCAATGCCCATAGCTCTTTTGATAGTTTATTATGGACGTCTTATCATAGTAACATATCACACTTCGCAACTGAAAAAATGCCCTCTAGATATTGCGGAATAATCCTTCTTCCCCAAAAGCATAAATCCCCGAGTGACATTCCAAGAACATGAAGTCAGTGGGCGAGTTTGTTGTGGCCTACATTTCTACCGATATCATTTCTTTAATGTTACATAACGCAAATCAATTGTCGATTAGAACACTGACTGCATTCACCAGGTGATTAACGCGTGGACGTGCGGTGGGGTGCGGTGCAGGACGGTGCAGTGCGGTGCGGTGCAGGACGGTGCGGGACGGTGCGGGACGGTGCGGTGCAGGACGGTGCAGTGCGGGACGGTGCGGGACGGTGCGGTGCAGGACGGTGCAGGACGGTGCGGGACGGTGCGGGACGGTGCGATGCAGGACGGTGCAGTGCAGGACGGTGCGGGACGGTGCGGTGCGGGATGGTGCGGGACGGTGCGGTGCGGGATGGTGCGGGACGGTGCGGTGCAGGACGGTGCGGTGCAGGATGGTGCGGGACGGTGCAGGACGGTGCGGGACGGTGCGATGCAGGACGGTGCAGTGCAGGACGGTGCGGGACGGTGCGGTGCGGGATGGTGCAGGACGGTGCGGTGCGGGATGGTGCGGGACGGTGCGGTGCAGGACGGTGCGGTGCAGGATGGTGCGGGACGGTGCAGGACGGTGCGGTGCAGGACGGTGCAGTGCAGGACGGTGCGGTGCGGGACGGTGCGGGACGGTGCGGTGCAGGACGGTGCAGTGCAGGACGGTGCGGGACGGTGCGGTGCGGGATGGTGCGGGACGGTGCGGTGCAGGACGGTGCGGTGCAGGACGGTGCGGGACGGTGCGGGACGGTGCGGGACGTCGCGGTGCAGGACGGTGCGGAACGGTGCAGGACGGTGCGGTGCAGGACGGTGCGGGACGGTGCGGGACGGTGCGGGACGTCGCGGTGCAGGACGGTGCAGGACGGTGCAGGACGGTGCAGGACGGTGCAGGACGGTGCAGGACGGTGCAGAACGGTGCAGGACGGTGCAGGACGGTGCGGGACGGTGCGGGACGGTGCGGGACGTCGCGGTGCAGGACGGTGCGGAACGGTGCAGGACGGTGCGGTGCAGGACGGTGCGGGACGGTGCGGGACGGTGCGGGACGTCGCGGTGCAGGACGGTGCAGGACGGTGCGGGACGGTGCAGGACGGTGCAGGACGGTGCAGGACGGTGCGGGACGGTGCGGGACGGTGCGGGACGGTGCGGGACGTCGCGGTGCAGGACGGTGCGGTACGGTGCGGGACGGTGCAGGACGGTGCAGGACGGTGCAGGACGGTGCAGGACGGTGCAGGACGGTGCAGAACGGTGCAGGACGGTGCAGGACGGTGCAGGACGGTGCAGGACGGTGCAGGATGGTGCAGGATGGTGCAGGACGGTGCAGGATGGTGCAGGACGGTGCAGGACGGTGCAGGACGGTGCAGGATGGTGCAGGACGGTGCAGGATGGTGCAGGACGGTGCAGGACGGTGCAGGATGGTGCAGGACGGTGCAGGACGGTGCAGGACGGTGCAGGATGGTGCAGGACGGTGCGGGACGGTGCAGGACGGTGCGGGACGGTGCAGGACGGTGCAGGATGGTGCAGGACGGTGCAGGACGGTGCAGGATGGTGCAGGACGGTGCAGGACGGTGCAGGATGGTGCAGGACGGTGCAGGACGGTGCAGGACGGTGCAGGACGGTGCAGGACGGTGCAGGATGGTGCAGGACGGTGCGGGACGGTGCAGGACGGTGCAGGACGGTGCGGTGCAGGACGGTGCGGGACGGTGCGGGACGGTGCGGGACGGTGCAGGACGGTGCGGGACGGTGCAGGACGGTGCAGGACGGTGCGGTGCAGGACGGTGCGGTGCAGGACGGTGCAGTGCAGGACGGTGCAGTGCAGGACGGTGCAGGACGGTGCAGGACGGTGCAGTGCAGGACGGTGCAGGACGGTGCGGTGCAGAACGGTGCAGGACGGTGCAGGACGGTGCAGTGCAGGACGGTGCAGGACGGTGCAGGATGGTGCAGGACGGTGCAGGACGGTGCGGGACGGTGCAGGACGGTGCGGGACGGTGCGGGACGGTGCAGTATGCACGCCAAGCTCACCTGTATGTCAGCCGAGCTCAGTATGGGGTCGGATGCTTTGATGCTGTCCGAAGTCAACGAGCTTGCTTCAAATGAAAGAATGTCTTCCAGCAACTCTTCTGCCTGAAATAATTTCATCTTGAATTAATAAGACAGCGGATATAGCGCCCATACAAAGAAATATTGAGCCAATAATCACAATGGGTTTGCTAATACGAGCTATTCGTGCAAGTTTTCGATCTGTTGTGGGATGGGGGGCTGGGGGGCCGCGGGGGGGGGGGGGGGGGGGGGGGGGGGGGGGGGGGGGGGCATTTATATGTATGAGTTATTGTTTGGATGTTGGGATAGAAATGCACGGCACAAATAAAATACATTTATCGGCCAAAATATAAAAAAAGTCATGAAAAACTTAAGAGTAATTGATTCGACATTAGTCATTACTGCCTTTGGGCCCAGTTTTCAATCCAAGGCAAACTAAAATATGTGTCTTCTGCGACTGAAAGTGGTACAAATATTTGTAAGTGATTACTAAATAGATAGATATACATAGTAATCAGTCATCACTGGCTTGAAGGTGAAAAGTCCTGTTAGGTACCTTTATGGGTGAACACTTTTTGATTTTCAACTATTTCATTGACTTGGGGAGAATGATCACATGGGCTCTATTTCAAGTTGTGTTGGAGGAAAAAACACCCCCATGATCAATCTGTGGTTCATCTTCACTATACACGAATGTTCAGATGGTAAATGAAATCCCGCATCTCTGATTTAACTGCAGGTTTGCTGCAAGTCCGAAACCAAGAAAGAAACTTGAAACAATAACTAACTACAACTAAACATAAGCAAGCATGAAAATGACACACGAAATCAGTAACGCGAACGACCTCTGTTCATCCAAAACGAAACGGTGGTTTTTGCTTTCACATGTTTCAATCGATTGGTTATCATTAGAAATTTCACTACACAATTGTTTGCTGTAGCTAGAAATGCATAACTAGTAGACCACTAATTCTAATTAGTATAGGTACTTCAATGAACCGAAAAGCTATACGAATATCTGTATAGTCGGGCTAAGGACACAAGTTTCCATGGTCATCTTCATTACGTATGATTACATTATGATTACACTATGATTACACCAAAGCTATTAAGAGTTACGCCAGACATAGATATCCCTTCCTCGATCGACAAGGTACTAATCAGCGGACTCCAAATTGATTAGAGCAGTGCTAAAAAGTACTTCTTCAACGTCAACTTTGTCCATATATAAATCAACCTTGGAGACATTGTGTTAGGCCGAACACACACTTGAAGACATGCATGTCTTACAGAATACGGAGTACCAAATAGTTGGTAGGCACGAGCGCCCTATTATCAGTAACAATGACAAATAATTGGGACCGGAAAGAAGAGACACTGTTTGCATGAGAATACTAAATTATTATTGTTAACAAGCATAATAACGTGAACTTGCGTAGTCGAGTGTTAGATTTTCCCAACTGTTTAGGTGAAATTCAGTGTTCACCCTCTATCCAGTGATGTATTCGTAAAATTTTTAGTGGGGGTACGCAAAAATGACCCATTTTTTTGTGTCGGCGGGGGGGGGGGGGGGGGGGGGGGGGAGGAGGAGACCCAAGGCGAATGCACCGAAAGAGTGGAAATAGGGGGCTTCGGGCGCAGCTCCAAGTGAATTTTTATTCTAAGGTTTCTTTTGGAGCCAATCTACGAGTTTACGATGAAATTGGGCTTGGAATGACATGGTCAGAACTGCATTTTTAATTACGTAATGATTTTGAGAAAATTAAATTAATGCCGCCCTCTCATGTCTACACCTTCCCACATTGTTGCAGTCTTGAAATTTGGTGGGGATTCGGGAATCTGGTAAAAGAAAGTCTAATCATTTTAATCGAATACTGGTTTAAATTTTTGTTGAAACTATCCATAGATACGCGCGTACTTTCGCGTTGAGGAGATTACATCAGTTTCCACAATGACTCTTTTTCATTGAACTCTTCTTCATTCGACGTTGGTGGTGTCTTCAACTTCTCCCAAACCAAATTTTGGTTTATTAGGAGGGGCAAGGCCCGAAAGGGAATGCAAATCCACTTGCTTCCTCTTCTGTATCTTGAATTGAACTAACTCGTCCAGTGTGGCTCGTATGTGGCAATTTGGTTATTGTTTGTATTTTTGTCTTTCCTGCGAATTCTTATTATTTGAAGCGGGCTTGCTTCTGAGAGCTTGCACCGCCGTGCGACGCCGCGAAAGCGGCTACCGACTTCCCTACGTGATAACAGTAATATGGTTCTAACTAACCCCTTTGTTGCAAGTCGCGACGCCGACATAGTTCCAGCCTACCTACTCTTAGTACGTTCGCATACAGTGGCAATCTTGCTAGGCCTATTTTTAAGTAAGTGGATTATTAGAAATAAAACCCTTAACTGGGATATTTTCGGCTTTTAAAAAAATAAGTGCAGGATATTCCGAATAATCATAATTTAATACTGCTTTCCCGTGCATTCACCTGCGTTCCCTCAAAAATTCAAAGTGGGGGTACGGCCAAAAATAAAATTAATAGTGGGTGGACTGCGTACACCCGCGTGCATTGACCAATACATCACTGCCTCTATCTAAGTGCAAACTTTCGTTAGTGACAAGTTTTATTCTTATTTTTTGGATTCCATTATCTGTACAATATCCGCCAACCGGTGAGTGATGTTACAAACCTACAAACTACCAACTGTAATTTATATACCTACTACTCTGAGTTTTTTTTAAAGTTTGTTCCTATTTTTTAATTCATTAAACTCTCCGAGGTGTTTTATAAACGTTTATCCACAAGGCTAGGTTGTAGACAGTGATGTATTCGTAAAATTTTTAGTGGGGGTACGCAAAAATGACCCATTTTTTTTGTGTCGGCGGGCGGGGTGGGTGGGTGGGGGGGGGGGGAGGGGGAGGAGGAGACCCAAGGCGAATGCACCGAAAGAGTGGAAAATAGGGGGCTTCGGGCGCAGCTCCAAGTGAATTTTTATTCTAAGGTTTCTTTTGGAGTCAATCTACGAGTTTACGATGAAATTGGGCTTGGAATGACATGGTCAGAACTGCATTTTTAATTACGTAATGATTTTGAGAAAATTAAATTAATGCCGCCCTCTCATGTCTACACCTTCCCACATTGTTGCAACTTGCAGTCTTTAAATTTGGTGGGGATTCGGGAATTTGGTAAAAGAAAGTCAATCATTTTAATCGGATACTGGTTTTAATTTTTGTTGAAACTACCCATAGATACGCGCGTACTTTCGCGTTGAGGAGATTATATCAGTTTCCACAATGACTCTTTTTCATTAAGCTCCTTGCTGCTGCGTGATGCGACGTTGGTGGTGTCTTCAACTTCTCCCAAACCAAATTTTGGTTTTTTAGGAGGAGCAAGGCCCCAAAGGGAATGCAAATCCACTTGCTTCCTCTTCTGCATCTTGAATTGAACTAACTCGTCCAGTGTGGCTCGTATGTGGCATTTTGGTTACTGTTTGTATTTTTGTCTTTCCTGCGAATTCTTATTATTTGAAGCGGGCTTGCTTTTGAGAGCTTGCACCGCCGTGCGACGGCGCGAAAGCGGCTACCGACTTCCCTAAGTGATAACAGTAATATGGTTCTAACTAACCCCTTTGTTGCAAGTCGCGACGCCGACATAATTCCAGTCTACCCACTCTAAGTACGTTCGCAAACAGTGGCATTCTTGCTAGGTTTATTTTTATGTAAGTGGTTTATTAGAAATAAAACCCTTAACTGGGATATTTTCGCCTTGAAAATAAAGAAGTGCAGGATATTTCGAATAATCATAATTTAATACTGCTTTCCCGTGCGTTCACCTGCGTTCCCTCAAAAGTTTAAAGTGGGGGTACGGCCAAAAATAAAATTAATAGTGGGTGGACTGCGTACACCCGCGTGCATTGACCAATACATCACTGGTTGTAGAGTTGTAAGATTAGTACTTATAGCGTTCACGACGTAGAATTTGCTGCACAAAAATTGATAAAATATGTACTAGCATGAAGAATGAGCTTCAATAATAAGCAAGTGTTCTGCAATTATTTGATTACGTGACTTGTGCATGACCCAGTGAACAGTGACCTGATCGAATCTGCAAATCTTTCACGAAGTAATTTTTTCCATCTGTACTTACACCAGCACAGAGACAACGAAGATCTGATCATCTTCTGCATAAATTAACTGTTATTTCATGATGAGAGAAAGATTTTATGCGCGCAGGTAATTTCAAATTTCATACATTCTCTGAAGGGTTACGACGTCGAATTTTATTATTATTACAGCTAAATCCACTTCAAGGCGTAGTTTGGTCTTTTCCCCCATTTTTTGTTTGCCTCACACAGAAGGTAATTGTAGAAAACACCTTGTTCTACCTAGTAATGATATATTTCCTGTGGCCACTGCCAGGATGAAGGAGTTCTGAGCTACCGGTGTCATCTAAGATTATTTCGTCCTGGTTAAGTCCGTAAGCACATTTTTCGTATAGTGGCTTCACGTTATCTAATTACGCAACTAGGCATTCTAAGCCTTATAATTATTCCCTACACAAGTAAAGTACAGCATCTCCGTATCAACCAATGTGAAAATTTCAGATAAGATAGTGATCCACTTATCACGTCTCCATTGACCCAACTGTAAGTAAATTACAAGTGACCACGTACCAGATCAAAGTTCAATTTCTAATTATTCAAGACGCGACGGAAATACCGACAACACAAATTCTTGACTTGTCCTAATCGAGAATGATTACTCATCAGACATTACTAAGTAATCGTTCACGACAAGGATCAGAAAATGGATGCAGCGAAAATAAACAAGTTTCAGATTTTGATTCTTATCGCATAAAAATAAGGTGTAATTTAAAAAATCAATTCTCTTGTTTTTAAAAGAGTTTGGAAGTTGAAAGTAGTCAAAATCAAATTAATATAGCCGATAAAATCACAATTAGACGTCACACACATCGAAGTTTCTCTTATTGGTCAACTGCCAAAATCCAACGATACGCTCCACACGTGGTTATCGAACGATGCCCGACCACGTTTCAGAACCACATTGCGCTTTTCGCGACCCTTTTTAACGGTCGGCACCTTCCACATGCCAACCACGTACGTGCCTATCCTCGAGAGAAGTGAGATACACGAAATCATCAAGTCGAGACGGTTGTTCAACACATAAGACAAAAACGACAAAGTAAGGCTTACTTTGTGCCTACCTTTAACCGTCGGGTAATAATATTGTAGACTGGCATTTCTGCCCTGATAGAACGTGTAGGGCAGAGGGCTGCTGTACTCCAAGGGTCAAACGAATAGAATCCACTCACTTTCTCAAACTACAACAACAAACCCGCTAGTTTGTTCAAACTTTAAATCAGCTCTGGTAGCTCACCTCCATACGAAAGTGTATATTAGTGCACATTGGCATTCTTCGTTAGATTACTAACAGATGAAGAAGAAATAAATCCATTTGAGTTGTAAACAACAACACATCGAATTCAAAAAACAACCGGCGCGTTCGAAAAAAACGGACGCATCTCAAGTCGTAACGTCTTGCTTGGATCTGATTTAGTTGATTTCAAAAGCTAACATCGAAAACTGCACTGCACTGAAATGTCTATAAAACACTGTAACGAGATCCAAAAATACACAGAGAAGCGATTCACATAAATTGTCTTTGAACTAGGCACTCGCGACACTTCACGTCATATAATCGACGCCGCCGACGACGACGACGAATACAACGACGTCGTCACGTAAATTGTCCATCGAGAGAACAGCGAGCTTCCTCGTAGTACCACTGGCCGAATACAAATGATAGTCAGGGACACGAGCGGTGCTAGCCAGTAGCAGTAGCCAATACCACTGCTCGCTGCTAACTATCCAGCCTCACTGAAAGCCTAGCTAGCCTAGCTAGCCCAACCAACACAACTAACACACGCAACGAGACGTTCGGCACGACAACGCTTTACGTAATACTACAGTACCCAGTCCGGCTAAACCATGCACCCGCCTCGTTTCACTACTACTACTACTACTACCACTACTACTACTACTATGCATAGCAGACTATTGTAGTTAGATACACTTCACTGTACCAATACGTCGTAGTGAACTGAACTGTAGACAACAACCAGATTTTTCTCCTTTAGTCTAACTGAAATGTGCCCTCTGGATTTCTCTGTAGCCGCAGGGGGCTACCTTATTTCAACTTGATTCAAAGCGACCTGTTGAAGCTCTATCGGCGCTACAAGCTGTTGACTCGAGCAATCCGCAAATACTCTATCATCATAACGATTTGTGGCTATTAAGCTGTCACCCGAACTGATTTCACTAATAAAAAAAGAATCGTAACTTCAATATTGTTATTGTTGAGATTAGTCTTATCAAGATATCGATAACATATAGCATCATATTTGCACGTGTGACATCGAAATCATTTATTTAAACAATGAAGTTAGAACCGACCTTTTTAGAGATCGGTTTTTACGCGGTGAGCCAACTGGTTGAGTGAACACACCTGAAAGCGAGACCAAATTTCGATCTTGATACTTGATAGGCAAAAGCGTCGTTCATCGAGATCTTTCTAGTGAATGGTTCACGTTGGTCATCAAAAGACTGGCTTTTTCACAAGTTTCTAGCGATTGGATACAGGCAACTCACGCACCCCGATATGATACTGAAATATTTGGAAATGTTTTGACAGCGTATTCAATCTGCTGCCACCTCCAGAGTACTCAGCTTACTCAACCTCTCAAGTCAATTTTCAGATATGGGACTTGAAAACCAGCAATGCGGTCAGGTACCTACGAACGAAATCTATTGCAATTGCGTAAGACAACAATTGAACAATTATGTAGTCCAGGCACTTAATTATTTAACAAGAGAACATCACTGTGATCGTTTTACCTTGAGCTTAAAAAATGCTATTTCTTCATTCGTTATATGCATTTCGTGAGATTAAACGAGATAGGCAGATACATTGTCTGCAATCGTATTCAAATCAAATATGATTATATATTTTATTATGGTCTAATAGGTGATAATAAACTTTGCACGTTTGCATCTATTTTTTAGAGAAAACGACTCGTGCACCGATTCGTTTGGTTCAATTAAATGTGCAAATATGTGTTGATACACCGTATAGGTACACGAGACGAGACGTAGGTTACCAATTAGGTTTTAAGCAAAAATATCCGATCAGCACATTGCCTGGGTTGTTCAACGAATTAGAGAACGGTGAAATTCGTTAGAGCTTCATTAGCGGCGTGCAAACAACTAGCGAGATAAGACGGCTACGTTAGTATCGTGAACACGCTTCCTAAACTCATCAGTTCTCGTCACACATTACAAATATAAGAACTGACCCTTACGAAAAGGACGTCACAAATCAAATTTATGTAGCGTTACAGTGTACAGGACATTTTAGTTACATATAGGCCAGATAAAGATTTTATGGTTAGTCCAAAATGTAGTTGCAATTTTTTAGGTGGAACGAGTAGGTAGGTAAGTGCTACAGCAGATTCAGTTATAGGATTTATAGGTATAGTCAGAGGGCCGACGTTAATGTTAAACTTTCTGCTGGCAACACGTGGTAATGGAATGTTCCACTCGATTGCGCTTGCGGCCGTTCTTTTTAACAAACCCCCAAAAATTAAATAACTGCAACTCAAAATATCAATACGTGTATCTTTATAAAGATAAGCTGAGCGTAAACCTGTCTAAAATGCGAGTAATCTGCGAAAAATAACAAAATTAAATTTCCCAACACTCGACACGACGGTGACTCCATCTGGCGGTATCCTTCAATTTTGCCATTAAAGTAGTCATCTTTTGTCAACCATTTTTCGCGAAGATGCAGTTTATCATTAGCGAAGACTGTGCGAAATTAGCGGCGGTCGGAAAAGTTTTGGCATCGTGATGAGTCGTCGGGTTCGTATCCCGGCACGACATAGCACAAATCGAAATCATTTCACGTGTCTCAAGTACCTTCCAGTTTGGAGAAAATTAAAATACCAATCAATTACCTATACATTTACGACTCAAAGTAATCAAGTCAAATGACGCTGTTAATAAATTTCACTGGATGTAAGATCTGCTAAGAATTAAAGTGGTTCCACTTATATTTTGCGTGTATGGTAGCAAAGAAAAGCTGCTACTGAAGAAAAACAACGTAAACGTCCAATTTGGAAATATTTTTTTCTCACTTCAAAGATATATGTACGCAGCTTAGCTTTTTCTTCAAGAAATACAATCTTTTTTCAAAATAGCAACTTCTCGGCAATTACAATATTATTAAATATTTTTCTGTCGTATCCGTTTAAAAGCGTAAACAAGTTGTGTACACGCAAAGTCATTAGTATTAGCAATTACTAATCACCACCATCATAGTTAGTAATTAAACACTGACACCTCACTCAATTCACTTTGACGGAATGATACTACAATGTTACCAGCTCTTAATTACCTAACACATCGATACAACAAATCGAATTTACCTGCTTCCAGTGTTTTCTGTCCACACTCTGCTCTAAGAATCATGATTTTTCTATGTAATACAAAATCTAATTAGAAAAAACTTCCTCGCTTATTTCAAGTAGCTAATGAATAGGAATGTCAGTAAAAAGTATGTTATGAGTCCTTGTTTGTGAGTGAGAACAGGTTCACTGGATCTACGATCTCCGCAGCAACCACAGCTGACGGAGAGCGGATATATTTGCCCCAACCGTATTCCCCACGTCGGCACTGGTGGGTAAGCCAAAGCCAAAGACTGCTATAGCAGATCACCGCTATCTCAGATCACCGCACCGCACGGCACACTATACCTACACTTGAAGCAAATTAGCACTCCAGTGAAAGTCATAAGAAAAGATAACTCAACTTGTGTAAGACGTTCCAATTAATGGACCAATATCATAAATTATATTAATCGATTTACGCAGGCCACAACGTAAAAATGATCAGAAAATACAAGCGACGGAAATGATTCTAAATTTATTGGATTGCAATAGCCGTGAAATCTAGCTTGATTGATCGAGTGAATATTTTTAATGTGATCCGGATCAGCGATTCAGTAAGCGTGGCTGCTGTCTAGCGCGTCGAGATTTATCCGACTAGCGAGCTCTGATGCCGTTTTTCTGAAGATCCCAGAGTGTGCGAGATAGGCTAGGCAGATGAGCAAATATTTGCAAACTGTCATTTCTACAATTTCTAGACGTTTACGATGGCTAGCATTTCAATAAACCTCATCAAATCAATGAGACTACTACGTAAAAAAAAAAAAACACATAAGCAATCTTAGTTTCATAAATCATTATTACATAAAAAAGGTTGGCGTCTCTGCGCAAAGCATAATGAATAGAATATCGATGGGTTTGTGTGTCGGCGAACTGTGGAATATGATGTATTGAAAGCAGAAAATGTAAATCTCTCTCCGTGAAGATGTGTACAAAGTGTTTCGTTCATATCATGCATAATGTCACTAGAGAAGGTAATTACCAGCAATGTTCTATCAGGCCATGTGATCACAGAATACAGCAGAATATGTCACTGATTTAGTAAGACTCTTAAATGGAATGACGCAGGCATCGAGTAGAACATCGAATATCCATAACTTTGTCTAGAAAGAAAGTGTTTAAATTTTAAATGGCGAGTTAAACGGTTAGACACATATGTGCCCCTAGGGTATGTGGAGACGCCTGTGTTGAAAATGGTATTATGCATGATTTCATTTACACAGGAAGGCGTTTTAAAACAGTTCGAAATAAATTGTTATCAAATTGAATTCCAGGTCAGTAAAATGTCGGTTGATCCACTAATATATGCTTCTAGAGATCGTGTTATTTTCTTATACTTTGAATGCTGCATCAGAATATTGATTAATGCATGAGCAGTTTGCTTGTTTATAATTCATCACAAATCAGTTTCATTGAACAACTTGGCACACTGAGGATTTTTCACAAGATTCGTTCAGAAAAAATATATACATTTTTTGCAACCCCCTATTTTCTTCAAAATCAATACATTTTTCGAAGAAAAACGAAATGACAAATAGATTTGAAATATAATTATCTAGGCCGTTCAACACAAGCTGACATTTTGCCAGCTTCATTGTTTTCAGTTAATAGGAAATTAATTTCGTCATCAGGATCTAAGCTCCAATCGTATTTCAACTCTGCTGAGGCTTATATGGTCCTTAAGAGTAATTATGAACAAACTATAGCGGAGCATGAAATACTACCTTTAATAATGGCAACTAGTCTCAGATAAAACACACTTGAGTTCATTGCGTAATCGCAAGACAGGAGAGAGCAAAGGGGGGCACAGCTGTGTGCGTGAGGGTGGGGAAGTTGGTGGGGAAGTTGGTGGGGAAGTTGGTGGGAAGGGGAAACCTTCTTGTGCATTGTTGGTGTCAGAGGTCGCCACGTTTACACGCATGTGCTTTTCGTGGTAACCACTACTTTGTATTTTTACAAGGAAACCGAAATCTCTTGACATCTTTCAAGATTCTTGTCAAGGCCAACATTAGGAGTGATTTTCTTTAGCCTGATGGTCTGCAACCTAGCAGTTAATATCGGGTTCAACTTACCATTTTGGGAACTCATTCCACTTCACCTTTGTTTACCCATCCGAATATTTTCGCTTTGAATGAAATATATCGTTGATTCATCAAGGGAGTGTTTTGAAATATCTGAAGATTTGACCTGGAAATAGTAGTTGCCCACCTTTATAGTGAAACTAGTTGTAATGATGACATCTAATCATTATTTGATTACCAGGGAAGATCACGACTGCACTTGCTGGGAAATCAACGACTTGACGTGAAGAATCCCGGAAAACACTAGCGATAAACAACCTTCCACCCACGCGAGAAAACACCAACAACTATCGTCGCTATGATAATCTTTCAGTAATTACACCTTACCACAGATTTACCATTTTTCCTCTTGGTAACTTATCAGTACCATGTGAGCAATGCAAACGCATCAAACATTTCAGGGTTATAAACTGGAAAGTCTATATTAACTTGTTACTTATGATTTGTGCATCTTACTTCGGATGCACACGTGGTAAGCACGTGGTAAGCACGTGGTAAGCACGTGGTAAGCACGTGGTAAGCACGTGGTAAGCACGTGGCCATGTGGCTGTCCTTTAATGCTCAGATAAATAACCTAATTACCATCATTAGGGATGGATGTTGAGTAAAACCACTGTAAATCGGTGGAGCAACAAAACATGGACAAGCACGATCACGACAGATCGTAATTTAAATAGAACTGCAGAAAAAAAATGTTCCCAGCATTACTTCGTGAACATAAATCACCGACAAAGTCAAAATAAAAAAGATATAAAAGAAAATGATGTGTGAAAACATATTTGTTATAAAGAAACATGAATGAATTATGTTTTGAGTGCAGGCTAATTGCTATCTAATAATTAGTAATCATGCTGTGGTAGTGAATTATCTGTACCGATATTGACAATGAGCATGTTTGAAGTGTAATAGCGAGTGTTGTGGACCCATTAAACGTAGATTACGCGATCAAAGATTAGAGGGGAATGCTAAGTGGTTGTAAGAATTATTAAACTGATCCACATTGCCAGTTAAAAGTGACAACCTATGAGCCAAAATATTGCACAGAAACACCAGGGTCCAGAAATAAAATACATTCAGGAAAACTCACCAATAACATCTACAATTCAACGCTTGACATTGAAAATTAATTTCAAGTTTAAATTAATAAAATAAAAGTTAGTAGATAATCGTAGAAAACTGTACACAAATTGAAAAATATCGCCTCACAAAACCACGTAAAGAAAGACTCAAGACCAAACTAAAATAAGACCAAACTAAAGAATGTTTTATCTGTGGTTTTATGTTATTATTCTAAAACATGTGATAGAATCTTGCAAGTGAACTGAAATAATTTCGTTGCTAGACCGCCCTCAAACGCCCACTTGAAGGTTGGGTACTAAGGGAGAAAAGTACGTCGTGCTAATTCGTTCTTTTAGACATGCGCCCGAACGGTTTAGCGCGATGAAAACACCGGTTCTCGTTAGACTTAGATCACGGAAGTTAAGCAACACTGCGATGGGTGACCATCATAAATATGACCAGTTCTGGTCGAGAGAAAGGTTGAAGGAATGAAAGTTAGTACAGCAACTTCATTCACTTTGCTAATCAACCTCTCGACAGCATGGATTTGTGGAGGAATCATCGTTCAGTAGACCATCGTTCAGTTGTACCGTCGTTCAGAAGAGTGGTCCCCTTGGTGCTCTTCGACAGGAGTAAGCTACACGCCAGCACTGGGTTTCCTCTCCTCCCTTCTAGGCTAGGTTAGGTTCATTATCGTTCCCTCATTCACTCATCCACATAGCTAGTTGTCAAAACAACATGTCGTTAACCGAACGGTTTGGCGTGTTGGAAACACCGGTTCTCGTTAGATCACCGAAGTTAAGCTACACTGCGCTGAGTTAGGTATTGGATGGGTGACCATCATACACATGACCAGTTCTGTTCGGGAGAGAGGTTGGAGGGATGAAAGTTAGTACAGCAACTTCACTCGCCTTGCTTATCAACCTCTCGACAGCATGGATTTGTGGAGGAATCCTGTTGTTCGCGTTGTACCGTCCTTCGGAAGGGACGTTAAGCCGGTGGTCCCCTTGGTGCTCTTCGACAGGAGTAGGCTAGGTGCTGGCACCGGGTTTACCCTCCTCCCTTCTAACTAGGTTAGGTTCATCATCATCCTCATCCACTCATTCACCGACGCCATTGGACCAGTGACGCAGGGCCAGTTATCAAAACAGTGCGTCGTTAAACAGCACAAATACTAATAATAATAACGTGTCGTTAAACCCCACGAATTAATCAGTCATGGTCATGCGCCATCGCCAACGGTTCTAGACCATGAGCCTAGCTTGGTCTTTGTTTGACTTGTGTACTTGGGTCCCACTACCTTGGGTCCAGTAAATATGGGTAAGTATACTCACATCAGAAGTACTTGTAGCCACGGAGCTACTGGGCCCCGGCGAGATCACCTCAGGGCTGGCTCGTGGAAACCCAGTTGAGCCCAAAATGGGGGCGCTGTGGACGTCTGTGGGACCCCCGCGATGAACGAGGGGTCGATTTGGTTGCCCTTGTCCGAGCACGTGAGAGTCGAGGGTGGCGCATTGGGACGACGATTGGAATGAGTCACTCAAGTACTGACGGACTTGGCTCTTCTGTTTTTGTATCACGTGGTATCGGGTCGGGTTTTCTAGGCTTGTGCGCACCTGAAATGAGAAATTAGATTGATTTATTGGTTCATTTGGTTGGATTGAAGAGTGATTTTTGAGGTTGCTTGATGATGGTTGGTGCTTAATTCTCTCTTTTCGCCAAGATTTGATCCCGAGTGGGTTAGACTTATCGTACGAGCGTCGGTGATGTTGGAACGATGAGAGCATGGAGAGTTGAATTCTGATTGTCAAAAATTATCACAAACACGACAAAAATGTTGTCACGGCACAGTTCAGGGCCAATTTGCCCGCTCAGAATAAGCTTTGTTTGACCAATTGTTAATCAATAATCCTGCAGAAATACATTTGATTTGATTTTCATCGATAAACTTTGTCTATACTACACATTTGTTCAAGAGGATAAAACAATAAAAAATGTGTTCAAATCGTTAATGAGAGAAAAGAGAGCATGAGAGAGCATTTTTTTACAAGAATAAACACTTAACACCCAGGAAAGATTTATAATTCGACTGTACAGACAGTTTTAAAATCAAGAAGAAATACACCCTCTGGCAGAATCTCCATCTCCACACCCTTCCTTCTAAATTGATCTGCCCTGCAGTGATGCATCAAGCTTGTGTGAGATACTTCCTGACGCTAAAATCTGAAACAGTTGAAACTTACTTGAAGAACTTGAGGTGGTACATCAACTCCAATACTCTGAATATTGACGGGCACATTTAGCGCTGGTGTTGTCGCAAGAGACCGATCTTGTTGTTTCTTTTCAGTCTCCCGTCGCTCCTGTTCCTGATTCTGTTCACGCATCAACTGAAGACGAAGATGCGTGCGAGATGTAGGAATAGCACTCTTGAATGTAGGAGGGCTAAAGAAACAAAATTCATTGTTGGTGGCTTTTATTCAGGTTTTTAGATTCTTGTCTTAGCACTGTTTTGAAAGAAAAAAAACGCTTTTAAAGTGGGGTTTTTAAATCAATTTTTTTTTTTTTAACCTATTCGCAACTTATGCCGTTCACTTAATCAAGGGTAACAATTGATATCACTCTTGATAAACAGGCATAAGTTACGAAATATCGAAAAAATGTGTTCTTTTACTTAGCACTCAAATATCCAGTTTTAAATCGTGTTTGTCAACATACTGTTAATTGGACTTTACTGACGTTAAATGATGGACCTATCCTAGCCTAGAAGTGAAGAGGGCACCTGTTGACTGAAACCCATAGGGTTCCTTTCTCTCAGTAAGTTGTGGAAAGGTAGATAATTAGTTGCCTGTTAAAGTATTGTAATCACGTCGGTCCCTTCACATTACCGCACAGAACGGGGAACTTGTAAAGATTCCCTCATATTCTGAGATCATCCAAGAACCGGCGGTATTGTAAAGCGACCTTAGAATCAAAGTTTAATCAAATAATGTCATTTAGCTAGAATATTATTTAGGCAAGAGCTGTCGGCAGTGCCGGTGTTGGCTCTTCATCAGGGAAATCTTTCCCACAGATATTTTGCCAGATTACGCCTGTAATAGGATGTTTGAAATTTGTTTCAAGAGAGCAAACAACAGTCACCCTAGACGAATCTACAAAAAATTATTACTATTAGCGCAGTTGCGAGCAAATTAGCGTACGTTTTCAGCTTTGTCATTATAAATTGCCTTGCAAGCTTCCGTTCCCCTGGACATCGTTCCCTTCGAATCAAAACCGGACGTACTCAAGTATATTATTATTATTATAACCGCAACCAGCATTGTTGAGCTAACAATGTCAAATCGTTTCGAAGCAGTTGACACATTAAAAACATTTGAAAAATATCGCGGGTATTGTCTTCAAGGGAAAAATGCAGCTCGCAGATGATCGATAATTACCAGTAGAAAAGAAGTTTCGTTCATATGATAACATTCTTAAAGCGTGGGATTAAAAATCTTGCTTATAGGGGATGTTTCTTTACGCCCCATTGAAATGATGACCAATTCACAATTGAATGAATTGACTGAGTAATCTAATTGACGCCAGCAGATATCTTATATTTCAGTACATTAACTAGCGACTAAAAAAGGCAACATTTTCAATTTCTAGCTGAAATGTTGTCAACCGACTCCCGGACTGTTTGCATGTCTCAATAAATCGCGATATTGTTTATAAGTACAGTGTTTGAGAATGATTTAAAGTATATTTCCAACCATTAGGTGATATTTGACATGAACTGATTATTATTTGTTCTGCACGTGTCGACGAACACATGCATTGCCAATATGATACGAGTTATCATATGAGTGAACGATCCGGAATAAGTTGTCAGGGACGCACAATGTTCGCCCCTATTCCATTTCCCCTTGCTACAAACTAGGCGGATAGCACAACAGCTTCGGAAATAATTAGTGTTCCTTTCATTATATTTATGTTACCGGCACAATTTTTGTGTGCAGTACTAATGAGTTAATTAAAGAAAAAAAAAATGCGTCAACACTTCAATCTATTCTATGCGTCGCAATATCATAGGACAGGTTAACGGATTTTTGAGTAAATTTTGTTTAGCAAGATTGTCAATTTTTCTTGGAAAGCAAGGAATTTTAAAAATGTAAAATGATTACGATGATAAGTTGTACATCTTTATACCTTGTGAAAAATCTTTTCTCACAGAATTGAAGTGACATTATCTTACCTTGATTGTACGGCAAGACTGACAGAAGCTTATCATTATTTTAAATGATATAGTCTAGACTTTTATACAACTACCTGCCTGGTTCAAAGTTTGCTTGTGTAACAACTGAGAACGAACAAAACATGGAGTTAGGCTGTTTTAACTTGGCGCCAAGCTTTAAACTCTTTTCATAGCAAGCTTGAATCAAAATAACTACACGTACTTCAGTTTTATTAACATTTACTGCGCTTTCATCGTGTGGTTTTGCGGCTTATCACGTTTACAATGTTGAACGCTCTACTGAACTAAAATTTCGAATAGTCAGGTCCCGTGGAATCTAGACAAAGTACTAGAAGATACTCCATACCCACGACACCAGGCAGAAGAGGTGCACATCCTTGGTGATGGTCACTTTACACACCATAACCACTTGGACCAACTGTGAGCCTGGCATGAAGCATGAAACAGCTATAGTTCAGTTCACTTTCAGATTGTTTTGCATCTGGGACTGCTGCTGGAAATGAGCCGTCCATCGTCCATGAGTACACAAGGAAAATGTTGTATTCTTCAAGACATTGCGTATAATAACTCATGTCTTGAAGCAGCGCATCTTGAGTACAAATTCAATGCAATCTGGCAAGTGACACGTAAAGTTAATAGCGAAGCTGTAGGTCCGCGATAGTTTTTTTGGTAGTTTACGATTCCATTCAGTTTAGCACACAACAGGACATAGGGCATGGGAATTAACCCGATCTAAGGGTCCACCGATCAAATCACAAATCGAAATCAGACCTTCTGTTCGAGATTTTGTAATGATAGATAGCAAATTTGCTACAAACTGTGCCACTGTATTGTGGTTTTGCACTGGTTTTGCACCTACGTTTCTAAGCTACCGATATGAAATATGTCCCATCATAAGCAAACATGTTGCTTGGCGTGACGTATTAACAGCAACGAATACGTCACAAGGAATATGAATACTGGTTCCTATTTTTTCACCTTCACTTTGTAAATCCAGTTAAACCGAGTTAAACGTTGACGCAACTGGTCGGCTTTATACAGTGGATACGCCCACGCAATAAAGTTCTACTGGCCATTCACTACCTTTATTCGACCTACTAAATCAATACTAAATCAATACTAAATCAATACTAAATCAATACTAAATGCTAACCCTCAGTCTAGATAATTGTCATCAAGTAATATTGCGGTTCATTTTCACACATAAATCAATGGAAAAAAAAACATCAATTTAAATACAACACTTTATAACGAGACGACAAAAAAAATGTCTCAATTAAAGTTTAACAGAGGTCAAGGATCTGCATTAGATCTGATAAAAGTGATTAACTTTGATCAATGAATCAATTCAGTCAATACTAACAGTGCTGCTGACAGCTAGTTTTTATCTGTAAATTAATGCGAATGCTTGACACTGGCAGTTCTTGGCAATATCCACAATGGATCTTTTTATCAAAAATCGTTATTATTGTACAAATTATTCACAAAGATAACAGCCCTGGATGAAATGATGGCGAAAATAGTATCGGAGTGTAGCTGATCTATGTATAGCTAACTTGATCATCAAACTCACAGGCCGAAAGTATTCGAATAAAAGTTAAATCGGTCGTGACATTCATGAATAACCGATTAATATTTTCTATAATGACAAGGTCCTCATACCCCCTATGCGAGCAGAGGTCCACGTCTAAACACTTTTAAGGGTCTAAAATTGTTCTAAACGATCCGAAAAAAAAGTTATTAGAGGAAGAGTGTGTTTAGAATTTATATCAGATCAAATTTTGATCTTTTGAAAAACGTAGACAGGGCGAGTTTTTGAAAAAGAGTGAAAATGCACATATTTGAAGGCTGTCATCTTACATAATCAGAGGCTGCCCGAGTCTTGAGAATGATCAACGGTGAAATTTAGCGTCAACTTGTGCGGCGGAATGGGATGCCAGTGTGCCGTCATGATACGTAAAATCCAATGAAAAAGTTTGGATTTATAGACTATTTAAATTGCCGGTCTTTCATTTGCCCCAAGTGCGGACAGTTTTAGTGCTGCGTGGTTCATGCTTCTCGATAATGTAAGTAAAATAAACGGTAATCAATAAGAAATATTATTAAGTAAATAAAGGGTGACTTCTTGTTCCCTGTTTTGTTGTATAAGTTCATAATTCATAATCACATTTATAGAACTGAGAAGTTCAGTTCGGTATAGAAAGAATATTTCGGCAAGTAAAATGCTTGCTACTAAACTAAATTGTAATATCATATTGCAGCCAGATAGATTCGGTGGATATTGCTTATAGAAAACACAGTGTGCTGTTTGGAAGTAAGTCGCTGTGACCCTCTCATACCATGCATTCACGAACATGACCAATTGTCACATTGAAATTATTGGGTGAGATATTACGTCAAATCGCTAAATCTGGGCCGAGGATGTCTTTCAAAAAAGATTTCCACATAGAACATTTCCGAAAGTAATATGTATCGTTTCGAATTTCAGAAATCGATCAAATGATAGGTATTTTGACTTGACGGGTGCTTATCTCAATGTTGCTTTTCATAGAATTCCCGCACAAGTGTGTTTTTATTAACTTCCCCTGGCGATTACGGCGGCATGGCGAGATGGAGTACGAGCAGTCCATGGTAACCTTGCTGGTTGATCACGGTCAATTGATGCTAGAGGGGGTAGTTTTCGCATTAGAACAAAAATTTTAACCGATTTGAAATCCCGTAACACTTCCCCAAATAGGATAGGCCCTCTATACAAGTAATGAACTAAATATTCATAGGTAAGGCGGGATCTTAATTAGTTGGCTCAGTCGATCATATGATCGAGTGGAGCAGCCCCCAGCAATATGATATTTTTAATAGTTTCACAAAAATGATTTTAATTGAAAAGAGTGTGTGTGTGTGACAATTATTAAGTTCGCGACAAGTGATACAAGCACCGACCTTTCAACAATTCTCAGAACCTTGGCTTCAAAACAAGGAAAACTTGCAAGTTTTCGTCTTATCCTTTGCGCTTTTATCCTGCTTGGTAAAAAAAGACAGGGAAAAAAACCAGATCGACTAAAAATCAATCACCTCATTGGCTCGTTGCATGCTGTCTAATTCCACTCATTAAACTAGTCTGCTCTTCTGTTTCATCTTTTAGCCCACTCTTCTGTATTAGCTGTTAGCCCGTGTATTCTACAGAGATCCATGAATCTCAGTGACAGCACGTTTTAATACAACAAACATTTCTCTACAATGAAAACACAAACAAAGCTGAATGAACCAACTATTGAACTTATTTGC
The DNA here is from genome assembly GCA_947568835.1 of Protonemura montana. Taxonomy (NCBI): domain Eukaryota; kingdom Metazoa; phylum Arthropoda; class Insecta; order Plecoptera; family Nemouridae; genus Protonemura; species Protonemura montana. The sequence goes on along the minus strand of OX387604.1, from coordinate 829,289 downwards.
TTTTGAGTGTACCAGTTGTGTGCTTGAGGCACGTTTGAAAATTGAACTCTCACCTAGTCCCTATCATTGGCATGTCGGTGTATAAGTACAGTTGATTAGGACACGTGCTTTTCTTGGCGAGTGATAGCCACCTGTACTTTAGGCAAACAACTATAGGCTGTGTCGAACCAGCTTACACTTCTCCTGACTGCGCGTGATCGAGAATAAATAACATAATTTGAATTGTATTTCCTTTATCGTGACACCCAGAACGTTGATGTTAAACTTTCTGCGTGAAAGATGGCCACCAAATGACTGCTTTACCGACAAAAATGCTGAGTACCGGAACACGCCGTTGAGTGGAGCCACTGTCGTATGAAATTTAATTTCGATATTTCTCGTAGGTTTACTCGCTTTTGAGACTTTTCATGCTTTAAAGATCTCAATCAATTTTTACCTCAACGATTGATATACACGTAACGATATTCAAAAGCCACCTACGAGAAATATCGAAATTAAATTTCATCCGACAGTGGTTCCACTTAACGGCATGTTCCGGTACTCAGCATTTTTGTCGGTAAAGTAGTCATTTGGCGGCCATCTTTCACGCAGAAATTAACGTTCTGTCTCTACCTAGAACCTGCACACTCAACGGTTTAACATTAACGTTCTGTCTCTACCTAGAACCTGCACACTCAACGGTTTAACATCAACGTTTTGCCTCTACCTAGAACCTGCACACTCAACGGTTTAACATTAACGTTCTGTCTCTACCTAGAACCTGCACACTCAACGGTTTAACATCAACGTTTTGCCTCTACCTAGAACCTGCACACTCAACGGTTTAACATTAACGTTCTGTCTCTACCTAGAACCTGCACACTCAACGGTTTAACATCAACGTTCTGTCTCCACTTAGAACCTGCACACTCAACGGTTTAACATCAACGTTCTGTCTCTACTTAGAACCTGCACACTCAACGGTTTAACATCAACGTTTTGCCTCTACCTAGAACCTGCACACTCAACGGTTTAACATTAACGTTCTGTCTCTACCTAGAACCTGCACACTCAACGGTTTAACATTAACATTCTGTCTCTACCTAGAACCTGCACACTCAACGGTTTAACATCAACGTTCTGTCTCCACTTAGAACCTGCACACTCAACGGTTTAACATCAACGTTCTGTCTCCACTTAGAACCTGCACACTCAACGATAAAACGCTGCAATATAAATCTCGAATAAAACAAGTGTTTCTTACAATTGAAACCTAGAGGCGGTTTCCTCAAGCGCTATCTTGCATGATCAAATCTTTTTGTACGCACTGGTGATGTCATAGACACAAGCTGGGAAACAGGAAAAGAAAAACCAGTGCAAGCAATCGCTGCATATCACTTTCTGTGGAAGCACAAAGCACAGAATACCGCGATCTAGTTGTTCTGATTCGCCTGACATACGTGGCTGTCTGTCACTGAAACAAGGGTGGATTTTGTAGGATGGTGTCTCTTAAACTTTAGACATCTGTGTACCTCTTCAATCATTTTCGTAACACCGAGTCAAAAAAACACGTAAATGGGTCGTTATATGTTAAATCAACACAAACAATTTGGGTTAATTTGGGTGACAAAAGTGCATGACAAAATAAAAATTGAATTCATGGGGTCCAAGCTTCAAATTCAAAAAAGATATGTCAGAAATGTGTCTTCAAAATATCGTAGATCTCCTGAAAGTTGATCTCCTGAAAGTTGCTGTCCTGAAAGTTGATCTCCTGAAAGTTGATCTCCTGAAAGTTGCTCTCCTGAAAGTTGATCTCCGCCACTAAATTCGTCCCGTACCCCAGGGGGGAAGAGTACCACACTTTGAAAAACACTAATGTTGAACATGGACAACTGGGTAACTACCACTGAGATTCTTTCAGCACCTTTTCATTGAAACCATGCCCCATTTCATTCAATTCGTGTCCAGATTAATTCATAGCGTTCATACCTGAGCTGCTCATCGAGGAAGTGAGGGTAGTTTCACGAAAACATGAATTTGATATTTGATACCCATGTGCTCAGACAAACCCAGCTCTTCTAAAATTTGCTTGTTTCTATTCCGTCTACTGGTACAATTAGTTAAAACTAAAGTTCATTTAATCGTGAGACGTGGTGGGCCTACTGAAGAGCCTACTGCAGAACCTACTGCAGAACCTACTGAAGAACCTACTGAAGAGCCTACTGTAGAACCTACTGAAGAGCCTACTGAAGAGCCTACTGCAGAGCATACTGCAGAACCTACTGAAGAACCTACTGAAGAGCCTACTGTAGAACCTACTGCAGAACCTACTGCAGAGCCTACTGCAGAACCTACTGCAGAACCTACTGTAGAGCCTACTGAAGAGCCTACTGTAGAACCTACTGTAGAGCCTACTGAAGAGCCTACTGTAGAACCTACTGAAGAACCTTCCGAAGAACCTACTGAAGAGCCTACTGCAGAGCCTACTGCAGAGCCTACTGTAGAACCTACTGCAGAACCTACTGAAGAGCCTACTGTCGAGCCTACTGCAGAGCCTACTGTAGAACCTACTGCAGAACCTACTGAAGAGCCTACTGCATGGCCTACTGAAGAGCCTACTGAAGAGCCTAATGAAGAGCCTACTGCAGAGCCTACTGCAGAGCCTACTGTAGAACCTACTGCAGAACCATCTGAAGAACCTACTGCAGAGCCTACTGAAGAGCCTACTGAAGAGCCTAATGAAGAGCCTACTGCAGAGCCTACTGCAGAGCCTACTGTAGAACCTACTGCAGAACCTACTGAAGAGCCTACTGCAAACACGGTAATGAGTAGATGTCACGTTTCTGACCGCTTATCACTGAAGGTGGCAGTGCGAATTAAATGACTAGCGTTGTGGGTCTATTTGGGCACAATAAACTGGTAAAAATGGTAAATGTCATTTCAGAGATAGGCAGGTACACATTGGATCTTGACAGATCTAAGCGGAAGCGGAAGCAGAAGCTGTTAGAGGTGAGAGAGTGCTGCTTATACCCTGAAGAGCGTCGTGGTAACCCCATGAGTGGGCGCTCGGGGACTGAGGGCTCCTGGGGGACCTGGGGGTCGGTAGGTGTTGACAGCACGTCCATCAGACTTGGGTCCATATCTAGTATCATCTTTAAATCCTCATCGATACCAATATTCACACGAACCGGAATCATTTCACCACTTTCTTCAACATAAGTCGTCTTTGTACACTGGGGGACGCGTAAAGTAAAACTAGGGTCACCACTTTGAACATTTTCACGGCAACAAGAAGTAACATAATCCATTGATACACACTTTCTTGGCGTCGGGCTTACAAAAGAACTAACACATCTTTGGTTATAGCTTGAATTACCGATTTCACTCGGCATGTTCATTATTCTATCCATTCTTTGAATGATTTCTTGAAATTCTCCCATTTGATCTGCGGTCGTGTTTTGGGGAGGACGGGAGTTTAGATGAAGCTCCATGGCGCGCTGTGTCAGACTGCCGATGCTAAGTCTGGTGCCAGGGTGGCCAGCTATTTTTGCACAAGCTTTCAGCAAGCCCCAGATTGTTGAATTCTGTCCAAGTTTTTGTTAGTAGATGAGTTTGTGTTTATGTTTGATCCACATGAGACTGACAATACTTTGAAGTCCGGTAGCCCAAGTTTATGAAAACAATGATAGCTTAGATGCAAATTACTGAAGGATTTCATTAAAGAAAGCAGGCTTGAGTAGGTCACTTCATTACCAACACAAAGTTCATTTTCAAACTTCAATGAATGACAACGCAATAATTACGCGCTTGACTGGTCAAAAGTGAAATAAATACGAAGCGGAACCACATTTTTTTTTACTTAGTCGATGGGAAGAAATTTCATTTCACAATTATCGAAATCATTAATTACCTAATTATTCATGTGTTAAGCTTCGTGTAATTTTTGCAAGCCAGCCTGATAGCTGTGGTAAGGCAAGACAAAATTAAGTGCTGAATATGTTTGAATATCTAATGGGGTCTAGTCAGCGATCATATGATCGGTGAAACACTGACAGTTGAAATAAAAATCTTCGGCCGAGGTCATGCTCTGGATTCTGCGATGGGTCGACCCACACAATGTTTGGATACGCACGTCATTCTAATCTAGAATCCAAGTTTTTCAAGATCCGGTCCACATCTCCTAAATGAACACTTACAGAAGCAAACATGAACTACGTGTACCTACCCTACTTTCAGTCAAATTTACAGACAGAACAACCAGGGTATGTTTAGCACCACAATTACACTTTGCACATTTCCATAGCATTCATTTCAAAACATTGGTATCCGTCTGAAACTCTGGAAGTCGTAGTATAATCATGGCTTGGTGTTGAGGAAGACGGTTTCTTGAGCTGATGGGTCGTAATGCAGTCTCAATAACTTAATACCGATTTCAATTTCCAAACTTTATCTTTACCCCCCCCCCCCCCCCTCGCCAACACACCCCTGTCACAAACAGGCATAGAAAATTGTGACGAAACGAACATTTATTATATTTTTAAACTTGAGGAATCCCAACAAATCGATTTTGCATTAGAATTAGCTCTGTTTTTTTTTGTCAATTTCTTTTCATTCTGATTTTTGTGACAATTTTCGTTCCTATATTTGACTTTTCGAGCAACACTTGATTGAATCGCTTGAAATCACTACAATAGATCCAGTTAAAGTCACCGTGTCAACTCACTTATCATTTACCTTCAATAAAAAGCAACGCTCAACTACAAGGCAACTGAAATTGCGTTCGTGAAGTCCTGGCAAAGTGAATGTGACATTTATATCTTGGCGTTTCTCCACGAACACAAGGAATCAAAACTGAACACTCGCGGGAAACCTGAACGTACTTGAAGGTGGAATAAAACCCCGAACTTACTTTCCCCCAAACGCTCTTAGCACAAATAACACTTTTCATTCCTGACAAGTTTCAAAGCTTATAAGTTTCGAGTGGTTACCATGTTTTGTTATCGTTTTCCACTAATATTATAAGAAAGGATACTTATCCTTATCAGGATCAAGTCAGTGTAACAGGTCAAGTTTTGAAGAGTTACATTTCAATCAGCTTTTACAATAAACAGCTTAATACGTTGCCGGTCAACCCGGTTGTCATTTTTATGTAAGACGACTAGTAATCCTAAAGCTTCATTAGTTCAATGTATTAGTCAATTTTTTAAGAAAGTGGGTATAAATATTTACTGGCATGCTTGTAAAACAGAACATAAATCAGTAAAATAAATTATATGGTATCTCTGACTCCAATTGCTTTTTTTGGAAGCCATTCTTACCGCTAAAATCTTCTCATACCCCCATCCCAAACTATTAGGACATTTTTTTATCTGTAGACTCGTTAGGTATTTAGAAAAATTAAAAATTAAGTAATTCTCGAACTAGATACCATGAACGTTCATTAGAAAAGTGTTAGTAAACAATAACAAGGTATTGGTACGCTAATTATAATCTAATCAGCCATTGTAACAATGTTACGATGGACTTCTAATTAAGATCATTACACTAGAATAAATTGCAATCATTTTTTGTGCTTTGGCAGCTAACCGATATGACAGCTAAACAGCTAGGCCGGCATGAACCATTGCTGTCAATAAACAATCGGGGATCATTTATTACTCTCGGATTACCGAATTACCGAAGTGATGTTTATCTCCTTAACGAAATTGAATGCTATCTGAATGTGTCATGCCCATTTCAGTTCTCTTACCTTTCTGGTATTGTTTTTGATTTGAGTTCGTAGAACATGTAGTCTTGTCGTGGTGATATTAAAGAGGTGTCCATGGGATCATCTTGAAGAAGATCGTTGTAATCGAAATCCAAATCTTCTGCATTGGCGCACAGCTCCGCAATGTCAAAATCCAAGTCAATTCCGGATTCATTCATGGTGTAAGGTAGTTCCGAACAAAGGCGCCAATAGAAACAAAAACTTACTCAATAATATAGCAAACACACATGCCGTCGTTGTCTGGCTTGCCCCTGTATTCAATTGCAGGTTTTGATCGTTTACAACAGAACCCTGCAGTAACGTAGGCAAATCCCAAGCACAACAGGATAATGATGTCATAGTGCATAAATAGATTGTAACTTGACTTGAAGCTTCATTACAAAGCTAGCGCAATGCATTCTAACTCGAATATGAGTGACAGATAATGCGAGTAGGCCACAATATTATGTCATCACATGCGATGTCACCGGTACAATCGAACACTAATTTACTTTAATCCAAAAGGGCGATCCACTGTTCCGCAACTAGCACGTTCACATGTCGATTCTCTTGTATGGTTAACCTAAAATATATGAAACACTTTATTAAAAAGCTATAACTAAATAATTGACCGCAGCACTGAGCTCGTTGCTGGTGACCTTCTACATGCTTAAATATGTGTTTTGCTTTCTGCCAACTATGATAGTCAGCGCCTCTCTTATCGGATAGAGACACTACTCGATACGGAAGTTTGATCAAAACACGGTAGGTGTCAGCACCGCCAATATATGTGTCTAGCAAGTGAGCGGTCCATGTTGCATGAAATAAAATATTACAAATAAAGTTAGTACGAAGAAGGATCTACTACCAATGATTTTGCATTCCTTGATTGTCTTAGAATATAGTAATTTCTTTTGATTGACTCTGTTTTTCTGGTACATACTTTCATCAAAACTCTATAAACCCACAAACCAAGAAATAATAAAAATAAAATAAAATAAATAATAGAAATGAGTTAATCTTAAAATGAAATTGTACCTAATTCATGTCATTCCTAATCACTAGGTTTCCAGCCTGGTATAGGGTCAGGTCTGAAAGTGTCAATGGTATGAGCATCTTCACTCCTACCCAAAGATAACATGGCATTAGGTCTATGCCACGGGGCACCCTGGCAGTTTTCACTGAAGTTTTTCAGTTAAAAAAACAAACAAATTCCAAATGTTTCAGTTATTCTTTGAAGAATATATTTTGTTTAATGAATAGTAGAAATAAAATGCAAAACAATCAATTGATGAAGCTCGTCAATGAGCTAGCTCAGCCAACATAATGTTTAATAAGGCTCCAAGTGAGGTACCCCCTTGAAAGTATTCAACTTTACTAAACTGACTTACAAACCAGATGGAAAATCTCAATGCTTGCATGGAGACCACAAAATGCCGTAAGACAATTACTTTGTTAAAAAAAAAATCAACATGTAATGTGAATGTAACGGTTGATTTTGAGTTAAACAATTCACTCAAACAATTTGTAACTTAAACAGTATTTTTAACTAATGAGTTTCGGAGCATTACTTGTAAAAATGTAAAAATAAAATTCAGATTGTTACTATTTTTGTCTGAACCTTAACCCTACAATTCTACAACCCAACAATTCCTGGACTAAAAGATAATTACTAGTGCACTCAAATAGCAAATTCCATAAAGCGAGACAAACAGAGAACATTCAAAAGAAAGGTTTACATTCAAAAAGAACCTTAGCTCAAGTGCTGAGGAATATCCACTTGAGCTACCTATTTATCTAGCAAGCAATTAACCATTTAACGGGATCCATCTCTACGGCAAGATCTTCAGTCCAATGGGTCCACTTTTCACCCCTACATCTGGCAGTGTCGCAATAAGCTCCCCTCATGCCAAGGGGCCCCCTCATGCCTCGGGGGCCCCTTAGGACTAAGAGCCCCCTCCCACAAAAGCTGCAATGGAAGATGCAGTGGAAGCTGCAGTGGAAGCTGCAGTGGAAGCTGCAGTGGAAGCTGCAGTGGAAGCTGCAGTGGAAGCTGCAGTGGAAGCTGCAGTGGAAGCTGCAGTGGAAGATGCAGTGGAAGCTGCAGTGGAAGCTGCAGTGGAAGCTGCAGTGGAAGCTGCAGTGGAAGCTGCAGTGGAAGATGCAGTGGAAGATGCAGTGGAAGCTGCAGTGGAAGATGCAGTGGAAGCTGCAGTGGAAGCTGCAGTGGAAGCTGCAGTGGAAGCTGCAGTGGAAGCTGCAGTGGAAGATGCAGTGGAAGATGCAGTGGAAGCTGCAGTGGAAGATGCAGTGGAAGCTGCAATGGAAGATGCAGTGGAAGCTGCAGTGGAAGCTGCAGTGGAAGCTGCAGTGGAAGCTGCAGTGGAAGCTGCAGTGGAAGCTGCAGTGGAAGCTGCAGTGGAAGCTGCAGTGGAAGATGCAGTGGAAGCTGCAATGGAAGATGCAGTGGAAGCTGCAGTGGAAGCTGCAGTGGAAGCTGCAGTGGAAGCTGCAGTGGAAGCTGCAGTGGAAGCTGCAGTGGAAGCTGCAGTGGAAGCTGCAGTGGAAGCTGCAGTGGAAGCTGCAGTGGAAGCTGCAGTGGAAGCTGCAGTGGAAGCTGCAGTGGAAGCCATGGCCCCTACTACCGCTATTTTGGTTGCACATGCATAAAAAACGGAAATTGTTGGTGAAATTCAATAAAAGCTTCTACACTTTCATTTAACGAGCTCGTGATCTGTTTCGGAAACTATTTTACTGATTAATTTTGTAGGAAAAGAAGCGTCATAAGACCGGCTGCGTCAGCCGGTGTAAAATGTTCAGCCAACCAACGTAAATAGCAAGTTGCAGTTTACTTCAAGACATTTCAATAAAAAAAATATCAAATACACAAGTGACTAATGGGGTACCCTGCTGTCAGTAAAACATTTCTGAAGAATATTTGAATTCTGTGTTAGTGAGTAGACTAAATGCTAGATGGGTTAGTTAGTAGAATAAGTGGTACAACTCAATGGTAGCACATTTCCTACTCCTGTCGAAAAGCACCAAGGGGACCACCGACTTAACGTCTTCTCCGAAGGACAGTAAAACACGAAAAACAGGGTTCCTCCTCAAAGCCATCTTGCCGAGAGGCAAGGCGAGTGAAGTTGCTGTCTAGAGGTTGATAAGCAAGGCGAGTGAAGTTGCTGTCGAGAGGTTGATAAGCAAGGCGAGTGAAGTTGCTGTCTAGAGGTTGATAAGCAAGGCGAGTGAAGATGCTGTCGAGAGGTTGATAAGCAAGGCGAGTGAAGTTGCTGTCGAGAGGTTGATAAGCAAGGCGAGTGAAGTTGCTGTCGAGAGGTTGATAAGCAAGGCGAGTGAAGTTGCTGTCGAGAGGTTGATAAGCAAGGCGAGTGAAGTTGCTGTCTAGAGGTTGATAAGCAAGGCGAGTGAAGTTGCTGTCTAGAGGTTGATAAGCAAGGCGAGTGAAGTTGGTGTCGAGAGGTTGATAAGCAAGGCGAGTAAAGTTGCTTTCTAAAGGTTGATAAGCAAGGCGAGTGAAGTTGCTGTCTAGAGGTTGATAAGCAAGGCGAGTGAAGTTGGTGTCGAGAGGTTGATAAGCAAGGCGAGTGAAGTTGCTGTCTAAAGGTTGATAAGCAAGGCGAGTGAAGATGCTGTCTAAAGGTTGATAAGCAAGGCGAGTGAAGATGCTGTCTAAAGGTTGATAAGCAAGGCGAGTGAAGTTGCTGTCTAAAGGTTGATAAGCAAGGCGAGTGAAGTTGCTGTCGAGAGGTTGATAAGCAAGGCGAGTGAAGTTGCTGTCGAGAGGTTGATAAGCAAGGCGAGTGAAGTTGCTGTCGAGAGGTTGATAAGCAAGGCGAGTGAAGTTGCTGTCGAGAGGTTGATAAGCAAGGCGAGTGAAGTTGCTGTCGAGAGGTTGATAAGCAAGGCGAGTGAAGATGCTGTCTAGAGGTTGATAAGCAAGGCGAGTAAAGTTGCTGTTCTAACTTCAACCCCTCCAACCTCTCTCCCAAAGTGATTTTATATTCTCTGATAACTTATTGAAGATAGTCAGAATGCTCCACTGACTCTGTCATGCATTTAATGTCTGATGTCCTGCAAGTGCATGTAAACCCCTTATAATAGACAGAAGATCTTAAAATCTGCTTCCTAGTTAATCCCCTTACCTTAATGTTAATAAGCTTATCAGCGGTGCATGATTTTAATGATCTATTTCCTACCAACTGGTCTGAGTTTGTAAACGCTGAGTCACCTTTTACTTTTATTGAACTCGTGATTTTACTATGATTAGATTAAATTGCATATTAAGACTGATGTCGAATCAAAGTTTTCGGACGTGCAGATAGCCGAGCTACCCAGCTTCTACCCAGCTTCTACCCAGCTTCTACCCAGCTTCTACCCAGCTTCTACCCAGCTTCTACCCAGCTTCTACCCAGCTTCTACCCAGCTTCTACCCAGCTTCTACCCAGCTTCTACCCAGCTTCTACCCAGCTTCTACCCAGCTTCTACCCAGCTTCTACCCAGCTTCTACCCAGCTTCTACCCAGCTTCTACCAAGCTTCTACCCAGCTTCTACCCAGCTTCTACCCAGCTTCTACCCAGCTTCGAGCCAGCTTCTACCCAGCTTCTACCCAGCTTCTACCCAGCTTCTACCCAGCTTCTACCCAGCTTCTACCCAGCTTCGAGCCAGCTTCTACCCAGCTTCTACCCAGCTTCTACCCAGCTTCTACCCAGCTTCTACCCAGCTTCTACCCAGCTTCTACCCAGCTTCTACCCAGCTTCGAGCCAGCTTCGAGCCAGCTTCTACCCAGCTTCTACCCAGCTTCTACCCAGCTTCTACCCAGCTTCTACCCAGCTTCTACCCATCTTCTACCCAGCTTCTACCCAGCTTCTACCCAGCTTCTACCCAGCTTCTACCCAGCTTCTACCCAGCTTCTACCCAGCTTCTACCCAGCTTCTACCCAGCTTCTACCCAGCTTCTACCCAGCTTCTACCCAGCTTCTACCCAGCTTCTACCCAGCTTCTACCCAGCTTCTACCCAGCTTCTACCCAGCTTCTACCCAGCTTCTACCCAGCTTCTACCCAGCTTCTACCCAGCTTCTACCCAGCTTCTACCCAGCTTCTACCGAGCTTCTACCCAGCTTCTACCCAGCTTCTACCCAGCTTCTACCCAGCTTCTACCCAGCTTCTACCCAGCTTCTACCCAGCTTCTACCCAGCTTCTACCCAGCTTCTACCCAGCTTCTACCCAGCTTCTACCCAGCTTCTACCCAGCTTCTACCCAGTTTCTACCCAGCTTCTACCCAGCTTCGAGCCAGCTTCTACCCAGCTTCTACCCAGCTTCTACCCAGCTTCTACCCAGCTTCTACCCAGCTCTGAGAGTTGAAAGTTAGTACAGTAACTTCACTCGCCTTGCTTATCAACCTCTAGACAGCATAGATTTGTGGAGGAATCCTGCTGTTCGCGTTGTACCGTTCTTCGGAAGGGACGTTAAGCCGGTGGTCCCCTTGGTGCAGTTCGACAGGAGTAGGCTACGTGCTGGCACCGGGTTTCCCCTCCTCCCTTCTAGGCTAGGTTAGGTTCATCATCATCCTCATCATCATTCACTCATTCACCGACGCCATTAGACCAGTGCCGCATGGCCAGATGTCAAAACAGTGCGTCGTTAAACACCACAAAAATTAAAATAAAATAAAAATAAAATCTAGCAAAAACTGAGCTTGCACACTCTTACGCAGTCAGATTTTTAGGGGTCTAAAGCTGATCGAAAATATCTGAAAAAAAAACAGTGCTAAGGGAAAGACTGTGTTTATGGTTGGATGGTAATTGTTAAATGTTGCTGTACTTACTTTCATCTCTCCAACCTCTCTTCCGAACAGAACTGGCCATGTGTGTAATGGTCACCCATCCAATACCCGCATTGTTGCTTAACTTCGGTGATCTCACGAGAACTGGTGTATCCAGCCCGTCAAACAGTGAGCTCTCTGACCATACCTATAAACTCAATAGTAAATTTATATTGATTTCATGATTGAACATTAATTTTTTAAGTGGTGGTCATAGTGCGAGTTGGTACGAAATTCATTCGTGTAATAAATTGTGCACTGATTGATTTAGTTAACTGATTAATTCTAGCGTCAGTTGAATGTTAAAGAGGTGTAAGCAGCGACAGTCACATTAAAAACCTCTGGATGTCAAAGTTCAAATACTTTTCGGACGCCTACACTTAAAGACATACTTTTATCAGATGTACTTGGCCCCGAGCCACAGCAAGTTTCTTATAACATTACACACTTTCTTGATAAGAAAGACTGCAAGATGATAAATACATGGCACAAGGCTACTCAACTGATCAGTCTAACGCTAGCGCTTGGATCGGAAATTGTAGCCTTTGCTTTTGTTTGGCGAGTTGCTTTCATCTTTTTGGTTTGTCGTGATTGTGTTTGTCGCGAGCTCAAGATGCGGATAGCCGTGATAGGCGCTGGCGCCGCCGGCTTGGCGGCAGTCCGTCACGCCGTTATGACGTCACAGAAACACACCTGTACTGTCTTCGAACAATCTGATCAGGTTGGGGGTACTTGGGTTTACACAGAAAAAACAGGGGATGATCAATTCGGCTATCCCTTACACACGAGCATGTACAAAAGTTTAAGGTATTATGCTTTTTTTACATCAGTTTTCATTTCAGTTGGTGATTTTGCTAACATGTGATTTGAGTCGTGGTTTGAATTTTTAGAACAAATTTGCCGAAGGAAGTAATGGGTTACCCTGACTTCCCAGTTCAGCAAGATGAGAAGTCGTATCTTCCTGCGAAAGGAATACTTGATTTCTTGAATAATTACGCAGATCATTTTGATCTCAGACCACACATCAAGGTAATCATTTCAAAAGAGACTATGAAGATATTCATGTATGCATTTTGTACTACACTTACTATTTTTGTCGCTCCAGTTTCACCAGCACGTGAAAAGCGTCGACCCAAACGGCGCTGAGTGGGAAGTCACTGTCGTCGATGTTAGAAGTAAAAAAGAGGAAAAATATGTGTTTGATGCAGTTATGGTATGTAATGGGTATGTATAACCAATTTCCGACCACAACCATCTCTTCTTACTTTCTTCATTTTTCTGTCACCATACTTCACTTTTCATATCAAAAGATAAAAGTATTTACCTACATATCCAGAAAAACATGATCGTATTCCTGAGTCGCAGCATTTTCTGTAGCAATGAAGAAAGTGTACACTTGCTGAATAAGTCCGTAGAGCAAAGAAAAATGGACAAGTTCTCATGCGTTTATGTTGTTGTATGTTTGTCACAGCCATTACTCAACCCCGTATGTAGCGGAACTGGCCGGAGCTGACAGATTCCAGGGACAACAACTCCACTGTCACGACTACAGGATTCCGGAGAGATTTCGGGGCAAGAGGGTAGTCGTCATAGGTGCTGGCCCATCCGGCATGGACATAACTCTAGAGCTGGCCAACACAGCATCGCAGGCAAGTTGCCCTTCTGACAAAATGATTGAACGTGATGTTCAGAGCTAGCGTTTTTCTTCTTCTATACAGAAGAGACATTTTAACGATGGTATTTTTAATACTCTTTTTTTTCAAAAGTTTAAATTGGTCAAGGCATACTAGCAAAACTATCTTGTGTTCGTGTTTGCTCCATAGATAACAGAGATCTATCAATGAGTTTTATGATTTTATTTAGTACTTTAAAGTCAAGGTGTCAACTTGATAATGAGCATTGAACGAGATATTTTTTAGGTCAAGTACTCTAAGATTGACTGTTGATTTCTATCCATAAACGAATAATAATTTAGCTAGCGCAATTGCTAATTAATATGTATTGCATTAAGAAGCAACAAGTGAATGTCAATTTCTTGTTCTGATTCTGAATCTTCAATGATCGATCGCAACTGATCAAATCTGTTATCGTAACTTGATCAAATTTATTGAAGATAAGATGAAAGTGTTACCTGATGTAGTAGAAGATTCGACACAAAACAGTTAATTTAAACTAAACCCATGACTGCATTTATATAATTTGACCTGTGATAGCACTTGCAATTGAAATCCATTTTGATTGCATCCTTACTCCGAATGTATAATCGCTAGAGATTTAGATTATCTGTTTTTAATGAAATAAACAATAGTTGAATATCAGTCCCACAATATTAAATGAATACAACTACTCTTTCAGGTAATTATGAGCCATCACTTAAAAGATGAGATCAACACTGTGTTTCCGAAAAACGTCCTTCAGAAGCCCGATGTAAAAACAATTACTGAAACGTCAGTTATTTTCCAAGATGGATCCGTCTTCGAAGTAGACGTAATCTTCTATTGCACTGGTAAAATTGCATTCTTGTTATTGAATTAATACCTATAACCTGCTAGAGCTGTTTGACCCACAAGCTGCGCGCACTCCAATTCTCTTACAGCCACTCTGGATTAGTTTCAAATAAGAATATAATTAAAATAAATATAATTTGTTGTATTCTAGTAAAAAATTTGTCATTGCAAAGACAAATTTATCATAACCCTGCATCGGATTAGTTGAAGCCAGGACAACTATTCAGGCTCACTCCATAAATTAGCTCGTGATGCCTCTAATCTTTTAATCTTATCCTCACAATGGTTGTTTATTCTTGCAGGATACAAATACACTTTTCCATTTTTGAGTGAAAAATGCAAAGTGGTAGTTGAAGACAACTTCGTGCAGCCTCTCTACAAACACGTGATAAACATCGAGCACCCAAGTCTTTGCTTCATAGGCCTGCCTTTCTATGTATGTGCCTTCTCCATGTTCGATCTACAAGTGAGTAGAACGAGTAATATTGGGTAATATTGGGTAATACCGTGTAATATTGGGTAATATTGGGTAATACGTGTAATCCCGTGTAATACCGTGTAATACCGGGTAATACCGTGTAATACCGGGTAATACCGGGTAATACCGTGTAATACCGGGTAATATCGTGTAATCCCGGGTAATATCGGGTAATACCAGGTAATACCGGGTAATATCGTGTAATACCGGGTAATATCGTGTAATCCCGGGTAATATCGGGTAATATCGGGTAATACCTGGTAATACCGTGTAATACCGGGTAATATCGTGTAATCCCGGGTAATATCGGGTAATATCGGGTAATACCGGGTAATACCGTGTAATACCGGGTAATACCGGGTAATACCGTGTAATACCGGGTAATATCGTGTAATCCCGGGTAATATCGGGTAATATCGGGTAATACCGGGTAATACCGTGTAATACCGGGTAATATCGTGTAATCCCGGGTAATATCGGGTAATATCGGGTAATACCTGGTAATACCATGTAATACCGTGTAATACCGTGTAATACCGTGTAATACCGGGTAATACCGGGTAATACCGGGTAATACCGGGTAATACCGGGTAATACCGGGTAACACGGCATTAGGCACCTTTGCGTCACATGAGCCCAAGCAGAAAAGGTTTGTTTTGCCGCTTTGGAAAGGGGAAACTCATGCTCTATAAATCCACTCAAATGAGTCTTACGTTATTTAGGTGCGATTCTTCTTGAAAACATTGGAGGGCGTAAAGCTGCCAACACCTGATGAGATGCGGCGAGATACAGAACAGGAGATGAAAACCAGGTTGGCTGCTGGGATGAGTAGAAAACAAGCTCATATGATGGGTCCACTGCAGGGGGACTACTATGAAGATCTGGCAAAGATTGCAGGCATTGCGTCGCTGCCCCCTGTTTTGACAAAACTACACAATGACAGCAGTCAGCGATTCTTGGACGATCTTGTTCACTACAGAGAAGATATTTATAAGATACTAGATGACGACAATTTCGTCCAAGTGAAATAATCTTGTAGTTGTGAGAATTTAAGGGCACAAGAAATGAATTTTTATAGAGAGATTTAATTTTAGAGATTTTAATTTAATTTTTAATGCAAGTAGTTTGTTACTGCAGCTAATAGAATTATATTGTTGTATACCAATTCTAATATGAACAATTGAAACTGAAACTTAGTTTTTTTGAGACAATGGTTCGCTTCGTCGACGATCCAAGTAATTTCCTCGACTTGGAACTTGAAACGTGAAAAGCGCGCCCACCATTTAGTGCTCGTTTCTAGAGCATTCTACAAACAAAAAAAATGTGTTCTTCATTTGAAGCAAGACGTAACTAATTTAAAACTGAAAAGTTGCCTTTCAGTCATTAATTTAGACGGTTAACTTTCTTGTATGCATGGTGAAGTAAGTGCATTATTATAAGAAAAATGAGGAAACACGAAAGAGCCATTTCATTCTTATAAAGTACATTAGCGATTTGATCTTTGCTTCTCATACAAATTTGGGCGTAAAAAGAGCCATCTTATCGGCAATTCTTGTCCACCAGTCCCCCCCCCCCCCCCCCCTCCTAACGTGCACTTTGCACAAGTAACTTTGTCTCAGATCTAGTTCCATGTGTACCTTAAGGAAACTGACCTCTTATCTCGTATTCCCATCCCTTTCGGTGCATGCACGGATTATGCTGGTGGGTTTCCACGTACCACTGCACCAACCTAAAACTGCAAGTAATTGCAATTATTCGCAGCACGTCGATAGATTATTTAACTCAGACAGAAGAAAAATGCATCATATAAAAGCAACAGAATTGTGTTTTATATAAAACTGCACCAAGTTGAATTGAGTTGCAATAAAGTCAGGCTTCATGGCATGCCTATTTCTATGAGAGCCAAGTTCGGGAGGGAGCTGGTCACGTGATCTGATCACGTGAGCGTAGAGATATCTTGGGAGATATTTTGGGATGTTCTCGGTTACTAGGAATTGGGACGTCAAGTTGTAAGCAGTCTACGTGAGATGGTGTCAAGCATTCCTAGCTTCGAGGTGAGTAACAGGGGTTAGGTGCTGGGTGCTGGGTGCTGGGTGCTAAGTGCTGGGTGATGGGTGCTGGGTGCTGGGTGCTAGGTGCTGGGTGCTGGGTGCTAAGTGCTGGGTGATGGGTGCTGGGTGCTGGGTGCTAGGTGCTGGGTGCTGGGTGCTAGGTGCTGGGTGCTGGGTGCTAGGTGCTGGGTGCTGGGTGCTGGGTGCTGGGTGCTGGGTGCTGGGTGCTGGGTGCTGGGTGCTAAGTGCTGGGTGATGGGTGCTGGGTGCTGGGTGCTAGGTGCTGGGTGCTAGGTGCTGGGTGCTGGGTGCTGGGTGCTAGGTGCTGGGTGATGGGTGCTGGGTGCTGGGTGCTGGGTGCTGGGTGCTAGGTGCTGGGTGCTGGGTGCTAGGTGCTGGGTGATGGGTGCTGGGTGCTGGGTGCTGGGTGCTGGGTGCTAGGTGCTGGGTGCTGGGTGCTGGGTGCTAGGTGCTGGGTGCTGGGTGCTGGGTGCTGGGTGCTAGGTGCTGGGTGCTAGGTGCTGGGTGCTGGGTGCTGGGTGCTGGGTGCTGGGTGCTGGGTGCTAGGTTTTAAGGGACTCTCTTTTCTTCTATGGCCAACTGGAACCCGATCGATTATGACAGATTAAAGAAAATCCTGGTATCAATTACGAGAAACGGTAGGAAAGTTTAATTTCTAAAGAGTTCACACTTTAGTTAAATACTTTCATTCCAACAATAAAAAAGTTAAAAGTTGACGAAGATGAAAGTTTCAATGGAAATCACCTTCATAGTGTCGTTCACAGTGTTATTTTGTAAGGAATGCTTAGCGAATAATCTTAATTATAAAACTTGAGAAAACTCCTTGAATGCCAGTTTTCGCTCATTACTTGAGAACTTTAATAAGCTCGCTTCAAATAACCAACTCGGCTGGGTGTATGTGTAATTGGAATTAGGCATTATATTTAATAAAGAAGCGTTTTAGCAAGTTATATGTAAATTGCACTTGGCTCGTACCAAAATTACACGAACAGTTTTTACACGGCTGAGAAAATATTACCGCAGCTGGTTTGCAAAAGTTGCGAGATTTGGAATTCGAGCACGTTCCGAGCGCCAGTAGAGTAAGTGCAACTTGCTGTTAGGTGGCCGGAACATGCTGGACAAATTATTCACTCAAAAATTGCACGCCATAGAAGAAAATTGAAAATTGAACATGTTCCTGGAATTAATTAGACTCGTTGCTGGTGACATACTTTCCCAGCGTTTTCACGTCAATCCATGCGTTTCTTTTCAGCAAACTGGTTAAAGGCATGGGTGGTGCTGCTGAAAGACGAGGGTTTATGAGGAGGTTGGAGTTGTGGAGGGGGGGGGGGGGGGGGGAGTGACAAGAGCACGCCAGGGCAATCGAAGTTCTCAGCCAGATCATAGATGAGGAGAGCGGAGAACAATGCAAACAAGGTTGGCGCCCGGCGCCCGACGCCCGGCGTCGGCTTGCGCGCAGTATTTGTCTGGTCCGTCGATTTGTGGACGCTTGCAAGTCGAGCAACGATTTTGTTTGTGTGCTGATAAAGCAAACGAGCACCGCAAGCAAATAGAAATATACTTCATTGTTTGTGCTTCGTAGCAATCACGATACAAATGTGGATGCATTTTTCAAGCCGATTACTATTTGGCTAATTACATATAGCGTGTCTGTTAGAAGGACTTCCATGCTCTGGAAAATGTACTAACTCATCGATTTTCTTTCAGCAAACAAAGAAGATATAAACAGAAGCGAGAGGAACCCGAATAAAGAACAGGAAAAAAAAAACACGCATACACTAAAGCATACTTGAGCGATGTCTGACTTTGATCAAATTTTCAATAAAGTATTAGAATTTTTGAGAAGTCAAGAGCGCAAAGACGAGCTCTTGACTAAATTTTCTAAATTACCAACGGACAGAGAAAAGGTTGAAGCTGTTTTAGCTCTTCATCAAGTGGACGCCTTGTCGGTAGGCAACCGTTATAGCACGAAAGACGAGCGGGAAGCAGACGGCGCCAGGTTATTGGGCGATGCTTCTGTGCTAAAGGGAGATCTCGAGAGTGCGTTGTCAATGTACTCGAAGGCCGTTCGATTATCCCCTCAAAGGAGTCAGACCTTAGCTCAGAGTTACCTTGCGAGGTGCACATTATTACACGAGCGGGCATTTTATGGGTCGGCGCTAGAAGATGCCAAGAACGTGGTTCAGATGGGACACGAAGGGGACTTACTCTCTCCAGAAAGTACGATCAAGCTACTGAACACAGTCGGCTCTTGCCACCAGCAGAGGTGCGAGTGGCAGGATGCGACCAATACTTACCAACTAACCTTACAGCAGCTGCGCAAATCAAACTTAAGCAATGACAGGAAAGCTCAATTCACTGTTGATATTATTAAAAATATCAAGATTGTAAAGGAAAAAGAAAATCAAAAGGTGAATCCGCTTTTATTTTGTGTTATTATTTGATAAGTGATATGCTACTTGATACGAATGTAATTTCATTCAAATTTGAGATGATTTTTGTATGGTGATGGAGGAATGGTTAACTTAATTGGTACATCGACTCAATTTTTGCTTACAAATACTAAATTTTATCCTCCTAGTCTGGGGAAGAAAAAACAAGCTTCCCTGCGTTATTCTCTGGGCGCAACAAAAAGCTCCCTTCTGCCTCTGCCTCCATATCGGTAGCTTATTCCCGAGAGAAGGGGCGCCATATGGTGGCCAACGAAGACATCAAGATCGGTGAGATTTGACATGTTTTACCGCTCTATACAAGTAAATCAGATTGTCCGGTTGTTCCAACTTTAAATCTCTTTTTTGATTGGTAGGAAGTGTATTGATAATTGAAGAACCATATGCATGGTCGCTATCTCGTGAGGCAATGTCCGACCATTGCGCCCACTGTTGCTGCTTCTTGGTCTCCGTAATCCCTTGCACCCAATGTGCCTTGGTAAGTATCTATCAGTGTTTTCCATCGCATCCAATCGCATCCAACCAACACATTGATCTCTGATGGTCCAGCTTCTACCAGTGCAGACCGACATTAATAATACTACCAGTGAAAGCCGATGACATTATTTGTGTTTGGGCTTAAGATTTGATTGATTGATAATTTCAGGTCGGCTATTGCAGCAGTTCGTGTCAAAGTGCATCGTGGAAAGCCTACCACAGGTTCGAATGTCAGGTGTTGAATCACTTGCTTGACTCGGCACAACTGAGCGTCATGGCCCTCTTAGTCTATCGAATCGTTGTAACTGCCGCTTTTGACAGTCAAGATGACACGCCGCCTTCGAATTCGCTGTCCAAGAGTTTTTCTCAGCTATACGAAGACAGTGCGCCACAATGTCAGGAAAATGAGGAAAATGTATTTCTAAGTAATGACTACAAATCAGTATTCAAACAAATAACAAACTCTACCATGAGATCTGGAGGGGATATGCTGAAAAGGGCAATAAGTTCTGTGTTCTTGGTGCGTTGTTTGAAGAGTGTTTTGCCAGAAATCGGTGACGAATTGACATTAGTAACGGCCATGTACAGACATCTTCAAAGTTGCTCTTGCAATGCTTATCAAATCAACGAATTACGCGTGCCCGACAACAACATTAGACTAGCTGAGAGCGTGGAGTTGGGAGGGGCTGCCTATCCGGCGATTAGTTTGTGCAATCATAGTTGCAACCCCAACATCAGTCGCCAATCCCACGGGAAAGTGTGCGTTGTTCGAGCTCTCAGAACAATTCACAAGAATGAAGAGCTTCTGGATAACTATGGGCCACATTTCCTTTCGCACTCACTCGAAGAGCGGCGTGAAATTTTGGAATCACAATACTCTTTCGTCTGCACGTGCGAAGCCTGCAGTCGGGGTTGGCCCACAGCGGATATTCTTCAAAGCCAAGACACCCAGTATAAATGCAGACACTGCAATAAAAACTTTGGAAACAGACTGGCAGAAAACTGTTCGCAGTGTGGAAGGAAATCCGATTCAAAGAACACAATTAAAAAACTTGACGCAATGTCTAAAAGATACAAAATAGCCATAGAGAGCCTTATTGGTGGGCGAACAGAACAGTGTCTGGAGATCTGTATCAAATATGCAGCATTATTAGAGGCTGTTGTGGTGCAACCAAACATCGATTTGGTTCGTTGCCAACAGGCCATCAGCCAGTGCTGGAGTCTAATAGCTAACGTGCACGGCCGATAGCCTGAGTAACCCGGGTAGCCTGACACTTGAGTAGCCTGAGCGAAAAAGCGACTAAACATTCGCAAGTCAAGAAACTTTCATCCCAAACGGATGTTAAGTAATAGGTCAGCCAGCGTTCCAGTTGAAGTTGGCTTTGAGCAGGGCTAATTCCTGCACACCATACGTTACGTCCTGACATATCTCAAACAATTCATTTTTGTGGAGAAGAAACTCTGGAAACCAAAAAAAAGGGGTTCTGATTTTGTAACAAATGGTGAAATTGAATCAAAACTTTTCGCTCTGCCTAAAGGCAGAGCGACTTTTTCATGCCTTCAAGGGTGAAACTGCTCACGCGATATCATTATCAACATCCCTGCTTTTGTTTGCTTACTTACAGAGTAGATAATATTATGATTTAGTTTCGAACAGAGCGAACAGTTCACTTCTAAGAAAAAAATCACACATTCAGGACAAAACGATGATAAATCATGTTGGTTAGACAAAAATTCTCTTTGATTATCTCTACCTTTCAAAAGTACACATGAATAAAATATCTTCAGTGACAATCTCTGGAAGGTTCATCATATCCAATTAACCTTTATATTTCACTGTGCATGTTTACTAAGCTCTGTACATAACATGCAATGTTGACTGGCAATGTTTCATTGGTTATTGGTTTGCTGTATATTTTGAAAGAACGTCAATTCTTACCTTATAACTATACCCAGCGTCCAATAGTTATGAAACTCTAACTGCAAACTGGTCTGAATGTTTTGCTTAATGGTTGGAACTAAAATGCTGCCTCCGGTATTAATCGGGAAGTGCACGACCCTAACCATAGGAAGCAATTTAAGCTCTAATATAATGTTGCACAGTTTGCGACCATGCACTCGAAAAACAATAAAGCAAGATTTTACTCATATCACAAGAAAATTGAGTGTTTATTTTGTACAGTACAATTGTTTATGTTTATTTCTAACTCGTTCTGCCTTATTATACATACACACATATTTACACAATATTATATTCGGGTTTCTGGTACTAAATCTATCATCATTTGAAAGGTCATATTAAGCCTGATAACAAACTAACATAAATATCACCTATTTATATATTTATAATATATGTACATAATTTATTCACATGTGTTGGATATAGTTTACTTATTAACTATTTACTATTAACTATTGCACAAAGAGTTGACTTTGACTAACATGCTTCGTAAAAAGGTATAATTTTTACGAACTTCTTCGCCTTGATTCAACTGTTGGTCCATAATTTTGTCACATACAACAATGTTTTTCTGGGGCGCACATTTGAAAAGAGTGAAAAATGAAAAGCGATTTCTAATAGCTTCATGTTTTTTTCCAGCAGAATAGAATGAAGCAAGCAAAAGCAGAGCAGCTCTGATACAAAACAGATTGAATATGGTAGAGGACCCACTGGACACACAAAGAACCTGTCCTGATGATACATTTTGTTCGCTGTAAAGTGTAAACAGAGTAGACACAATGTGCAAGACACCTCATTAGTATCCTTGATCCAGACACTTATATTTATTTATATGAAGCACGCCAGGCTTCTATGCAATTTTCTGCACATAGCATAAAATGGCAAACACGGGTGTTCTAATATTCGAGCAGCTTAAGCGTATAACTAAAATTTGGCACTATTACCACGTATACAAAATGAACTCAATACTACCGCTCACTAATTACCAAGCAGAACTTGCAAGATATAGCAAGAGCATTGAGCACAAGCGCAGTATCGACTTATTCAATAATGGTAGTATATGATTAAAAAAATAATAAGGGAAACGTAAATCATCGTTAAGTGTAGTATAATATCTATCACAGCAAAGACTCTTGAATTTTCATCACATATTATATTTAATGAATCATTCCTTTACACTCTGACTCGTGAGAAGTTCTGTGTAGAAATAAAAGTAGCACCAAGCAGTGACACTAACAATTTATTGCTTGCTTTTGATATAATAAGTATGTACAAAAATAAATAAGTTATCATTGTGTGTTAAAGGAGGTGAATGTTCATCTCCAGACCAGAAAGAGGCTAATTGCAATCAGCGAAGGAACCTGTCCCGAATCGCGACATCTGCCGCAAGCGTGGTTAAGTCGCGACGACTCGTGCACACCCACGCTGCTGTAAGTTTTTCTCTTATCACTCTCCTCCATTTCCACTACATTCTCCCCTTCTTCTTCGTCATCTCCTTCTAGTACTAGATCATCGTGTCCCCCTTCTCCCGGCTTCTTCCTGTGTCTTGGTTTCTTCCACCGATTGTTAGGACATGCATCCCGTGGCTGGTAGAATTTCGTGATATTGGGATAAAACGCCTCTACATTGTCCAGTCCCTGGAAAGAAAGCATATGAAAATTGAAGAACATCTTTTCATCGCAGAGCGACGATTTCTGGGGTATGCGGGCTGAACAACTTAAAACTATGAAGCATCACAAAACTGCAAAAATCGCACGAAAGAGGGAAAAGAGGCCAGTTACGTGAAATATATTACTTACCGGTAATTGTTTTGGCTCCCTGCCCCAACAAAGGGGTTTGAAACTACCCTTATGCGTTGCATCCTGAAAGCTCTGGAAGTTATGTTCCCAGTCGTATGTGACCAGCCGCGTTTCCAGAGTCATATCCGATAACTCGGGAGGCAACTTGATCTTTACTGAGCGCGAATCTCTTGAGGAAAAGAAGAAAATAAGAGGTTTTTTTGGACGTTATTGAAATAAATCACAAGTTTGCTGAGCATTTTGTCACTTACGGCCAAAGCTCCTGAATGCCAAGCGAGTGCAGGACTGTGGGCAGCGAAGGGAGGCTGTGGCACAGCGACAAGTTGATCCTCGGATAATACATGCCGTACACGAGACACTTTTCCTCGCGGGTCGTCAGCCCTCCCAGGGTAATCGTGGTGCGCTCCTCGCTGTCGTAGACGCACTCTGCGATCAGGTGGTCACCCTACACACCAGATCGTTAAAATAGCTACATTTCAGTCTGTGCACATCTAACATTTAGTCATGGTCGGAAGGCAGAGCAGGGAGCAAGTGGTGGAAAAGTAACTAGCACTTGAGATCGTCTTAGAAAATGGAACATGAGTGAAAGTTATTTGACAACATCACGGGTGATAAATATGCAGTGAGTATGAAGAAGCGAGAAAACAATTTTATGCGATTTTTAATTCAATAATAGAGGGTGGTCTTATTTTCAGTACGACAGTTAAAGTTAGTCTGTTAAACATGTTTAGTGCATAAGCCTTTAAGCGAACTCTGGTCATTTAGAATATTGGAGAATGTATCTTTGTTCGCGGCACACAGCATTGCGAGAAAACCAAATTTCCATCGAAATAATCTTGAGCACGATCTAAAAACACGACGAAGCTCTTCATTTTGACAAGTTGCTTAAACATCAAGTCCCGGAGCGCCAATGTTCGCTTCAATGTTCGCTGTAAAATGTTTAGCAAAATCAAATTTTAAATATATTATGCAAAATGAAAGCTAGCTTGGCATTGTTTCTGAATTTTGCCCACATGAAGCATGCACAAAATCGTGTTCCGCATTTAGTTTTCTTAAAATGTATCGCGTTTTTCACGTTAAGGTTGGCTACATTTTGAATAGCACCGTTAGCAGTCTCCGTTAGTGTCAACCAGTAAAACATTAAGCATTTTTCTCTGTCTCTTAGGAAGGAAATATCATTATTTTGATACGATCATAATTAAAATCTCGAAAAGCATTACCTATATTATCACATTTTAATCATCTGGTAAAGAACACTTTTCCAGCAAATTAGAAACTGTAATTATACATTTTCCCCGTGTAACGAAGTGAAATATAAATACGTGAAACTATGTCCCTGTTTATTATATCTTCCTGCTGCAGGGTTATTTATTGCAGTTCAACTTCCAATGTCGGAAACTTTCCGTATCTTTCGCTCATGAGCTAGCAACAGCAACCCCTTCCACACTAACATTCAGTAAGAAACACACCGATATACAAGTTGAAAAAGTTTATACATTTCGCGTAGGCAGGCACACGATAAAAAGCTTATAATCTAGCACTGGGTGGACGCCTGGCATCCGCCCCGCTCTGCGCAGAAAACGACAAGTCCACGACCGAGGGAGATTGACCCCGATCACCAACAAGATTTATGCTTCCCGAAAGTGAACGGTGTAATAATGACAGAGAAACGATGTACTGGCCAGTGGGTACTTACCGGTAACACTCTTACAGGCTTCGCCAGGTGCCTGTTTTCCTGGTAGTTGAAGTCGTAATTATTGTCCATGGCGATCGGTGACAACTCTTCTCCATCGCGTATTTGCCGCAGCCTAATTTTCCTGCCAATCAGGTGAGTATGGAGGGCGACGCCAAAGATGTTGATGCCCTTCAGCGGAAGTGTCTGCCTGGTGCAGTCTGCGATGCAATGTCCTTCGGAAACCACATGAGGTTGACCAGGAGGGATGATGTGCCTCCAATTCGGGTCCAGACCCACCGAGATGACGCCGGCGTCGTGCTGGCGAAGGTTCTTTGTGTAGAAAATGCGGATTCCCGAGCTGTCCACGATATCGATGGGTTGCAGACCAGGGTTGTTGTAGTGCGTCTCCAACATGTAGTACGAGCCTGGATTCAGGGGGTAGCCAGCCTCAGGGGGGAAGCTAAAACCCTGGATACGAACAGATTATAAATGTTCAAAATGAAATTTTAATAAAGCGATTTTCTGTTAGATTCTATCTGCTTCATCTCTTCCTTACACTCATCTACCCAGGCCTGCTCGCACCCTTTCGGCTCCCGGAAATGTTTTAATTCGAAGACATCAAGACATCCTACTCAGCATTTATCCAGAGATAAATAGGAAGCGCGGTCGTTGGAGAGGAAAACGCTTTTTAGAGCGTTTTTTGAGTCGGCTGAGCGCCATTAACTCGAGATGCTGAGAATGGAGGTGCCGTACACGAACAAGGTTTGAAGCACCGCGATCAATTTTTACTTCCCCATTTAATGTTCACATGGTGTTGTCAGCCTTCCCGCTGCACTGTTTATTATTTTCAACAGAGAGCACATGCAAATGTGATTTCCAACTAAGTTTCATGCATTTTATCATGCAAGTATTTTTATGAGCAACTGGGTCACCAGCAGAGGCATTAGAATATGTGGCCTTAAAATGGTACTAAACGGGAAGTGATAGAAATCAGTACGGTATTTCATACGCAAGACAAAGTAAGAACATATAAATGGCATTATATTATACATGTGGTATTTTGAATGAAAAAGGAATGAATTAGGACGTACTATGATGCTATGAAAATCATTCATTCCCATAAAATCCACGCTACCCAGACATAGCACTCAGCACAAGAAAGACAATTGTTACTGAAAATAGATAACCTTAATGGCATTGTACCCAGATGCTATGTTAGACCCTCTCATAATGTACTATTTTCCTCTCTGTCTACCAGTGCAATACCAATGCATAGATCGCGGATTGTTTTGGTTTGAAGTATGCAAGTCAAGCAAGATTAGTGGGATACCCAAAGATCTAATCGCCGACCAAAATTAAAATGTGTTGTTTTTGGAATTGTAATATTTTTTATGAAGCCAATCGATTGGTCTCGTTTCACAGATAAACCTCGATGTTCGTTTAAAACTGAGGGATGAAAAATGTACCGTGCAGAGACAATCAAAGTTCGCCAAGGTGGTCAACAAACCGCTCAGCCGACCAAGCTTATTTCGTTATCAACACAGACACCTACATCCATAATCTAACATACCTCGACCTGGCGACCGGCATTTTTAGACTAGGTTCGAGCGTTGATTCGAGTTATGTGCAGGGTTAGGTTATGTGGGACAAATAAAAATGCCAATTAATTGACAAAAACCACTATTACCAGGTAATTGAATATTTGGACCACAAATCGATCGCAACATTCCAAGTGCGTCGTGACAATTTTTTTCCGTCTCGCTCCTAGGCCGTGTTTTTAGCGATTTCCGCAAAAAAAAACCTATGCAGAGGGCGACGGAAATAATTTCAGGGAACAGCCCTTGGCTCAGAATGACTTGCGTTTGACAACACGACCTAGAGAAAGGTGTTGAATAAATAGTGTACACAATTGGATTTCCTATCTTTTGTCATAACTTCTAAAAAAGGGCTGAAATCCGAAACTTTGTGTCACTTCCAAAAACCGCGTAAAGCTGCGTTTATCTCAGTCCGATTTTTTTTAAATTATTTTTGGAGAACTCCTATTCTGCAAATGTTGTTAACTTTCAGATTTCATTTAAAAAAATGGTATTTTTGTGTTCGTTCTTAAACATAGCATTCGTCTACAACGCCCTTAAGTGGTTTAGCATTCCATGGTTTTCAGCACACGTACGTACGGATTTGGTGATTAATTGTATAAAATGCTGCTTGCAAAATATTTATCCGAAATAATATTTGGAAGATTCGAAGTAGAACAGTTCAAAGCATCAATTCAAAGCTAGATATCAAATAAATATAACAAGTTAGATTAAGAAGTACTACCTAAGCTGGCTGTGTTACTAAGTATTTGCTACCCTCGACGGGTAGGGACCCGTACCCCACCCCTATCCCACCTACTCCACCCCTATCCCACCTACCCCTAACATGCACCATCACACCAAATCACTTTGAACAGCCAGAGATAATTACATCATCAATGGTAGCTGTCCATTGATGTAGCATTATTCTCTGTGATAACTCTAAGTTTTGCTCTAAGTAAATGTACCTAACCTAAATGTGCGTGTGCAACCGGCGAGTGTGCTGGCAAAGTCCACTCTGACAGCCTTTAGTGGAAACGAGTCGCAGCTTTCACTTCGATTATCACCACCCTCTTTGCACAATACCAAGCTTTAGCGAGCGTGATGAATCTTATTGATTAATGACCCAGCCACAACAATGGGAGATAATGAGGTATAAACCTGGATGCATGGCCTGCCTCTATCTATTTAAATCGGTCACCCTTAGTATGACGGTATGAGCGTAGTATGATAGAACAACGATAGAACTCTTGTGTGTTGTCATAGCATAGGATAATGCGTGTAGAACTTGAGCCGGATTTCAGTGCCGCGTCATAACAAATGTACGTATTTACGGTTTAGTAGGTACACGATGACAAAGTTGTATTACCTTTGCGGTACAAAATCACCAGCGTATTATTTTATTTTCGGTGGATTATCATCAACTATTTTCCCAAAATCATCAAATGGGACCGCGCACTATTGGCGATTATTTAATATTAATGGATTTGGGAAAATTCAGTACTAATTAATTGAAAGCTTGCTAAGAAGATTAAATATTTAAAACCCCATGGATGTTCAAATAATATTGCACATTACGCGAATGGTTGTTCCATCGGTGGCGTCTACACATTATTTTGTACCCGTATCTGAACTAAAATTACTAATTGCGTTTCCAATCAATTGATTGGGAATCATCCAATTTGCGCGAAAGGCTTTTGGAATGGAGGGTGGGATTTTGGTCAGCATTTACCTCGAATCAAAATGATAGCTTCCGCATTGAAGCTCCTACGATCCTACCTTCCTAGCCTTCCTTCCTTCCTAGCTCCTACGATCCTACCTTCCTAGCCTTCCTTCCTTCCTAGCTCCTACGATCCTACCTTCCTAGCCTTCCTTCCTTCCTAGCTCCTACGATCCTACCTTCCTAGCCTTCCTTCCTTCCTAGCTCCTACGATCCTACCTTCCTAGCCTTCCTTCCTTCCTAGCTCCTACGATCCTACCTTCCTAGCCTTCCTTCCTTCCTAGCTCCTACGATCCTACCTTCCTAGCCTTCCTTCCTTCCTAGCTCCTACGATCCTACCTTCCTAGCCTTCCTTCCTTCCTAGCTCCTACGATCCTACCTTCCTAGCCTTCCTTCCTTCCTAGCTCCTACGATCCTACCTTCCTAGCCTTCCTTCCTTCCTAGCTCCTACGATCCTACCTTCCTAGCCTTCCTTCCTTCCTAGCTCCTACGATCCTACCTTCCTAGCCTTCCTTCCTTCCTAGCTCCTACGATCCTACCTCTATCTAGAAGCTTGCTGAACGTGCCTGGGGCCTGGGCCTTATGAAAAAGTGGAGGCAAATCCCGATCCCAGATTGGTTCTAACTTGTAAGTACCGAACTAACTAGGAAAGTGATTTTCTTCGCACGAGTGCGTATTCTGTAATTATGTTTTCATTCTCAGCCCGCGCCTGCTTGACAAAAGATCCGATTACTTGCTGTACGCAGTAAGAAAAGATGAGTCGTCTTGATTTCAAGCACAAGTCCCTCGAAACTACTGAAACTACTGAAACTACTGAAACTACTGAAACTACTGAAACTACTGAAACTACTGAACCTTGTGTTTATAAAAATACCGAGTTATTGGCCTCCGTTGGTGATATAGCTTTTTATGCCAGATGATTGGAAAAAGCAGCCCCAAATTATATTGCAGACAGAAATATTCATGAAATTGAGTAACAAAAACAGAAAGTGACCGCAGTCAATCAGTGAAACCAAAGAAATCCTATCTTCCTACCATACTCATTTGAATTTCCCATCGCGAATTCAAAATTATCTTCGTTTCTACGCTATTTGCTGAAATTAACGATTTTTCTCTTAATTAAAAAAACCCACATGCTTCAAACAAAAAGCAAATAACGAAAAGGCCTCCGGGAGGAACGGTGGAGAGTGGGCCCCATACCTCAGACTCAGGGTAAACTTTGCGCTTTTTAGGGTTAGTTCGGTCGAGTCGGGCTCTCCGCTCTTACCGGCACCACGCAGCTGAATGGGCGACGACGACGCCCGAGTCGACGCCCGAGTCGACGCCGACGCCGCCATCCAGTATGAGACCGGGCGTAATGAATGTGCTTGTCAATAACTTTTGTGTAAGTAATCGCCTTGTCCTCGCTCACTGGGTTTGTCACGAGTCGAGTGAATTTTGAACCCAATGAAGTGCATAATGCCTTGCTATAGGAACACACAATCACGACTCACTGTAGGAAACACACAGTGGATCACAAAAGCATAACGGTGCTAGCAGTGACCTTTTCCACCGTAACCATAGGCCATGAAATGTGAATTTGTTGTGCTAGTTTGTATAGATGAAAGAAAACCTATGCGCTAATTAGCACACTTTGAGATGACTTTTTAGGTTGGCTTACTCGTTGAAAATAGTGTATTTTATACCTAACCATCGTATTATTCCGTGCGATTTTTCTAGTGGATGATCAAAGCGTTACGTAATGTGGTGAGTGTATATTTAACGTGTATAAATCTAAGCTTTGGATAAATATGGTGTTCTGTAGTTTGCAGTCAGCGCTGCGCAAAATAGTATGCCAAAGTACACGCTATGTGCTGTTTCAGATACTGTTTCAGATCCCAGTACTACCATGCCACTAGGACGAAAGTTCCCAGAACTAATAACGGCGATGGGCTACTTTACGGGAAATAAGTAAAAACAAGATAGCATTTAGTCAGCTGCTAGTTGCTAGGGATTACCACGTTGCTGCCTAGTGTAAATATGTATCGTCGGTACACGTAACTGCAGTAAAAATATCTACATTGTATTCTCTAATATAATTCAGCTTCAACTTGGTATAAACGTTATTTAATTAAGCTTGCGTAAAGTAATAAGCTGTGGGTACTCAGTTTGCGGTGGTTCGCGCTTTATAGTTAATTACTTTAGAAATTACGCCAGAAAAAGCGTTAAGAAAAGTGATGATCACAAGAATATTAATAACTCAAGGATAATACATTAATAGTCATAAAGGTTTGTGTTTGGAATTGCAGCCTTTTTTTATAAGTGGTTGATCAATTCTTGCTTACCTCAGAGCCATGGCTCCAGACGAGGGCGATGGTGGAACAGCCGGAAAATGGGGAATTGGGTTGCTGACATGGCTGTCCCGGGCCTCCAACGAACTCATCCAGCTCGGCACCTCCACCGCGGCACTCATACAATATCATATCGTGTAAATACTCCGCGTTTCCATTTGAAAATAACGGCTCGAACTGAAAAAAAAATATGGCGATTTCGTTGAGTCGATATGCAAATGCCACGAATGTAATTGAAATAATTGAATCACTTTACAGAACTTACCCGTATTATGTGATGTTTCTGTTTCAAGAGAGGAAGTTGAAACATTTGACACCAATGGAGCGTGTCACCGCTATCTGGTATGTCCACCTTTAAAGTAAATAGCACAAACATAGAATTTGCGACGCGTTCATGTACAAGTCAATTATATATCTGCTTGTCCAGTTAAGGTTTGCTGCCTCTTTCTTAAGTAAACGTGTAATTTAGTTTTATTCGCAAATAATGTTTCTGCATATTATTATATACCTAACTATGCAAGTGGAGAAGTAGCTACCAGTTTTGCACATGTTGATCTCGATAACTGATTGCAATTGAATTGCAGATGCATGAATTGACATTTGTACGTTGTACAAACAGGACAAGTATAAAATGCATTGCAGTGCTCAAGAACCGCGTACAAGCAAGGAAAGATATAGAAATTGAACACGTGGTTAGAAAGCAGCAGCAGCAGCAGCAGCAGCAGGTTGTTTTTTGAACTTGCTGTGGTCTAACTGGGACTATACGAAAGGCAACGCGAAGCAGAGCGTAGGGAGTGCCATAGCAATCCTAAACAAATGACCAAGAAGTAACCGGTTGATATCATGCTGATTGGCTGAACTTACCATAATCGCAAAGCCCGGGATGCATATATAATCAATTTTAGAATCATTTACTAAAAGTTTGTTGAAATTTATGTTTTTGTCCATGTCACAATGTTTACTGCTACTTAACTCTACTGCAGAAGTTTTTTTTCCGTCGTGTGGAAGGAGGCAAATTCTTTGAAATGTTCTTCGACCACATTCTAAGAGGATGGTAGTTTATTTTACAGCTCTCCGGGAAGCAATAGCATTATTTGTCCCCATACGATCGCTAATGGGTAGTCATAACGAGGGACCATGGGCCGATCACAATCTAAAAACATCTCAAGAATCTTTTCAAGAAGTTTCCATTGCATGGCATTCTCGTGAATGGTGACTAATACTAAATTTATAAAACTACTATTGAAAGAGTTTCCACGAGTTTGTTCTCCGGCAAATTGAAATGCATACAGTAGCACGAAGCGACACTCGTTCCTGCTTGGTGATATGCCAAAGAGCAATTTAAAAAATCTTCTAAAACTGAATATTTACTCTTATTCCAAGCACGTTTATTTTCGTTGTCTCGTTTGGTTTTCCGGACATAAGCTACTAGGAGCGTGGTGGTGTAGTAATATTCGATGGAAACCGTGAAAACTGATATGCCTGTTGCTACGCATCGCCTGCTTTCGAGAGCGAACGAACGAAAAGGTTCCGTTTTTCCAGAGGGGTTCAGGCCCAGCATTAAGTGCTGTGAAAGCTGACAATTTAAATGACATGGATGGATACATTGCGCCTGTTCTGTGAATGATAGCGATTTGATCGCCAGTGTAATTATTGCAGGTGGATCAGGGATGTATAGTGGAGGCAGGTGACTCGATCTAGGCATTATTCTCTTTCATGATACAGAGCTGCAAGGGGACAAGCAGGGTGGGGGGGGGGGGGGGGGCAGGCTTGCTAGCCGGGGGGGGGGCCTGCCCCCCCCCGGCTAGCAATGACTGCACAACATAATAATAATATACCTCGCGCCACAATAGCAACTTATTACAACTTCTAAAAACAGTTCAATTGATGCTTTATAACTGAGTTTTGTATTTTCAATGTATCCTCCACAACAAATCAACCGGAATAGAGCCTGCAACTTTTCATCAGATACGTTATATTGTGTTCACTAGATTTATTTTCCTTCCAAATATATGCATGCCTGTATTGTTTGTTACATCCCTATTAAAGAGGATGCCACCAGTATTACGGCATCAAATCCACGTTGCTTAAATGACATAACGCTGGTTACATTCAGAAAGAACCGACAGAGTTATTTTAATGATAGGTTTATAAAGGTTTGTCGAGACTTTCAGCAAAGGACGTGGAAAACTCGGCGAAAATTCGAGTCGAATACAAAAATCAATGGCAATGTTTAAAATTCGCATACACGTAAAGGTCAAGGAAGTAAATTGGTCGAGATCGAGGTGATTCTTGTATTTCAGGCATTATGTGCAGCATCAGTGCGAATCCATGTTGGTCAACAACTTCAGCAGTTCACCCCATCCCCTCCCCCCCCCCCCCACCCCCCACCCCTCACCAGCCACAAACACACACACACACACACAGAGTCTGTTTGCACCACATTGTTCAATTGCTGCATTTACAGCCGAAATCAATGGACTGTTACGTATATTTACCCTTTTGGGCGAGGAATAAACTAATTTACCTTTGGTCAGGAGAGGGAGATGAACAGAAAATCTTGCTTGTGGGGCGAGCAAAAGTACAGCAGAGAAAAATTGAACCATTGAATATTCAATGTAATAAATGAAGATAGCAATGTTGGTGAACATTCGTTTGACGTCTACTGGGGAATGACATTTTAATTTCATTTGGGATACCAATAATGTGGATATGAAAATGAATCTCTGTACGCAACTGACAAGTAGTAACTTAATTAGAGGAAAATCATTTCATGATTCGTATAACGGTAAAATGAGACAACAAATTCACAAACAGCAATACATTAGAGAGCACCCGCCAATGTGGGCATTGCGTTCGAACGCATGAATGAAAAGTAACTAATACATGAATAGTTGATAGCTCAATCGCAAATTAAAACAAATACACGTGCGGGAGTTCGATGGGCAATTAAATTACGCACAGTGCGAAAAATTGTGCACATTTCCGTGGTGGGAAAATTCATGCATTCACAAATACGAGAAAAGAGATGTCGCAATTACTTAGACCGTGCCTTGTACACAAGTTACAATTTGGACCGATGGGACCTTGAGTTTTCTACCAAAAGCAGCTCTCAGGAAAGCAAAGTCAAGGTCGATCATTAATGTCTTACTCAAATATTCGGCCATTATTCTGAATTCAGATATCCACGGCGGAAAGGTTACTATAGAAAATAAAATCGCTCATTTCTGATCAAGTTCATTGTCCATAAGAGTTAAACAGGAATAATCAAAACAGGAAGGAAAACACACTTTAATACTCAATTATGTTTGACAAGGAAACCTGGAACTATTCAAGTGTTCCAAGTTATTGTTTCACTAAATCTCTGTAACGTAAAAGGCTTAGTAATCAAACTCTTTGCCGAGCTTTCTAAAAGTTTATTAAACTTTTAATCGCGACAGTTCACAAAATGCTAAGCCGTTTCTCGCCCGTGCCCCTATGTTTTGTGGCTTGCCATGTTATGCTTTCTAAAGCTATGCAAATAGAAGGTGGCAAAGAATTTCTAAGTGATTTTCTTGTACGTTTCTTGGGGTTTCTTGGGGCACAGTTGTCTACAAAAAACGATCGTTGGCAGGAACAGAAGTTTTTGATATCGTTATAGAGGAAGAAAACAAGAGTTCGCTCTGGCGACACATTATTTCTGAACGTTAAAAAGAAACTTCGAAAAGTGACCGGTTTCCAGTTGATTTCCGTCTCCTGAGACCTTGATTCAAATGTAGCACTCGCAGGGTGTTTCAAAGCATTCCACGCAGTGTCGCTAACTCCGACTCCAATCAAGCAGAATACTCTAATCGAGCAGAAGACTTAGTTACAAGATTACTTTTTTTAATCTACAGTGCATTAATCTCCAAAGATATATGAAATTGCTATGAGAACCGCGCTGCATTTTCCTAATCAAACCATCTTTACTGAAAACTAATTTCAAGACGCTAACTGAAAACAGCGGCAGCGTTGACAAAAATGTGCTACTATGTGCTTGGATTTACATGTCGAGTCATGTGCCATGACAACTTTGTGTTCTCCTAGAGTGTAGTAAACCCTCCAGCCCTCCAGCCCTCCTACCGTCTTAACCTCTTGCCTCCCTAACCTCCTGCCTAGCTAACCTGAGACCAGTAAATCGCAAGTTGGCAAGAAATTTCGCTGAGGTATCAGACACAAAGAAAAGCGGGTTAGCTGAAAAGCGAGGAGTTCTTTCCGTCAACAGGGGTTGAAATACCGTAAAGAAAACCAGCCATGAAACCGTTTCATGAGTCTGATCACAAACGAGCGAAAGAGAAATGGTTTCGCTCCAGAAACTTGCATGCTGCGAGTTTATCTTTAGGAAAGCAAACTTTTCAAAGCGGACTAGCGATAATATTAACACAAATTATGTTGCTGTCTAATTTGCTAATTCTGAGCCGAGCATAGCCATATTTCGTATTGAAATCCATGGCGTCAGAGATATAGAAAGCTGTTCGTATTGTTCGTATTGTTTATTGGATCCCACAAGCAATATAGTGTGCCAAATGCTATATAATTTATGACAGTTCGCCTGGGGACAAAATGTATGTAAAAAATGCATGCATGCATTAAGTGATGGCGTAAACTATACCCGGATGATCTGGTAATTTCATGTCTAAGTGGAAGACACAGATAATCGATTTTCGTATTTTATAACCTTGAGTTAGATTGTAGTTAGCTTGTAGTAAGATACAGACCTTTGAGTTGGTGACGTCCCAAACGTGGGTATCTTGGGTAGGCGACACGGACGGGGGGCTCTCCAGCAAATAGAGACTACGAGAGCCCCTCTGAAGGGGTCCGTGGTAGAGCAGGGAGCCCGCGGAGCCAACCGTTACAGGGTCCTTCGAGTGGTAAGCCCACAATACTCGCATCGTGTCATTCTGCAATCCATCACAGTTTCAAATGTCAATGTCCAGTCTCTATTTTCTTCCTGCATTTGTTATTTCACTTTCTTCTCAGCGTAGGTGTGTTATTGTGTGTGTGCCTGTGCGTGCGTGCGTGCGTGTGTGTGCGTGCGTGTGTGTGTATGTATGTATGAAACGTTGTCTGATCATCAAACTTGGACTCTGGCGCCGTCCTGTCGAATCAATTGAACTTTTTGGCGACGAGGGCAAACGTGAGAAAAGGTCCTTGTCGCGAAGAAAGTATAAGTTCCTTAACTCTTGAAGTATTACAATAGAAAATCTTTCAATTCAGGTCCAAAGATTTTCACGACCCACTTCAACGAGAGTGAGCAATGCTTACACAAAAACATCTCTTAAATCTGAAGGACCTGAAGGATATGAAGGGTTTTAATGTTTTGAAGGATCTGAAGGAACTGAAGGACCGAAAGGATTGTTAGGATCTGAACAATTTGAAAGTTATGACTTGCAAGCCTTTAAGATATTTTAACTACGAAATTAAAAACGAAACTAATTCGTGTTTGTATGAACTTGCCGAAATAATCAATGGAATTTTATACAGAAACGTGATCAATTTCTCCAGCCAAATGTTGTAAAAATGTTGAAAACATTGACATTGCGGTGGAGTTGGCAGTTTTTATGACGCGAACCTATAAAACGTAATGGGAAATTCATGACTGCACCAATATGTGTAATGATTGGTCCATTTGCGGTAAACAAGCTCAGAATAACGCATCCCGATAGCACCAATAATTGTTCAATAATCATTTCAATTAGTACAAATGTTTACTATCAAAATTATCTTTGTTTAAATACATAATTTACCAGAGGAGTAGATTTACAAAGTACCTGGTGTGCAATTTGTAGTAAAATGTGTTTACATGAAATTTGAGCGTTCAGAACTCCCTAGCCGGACCGATCAAACAAAGTGGTCAAATTTTGACAGGATATTCAAAGCAAACTTATAATTAGAAATGTTTGCAATAAAACACACGGTTTGACGAAAATTAAATATGAATACACAGCGTATAACTGCGGACGAATGCGTTATTTTCAAATTCTAAAACACCCTTCTTCATCCCTCGTGAGAAAATCGTTTCATTTTTCATATGTTTTGCTCGTAGGTGTGCGTTTTACACCCAGGAAACAGATTGATATGACGAGAGAGGAAGAGAGAGGAAGAGAGATGAAGAGAGATGACGAGAGAGCACACGGCTTAGCTATTGTTATAGCGTTAGAACGGTTAGACTAGTAAGACGGTGGTTCTGTTGGTATTGTGCAAAGAAAATACATGAGCGGATTGTGGTGGATCTCCAGACGGCAAGACATTTTGCTAAGGCATGAGATATCAGAGACATATCTAGAGTATGTTTCATATATAGGGTTTCACGGAAAGCTATGCTGTGTCACTAGCAATCGCTGATGATACCAACATAACAACTTTTCAATGAAAATACTATAGTAAACCGAGATTCTTTCATGAATGCACCGTAGATAAGAGCGCAATTGACAAGAAGAAAATAAATTGAAATGAGGTTTATTGAAAACTGGCAAACTTTTGCAAATTTATGCTGAAGCAAAAAATGGCCTGTTGTAGAGATTGTATGCTACGAATTGTAAGGAGGGTATAGGGTATGCAATGAAAGGCATGCAGTGGAGGGCATGCAGTGGAGGGCATGCAGTGGAGGGCATGCAGTGGAGGGCATGCAGTGAAGGGTATGCAGTGGAGGGCATGCAGTGAAGGGTATGCAGTGGAGGGCATGCAGTGGAGGGCATGCAGTGAAGGGCATGCAGTGAAAGGTATGCAGTGGAGGGCATGCAGTGAAGGGCATGCAGTGGAGGGCATGCAGTGAAGGGCATGCAGTGGAGGGCATGCAGTGAAGGGTATGCAGTGGAGGGTATGCAGTGAAGGGTATGCAGAAGGGATCAGCTGGACACTATAAATTGTACTGTGGAAAAGCTTGCCTTCTAACGTCTTTGAGCGTCGAAAACTACGTTTTCAAATCTGGAGAACAGGCTGCGTGGTGAAGAAGAAACGCTTCTGTTCTTGGACTGATTTAATGCCTATTTTTCCATTTCGTTCTGAATTCGGACACGTGTTTTTGAAAATGTATAAAAGGCCGACCCCAACACAGCCCTACGACTGTAGAGAAAAAACACAAATGTTTTTCGCCGCTGTTTTTTCTCTAGAAAATCAGAGCGTCCAAGATTTAGAATACTTTACTTTGAGCTGAACACATTCCGTTACAATAGAAATATTATTCTTCAGGGTTTTCTGTTGTAGTTCACCTCTGAATTTCACAGGATTTTATTCTTCGCTTGTCTTGAGTTGAAACTCGAAAAATGTAACGTCAAGATGGACGAGGGCACAGGTAGTGAGATCTAAGACAGCAGATCGCTTGCCCTTTCGAAGGTCACCCGATAAATAAGTCATATTTTAGGTCTTCAAATGTCTCCAAAATGATAGAAACACTAAAATTCCTAAATCACATTTTCTGGGTAAATATTTTGCTGGACTTTGATGGCTGAAAGAAGGGAGTACGAAGCTGCATGTATTAACGCACGAGACAGGAGACAGGAGACAGGAGACAGGAGACAGGAGACAGGAGACAGGAGGTAAGAGTTAGAACCTAGAACCTAGAACGTAGAACGTGGAACATAGAACAGGTGGAAGAACTTATATGTGAATCGTTCTTACCGTAATGCGAATGTCGCGGTCGTCGCAAGTGTCCAAGAGTCGACGGAAACGCAAGACGGTGTGAGTGCCGTTCTCGTAGCCCAGAAGGAGTTCGTAGTCCTGGCTGGGGTCCATCTTCGGTTCCTCGCGACCTTCAGCATAGCGATCCTGAAAACAAGATGCATACCGAAAATATTTTAATTTTTGAAAAACTTTTAAAATGCCTGTAAATTAAGCAGGCTTACGAGTTGAAAGTTTTTCGATGTGAACGCCTTCAGACATTTAATATCCGATGAGAGGTGAGTTCATAAGAAAGAAATTCTGCATATACTTCTGAACGTTAGGGAAATGTAGACAATTTTGAAGAAGATCATATTTTCGAAAGAAAATCATTTTAAAGGAAAATGAATAAAAATGCATTTTCTTGTCACTCAACACTCTGCACGGTCTGGTTTCACGCGATATTAAAGCGAATAATAATGATGGAGTGCATTTATTCCTCGTCTTTCCTTCACCCACATTTTAATTTCTAGAATATCACAAGAAAATATGCAATAACCGTGGACTGCGGTTAAAAACTTGATTAATGGAGAAGTCACATTCTTTCGTTTCAATTTTTAATTACAACTAGCCATCCAGTTTCAGCTTAATGAGACCAACTCGAATCCCGTCCCATACGTCTCGTGGTAATTACATATTATTACACATGTATTAACGAGGCTGGTGAGACGGCGTGGGCAGGAAAACTTCAATGCGACACTATGGTGATTATGCAATTAACTGCCACACATCGGTCACGGCATTCGCTTTGGTAGTAAGGCGGGGAAAATATGTCTCTGTAGGTAGCACACCTACTTCTAGCACACCAACACCCTCATTACACAGGGGCTAATTTCATAATTCCAGTCTGGATGGAGATGCTATTGATCCCGAGGACGCAGGACATGTAAGTATCGATTAACAAAGTAAAATTATTCATCGCTACGAAGTGAGTAGAGATGCTCACGAGAATATTATCATAGTGTATGGAGAGAATTGTTAAGTTGGTCGAATCTTGATCGTGAGTTTAAGTAGTCGGTGTCACAATTAACTGTTTATGCCTGAAAGCATTGTATAATTTTACAGCACAGGACTCATTTGATAATCTGGTCACGATTAACTATGATTAGGGGTTGATACTTGGACATGTTACCGAAGAAGATTACGAATAGAGTGGCTTGGCAAAAGGCTGGAAGCTACAAAACATGTCGAGAATCTATAGCCAAGAAGCTCTTCCAGTTTGCAATTAAATGAAATTATAAACTCCGGTAGCTCGCCGGCATGGCACAATCCTGCCTGTCTAGCATGGAGGAGCTGAACACTTGCTCCGCTGTCCGTCGCTGACATAATTGACCGTCATTTCTATGCATGTTTCACATTCCTGGTGGACGCCGTAACATTGCTGCCAGACTAAAAAATGTGGACTATGATTGGAAAGGGGTCAAACTAGGCGTCCGCTCCTGCGGGTATGCGAATAGCTGAGAGCTTCGACGAAATTTCATCCATATTTGGCTCAGATATGCCACCGGGTTCTGACTAAAATATTAATCGATTATTTGGGAGAAATGTCTAGAGATGACTGGAAATCCATAACCTCAAACTATGGGGACAGATTCTAACGAGGTCCATGCAGTTGCAAAATTAAACTGAGAAATTTCTAAACGCATTTAATTCTATAAATGGATGTTCATTACTTTATTCGATACAAGAAAAAAATCTATCAAAAACGATAACTAAAATGTGTAATGCTTTATACCCACGTCGCAAATAAAATTAAATGCTTCTTACATTTGCGAAGGAATCTTATTAACTTTACAAATTATATTCAGTCGTTCAGAAAAATTAAAGAGCTTCAAACGATTTGCTACAAAAATAGTTTGAAATTCTTAAACCAGATGTTTAATCCCCCCGGCAAGATATTTTGCCAGTGTTTATAAATTTTAGGGCAAGAAGAAAACACGATAGAAGTATGTGCAGGGAAGCTTACGCTTGAGGGTCTCCACTCCATCATTGGGGGTGACAGTAGAACCACGATATAGGCACTTCTTCACCACGTCCACACAGTACAGCACAATACAGCACAATACAGCGGAGGGCACACACGTCTCCCATCCATTATTCAGCGTTTAAAAAACTGCGTCGCGGCTAAACAACCAGCGCCGGCTCCTTTTACTTGGGAAATAGGTACAGCAACCGGTGGGGTGGGGGGGTATGGGCATCGCATGTATGGCACTTGGCCGTTGCTTATTTCAGATTGCTCTATAGACCGTATTGCATTAAAATATGCAAGAATTTGCTCTTCATTATGAGAGGCAAGTGCATAATAGATGCGAACTCGATCCCCCACCAAATAGTTGGTAGGCAAAATATAAGAGCAAAAGATATAAACGTTCCCCAGAGCTGCAAATCGTGCTCATATGAATGTACTAAACGTGGAAGCACAGGAAGAAATAAAGCTTTAGATTTGAAATTTGAGAATATGTGTTAAAAGTTCTGTATGGTCTTGCCCTCATTGCATGCT
Source organism: Protonemura montana (assembly GCA_947568835.1). Classification (NCBI taxonomy): domain Eukaryota; kingdom Metazoa; phylum Arthropoda; class Insecta; order Plecoptera; family Nemouridae; genus Protonemura; species Protonemura montana. The sequence goes on along the minus strand of OX387604.1, from coordinate 788,504 downwards.
TTTTACACGTATCTTTGGCTATCAGGCAAATCATTTTAGGCCGAGTAATTAGCTGATAAAATATTCCTCTCTACGCTTCTAGTTCTTAGGGGTTGTTCTAGATCCCCAATCGTCGGTGTACAATAGTACCTTTTGTAATAACAGTGTTGTAATTAGAGAAAGCGGCGAGCCTGCAAAATGTAGCATAAAATTAAATTAGGATTGTAGAGCACGCATACGCTTCTCACTGCAAGTGTCTGTTAAAATATCAGTTGTACATGTAATATTGGAGTTGTACCAGTGCAGGCAGGTTGTATTTCGCGGCAGGCATGGTGGTAAGCAGAATACGTTACATAACAAAGTGTATGCGCTTTCTGCAACCACCTTATAAAGGTTTTGCAGGCTCAAGAGACTCACATAAGAATTGTAATGCTCACCATGTAAGTCGGTATGTGGTGTCTTCCCATGTCAAATAATAAAATCAGCTTTGTATGGTAATGCTTTCAATAAATAAAAACTCAACAGAGAACTGAAGCTTTTTAACATGGAGGAACAGTTCAACAATGGGTTTAACTTATAAGGGTGTGTTCATAAGGAATCAGAGTGATGTATGGGAGGGAGCCTAATGCCTTGCATCGCACATGCATAGATGAGGGAGTGAGCAATAAATAAGTACATTTTATATCGTTACTGCTTATGCATGGTGCACCTGCCTAAATCCTAAGAGTAGGGTTTTACATTTAAAATATGTGTGTCTTCCGAGGTGTCGTCAGCACGCGTTTTTCTTTCGTTACAATCGATGGGCTTTGGCCAAATGTCTGTCACTGAGATATTTGGTTTCTAAGAATCCTTGACGCAAAGAAGAATAGAATTGCCGTCTTTGGAATAAACCGCAGGTTGCCACCTTTTAATCACAAAATAAACGTACAACTCAATTAAAATGATCATCTCGCTTTTTATGCGTAATAAATCAACACTTCAACTTGATTTTCACTTATTATTCAAAAGATGAGCTTCTGTTCCAGAAATACTTGAGCAACAATTGGCATTAAAAAGTATCAAATAATATCTCCATGGTAACATGTTTAGATGTTCAGGGCAATGTTATTTATTGGCTGCATAGCACGAACGAATTTTAAATGATCGAATGAGGAGATTTTTTCAACCAGCGTTTAGGGTGGGGAGGCCTCCCAATTGATCAGACAGGGAGGCATTTCATGAGTTATGGTTATTATAGAACAAGTTATGATAATTATTAAACAAGACTCATGTCTGACATGCCTATAGCAGTTTGGATGCATCGTCGGAAGGTATACGATAGTATAAGGTTCTCTTCAATACAAAGTACAAGTATCATATTGTTAGACAAAAAAAAACATGCTTACTAGTAAAAAAGTCCTGATTTGAATTTGTCGCGATGAATGTAGTGGGCCAATATTTAGCGTCCAGAAGTTGCTGCCGTACCATTCGGTATATTCTTTGGGTCTACTGTAGCCATACCAAATATAAGATGTCTGATGCTTATGATTATGCTAGAAAAAGCTGGGGAACGTTTTTTTAGCAAGTGTTGAGGGTGGATGGTAACTCATGGATGGTAACCAAGATCTATTTCTTTCTAAAGTTCTTCGCCGTTCTGACCTTCCATGGGAGGCCCCACACATTTCATTGGACAACGCGAGTGTATTATGAGCAAGACATTGTTCCTATAGGTACTCGAAAAATGACCGTGTGAAAATAACGTTTGATATGAGAATTAAAATACGTATTTCAATGCAAAGTTGTTGAACGGTTCAGTGACTTCATCCAATCCAGCATCTTCATTTAATGTAATCTGACTTGCTCTTCTATCTTTTATCTTGACACATTCCGTCCACTGGGCGGTCGAAACCATCAGTGCAAAACCATTTTCCATGATGGGTCAAGTGAACAGGTTTAAATTTAGCCGCTGTCTGAAAATTAGCAAGAAAGGTATTTATAATGTATGCAAGCCTAGTTATGCTATAATGCGTTAGCGTTGTTGTTAAAATGATCCGGATGTGCCCACCAGTCCGCGGACGTCCCTCTACAACTCCGTTGCTCCAACAGCTTGATACCAGTTGTGCAGAACTGAAAGCAAGAGCTTGTCAACATCAAATACTGTTCATTCATGGATGTTTTTCACTAATTTCAAATTTCTCATTAATCTTCTTTCCAATTTATTTGTCTAATTCGACTTCAGTGTACGAAATGTCTTAGTCAGAGTATTCAAATGGGCTCACCGTATTCAAAATGAGTGCTTAAAATCGCTGAACTTTTGATTGAAATACATTTAAATGTGTTTCATGTTAGTAGGCATTCAAAATAATAATTACAGCTTGTAAGATATTCCCTGTTCTACCCACGCGAAATCCGTCTGAAGCTGCGATATTCAATTGGTAGGGCGTTCTCCACTCGGGCATGCTGACAAACAGGCCTGTACAGGTTCAGGCAAAGCATTTGTCACGGAATGGATGCTCATGAGAAAGCTGGGAACTCCCTCAAACCTGAGTGTCAAGTGCAAAATTGCACATTAATCTTCCCCAGATAACCATAGCAGGCATGTCAATAATGCTTGAAATTGCTTTAACTCCACACAGCATTGCTATTGTATAGGATTCACAGTATTATTACAGAGTAAATTAATTTGCCTGAAATTGTCTTTGATATTAAAATTGTGTAGGTTGAAATCTCAATTTGAATAATCAAACGGTTCCATGTCAAGCAGACACGCATCCAATGTGTTATTACTTATTAAAGCGTGTGCTTGGTTAAAGACTACATATTGTTTATTCAAACGCGAATACTGTAAAGAGAATGAGGTTTCTGAGATCGTAAGTCTCCGTTGAGAATGAAGATATAAGGTTACGATCTCACACTGCAGTTACATGGTTATTCAAAAATATCTAGGTACACCTAGAAAAAGACATACCTACCTCTCCTTGCTAGTGAAACTCTGGGTATTCGGCGTTCGTAAGCTTTATGGAAGTCCTTGATGGTCGAAACATTAAGAATGTTTTATGCGTTTTCGGTATTAGAAGCGATATGGACCCCTATGGATCAAGCGCCCCGTCGTTTAATTGGTGGCCTTTTAAATTGAACCTCCGCTTGCAGTTGGTGAGCTAAACGTTATGCCACAAGTATTTTTGCCATCTGATATTGAGTATCAGCCTGTTCAAGCTGGCATTTGACATCTCTTAACCTAAAACAACAAAGTATTGTATGTCGTGACGATAAGATTTACTGTAGGAGGTAATTGGTATCGAAAACCATTATACAAACAGTAACTGATACAATCCTTAAACATAGCATTGTGAAATGGTTGGGTTTTATAGATCTGTAAGCATCACGGGCCATCACTATGTTGACATCTGAGCTCATGTCAACCTGGAACCAATTTGCTAGCTAGTAACGCTAGGTTTGCTCGTGATATTCAGAAAGCAAATCGATTATAGCCTATCGGCAGATTGAATAATTTACCTATAAGCTTTATAGCTGTTTCGTTTCGTCTACCCTCATATTATATTCGCATCCCTTGGCACCTGGATCTCGAAGGACTCCACACGAGGTGGAAACTCGGAGGGAGTAGAGGAAAGAGACTCAGAAAAAGGTTTCATCGTTTGAAAAACTGTTGGTCTCCTGAGATTACGATGATGGTGTGTAGTTGGTACTGTAATAGTCCGGCAATAGAGTAAAATCCAGAATCCTATTCCACTTTTCACATTTAGTTCAATTATCTGGTTCGTTCAGAGTGCTGGATAGTAGATTGTCTTTTCTAGGTATCGTGTGATGAATCAATTCGTATCGGTTTAATTGATTTCAATCAACAGAATCGAAAGGGACGATGTCCGCTGTTGGCGTGGGTAGTTTTCAGCCGATAGCAACCGGTGCCCTATTTATTTCAAATATACGCCTTTGAAATGTAAACGGCAATTATAATTGATCTACTTTTATCGAGTCACTTGCTGTAATGTCCCTCATGGAACATCAACTTTACAGATCGTATATCAAGAAGCAATAAATACATAAATAGATGATTTTCTCGCTATCGTGCTAAACGTTTTTCTTCAGTCGTTTTTTTGGAAATGGAGTTAAAGAAGTCGAATACGAAGTCATCTTGTGAGTGATCTCGTGGGAAATAGTGGGATGCCACCCCCCCCCCCCCCCCCCACCCCCCCCCCCCCCCCCCCCCACCCCCCTCACTCAACCGCCAAAACCGATGTAAAGAGCCAAATAGAAAAAAGTAGGCTTGAATATACAAATAAAAACATCGTGAAGTCATTACTTATTATCACGTCAACAGTCAAGCAGCCTGCCATGCAAAGCAGGGAAGTCTGGAACAAGCTTGGTTAGGCTTGCGGCGATCGAAATGTGAGCCTGTAATAATACTTCAATAAAACAAATGTTCCATCTATACCCCATACATGTGCACTAAACTCGTCGCTCTGCGGTGAAATCATGGCGACGTTGGAAATAAAACCTTGCGTTTCATTCACTTCTTTGTATATTTTCCAATTGAATTGAATAATACCCTAGTTACACGGGCGTTGCAGATACTAGCAAACAAAGGGATCAATCCAGAAAGTTGGGATCTCTGGTCGAGAGATTGGAGATTCAATTTGATTTCGTGAACCAATCTGTTCTGGACTATTCCCAAGCTGTAGCCAGAGGTCGAAACAAGCGAAGAAATAAGTTTTAAATAAAAAAATATATAAAACCATGTGGCTTTATAATGATTTCTTTCGTTATAAGCAGATATGAAGAAATTTGATGGACATTTACAGTTCACGGTAGAAGTGGTGCGTTCAGCGTTAAGTAAAGTCACTGGAGGTTGTAAGGAGACAGGGAATTTGGCCAGCTTGCCTTTTCCTTTCTCCTTTCTTCTTCCATTGCCAAAAAAAGGTCGATACCAACATTCTTTATGGGAGAAATGAATAAGATGGCTTAGATATCAAAGTAAAGGCAGAAATGATCAAGAACGCCACAAGTGTCATACCCAGGTCGACAGTTCATACCTCCGCTGTTTATTTGCGTCCTGGTTTTCAAGGCTCCTGATCGCACAGGGCGCCAAAAGTTAGGCGCCTTATGTACTACATGTTCTGTTGTACATATCGGCAAAACTTCCCGCATATTTGGCACACAAAATGTCTGCTGCTACGAGTTGCCATGAGTATAATCAGTATAACAGCTATCTGACGAATGATCAATAGCAGATCACGGATTGATTCAGTCATCATCAGTTGAAAAGTCGAGCTCCACCCAGCAATAGCTCATTACAGTGGATAGCTTCATTCAGTGTAATTCCATTGATTATCTGATTAGTTTATACCGTGGGCACTAACGCAGCTCGCACCTAGCATTTTCACAAAATTCACAAAATTCACAAATTCACAAAATTATTTATTAATCATAAAAGAGCAAATTCGTCATTAGGATCATCTAGCAAAACTTGTCACCAATCTGTTATTTGGAGATTTGATGCGCAATTTGCTGAAAGAAGACAGCAATAAGACTGTACATGTTCGGCTATTCGTGGCATAATGGTGTCCACAGATCGTCAAGAACTTTGTTCTGCAGATGGTATTTATTTGATGTATTCGTTGACTTTAAAAGGAAACCCACGAAGGCAAAATAAAAATATACAAGTAATGAAATAAGGATAAAAAGAGAATGGACAGAATTTAATTCATGATAGAACGTACGGTTTAAATTACTCAGCGCTGGGCAATCATTGGCCAATTATCGCAAGTCAGAAACTCAACTTTCCTGATTCGATGTTGCTGGACATATTTTAGGGTTGGGTCGGGAGCTGGCCATCAGGTAGCTGCATAGCTCGATCGATTCTATTAGAAACTAATCACCACGTCGATTACAAACTCAATTAAATCAATTTCTGGAAAATGACTGGTAGTTAGTGCATCAACACAGCTCAACACTAGTATAATGCCAACGGAACACACGTGATTTACGGTTTTACTTGCTTTGCAACAACACGTTATTGAACCAGAAATAATTGTCCTTGCACCAAATGATAACACACGATGAGATCATTAGTAATACCGGTCTGAAATATCGCCAAATATTCTAATAATGGAACTTTTATGACAATAAAAAGGCAGCTGATAAATAAATAATCCATTTGAATTTACGTTCCCGGACAGTAAAAATACACGATGAGGTTTTACTGCTTCTTTATAAAAAATTATACGACGACAACATTCTTAGCTAACTTTTCAAGGTACATAATATCTCATCGCATGATCACATATTTGTACGTATCAATTGAAGCACCGACCACGCATTTCTACAGAGACGTAGCTTCAAGCATTTCTTTTTTCCCCTGCCAATTAAAACATCCTGAAAAACAACCTATTTCTAATGATGAGCTCAGTGGTATTTGATGTAACTGATTCTGTAGTAGATGCATCAAAGTATTGCCGCCTATCTTCCTTTTAAGCTCAGACCTGATAGGTTGAGATGGCGATCAGAAGATACAAGGGGCTGCACTGCTATCTCTACGTAGACTTCAGACGGGAGGCATCAGACGGGAGGCATCAGACCAGGTATCATATACCTACTGCTGTTGAATAAAGGGTCCTCAGACACATCGTTAACACTAATGATGGTAATGTAAGTAACAAGACTGGAGGTGTGCTATAGGTGCATTCGTACAAAAGGATCTGCCCGACCCCAAGCGACAAATTTACATGAACTCTTCAATGACGGTCACATTAGAATTTAGAAGTTCTAAACCGACTTACTAAAGTTGATTTACTATGATAGGTATTTCACTGATACGGCGTTCTTTGTTTCTTTTTTGCTGTTGTAAGGAAAAATATTTAGTAATATAAAAATACATATATATATTTATTCAAACAAGTAGCAAAAAAAATAATTTGCGCTGCGGTTTGATGCTATATTATTAACAGCAAAACTGTAAATTTAATTTAACCAACTATCACTAGCTGTAACGGTCATCGAAAATGAGGGACGCGAAAAAAAACATAATAGTTTATCAATAATCCATCTAGCAACATAAAAGAAACACACTGTTGTTATCATTAACTGATTAAAAATAATAATGATAAAGTTTTTTTATACATTGATTTATAAAATGAATACATTATGCACTGGTATACATTTTCTCCTTTGTTGGATTTTTCCTTCAGGTTTTGAATTAGTTTTTCACCATCTGTCATTTTTTCCTAATACGTGCTGTGGTCATAATGAACGAAGGAACGTCAACTCAAAAATATTCATATTATTAAAATACCTTACTTCCCTATCAATCAATTATTACTGGATTTAATTCTTAATCAAAATGTATGCCAGGTATTCAGGTAGAGGAAGGCAATCGCACATAAATATTAGCCGGAGAAGATGAATGTGAATTTAATAACAAAATTATCTTGAATAGATTAGAGAATCGTCCAGAGATGAATATTTGAATTCGCATTTAAAAGACAGTGCGACTGATAAATATTTTAAACCAGTTTGTAGCATGCTACTTTATCGTGGAAGAAAATTATTCCAGATATTAATTCAAAGTTTATTACTGCCTTTCAGAAAATATTTTCATATGCAATTCAACGTAGGTGTGCATTGCAAAATACTCATATTGCGTTATAGAAATTATTTGAATAATGCGCATGGAATTATTTGCAAATGGCTTAGGATTTTAGTTCCATTGAGATAATATTTTTTGTACTGTTTTGTAGCCAGATAAAATATTTGATAGCGAATGCGGTATGACAGTAAATCAAACCCAGAGACGCAGTCTTAGACACCAAGAAATAAATTTGACGGCGTCTTGCTTCATTCCAAACAAGCAGTCAACTTCTGTTCGCTATGCAGCTCCTTGATTCATGACGTCACACAATTCCAACACTTATTCAAGCTAATAATAATGTTTACACTACAGCTTGTGCTACAGCTTGTGCTACAGCTTACATTTCTGCTTCCATATATTTGCGCATTTGGGGATGAAATTTTAAAGCTAATTCAGCTGTTTCAAAACATCTATCTCTAGTTATTCAAAGTTTTGATAGGTGGCATGCAGGTATTGTGCAGGTATTGTGGAGGTATTGCGGAGGTATTGCGGAGGTATTGCGAAGGTATTGAGGAGGTATTGTGAAGGTATTGAGGAGGTATTGTGCAAGTATTGTGGAGGTATTGTGCAGGTATTGTGCAGGTATTGTGCAGGTATTGTGGAGGTATTGCGGAGGTATTGCGGAGGTATTGCGAAGGTATTGAGGAGGTATTGTGAAGGTATTGAGGAGGTATTGTGCAGGTATTGTGGAGGTATTGCGGAGGTATTGTGCAGGTATTGTGCAGGTATTGTGCAGGTATTGTGCAGGTATTGTGCAGGTATTGTGGAGGTATTGTGGAGGTATTGTGGAGGTATTGTGCAGGTATTGTGGAGGTATTGTGGAGGTATTGTGGAGGTATTGTGGAGGTATTGTGCAGGTATTGTGGAGGTATTGTGGAGGTATTGCGGAGGTATTGTGCAGGTATTGTGCAGGTATTGTGCAGGTATTGTGCAGGTATTGTGCAGGTATTGTGGAGGTATTGTGGAGGTATTGTGGAGGTATTGTGCAGGTATTGTGGAGGTATTGTGGAGGTATTGTGGAGGTATTGTGGAGGTATTGTGGAGGTATTTTGCAGGTATTGTGCAGGTATTGTGGAGGTATTGTGGAGGTATTGTGCAGGTATTGTGGAGGTATTGTGGAGGTATTGTGGAGGTATTGTGGAGGTATTGTGGAGGTATTTTGCAGGTATTGTGCAGGTATTGAGGAGGTATTGTGGAGGTATTGTGCAGGTATTGTGGAGGTATTGCGAAGGTATTGAGGAGGTATTGCAGAGGTATTGTGGAGGTATTGCGGAGGTATTGTGGAGGTATTGCGAAGGTATTGAGGAGGTATTGCAGAGGTATTGTGGAGGTATTGCGGAGGTATTGAGGAGGTATTGTGGAGGTATTGTGCAGGTATTGTGGAGGTATTGTGCAGGTATTGCGAAGGTATTGAGGAGGTATTGCAGAGGTATTGTGGAGGTATTGCGGAGGTATTGAGGAGGTATTGTGGAGGTATTGCGGAGGTATTGTGGAGGTATTGAGGAGGTATTGCGGAGGTATTGAGGAGGTATTGCAGAGGTATTGTGGAGGTATTGTGGAGGTATTGTGCAGGTATTGTGGAGGTATTGCGGAGGTATTGTGGAGGTATTGAGGAGGTATTGCGGAGGTATTGTGGAGGTATTGTGGAGGTATTGTGGAGGTATTGTGGAGGTATTGTGGAGGTATTGTGGAGGTATTGCGAAGGTATTGAGGAGGTATTGCAGAGGTATTGTGGAGGTATTGCGGAGGTATTGAGGAGGTATTGTGGAGGTATTGTGCAGGTATTGTGGAGATATTGTGCAGGTATTGCGAAGGTATTGAGGAGGTATTGCAGAGGTATTGTGGAGGTATTGCGGAGGTATTGTGGAGGTATTGTGGAGGTATTGTGGAGGTATTGCAGAGGTATTGCGGAGGTATTGTGCAGGTATTGTGGAGGTATAGCAGAGATATTGCAGAGGTATTGAGGGATTCATGCACTATAATCCGATAGATTAAGTACGTTTGATTGGACGGTGCATTGGAAAGCACCTAAAGCCGTGAAACATGAGGGAAACCCATTTAAGCAGGTGAACACCCCTCATGCTTTATCCCATCTTATCACAAGCACACTTTAGCACGACTGTTGGGAGCTGGACTTTCTTATAACGACAAAATAAATGTTCATCTTCTGAAAACCTTGGCTCGCTGTTTTCATAAATATTGTCTCTTTTAATTGAAATTGATTTGGTGAAGAGTGGGCAACAATTAAAAGCACGTGATATATAAAATAACACCTCTGCATACTGATAAAGTTATTTGAAATAGTGGTATTTGTATTGTAAAATTAAAGCGGTTTATGTTGTAATTGATGTACCCTGGAAACTCTAAGCGCAGACTTGAATTAAACTGTTTGTTTCAACCGCAAAGTGTCCGCTATTCTGTTTTTTCTGTCCAACTCTGTCTGCTTGAATACATAATCATTATTTAGCAACACACATCACGATAAAATCACGTAAAAATATTTGCAAGCAGTGAAACAGTGAAGCTCCCCTACATTTCCAAGCTGCGGCAAGATATATTATTTTAAAAAATGTCGAGTTTTACCCTGAACAGAAAAACAGTACAAACCAGTTTCATTTGTGGCACGTGAGATGGAGCCAAGCATTTAAATGAATCAGTTGACAAGCACCCAGCAGAGACACATGTTGGGAAATCAAACCTCGTTTTTTTTTTATATAATCACATCAAGTGAACGATTAAAAACGTGCCATTTTGTTATGGCATGTGACTTGGTTGTAGATAAGATGGCCATGTTGTGCCAATGTTAAGACATATGATATCAGGTTGATTTCAGTTTTGTAGGTGGACTTTTCCTTTTAATTATATTCTATTATTTCGATTACATATTTATAAAACACCGTCACTGTAATTTTTCTCTTGTTTCCATATTTCAAATGATATCTAAATAAAAAGAATACATTTGGCTGCTTGCAAGAAAGCTCTCTTAGCCTAAGGCTCACTTCATTGATAACATTAGTCAAGGCCTAAAGGGAAATCATTTATTATTTAAGCATCTTGGGTCGGGAAACTTCTATATTATTCTTCCTTATCAATAATGGAATAGAAACGCACTCTCCGAAGAACTGCCTTGCTCCTATTGGGCTCATGACCAAGAATGACATAGAAATGTATGAAACACAGCTTCGCTAAGGGGCCTAACAAGGACTTAACTCTCTCGGGTAAAATATTGTTTAAATATCAGCACAGCTCATTGCATTTGGTGACAGTACCGTTATGGCAGAACATGTTTCAATCTTTCCTAGCGCTGTCCCTTGTCGTACGCCGGTGCATTGCATTCAAGCATTTGAATGCTTTCTGTAGAGAGTAGGGAACATGGATGCACTTGATATTATTTTATAGGCTTACTCTGGCACGAGGAAATTCTATACACATTTTCTATAGCTGTAGCGAGTTCGCACCTCCACTCACAAATAAAATGCGGAACAAATCTCAATCCTGTTTTTACCATTCTATTCAATGCTGTGTTTATTTTCAAGCAACGGGTAAAAAAAACTCCGTTTTACACTGGAGAGGAAACGAAATCGAGAATCTTCATTCGTTTGCTTGCTCCTTCGACTCCCCTATTTCTTTCCACTCCTTGGCAAAGCATTAACCTGGCGCCTCCACCACGGGCCATTAGCAAATAATTGCTTTGCTAATGATTTCATTTGAATCTGATGTTCAGTGGTGATAAGAAAAGAGGGAGGAAAGCCATTAAAAGAATTCCAATTCCGAAAATGTGGAAGGCTTTTCTGGAATGTTAGTGACGAAAGCAATGCAGCCTATTTACTACTTTTCTAATGAGAAGCTGTCCAAGAAGCGGAATATTGAAAACAATGAATTCACAGAGTTTCCTTTTCCATTTTGGGTTCTCGTTCTTTGTAGCAGACAGGATCGTATGTAAGTATTGGCAATTCTGTGCTATCGAAGCAAACCGGTCTGCTTGGAACTGTAAACTGATGTCATAAACACGGTGTGGTCGCACAGAAAATAGCCATTTATTTTGATATTAATGACAATGGGGACTTCTATTTCTTGTTACCTTGTAGTTTAGGGGACATCATGATGCTATTAATATCAAGCCTCTCAATAAATAACGCAATGGCGTTGTTGTTGTTGGTATAAAAAAGCATTGCAATAAACTAACATTTGATATTATTTATTATTAGGCATATTATATTGTATCTGTTTAGAATAAACCGTTGAGTGTGCAGTTTATAGGTAGAGACAGAACGTTGATGTTTAAGTTTCTGCGTGAAAGATAGCCGCTAAATGACTGCTATACCAACAAAAATGCTGAGTACCGGAACACGCCGTTAAGTGGAGCTACTGTCGTATGAAATTTAATTTCGATATTTCTCGTAGGTTACTCGCTCTTAAGACTTTTCATGCTTTCAAGATCTCCATCAATTTTTACCTCAACGATTGATATACACGTAACAATATTTAAAAGCCAGTAACCTACAAGAAATATAGAAATTAAATTTCATCCGACAGTGGTTCCACTTAACGGCGTGTTCCGGTACTCTGCATTTTTGTCGGTAAAGTAGTCATTTGGCGGCCATCTTTCACGCAAAAAGTTTAACATCAACGTTCTGTCTCTACCTAGAACCTGCACACTCAACGGTTTAACATTAACGTTCTGTCTCTACCTAGAACCTGCACACTCAACGGTTTAACATTAACGTTCTGTCTCTACCTAGAACCTGCACACTCAACGGTTTAACATTAACGTTCTGTCTCTACCTAGAACCTGCACACTCAACGGTTTAACATAAACGTTCTGTCTCTACCTAGAACCTGCACACTCAACGGTTTAACATTAACGTTCTGTCTCTACCTAGAACCTGCACACTCAACGGTTTAACATCAACGTTCTGTCTCTACCTAGAACCTGCACTCAACGGTTTAACATCAACGTTCTGTCTCCACTTAGAACCTGCACACTCAACGGTTTAACATCAACGTTCTGTCTCTACCTAGAACCTGCACACTCAACGGTTTAACATTAACGTTCTGTCTCCACTTAGAACCTGCACACTCAACGGTTTAACATCAACGTTCTGTCTCCACTTAGAACCTGCACACTCAACGGTTTAACATCAACGTTCTGTCTCCACTTAGAACCTGCACACTCAACGGTTTAACATTAACGTTCTGTCTCTACCTAGAACCTGCACACTCAACGGTTTAACATTAACGTTCTGTCTCTACCTAGAACCTGCACACTCAACGGTTTAACATTAACGTTCTGTCTCTACCTAGAACCTGCACACTCAACGCTACAACCTCCACACAGCACACGTAATTTTTTTCTCCTTCTTGTCGTCTACTCACAAAACGATCGAACGCTTACCATGGCCCTTAGAGAATATCGAATATCTCTGAGATGTATATTGTTTTTCGTAGGATACTTTTATCCTGGAGATGAGTGCAAAGACCACATGATAAAGCTTTGAGTGTAATTGGACCCGTACCTCAAATTTGACTTGAAAAGCGACATGGAGTTGGTGCTTGCACAGGCAAGGGGGAGGCCAGCAACACTGCAAAAATGGCTTCAGGTTTTCTATATTTGGTGAAAGATTTTGGTGACAGAGGCGTACGTGCTCAAGTAATGCATAAGCAAGGAAAGATTCACAATCTTTTGTTTACGTTCTATAGTAACTTTGATTTCAAACACGAACCGGCTGAGGAAATCTACTAGAAGAAGAGAAGTACACACAATCAAATAAAATACTGACTCCATCTCTGAATCAAGGAAAAAATATTACTCTGCTCAAAGTTATCACGATTGCTATTACCATTACATGACTGCAACTCACTTAGTAAATTAAATTCGATGTTCATCATTCAAAAGTTTCTTTAAAGCTTTTCAGATTATCATTGTACTGAAATATGAATATTCTGAAATGAGTATTATTTAATTTAAATCAAAGAAAGAAAGAAGGGGCTTTTCGCTCCGCATTTTAAAAAGATCTGATAACTTAAAGATAAAAATATTCGCGATTTTGTGTGCGTTTGGATCTCCATCAGGTCTAAAAAGCGACTAGGTCCAGGTTGAGCAATGTTCCAAGCAGAACCAAGGTCGAGACATCTCTCAAGCAGCGACATTGTTTATAAAACTGGGAAGTTAGAGAGTCCAGATAAGACGCTGGTCACGTGGAGGGTAAGAGGTTGCTGGTTGGCGTTAATAAGACGAGAAATTGCAGCGAGGGTCGCCCACCAATTGGACAGACACTGTTTTAAACAAGTTTTCACGTCCGAATCGTGGAAAGTCCGTCACATGGATAACACTCAATACGGTTAAAGGGCACCAGAAAAACATTTCACGCTGGTGACAGATTGCAAGCGAAGCTACAGGCGAAGCAACAAGCGAAGCTACAAGTGAAGCTACAAGTGAAGCTACAAGTGAAGCTACAGGCGAAGCAACAAGCGAAGCTACAAGTGAAGCTACAAGTGAAGCTACAGGCGAAGCTACAGTGAAGCTACAGTGAAGCTACAGTGAAGCTACAGTGAAGCTACAGGCGAAGCTACAGTGAAGCTACAGGCGAAGCTACAGGCGAAGCTACAAGCGAAGCTACAAGCGAAGCTACAAGCGAAGCTACAAGCGAAGCTACAAGCGAAGCAACAAGCGAAGCTACAAGCGAAGCTACAAGCGAAGCTACAAGCGAAGCTACAGGCGAAGCTACAAGCGAAGCTACAGGCGAAGCTACAGGCGAAGCTACAGTGAAGCTACAGGCGAAGCTACAAGTGAAGCTACAAGCGAAGCTACAAGCGAAGCTACAAGCGAAGCTACAAGTGAAGCTACAAGCGAAGCAACAAGCGAAGCTACAGTGAAGCTACAGTGAAGCTACAGGCGAAGCTACAGGCGAAGCTACAGGCGAAGCTACAGGCGAAGCTACAGGCGAAGCTACAGGCGAAGCTACAAGTGAAGCTACAAGTGAAGCTACAGGCGAAGCTACAGTGAAGCTACAGTGAAGCTACAGTGAAGCTACAGGCGAAGCTACAAGTGAAGCTACAAGTGAAGCTACAGGCGAAGCTACAGTGAAGCTACAGTGAAGCTACAGTGAAGCTACAGTGAAGCTACAGTGAAGCTACGCAGCGCAACGCAGCGGCACAAGGCAACACAACGCAGTGGCATAAGGCACAAGGCACAAGGCAACACAACGCAGTGGCACAAGGCACAAGGCACAAGGCACAAGGCAACACAACGCAGTGGCACAAGGCACAAGGCAACACAACGCAGTGGCACAAGGCACAAGGCAACACAACGCAGTGGCACAAGGCACAAGGCAACACAACGCAGTGGCACAAGGCACAAGGCAACACAACGCAGTGGCACAAGGCACAAGGCAACACAACGCAGTGGCACAAGGCACAAGGCAACACAACGCAGTGGCACAAGGCACAAGGCAACACAACGCAGTGGCATAAGGCACAAGGCAACACAACGCAGTGGCATAAGGCACAAGGCACAAGGCACAAGGCAACACAACGCAGTGGCACAAGGCACAAGGCAACACAACGCAGTGGCACAAGGCACAAGGCAACACAACGCAGTGGCACAAGGCACAAGGCAACACAACGCAGTGGCACAAGGCACAAGGCAACACAACGCAGTGGCACAAGGCACAAGGCAACACAACGCAGTGGCATAAGGCATATGACGAACGCTGCCACGAAGCGGTGACAATCCCTCATGGAGTTTCGACTTTGAGAAAAGTCGCGTCTCTGGGAAATCTGTAGCTCACGTGATTCACGTGAACACAGGGGGGAGGGGGTACCATTTCCCACGGCACAGAGGCACAGGGACAGGGACAGGGACAGGGACAGGGACAGGGACAGGCATGGCATAGTTAGAGTGAACACAGGACCAGTCGACGCCAGCACATTTGGGAGCTTGCCGCGAAAGGGGTGGGGTAGGATGGGGTGTGTGTGTGTGTGTTTGAGGGGGGGGGGGGGCACATCCGTGCAGCACGTCGCTCAATTTCACCATCCCGTCCCCTTTCGAAAACATAACCAACACGTGCTGTACGACGTAAAAACGTAATGCAATAGGAAATGAGTAATGCCATCCGATGACAATTCATAGCACATAAATAATCCTGTATAGACATTATATTGTATGTGATCTCAAATTAAAACCACAATCCAGGATCAAATGTGACCCGGTCCCTTCTTCGACGTGGAGTGTGGATGCAGACAATCCCACCCTTGTGCTGGTGATCCAGTGAAATCCAATTATATTTCATATTTTGATCAGCAGAAAGGGGAAATGCGAAAAGGGTAGAACTGTTCCCTTGATGATGCCATGCACCCACGACTTCTCAAGCTTTAATTTGATAGATGGAAGATGATTGTTTAATCGTAGCTGATTTCTGTTGTTAATGCGACCACTGATTGTTCCAGCTGAAATTATTTCCTAACTGTACATACTTGAATACCCGACGACATCCTTCAAAGTGTTCATGATGAAAACCATGATCACTCGTTTTAATTTCCTTTGTGCCAAAATTTTCCCTCTGGTTCATAACTCTCGACAGTAAGAGGTTCCGTTAGAGAGAAAATAGACGCAACTTTAAAACTTTACAAAACAAATTTACTTCGTGTAGAAAGAAAGCATAAATCTTTGCAAAAAGTAATGAAAACAATCTAAAAGCTTACATTTACTCTCATGCAGGACTGATTTTTTGAAAACATCTGTAAGAATCTCTTTGTTAATCGTAGGTGGATTGATTCTGCTGCAGTAAGACCGAGCCTGCAGAGATGTCACGTAAGCCTTGCTGAAGGCATTACACGTGCCTGAATTTGTGCAAAGCTGCAGCCACCGACACCGAGTGCCAGTATCGCTTTCACCCGCACGAAGCGATTGCAAATAAATCAAATGGTAATGAATCGCTTGTGTATTTTACCTCCATGCAGTGATAGAGTGAATCTAGCTTCGTGCACATGCCGTTTACAGCTCCAACGTCATTCGAAATCCGACAAGTTTTCCAATACTATTCACATGCACCGATAGCAAATAAATTTCTATTGATATGAATGGCAGCTGTCAAGATATGAAAAGAAGAAGAAAATAGAAATGTGTGTATTCACATTTCCATGACAGGAAATTATAAGTTTGCTATGTCGAAAATCTAGGGGGTGACTGCTTACCTCACGGTTTATGTTACTAGCCTTGCTTCGTGTGGGAGTAGGCCTGGGCCAAGTGTGCCGCGAGCGTGCAGCGTATTTTGAGATCATATTGTATGGTTAACATGGTGGGTACTGCACCCCCGGCGCTGAGAATTAAAACCAGTACAAGTGGGCTATCGCGAACACGTCTCGGGCTATTCTTCTTCCACATGTAAATCATAAAGTCTTCTTCAAACTTTTGCATTGTCGAAAGTTTCTAGTGACTGTAAGAAAAAAAGAGAACTATGGTTGGGAACCACATGGCTTGTTTTAAGCCAAGGATCTAGCCACTGGTTCCACTGGATATGGAATATCTCATTACGAAAATGGCCCATGATTTATGAAGCATGATCACTCGTGACTGGTCTAGCCCTACGAATTAAGTCACCCGCGAAAATCACGTCCGCATATTTTTTAATGGAGAAGCTAAGTAAAAACTTTCTAGACGCGAATGTCGTCGCTTCTACCCCGTTCGGTGTTAGTTTGAAACGGGAAAAGAAGCCTCGCAGAGCTTATGTTACTTCTTTCCGAGTCATTAAAGCCAGCGCTTGTTTTCGTTATTGAATATTATCTTAATTTGCCTTAGGGAAATTAAACGTAGATGCTTTTAAGTGAGTAAACCCGTAATGCGTGTTTGCTGCTATGTCGTCAAGTTTCGCGGGTGCTAGAAATCCAAAGATGAGTTGTGAAGCTCTGCGGCGAGCATTCACGTCTCAGTCTCGGTGAAAACTAAGACAGGGACTTTCCCACCTTAGTCTCAACTCCCAGTCACATTCGCTACTTGTGCGAAAACTCTATGCTGCACTGTAGCTCTAAGTAAGAGCTTTATGCATTATGGAATGTGAATCATATCGAGTATCACTGTATCTTTACCGCGTTAGTAAAAGTTACAAAAGGAGCATATATTTATCCTGGTCAGATGTAACATGGGATATATATTTTTGTTGGGACCCATAGTAAGAAACTTATGCTTGTTCTCACAGGAAATGTTGGAGCATTTGAATGTCAATGCTTCTCCAAAAACAACTAGCAACACTTGTATTTTCATACACGCTTTTCACGCGTGTGTTTTTTGTATTCGGTTTCGTGTTTGTCTAGTTTGTTACAAAAACGTTACAAGTATTCGCAACTACGGAATTGTGGAAATTTCAAATGAAAATAAAACGAGTGTTATCTCCAGTAAATTGTATGCGCCCGAAGCCACAGTGTGAATCGAGTCCCAGAACTGTGAACCTGATCAACTTAATTCCTTGGCAAATTTTAATACACTTAGAGAATCTCAGGAAAAGATCTGTTTGATCGATATACTACATACGACTTTTGTAATTATCGAACGACATTTGCTTTTATTACAGAGCTTCATCAGTTCAAGAAAATTTCTGAGTTATTTTAATAGAAACAAAAATGAAGCGAAAAGACGACAAAGTTTCTTGTTTAATACCTTAGCCGAGAGGTTGCTACTTTGTCTTACATGCAAAAACCAGTCCTCGGGATATCTATTGTAAAGCGAAAACATTCCCTGTGCATGTTCTCAATTTGATGTTTCAACAACAACATATTTAGTGTTCTCCCACTTGATAATTTAGCGAAGAGTGAGGAAGAACAGCGTGCCTGCACTGAAACAAGTTGGTGTGAGCGACAAAACAACCCCTTAGCAGCATTGCAATGAAAGGGACAAGGAGCATCCCTAACGTCCTAAGCTCCAAGAACTACAGACATAATTCCTATTCTCCGTTTGCTATTTCAATCATTGCCGATGCTGTAGGTACTGTAAATGCGCATCGACTTCATGAAGATAATGGCATTTTGAACCAATTTCAGAAACGTTTGTGCGTAGGACGATTCCGTTGCCAATTACAATAATTGTTATGCCATACATTATCTTTGAGGGTGCCTTACTCTGCAGTGTAGTCCACGCAAATGAGACAATACACCTGTCTCGAAGGCTTGTCTATATTTATGTAAGTCGTGTACGGATGCTCTTTTATCCTGAATTCTCATCTCAAGTCATGTCAGGAGTTTATCCGTTCTGCAAGTCTGCACCCCGACCTTTCATCAAAGAGTCGGATTCTAGAGGTCCACGGGAAAAAACCAAAACTGGCGCTCTCCCCGCCACCAACACAGCACCCCCATGAAAGCGGTTCGATTGGTGCGCCTACGCAAGAATGAGGAGAACATCTGCATGAAAAACCGTTGGTAAATTCGATCTCGCGGCCGAATTTGTACATGCTAAAGTGAAGAGAAATCGAATATTTTCCGACTTTTATGGTCTCTTTTGTGCTATGTATGGATAATAATGCCATTGTAATGAAACAAACATCGTTCAATGTTCCTGGATTTCCTGGTGATTCCACCAGGGAACTGAAACCAGCAATCGATGGAGATAGAATGGAAAAATGTGCAACCGAACCGGGATACGAACCCTGGACCTCCCAATTGCCGGTCGGGTGCTCTATCAACTGAGCTATCCGGGCACACATATTCCAGGGTTCGCTGGGGTGGTATAAGGAATCCCCTCGAGGGGGAAGAGGCCGAGGCGACTCATAATGACGAGTTCTTAGCAACTCTATGTTGAGATGCTAATTCTCAGGCCACAGGACAGAATGTCTGTCTCCATTCCTCGAATCCCGTTTTGTATCTCGAAAGATTTGGGTTGTTGCAGGGTTTTTGATTTTTTGTCAAGTTTATTCTCATTTCTATTTGCAATGGTAATATATTGCTGGTTTGCTATTGATGTAAAGGTAACATGAATTAAAGTGGTATTAAAAGAAGCTTAATGACGGTCTGTCTGTATTCCTCGGCAAGGATGGTAAAACTCAGCAGCTATAATATCTTATCATTTCCAATCAAGAATGAATTGAAACTTAACCGAAACCATGCAGGTCTTCTCTTTATATCTATGTTTAAAACTATTTAACTTTTAAGACAATCGTAAATAACATGAGTAAGTACAAGATGGAAGAGACATTTTTATAGGTAGTGTTAGAAACACAAACGTGTAGGGCGTTACTTGAGAAAATCGGAAGGCTTGCTTTGCAAACCAGACCCAAAGTACCGCTTGATCAGGATTGCTCGCCAAAAACACGGGCCTATAATAAATCCAGCATGTAGCTGAATATCAATTACGATAAGGCCACTAATTCTGGAAAATAACGACCAGTACATTGTTTTACCAAAGTGTTATTATGCAAACTGTCGGGAGTGCAAACCGCCACATGATCTGCCTGCACACTGTACATGAAAATCTAACTACGGCAAATAAACTGAGTGAATACCTAACATAGCAATGATTTGTTTAATAAAATATATATAGATTTATAATTTATGCACCTACCTACCGATACGTATGATATTTCACATGGAAATCCACATAGACATTGGGGGTTGTAATTTCACTAAACTTTTCGGCTATAAAATTGGCCTGCTATAATGAATTACACCTTCTATTATGTCCTTACTGTCTCAATCTCCACTCGGTGTGTGGAGGAAGGATGCAAGCAACTCGATTAAAACCATCAGGTGGTCTCCTTACTTCCGATAGATGATTGTACGCAGCTGCTTGCTGCTAAGGTTAGCAACGAGCGTGGCTCAGTGAAGCGTCGGAGTAAGCTCTTTATTAAAAATACTCACTGGTTTATGACAAACCAAGAGTAGTTCAACTTTGACTGGAATGCGTATCATAAATTACAAATACTGAACAGATGTTCTAACTTACATTTAAAACTAAAATAAATTAACTGCCAATATCAGAGGCGAATGAGGTGATAATCAATAGCAGGAGGAGTACATTCTGATTTTATCTCTCACGTCCAAACGAAGCTATTTCTTATTTGAAACCGATAATAGAATATAAATCAGGTCTGGTGGAAGGTAGGTAGGTAGAAAAAGATATATGTGCATAAGATAGAATCCTCTACTCATACTTAAATATGCAGATTTTCGGCCCCGACTTTTCCAGCGTTCCGACTAGAGTGCAACTACAACTTCCATAAATGTACGGCAAAGCAGAAAATGCATGTAATACATTCAAGTATTAGCGATATCCATTTACCATTATAAGATACAGGTATTACCAAAGTAATAATACTCACTTGTAACTACAGTACCTACTCAGTCTAATTATGTGACTGCGAGTGTGTATTACCTGCGAGGGGTCGTATTTTCAAAAGCAAAAATGTATACTTCGTCGGGGCTCACAAAGAAGACTTAGTTACAGCAATCATTTCTAAGTGAATAATTAAAGGAATTGGAAGGTAGAATTTTA
Organism: Protonemura montana; assembly: GCA_947568835.1. Lineage (NCBI taxonomy): Eukaryota > Metazoa > Arthropoda > Insecta > Plecoptera > Nemouridae > Protonemura > Protonemura montana. Next base: position 767,424 of record OX387604.1, on the reverse strand, counting down.
TCTGGAGGCGCCGGCTTATCGCAAACAAATTAGCTATGCTTTGGAAGGAGCGCGAGGCTAGTTCTCGGAGCGTTTTTGTTTTGACACCCGATGCCCCCCCCCCCCCCTTGCTACTCGCGGCCACTTTGCCACGTAGCCCCACCCGCAATGCCGCATTGAACACGAAGTAGCTACCAGCTATAATCTACTTATCATTCACAAATCACGGCCCACACTTAAGTAATTGTTCCAAGTTTTGCTGGTTTGTAATGGGCTAGCCAGGTTTGTAACGGGCTGGGCTAGCCAGGTTTGTAACGGGCTGGGCTAGCCAGGTTTGTAACGGGCTGCACTAGCCAGGTTTGTAACGGGCTGGGCTAGCCAGGTTTGTAACGGGCTAGCCAGGTTTGTAACGGGCTGGGCTAGCCAGGTTTGTAACGGGCTGGACTAGCCAGGTTTGTAACGGGCTGGGCTAGCCAGGTTTGTAACGGGCTGGGCTAGTCAGGTTTGTAACGGGCTAGCCAGGTTTGTAACGGGCTGGGCTAGCCAGGTTTGTAACGGGCTGGACTAGCCAGGTTTGTAACGGGCTGGGCTAGCCAGGTTTGTAACGGGCTGGGCTAGTCAGGTTTGTAACGGGCTAGCCAGGTTTGTAACGGGCTGGGCTAGCCAGGTTTGTAACGGGCTGGGCTAGCCAGGTTTGTAACGGGCTGGGCTAGCCAGGTTTGTAACGGGCTGGGCTAGCCAGGTTTGTAACGAGCTGGGCTAGCCAGGTTTGTAACGGGCTGGGCTAGCCAGGTTTGTAACGGGCTAGCCAGGTTTGTAACGGGCTGGGCTTATGTATGGGCTGATGCGTGGGCTGCAATTTCAACCTGGCGTAGCATAGAAGACCAGGACTAACACGTTGTTGTTGGCAGAATTTTAATTTTCAGACAGTTCACAAATGACATTTCGTGGTTCACGGAAAGTGAAAATGAAAGACAGTGTGTTGATTTCCAAAGAGATTTGGAAGAAGATAGCAAGATGATGCGATGTCAATCACGGTTGTCAGGAATCAAGACAAGCATAAGAATATTTGATTTTGTTACAGAAGTTACTACAACTCCAATATACATTTCAGGTATAATTAGCTAGATTTTTTTCTCTCCCATGGCCCTTCTAATATATTATGTTCTTATTTTTTGTTTGCTTTACATTAATGCTGTTGCCATTGCCGCTCCCATCAATTCTTTTGCCTACCTTATATAATCTTCAAGATCAAAGCTAAAAAGAGCGAGTATTCAGAACGCTTGTACTATGATGGCAATAATGAGACTTCATGTCGACATATTATTATCCTCTCATCGGAAGGTCCACGCACACTAACAATAAGACCATCTTAACAAATCCATTCCTTGAGACGCCGGCAAAATTAACCACCATTACAGCAAGCTTTATACAAGAGCCAAACCACCAACGAATAACTTTCACCAGCTTTTTCGTCGTAAATCCAAAGTCACTTTCGGACGGCATAATCCCCGAATTTGCTCTCTAGGGCTACAAGACGACATGTTTCGAGTTTCAGTTTTTGGATTAAGTTTTAGAAGCCACTGCCACTTCCACAGAGATAGCTGCATTGACCCAGGATCTTATCATGGCTCCTCAGAGAGACATGGTGACAATAGCGCTTAGCCGCTCACGGGACAGCTATGTGATTTCACCGTTGCCCTTATGTTTCAGTCACTGTCGCCGGCGATGGGAAAGTATGGGCGGTATCGTAACTCCAACGAAATTAAACTTTAACGTGATCAATTAACAAAGGGGGATATCAACTGGCATTCCAAGTGTCTTGGCTTAAAGGTGGCCGGACGAACATGAACAAGCTGGTAATGCGAGCTATTGAAGCGTCTCTCACAGCTCAGCCCCCCCCCCCCACCTCTCTACCACCCAAGCCTCTAGGACCAAGGCCCACGGCTAGCAGAAGCTACGGACGAATAAGATGCATTCATGACATTACGCGCTTGGACGACACGAAATACGAAAACGGAGATGAGGTGTAACATCTCTAATAGCCGTATGAAACGCTGCAACATCTACAACCTTTATGAAACCGGAGAAAATGCCAACAGACATTACTCACCGACAATGGCATATACTAGTTCGATGTATAAATTCCAGAAGTGATTTTGACAGCTCTTTTGTCAGTCAACTGTACAATGGATCTCACTTGGCTAGCAAACAAACGTAGAAATTATAATGATACTATTTTATGAAACGCTTATTGTAATACAATGTGTTTCCATCTTCGCTGGTAAATGTGGTAGCAATCCTGGTTTGTTTTCTTGAGGATTGCTGTCAGATATTGCTATCATCTCACATTGCCGAGTATGTAGGATGCATACACCTGTATATATTTGAATGGAATCAAAGGCATTCGGATTGCTATATGTAGACTGTCTATATAAAACAACTCTGATGTTGGATTAAAGGCGTTGTAGACAAACGATATGTATAAGAATGTACACAAAAATGTCAAGTTTCTTAGTAAAATCTGAAAGTTATTAACATTAACAGAATAGGAATTCTCCAAAAATAATTTTCAGCAAATTCCTATCAAGATAAACGCAGTTTATCAAAGATTATTGAAGTTTTTTGAAGTACGGAATATTACATTTTGATAACAGTCCTGACAAGAGAAAAACTAATTTTGTAGGCAACATACTCAACAACTTCCTCTAGGTTTTTATGTAGAAATGAAGACATTCCGAGCCAAGGGCTGTTCACAGGAATTATTTCCGTCACCCTCTGCATTGTTTGTTTCACGAAAACTGCTAAATACACGGCTTAGGATTGAGATAGAATATAATTTAATACATTAAAACATGTGAAATGTTGAGTTTGGTGTGAGGTCCGAGTTTCAGTAACCAATACATCGAGGTTTATCTGTGTAACGAGACCAATCGATTGGCTTCATAAAAAATATTGAAATTCCAAAAACAACACATTTTAATTTTGGTCGGCGATAAGATCTTTGGGAACTTCACTAATTTTGCTCGATTTGCATACTTCAAAGCAAAACAATCCGCGATCTATGCATTGGTATTGCACTGGTAGACAGAGAGGAAAATAGTACATGATGAGAGGGTCTTATGTCCCCTAATACATTGCATCTGGGTACAACGCCACTAAGGGTTTAAAATAAGAAGAGAACAAAACTCTACCACGTAGCAGTCACCTACTTCCAACTGATGTGAAAACCACACATTTTATCAAAAGCCTCTGCTATTCGGTGAATCTCGCGAATAGCGTGCTCCAACGAAAAGGTATGTAACTGTTAGACAGCCAATAATTCATTTAAAACTAAAAAGAAAAGAGTTTGCTTGTGCTTTTGTGAGTTTGCCTCAACTGTGTGGCAATCTGCAATTTGAATCTTTTCCACAGCTTCAACCGTCATTCATTCGAAGCTTTTCTGATTGTCGATGATGAAAAGTTACGTCCCAACAGCTTCACTTTAGTCAGGGGGTTTTTCAGCATCGGCATTCGCTTGTGGCTGCTTGTTCACTCCGGGGATGGAATTTCTTTTCCCTGTCCCTTCGTGCTCTCAACCTACCCCAAATTTCTCGTCGCGGCGTCAAAGCGCGCAGTCGGAACAATGGAAGTAAGGGGACAATCAATCGAAACTCTCGCTTTCCACTTCTATCTTGACTTAACCGAGTCTCACCGACTCTTTCGTTTACATTTTTCAATCAATTTCTAATTGCATTTGGCTAAGCGATAATACGGAATAGGAATGGTGGATTTAAGGACCTTGTTCCTGAAAATATTCTTTTATGTTATTTCCTGTTTTCATTTGCTTGTTCTGCATAAGCACAGAAACTTTTAACGATGGAACTTTGCTAGCAGTGTCTTACACTTCTCGCTGCTTGTTCCGAACTGAAATTCTTTTGTCACTAATGACAATTGGAAATATGTCACGTGGTCGACAGTAGACTGCTACGAGATTGTTACTAGACAGAAGTAAACAGAAACCAATGATATATGAAGTCTGTGAATGTTCCAGCTGAGACGAAGCATGAGTCTCTAACTCAACCCAACTCAAGCCAACTCAACCCAACTCAAGCCAACTCAACTCGAGGCGGAAATCGGAATCAATAATTTGCAATACTGCCTAGAGGGTATATATACCTACTTTGAGACAGAGAAAGTCACCCCCCAAATACACCTACTGGTGCTGATTGGTATGAAAAATGTCGCACAAATCAAATGCTGAAATCAAAGATGAATACATCGCGAAAAGAACGCGCTAGCTGAATATTTTGTATATGTTAGCGTGGATGAAGAAAATGTTTCTCCTTCTTTGATTTATGGCAACATATTTCGAAACAATCTTCAATCGGTTCGTGAGGGGGTTCGACTTTGCTGGTGCTACTGTTAACCACCATTCGCTTCCCATATTTTCATATTAGCTACGCGCCAAGAAAAGCGTTTCCTCGCTTTTCTTTTCTCTCAAAGAAACAAAATTATTTCTCTAGTTCTACAATATGATAATACTGCCGATAATACGAAAATAATTAATATTTAGCATTCCTCGCCACGCCAAAGCACACCACATTACGGCAAGTTGCGTGATCAGAACAATTAGGGGGCGACTGAGCCAGGAATTCGTGTAAGCCAACAAAACATCGAGTCATTAGTAGAATATTATTCTCTTTCTCACAGAATCCATCCTTATTGACCTTTCGAATAATAGTATCAAAACAAGAGTCACTGTCAATCGAGGCAGACACGATTGGGTCATTTCGCTGGCGGCAGCAGCGACGACGGACCATGTGCGGCTACTGGCTCTAAAATATTTATCATTGCATGATTATCGACGTCGTAGAGACTCAGGGGCCAGAGGACCAAGTCTCGGCCAAGGGGCAATAAGTGTAATAGACGTCATGTTCAGGACGCAGAATTGGGCCGATTGCATGGGCATTGAACACGCCCGAGAAATGATCGTGACTGACTTAAGAAGTTACGGGCAAGCAAGATACCCCCGAGACTGGCCCGATCCTCAACCGTTCAACTCGTTGCCCTTCGGTGTGAGCTCGGAAACTTGGACGAGCGAGACTGCATGAAAATATTATGGGGTTGAATTGCAGAGGTCGGGAAAGAGCCGGCTAGCTATCTAGATACGACGAATACAGAAGAACATATTACTGAAGAGATGTAAAACTTGTCGGTGCAGTTAAAGTAAAACTCGTTTTCTGCTTGGTTTAGAATAGAAAGGGGCAGCAGCAGAGAAGTGAAGGAGGAAGGAGAAAACTTTCAATGCTGTTACATCTGAGAAGCATACAAATTGCCTAAATCGCACCCCTAAAGGCGAACCAAACTCACCACTCAGCCATTCCCCACACATAACACAATCCATTCTGACAAAAGCGATCAACTTTACGCGAGTCTGTATTTTCTCGGCTCTCCTTGCTATTTCGAGCCCAACGTAGATCTATAGCAAGACGTCGAATTGAAGTCCACAGTCAGCCGCCGATTTTCTCCCTCTTCCACGTCCGCTCTTTCTTTTTATCTGTATGCACCCAATAGTTGCAATTGCATTCGTTCAGTCTGCAGGTGCATTTATTCCTTGGATACTTGCAGCGAATTTCCACCAGGTACCTAGCCTATGCGGCAGCCAACCGACGAAGCAACGTTCCGTTGCGCGCTTACTGAATTGTTCATTGAATAATGAGCACCTATCCTAAATACCACTCCTCGACAGAGCATATTCCCATTAGTGTAACATGTCGTGGTGTCATTATTTTAATAACGCACACACCGTGGGCAAATAATTACATGGTAATATAAGCATGACTGGCCGAAGCATGTCCAGCCTGAGCAGCACCAAACGCATTCACAGCCCTGTTGCTCTTGGTGCTGCAAACAAGGCGAGGGACATTCTATGCGGGCGAAGTACGGGCGAAGTACGGACGAAGTACGGGCGAAGTACGGACGAAGTACGGACGAAGTACGGACGAAGTACGGACGAAGTACGGGCGAAGTACGGACGAAGTACGGACATCCCGGATCCGAGCACTGCCACGCAAAACTAACAAGTAAAATTAATTTTCTTACTTATCTCGCGGAGATTGGCTGGAGACAGAAGGCTCGTTATGTCGGGTAATTATTCAGATCGCCTGTTACCCTCTACATAATCGAATTCAAATCTAAATTTATGGTACCAATTTTCTTGTCATACCATTTTGCCAAGAAAAACCTCGAGTGAGGACACTGCGCAGTAGACTATCCCTCGGAAAGAATTTTAAAACTAAAAAATATGATAATCTAAATAATAAACATGATTCAAGCTAGGCATGAATCTATTGTTTAAAGATGGCGCTGTTGCGAGACAGGCCGCTTTTGTGATCTCAATCTGAGCCATCGGTCAGCCCAGGTCTCCTTGGTTCTAATGACATGCGGCATGGAGACTTGCCGCTCGGCCCATCATTTCTGCGATTAGCAAGAGAGGAGACGAGCGAGAGAGTGAAGCGCAACTATTGTCAATGGCCCGCGGATCTGGTTTTTCTGGACCTGAGATGCTTCAGATGTGAAGGACATCCATCACCGGCTCGTCACATCTATAGGCCGTCTAGTAGTCGGCAATGTCAAGCCGCTACAGAGCTAGCTAGCTTCTGCTCATGTCAAAGGCAAATTACGACCAAACTTCACTAGCCAATCTGATGCCCTAAATTCCACTACCAAATCCCGCAAGAGTCCGCCAAAAATAAACAATGCCGCGGTTCGACACAAATCATTCAATGACAATCGCAGGCTTTTTTAATTCGCTCACGAAGAAAGAGCGCCGAAGGCATATAACTCGTCGCAAAACAGAACAATAAAAATGGCGTTTGGCCAAAACGTGGCGTTTATAATAATATATATAATACACATTGAAAATGTAAAATGTTGGCATTACCTGGAAGAAAACTTGATCGCCGCGAACCCACCCGACCACCATGTCCGCTCCCGGCATCTGCCCGTCTGGAGAGAACCCGAAACCGACGTAACCGAGAGTCCGGACTTGCACTTCAAACGTGACATGTTGTTCGGTGGGAGTCCAGAACAACGAGTAGTTGGCGTCGAGCTCCTTGTGGTGTGCCCAGTGCGCTCCTAGGACGCCGCCGTCCCACGTGGAGGCGACGGCCAGCGCCAAAAGAAGCCAGCAGCCCGGGCCTCCCATAGGCCTCGAGCCCCCGGAGCAAAACCTGCCTTCGGTGAGCCTAACGACACTGCACTGATTCGGGAGAGACGCGGACGTTGGCGACGTTGGCGACGCTGGCGACACTGGCGACGTTGGCCGACATCGTCTCCGATACGCTTTCTGGAACAATGGAAAGTGATACGATGTGCCTGTAGTAAAATGGCAAGAAGTTTGCATTGGTCAACAGATATCAAGCCACATTGTTCGCGTTGGTTCGCGTTGGTTCGCTTCCTGCGTGGAACTGGAGATAGCTATGTGCTGTTTAGTCGTTCTGGAACCGTTGAGATAACTTAACAAAGTGAAAAGTTAGTAGCCTTTTAGGCGCACTCTGGCTCTCACACAACGCGCTCGAATACAATTGTTTTGTTTTTGTATGCAATTGAAATATATTCCTCAATCAATAAACGCATTTGTATAAAGTTACACACTTAATATTTTCTCCTGGCTTTTTATTTCACGGGTGAAAAGAAAATGAGAACGCGTTTAGGCAAGAGAAAGTCTGCAGAAATATCATCTGCTTGAATTTGAGCATTTGTGAAGGAATGAGATAAGTTTTCCGCGGATGAAAACTGTCAAAAACCAGGAATGAATTGGAAACTGTTTTTATTTTCCTCGTCGTCGTATATCCAAGTTTTATTTCTCTGGTGTCTTGACAGGTCGACTTGAATGCTGTGGCATAAACGGAGGGCCGTCAAAATTATGTGGCTATCCTTTTAGATATATATAGATATAAAGGACGAAGAAGAAGCGCGAAGTGAAACCTGTGATTTATTTTTATGAAAGTATATAAAACGTACTTTTCTCAGAGCAGCACTAGAAAATTGAATCCGTCATTACTCATTAATGGGGATCTAGGCAATAGAAACATCACGACAAGGATATGTGGGCCTTGCCTTGTACGACTCTTTCTCGCTGTACAATTTTTTGTGTGCGTCCATGCAGCGTTAATGTGCGCCAGATTTCCGAGTATTGAAGAACACATTATTCTGGTTTCTTATGCCGAGGACCCATGTAGCAGCACCCTGTGATATCATGGATATCATGGTCTCCCCCTGCCATCTTCGCTCGGGACCCAAGCTGCACCAGCTTGCACTCGAGGAAATTAATAACTGCCATTGCCTATATCAAGTAACGATTTTGTGAAGCAAGTTTACTGGAAGTCGAAAGCAATTAAATAAATGCTATATATATAAAAACATACGTTTTTGAGGGTGGTTGGCCGCGATGAAATACGGATTACCATGGCCGGAAAATGATCAATAAGATTTCCTTTTCCTTTCTTTTTGCCGAGTAATCAATGTTGGAAAAGAAAAAAAGTATTAGCAGCGTAAGCTTATTGTGAATACTTCAGTTGGAGTCATCAATGGGATTACACGGAACATGGAATGAGATTGAGGGAAGTCACAGAAAGGGGACGAAGAAAAACTCGGTCGCGAGATGAACGAAGATGAGACAAAACATTCATGGTCTCTTGGTCGCATAGAGCACTGAACGCGGAACTCGACTCGGAAGCGTATGGATATATTGGTCGGACTAATGCAATGCGGTTAACCTAGTGATGAATGCTTTGATGGTGTGGAGAGTTATAAATGGTGTGCTGCAATCATTGTGAAGTAAAACTAACTTAGCAAACCTCAATAGCAACCCCTGACCGGCTATTACGAGACACAACGACGGGTAATTTGTTCAATTACCTGGAAACAACTGAAATATAATCGTTAAAGTTAGAGTGAAATGTTTTAACATACACCGGTACGCGTACGCATAGTGGTAAAGTTAGTCAAAAAGTTTAGGCACGCGGCTGTTAGACGCTGACCTCGCCCCTCAATTATCTTCTTATTGCTATGAAATTAGTCGAAAATTACCGTTTTGGTCAACTTAACCCGAGGGGCATTAATTGAAGGGCCAGGCGAGACCAGCTAGGGCCGATCCGGCGAGTCTGGCAAGGGTACGTCGAACCATGAGGCCCTGGGGGGCCAGGGGGCAGGGGCACCCCTGGGTGCTCTTTCGTTGGTGTGGGAGCGACCTGCGGACGGCCAGATCGTGGCTGGACTGCGGCACTTCACGCAATACCAGCGCCCAAAACACTCACAGTGACGTAATCACCTCGGCAACAACTTCTCACTGGTCATTACGGGACCAAGCGGCCAAGCCATGGTTCAAGCCATGGTTCAAGCCATGGGCCAAGCCGACATTAGGCAGCGTGCCTTCAAGTCTAAACATCTTTTCTACCGTGGTCATCATGAGAGGTGAGAGTGTAACAACATCAGAATGCCAGCCCCATGATCGCCTTCAGAGTACTGAATGCAGTCAATGTGCCACTGCCTCCACTGCCTCCACTGCCTCCACTGCCTCCAATGCCTCCAATGCCTCCAATGCCTCCAATGCCTCGCATGGAGAATACAAACGTTTGCCGTTCGCCAATACACGAATAAACTGCAGACATGAAATGTGGCTTGTTTTGCATAAATTTGCCATTAGAGCCATTTTATGCTCCTCGTCGGAACACTAGGCGTGCAAAATAACGATATCCCCATTAGGAAAATTCTAAAAGCTCATTGCATGGAGTGAATTTCCACATTGTGAAGGACGGTAATCGCTCATCCCCTTAAATCCAGAGAGTTTTTCGCTTAAACTTGCAGGTGGGTCCTGCTCGACTATTATTCAAAACGAAGATTGCGAGAGATTTTATTGTGGATTTCAAGCGGTAAATTTCGTTCTTTGCTAGGCATTGCCTGTATAGAAAGTCTTATCAAAATAGGTCTCTATATAATGCGTTGAATCAAATTCACTCACTTCTCGTTTTTAAATATACGACTGTGATGAAGTAAAAGGAACTCTTTTCTTTCCCTCTCTATTGCTGTGAGATTGCTGAGATGGCACAATTTTATTTGGCCCCTCGACGTAAATCCGCATAAAATATTGAGGAGAAGAAAAACGAGAGGAGAAAATAAAGATACGAAAAGCAAAAGAAAAATGTCAACATACCATTTCCATTTTCATTCGGTTCTATTAGGGATATGGTGGTGAAGTTCACCTTTATTCATGCATCACATAGTTGTTTTTCGCGTATTCATAGGAAACTGTATCGAGTAAGATTCTTTTCTTCTCTCACATAGATGTCGCGTATCGCTACGCTCCACATCCGAAGCCTGAAACCGTTGCTGAAACCCAGCCACAGTGGCTGGCTGGGTGGCTGGGTGGGTGGCTGGCTGGGTGGCTGGGTGGCTGGCTTTGTGTTCGCAGATACAGATATGCACCTTGCGGCTTGCACGTGGAGGTACGCATCATCTCTCACCGATTCAATGAGATTGAAAAGAAATAAAATAAACCACACTTGAATCATTTCATTCCAGAAATCGAACAGTATAAAGTTATGGTGCAAAAAACCGCCTACACAATTCGTCTTCGAAAATGTGAATCGAAATTGGTCGGTTATAAATCTAACGGTTGCTGTCACTCTTCGATCCGATTCAATAGTTTGCATGTCCGCGTCATGCTCTCGTATGGACAGTCGACACCGAGGACAAAATCACGTGGCCTACATAGTAGCCCAAGTCATAGCCCAAAGCGTGGCCCGTGGCCCGAGGACTGCGGACGGTGGGCAGAATTGAGTCTACCGAGTCAATATAATCGAGGACTTAATACAAGGCGCGCTCGGGACAGTTGTCGGCCCGGGCCTGCCCAGGCTCCTGGCATTCGAAAACCAGGTGAGAAGAATGAATTATTAGCACTACGTAGCTCAGTCTGTCATACCATTAAAAAACTGAGCTCACGCCAACAGTTATTCATCTGCTATTCATCTGTTTCGACAAGAGTATCAGAGTCCAGACTGTATGAACAAATATTCTTCAAAATGGTATCGTGGAAAACGAAATGTAATTACTTTTAATATCCGAGTTGATTAATTTCGGCTGGATCCAGCGAGCGATTTCTCGCCCATTTTTCCCCGCGCATCGGAATAACATTGTTGTATGAAGGAGACATCATTATCGGGTCGGGCAGTGGCGTGCCAATTGCCGGGCTGGCCTACAACACACGCCAGACACGCCACGCTCTGACCCTTGGGAAGGGAAATAGAGAGAATTAATTTCCTTGTTGATTTGCTGTTATGTAACCAAGTGTTGACCAGGATATTGGTTATATATAATGTACACAGACAAGCATTAACCCTCGCCCTCGATGTTCGGTGCAACCCCTGTGTACGTAACTGCATCTTTGATAAAGTGCATGGAACGAATGCATAAATCACCCACACACCTACGATCCTGCACGTGACGAACTTGTGTACCGCATGTGTTTTTAGTAAAACAATTAAATTTTACTACGACATGGGCAATCAAATGTGGTTGAATCGCGATTATGTTCTACTTATACAAACAATCACCCGTGTGCACACCCAAGCTAGATTTATATGATCGACAGTCGTGCCGGATTAAACCACGGCCAACGTAGATTATTCGTTGCATATCGAATCAATGAACCATGACGATACTTATCAAAATTAATATTTTCGGCTTAGCTTTTCGCGTAGAGATTTGCGTGCCAAAAGTTAGATGTGATGCGCAAATCTCATTGGGAATAAACCATTCTCTCCCCTCTCCACCCCCCCCCCCCCTCTTCCTACCCCACCCACCGCCCTCGACGCGGCGATTCGAATTTTTCCTCACCATTACCAAAAGTGGATATTGTGTCCGCGCTTCGCATTCATTCCTGGGAAACACTCTCATCCACGCGTTCCACGTTTTGACGTGAAATAATTACCTTTTAAGAATCAATTAGCTAGCACATTACTTTGAGATCTACCAAATAGCAATCACTGAACTTTAAATTTGATTTATTCTCATAATTAATGGTATTGCGTGTCGGGACCTCTACTTCAGACTTAGCATGAACCCATGTCGATCTGATTACTGTAGTCATCTTATCTCGGTGATAATGTCTTACCTTAGAATAGAATTTAATTGTATCCAGAGTATATTAAGTAGTTTTGTTGGCATGAGTGGTAGCAGTGGCCGGCGGTTGTTCTGTAAGAGCCGCGTTCTGTTCCGCGTGCTAGCACTGAATCACACTGATCGTACCGACGACCGACGACCGACGACCGACCTCCTTCCTTCGATGCCGGCCCGCGACTGCCTTCATCCTGAACTCCTGGACGAGACGGCACGAGATCCAAGGAGTGAGCGAGAAGAACAACAAACCGGAGACGACCCAAAACGACCGTAGGAACACGGATCGGCTTTATACCAGTAGGGTATATCGAGATGATCATCTGATCTCGTGCTGTGGTCCAGCATTAGATCACAGCGTCCCGTCCCGCAAGGCCGGGAGCCGAAAGATTCTAACGCTTGGCGTATGAAACCGACTCTATCTTCGTCTTCAGAAATAGGCGACCGATTTTTTACTTTTATTTTCACAGGAAACTTCATCTTCTAAAGAAATTATTTTCGAGAAACAGAGGCATTTTCTTTGTTTTATATTTTGTGGTATTGGTTTTACGGCATTCATTCGTTTTGTCTGATTTTCTGCGACCCCTATTGAACGTATAACGATATTTAAGGCCCAGCCAATTACAATTGAAACTTTTCTTCGGCTATTGGAAAGCTTTGGATCAATCTGCTTTTTCGCGAAGCCATCCGGCATTTCTTTTTGTTTTCACATTTTCTTTTGATCGTAGCAAGTCAGCAGGAAAAGGAAAGAGCTTTATTATGTAGACGCAGACTGGGTTTCAATAACTTTCGTTGTTTTCAAGCCACTTTATTAGCTTATACATCGATGTGGAGCGTGATATTAAAATGACACTACATGTCATCTTGTCAAAATGGTAGGTAGGCAATAGGCAATAAGAAGTTCTCAAAGTGGTCGGTGTGGCCGGATGTTGTACTATTCGACAGAAACGCATGTCTCTTTCAAAGATCGTGTCTGTATCGCTGACCGCGAGCTATGGAAGTTTGAAAATGGAAATTTCATAAATCTCTCTGGCAAACACAGATCAATTTTCAATTAACATTTGGGATTGCTTTTCCTGGCACACTTGTAGGTAGAGGACATATCCACAGATGCTCACACGTTTTCTTATCTTTCACGCATTTTGTCAATTTTTTCTTTTGCTTCAAACGAGAGTGCCAGCCAAGGTGAGAAATTCCCTTTCATCGCAACTCTGCCGCCGTGAAAGGAGAAATACATCTCGGCTAGTCTCCTATATGCGTACATGCGCTATAGAGATAGGCAACTTGAACATTTTTAGATGTTAGATTAGCAAAGTGTTTTGCTCGGCCATTAGCGTCGACCGAAAATGTTCGTCTTCCATCTTTGAAAGGACTCCAATTATTTTTCAGCTCCTTGGGTCATCGCGGTCATCACAATTGAAATCAATTGGCCAAGCTTAACACTCTAGAGATCCCGTTTTGCACACTTTATTAATACAATTATTTTACAGGTCGTGTTTCAAGAAATAATATGTTTCGTATAATTGTTGCTGGAAGTGGCCCTATTGAACTCTTCAATTCAGCTTTTATCCGTGGATGTCTAACGGCCAAGAAACAAAACAAAGAAAAGCAACGGTGCATTTGATGGCATTGTCAGCGTCAGCACCGTTTTCCTCTCGAGCAACTAAAGTCGAAATTCGGGGACAATGACGGTCCAAAAATGGACGGTATATAAAATGATGTAGGAGAAGAGACTGACGTATAAGAATAGAACAAGTGAAGTTGGTTGAAGTGCAAGGAAAGGAAACACGATCTTCCCATGGCTAACTGACTCGTCATTTTCCTAATGGAAAGCCATTCAAAAAGTTGGCTCATGATTGTAGTTTACATCATGGATATGATGCACCTTTCTAGAGCACATAAAAGGAAATGAGCGGAATTTTGCTTCTTCATCTGAAATCTTGTCCCCGCTGCAAATTGGCTTCTTGTTAGAGCAACGAACAACAGACAGAATCGATGCGACTCCTTCGCATTTCTCTGCTCGCAGCGTCCCGTCCCGTCCCAGGACATGCCAGGACCTTCCGTCCCTTCCTCTCTGTGCCACGGGAAGCGATGGCTTGACCGGGATTTGGATGGGGTGGGAAGGGCGGGGGGGGGGGGGGGATGAGCGGAAGCTGTGAATGAAAGGGACTCGTGCCGGCGTTTAGGTAAACAGCGGAAGTGCAGTGTCTTCAACAGGCTCAAGATTCATCACACTACTCATAACTTAATCATCGAGAGCAAACGAATGGGACATACTTTACTGTCAACGCGTTTCGCGAGTGTACTAATTCGCTGGTCTGCTCGTCAAACATGGCGTCCATTGACTTGATCATGCTTAACCATTCAATTAAAACACGCACCGAATTACTTTGCGTCCTTTCTTCTCTCGATCGGTCTTTTCGATCGTTTTTTTTTTCTATGAGCACGCACATAGATCTGTTCATATCACATCTTGCAAGTAAAGCCATAGATGTAATTGTATCATCATAATTGCGTTTGAATCAATTTAATATTTGCCTGATGTTACAACTTTAATAAAAGAGGTTTTGATAAAGGACGCGAGAATGTTACGCATTCTTTTTAGTTCTGTCAAGAAACCAAAACTGATTGTCTTGAAAACAATTTCATTTACTAGCTAGTAATTTTTAATAAAACCAAGAGTAGTACAAGAATGCTCAATCACGTCGGAAATTAGTCGCGTTTATGGAGGATTCCATAACGTCACAGCAACCCGTATACTAACGGCGTTGTACCCAGATGCAATGTATTAGGGGACATAAGACCCTCTCATAATGTACTATTTTCCTCTCTGTCTACCAGTGCAATACCAATGCATAGATCGCGGATTGTTTTGGTTTGAAGTATGCAAGTCGAGCAAGATTAGTGGGATACCCAAAGATCTAATCGCCGACCAAAATTAAAATGTGTTGTTTTTGGAATTGTAATATTTTTTATGAAGCCAATCGATTGGTCTCGTTTCACAGATAAACCTCGATGTTCGTTTAAAACTGAGGGATGAAAAATGTACCGTGCAGAGACAATCAAAGTTCGCCAAGGTTGTCAACACCGCTCAGCCGGGCCTCGACCTGGCGACCGACATTTTTATGAGGTGGTCGATTTCCAGCCAGTATTGGTTTTACGGGATAAATATAATTACTGACGATGGTTCCAAACCAATGTCACTGGGTTACTGAAACTCGGACCTCACACCAATCTCAACATTTCACATGTTTTAATTAATTAAATTATATTCTATTTCAATCCTAAGCAGTGTATTTAGCAGTTTTCGTGAAACAAACAATGCAGAGGGTGACAGAAATAATTCCTGGGAACAGCCCTTGGCTCGGAATGTCTTCATTTCTACATAAAAACCTAGAGGAAGTTGTTGAGTATGTTGCCTACAAAATTGGTTTTTCTCTTGTCAGGACTGTTATCAAAATGTAATATTCCGTACTTCAAAAATCTTGAAAAAACTTTGACATACTGCGTTTATCTCACTGAGATTTTGCTGAAAATTTAAATTGGAGAATTCCTGTTCTGCTAATGTTGTCAACTTTCAGATTTTATTTAAAAAAAAAACTGGACATTTCAACGTCCCTTAACGCCTTACAACGCCCTTAAATAGCGTGCTTTTCAGTCAGAACAGAAAATGAGCCTGACCCTCTGTGTGCTGTAATATAGTTTTCTAAATCTACAAAAAACATTGACCAGTGTTGATTTCCGTCATGTTTTAATGGCATATCAAGCAGCCCAGCCAATTAGTAGCCTTCGTCATTAAAACATCTGTATGATGAATGAGGAAATGCTCGCGAGCCTAAATGATTTCTTAAAAGTTCAAGAGTCTGCAATGCAGATTGAGAATGCACATTCACTTAATTAAACTAAAATTTATTTTAGTCTGGTAGAAGCGTGAATATCTAATGAAATTAAATTCTGGAATCATTTTTTTTCTTTCACTAAGATTTTCATAACAAGCACGTAGAGGTATAGGTTTCGTTAGCGGTATGCAAGCGGCTTCTGTTACCTCTCTGCTACCGGCTTTTAGGAGGAGGTTCCAGACTCGAGACCCCAAATTAAATTATTATACGTTTTTATTAATTAGTAATTAATACCTTCGCGGACATAAAGTACTTTGAATTTTACCCGTGTGCGTCTATAGAAATTCGTGCTTCTTGCTTTTCAACCCGTGTGTCACCCTCCCCCCCCCCCCCCCCCCCCCCCCCCCCCCCCCCCCCCCCACCATCTCCCCAGCCCAGCAACACGACACTGATACAATTCCAACTGGACGCTAAAAACAAGCTAAAGACCCCAGTCGGCGCCGCGAGAGTCAAACAGGGCAGGGTTACGACGGGGTGTCGTAGCCCTCCGTCCGCCGTCCGCCGTCCTCCATTTGAACTGCGTCTGTACGGCTCTTTTACAGTTTCACAGCCAATAGTCCAAATAGCGACGCCCGAAATCAAGCGGATGAAATTTATTACAAGAAATGATGAACTGTCCATGCTAAAAACAAGGCTTAGTTGCTCTTACACCCCTTTCACAAAATGGAGATTGATTACGTGCAAACCCTAATGATGAACGAAGGACAATAAGTTCCATGTTAGTTGGCTGATAGATATATTAGAAGTGGAACCATGTTTGAAACAGCGTAGAAGCTGGAATCGAGGTCTTGACAGTGCACGCAAGCCGGGTCGTGAGAAGCAGGGAGCACGGAGCACGGAGCACGGAGCACGGAGCACGGAGCACGGAGCACGGAGCACGGAGCACGGAGCACGGAGCACGGAGCACGGAGCACGGAGCACGGAGCACGGAGCACGGAGCACGGAGCACGGAGCACGGAGCACGGAGCACGGAGCACGGAGCACGGAGCACGGAGCACGGAGCACGGAGCAGGGAGCAGGGAGCACGGAGCACGGAGCACGGAGCACGGAGCACGGAGCACGGAGCACGGAGCACGGAGCACGGAGCACGGAGCACGGAGCACGGAGCACGGAGCACGGAGCACGGAGCACGGAGCACGGAGCACGGAGCACGGAGCACGGAGCACGGAGCACGGAGCACGGAGCACGGAGCACGGAGCACGGAGCACGGAGCACGGAGCACGGAGCACGGAGCACGGAGCACGGAGCACGGAGCACGGAGCACGGAGCACGGAGCACGGAGCACGGAGCACGGAGCACGGAGCACGGAGCACGGAGCACGGAGCACGGAGCACGGAGCACGGAGCACGGAGCACGGAGCACGGAGCACGGAGCACGGAGCACGGAGCACGGAGCACGGAGCACGGAGCACGGAGCACGGAGCACGGAGCACGGAGCACGGAGCACGGAGCACGGAGCACGGAGCACGGAGCACGGAGCACGGAGCACGGAGCACGGAGCACGGAGCACGGAGCACGGAGCACGGAGCACGGAGCACGGAGCACGGAGCACGGAGCACGGAGCACGGAGCACGGAGCACGGAGCACGGAGCACGGAGCACGGAGCACGGAGCACGGAGCACGGAGCACGGAGCAGGGAGCAGGGAGCAGGGAGCAGGGAGCACGGAGCACGGAGCACGGAGCACGGAGCACGGAGCAGGGAGCACGGAGCACGGAGCACGGAGCACGGAGCACGGAGCACGGAGCACGGAGCACGGAGCACGGAGCACGGAGCACGGAGCACGGAGCACGGAGCACGGAGCCTCGAAGCCTCGAAGCCTCGAAGACTCGAAGGAGCAAGCACAGGCTGGTCGAGCCGTCATGCGGGTCCACGGGGACAAACACACAGATACTTGAGACAGACACAAGATCGATCGCGTTCAAGTTGTGGACGAAGGTAGGTGTCAAGGGAATGTCGCAGAAGGTATTAGATGCTCGCTATATCATTTATTTATGATTCCTATTTTAATGAGGAGCAGGCTTTATGAGAACAAAAACGTGTTTGTGAACTTGTTACTGAAATATATGAAGATGATATGAAATATCTTATCCTCATCAAAGAAATCGTAACACTGCTATATTAGACGCCTTTAAGATGTTGTAATTTTCTTATCTTAATCAATAGTTAAAATAAAGAGACGTAGGCTGCTTTGACCGACAAGATTCTAAACTTCTAAATCTTCCGCCTCTAAAAGTCAACGTCGCCTTCTGAGAGAAGAGAATTGATTTCGAGCCACAGACAATTTGTGTGAGACGGGTTTCCTTCGTTGACCCATTGCCGCGTTCGACCCAAATCCAGGGGGACTGAGTCCTAACCGAGCAGGGATGATTCCGCATCCAGCCCAAACCATCCTAAACCAGCCTAAACCAGCCTAAACCTTCCTAAACCATTCATACTCGACACCAATGCACAGCAGGACGCCTGCTTTATTAGGTATTATTCGAGGGCAACGGAGTTTTGGCAGGTCAACGGCCGTGTCCATGTAGTTGACATCACCTGATGGATCATCCTGCCCCATACCCACGAACGTCACCGTCACTCGTCAATTGGACCACAACTTGTCTTATCTCCAGATGTCTATTCCGTGAATCTGCCTCAGACCAAGAGAAGCAAACCGATCCGACCGGTTAAGAGAGACCAGACAAGATGATATGTCACCTCCGTGGTAACTATAAGAACTAAGAAGATGTGGCGAAGTAGGTGGAGGTGGAGGTGGAGGTGGAGGTTTGGGCGCACGAGTGAGCGAGTGATCACTATCGTGCTACCTTCGCAACGTCGTCCCATCGTCCCGTAAAGTCCCTGTCCCGTTGTCTGTGGTATCTACCGCTGCAGTTGTGAATCCTAATACTCCCTCAGCACGCGAACTGAAGGAAAAACCAATCCCATTTAATCACACGTCACCAATCATCATTAAAGTAAAACGAAAAAGAAGTCCATTTCATGTTATAAAAGGTTCATATATATATAAAGTGAATTTAGTTTCGAGAATCAGTCAGGGATGACTCTAACAAACTCCGCCAATTAAGAGTTTTAAAGGCAGGTCGTCCAAGTATTGCATGCCTTAATTAAAATGCCTTAAAAGAAATCAAGATTAATGTAATTTAGCGAGTTGGTCGTTGCAGTACTAAGTCTGAAAGTTGTAATTAATTTAGCTGACCACAGTTCTTTTCTTCGGACACATGCACGTGAGTTTGCTGATTATCTCCGATTGCAGCAGCATGTCGTCGGTGGATTTGTTGCCCTTGTCTTCTATGCCTTCTATGTCTTCTCTGTCTTCTCTGTCTCTGTCTCTGTCTCTGTCTCTGTCTCTGTCTCTGTCTCTGTCTCTATGTGCTGCACGTTGGGTGCCACCTAGTTTTTATCACGCTTATCGGAGACGTTGGCATCTTCTTGGGTCTTTGCTCTTTGGTGTTCGGTGTTCGGTGTTCCCTCGTCGGAGGCTGGAAGAAGGAACGCAACGCAGGAACGGGAAGACACTGACAGCATATCGGGTGAGCACAAACACTGGCAGTCGCAGTCGCAGTCGCAGTTAGCTGAGCAATCCCCGCACGCTAATTGAATTCTCTTGTCGGACTTTTCGCCCGGCTAAGGGATGGATGAAGGACGCCGCAAGGGGGAAAAGGGATGAAGAGATGAAGGGATGAAGGGATGAAGGGATGAATCTACTTGTGAGGCTAGGTTCACCGCAACAACAGCCCATGAGTATAGCCAAGTCTAGCTTGGAGTCTACGAGTCAAGGATCAGCCCATGCCTGCTCTCGGCCTGCTGGCCATGGCGGCTGTTCGAATTTTAGGACGTTCGAATGTTCTCTGATGGATAACAGTTAGATTTGGGTTGGTGGAAAAGCCGATACTACAAATACAACTACTCAAATTGTACGAAAACAAACTTTACCCACTGGCTGCGTTAAATGCTGGAAGAAAATTCGACTTGTAAATCGCTGTAATATGGTAACGTACGGAAGGTGCTGGTCACTATGGAAAATAATGCGAACGGGAAATAATTGCTTTGCATGGATTTGTGATACCCGTATGGGGTATGTGTGCGGATTGCGTCGGGGCTGGCTTGCGTAACGCAATTCCTCCAGAGGATTAGAGAAACCGTGGGCAGGCTTTGTTACCGCCATCACATCAAAACTTCCTAATAAATAATTATGCTTGTTTTGCCCATTTGACAACGGAGCCTGGAAAGGTATTGATTATTTTCAGCTCGTGGAAACAAATAGGTTGGATGGTTAATTAGTCGGATATACGATATACAAGTTTCAATCAATGCGATTAAAAAAGTTGGCACAAACTTTTTCAATAACTTTTTATCAAGAGAGAAAAAACACATTACCTCGTCTGTGCGGAGGAAATTGGAAATGGAACGTATTTTAAAAGGTATAGTATCTATATGCGTTGTATTTCCATACAAATCAAATCATTCTTCGGAAAAAAACAGTATTATGACGAGGGTATAGGATTTTCCGGATGTACGATGCTATTGGCACTGCATATTTCCTGTAGTAATCGATGTCACTTGGGTTAAAAACGCTCGATTCGATTCTCGGACTATCACTGTGACTGTTCTAGCCAGGACTGTCGGTTCACTAATGCCCTCAACCTACGAGTGGGGAGTTAGATTTATTTTTATTTTTATGTAATCAAAGCCCTACATGCAGCTGGCTGAAAAGTTCGTCAATCAACATTAAGGAAACTACCGTTATAATTGTCGTTCCTTTTCCCTGGAACCAGAGCCATGAACCACAGCCATGTGACATATATCGCCCGGTTCGCGCGCGGTGTTGACTGTAGAAGGTGCGCGAAACCACGAGAGAAACAGGAGATCCGGGACCCCAGCGAGTGCGACAGGAAGCGACAGCAAAGCCAAGTAAAACCATCTGCTTGTCTTTAAGTGATAAGAATGAGAAGGAGAGCTGCAACAGGGAAGGGACAAAGATAAGCAAGCAGTTCATATGATCAAAAACTAGCGCAAAAAATGTCCTGCATTTGAAACCTGGAAAGGGGTGCCGGCAAATACAGTGTCAAGTTGAAAAATCTCTGCAGCCAGATGTTGAAGCCATTTATTCCTGGTTGGCATTTTCACAGACACCATTTAGTGGGGGATTTTTATTACGGGCTGCACGGGTAATAACAATTAGGCTGGCTGTTTTATTGCATTGATTGCATCACACACCACCACTGACTGGTGTTTTATAAAGTTTTTAGAATGATTGCGATGATCGTTTCATTGTTACAATAAATCTCGTGTACAGAGTCTAATGGTTGGGTTGCATTGCTATTCAACAGTCGAAATGAAAATCTACGGTAGCAATTGTCAATTGAAATAGATCGCTTTCAATCGTTTAGGTTGAAAGGTAATATTGTTCATCATTATAACAAAGTTCTCGTCTATTACAAATATTACTTACATCTGTAGCTTGAGAGCATTTATTGCGCAATAAAATTTATGTTGCAAATCCTGAAGCTGTAGGCTGCAAAAATTGCAAACATACGAGATGCAGATGGCAAGGAAGTAATTCCTCTCCTGCAGTAGTCACCCACTTGAGACTGGGGTTGAGGTTGCGCCTCGCACACTCAAGTCTTATGAGGTTGTACACTTAGTGCTCCAAAATAAAGCTTGATAACAAGAAAAGAGGAAACTGGTGTGATAAAGATGAAGCCTTGAATGCCAGCGTTTTCACGTTCGCTTCCAGTTGAACACCTACAGCAGGGAATATGTAGTGAACTGTCGCACACTATTAGTAGGGGATGCATTCAAAACTCAATTGCTTCCACACTATATATCAAATACAATGTACTCTGCTAGAGCTGGACTAAAGGCGCTTCCATACATTTAGTTTTAGTAATCGATTACTAGTCATGTTTAACTGTGCTAACCGTCGAAACCTGCTTGATTGGTAATGTCTACTTAGCTTGACGTTTACTAGCTCAATGTACGCTATACACACTAAACAACCATGAGGAATGATGGATTGGGTCACAGTTGAGTAAATTTCTCCCAATTGTGCCAGTACAATGATTCTATGTGGGTGGTTTGTCCCCAATCTCTCAGCCTGGTCCATCCGCTCCCTTCAAGTGGGAGTAGGTATACATTATAGTGATGTCATCATCAACAAGGCAATGCAAACGCTATTTTCTCGCCCCCACGTCTATCATTATAGACTATAGCACCATGGCGGTCACGCACCTTGTACTCATGCTGCCTATAGCCATTTATAATAATAGACCGTGTTATCATTTATAATAATACACATACAGCAGCACACAATATGCAATAGCTTAGGAAACAATCACGATCAAACCCCACGACGACCCATTTTTAATCTTAGTGAAAAGTGTCCATTTTAATAGTGAATAAACGCTTGCTCTTTGAGTTGACGATGATGTTGTTGTACTTTCAGTTTTAAGTTAAACGAAATTCAAACGTCTCTCACAGTAAGATGCAGAAAGAAGATTCGTATCCATCAACACATCCATCATTCAGCCTGTCTTCAATACTCATTAGTCAAATAAACTGAAGACCAGAAGTGGTACTGAGGAATCCTGGACCTAAAATTTGTTTCAAATAACGTTTTCTGGCTTTAAGGGTCCTGGAAAGATACTGTGATGACATCTACTGACTTGTGGTGTGTTCAATCGCAGAGAACTGAATTATTTGCACAATATTTTTACAGAAAGGTGTTCCCGGCTTGTTAATTTGATAACCTGTACGCCGTGTTGTTGTTGGCTGCTGCATTGGTAGGCCGTCGTGGCCTCTGTATACCTTCCTACAACCATGAGCTACTCACTTTCTAGTTTCCTAGCTGGCTCTATTCTGTTTTACACTGTTCTACCCTGTTCTACCCTGTTCTACCCTGTTCTTCCGTGATCTGTTCTGTTCTGTTCTAAATACGTTTTCCGTGTTATTATCTGTAGCAAGCTCGGGCCCGGTCTGCAGTTCCCTGGAGGGTTTCTGTTTAAGCATATCAGAGCAGAGCAAAATGATTTATTCTCTAAATTGGTTCGAAGCATAGCAAAAGTTTCGTGGAATTGGCTCTAAGTTGGTCGCAATTGGCTACCTATTGTTCACTTTATTTGACCCACAGGCTACAAGAGTGATCACACCTTCAGATCAATTCCATATATATATATACATATCGCGTATGTGTATACCTATACGTTTTCGGATATAAAAATCTTGCCGCTATGGCATTCAATAAAATAGCTATACTTGAAACCTTCGATCCTTGAAAGTGAGCCATAAATAATGTTAGTGGTTTGTAGGGGTGAACTGCCAGGGTGAGAATTTCGTGAATAATTTAGATGAGAAAAGAAACATCACTCACGACATTAAAACCGGCGCATAATTCGACCGGCTCCGCTACGAGCACCACCCCTATGTACTCTCTCCATAGTTTAAGCGTGATCTAGGCTCTAGAGTGTAGAGTGTAGAGGGCACAACTAGGAATCGATTCATAATAACATGTTAGCGTAATGGAACTTATTCTTCAGCAATCAGATAAAATGGGTAGAACCATTATTGATGTTCTGTACACAGTACAAGCTTTCTATGTAATGAAAACGAAACGCAATCAACTCAAATGACATGATTGCATTCGATAATCAGCTCAGCTGGAAGTTTATCAACCCCATGCGATGAATAATAAATTACACATTAAACTATATTTGACATCAATATCTGCTACTGTTCTTCTTCGATAGAGCAGTTAGGGCTGTATACTGGTTGATTTTTAACTTTTAAATCTGTTCGCATAGCTAACAACTATACGTTAGCCATACGTTAGCTATACGTTACCGTTAGTTACCACTTCAACAGTAAATATTCAGTAAATATTTGTTAAATGTTCACATTTCACGTATCCGATTTTTGAGGGTGCACTTACGAACGAAGCGTAATTATGATTATTAATATAAGGTGTATTTCATTCATGCATAACATGCACAAAGACATAACATAATTTCATTCTAAGCGTGAAAATGTGTCTCGCACGCAAGGTGGCCCAGCCCCGTCTTGGATTTATGAGACTTAAAACAGTGGTAAATTAGCGTGGCCACAATTTGACTCTTAAGTAAGCTTACGCTTAAAGCATATATCCTAAAGTAACTAACGCAAGTGCCATCCATGTCGCGAGAGACACTTCCGGCAAATTCCTGCCTGCATCGCCAATATTACTGATGTAAGCAGCTCAGCTCTTGTTATCTATCATTTCTAGGGTGCTTGCTCTTTATTTTCCCCCCGATATTCGTACAATGGAGCTACATTAATGATGTGATCCCACAGGAGTACATTGTGTCCAACCCAATGCAACCCTATAGCTTGCATTGTTCTAAACTAATCAGAGCGCGCCATGATTGACGTGGTCTCTCTTGTTTGTGACATTTTGTTTGACTAATTTGGAGGTTTTGTTCAAGTGAAAATATAACTTTGTCCGCTACGTCGAAATATTTTGGGATCGTCAATGCGGAGTACTGTGCTGTATAACTATTGTTGCCATGCACTGCGTAAATAAAGGCTACTTTTGCTAGCACACATCGATATATTGCAGCGAATGACTGTTCGTGTTTGCCTATTGCTGTTGGAATTGATCAGTGACTAGCTGACTACTGCTTACGCCAGCTCAAAATGAGATGTGGCGTTCGATATATCGGGTATATATACTCGCCGGTGGTAGCACTCGGACATGCATTTACGAAACACATTCAATACAGTATTGGATTGGATCAGCTGCCAATCGAAGCGTCAGATACAGTTGACAGGTCTGACAGTTACGTCCATCACAATATGCGTATCATTCAAAGTTTCTAACGAAATGCAAATAATGTTTAACGTATTTGATCCAAGCTCATTTAATTGTAGTGATTGTTTTATTTCTAAAATAATTTAATTAATTACGCTCATATTTTGATGTCGATGTTGGAATAATTATGTTAAATGTCTTCGGGGCATCCCTTTCGGGCAGATGGTCAGAGAAATAATTAAGCTGTACACACATTACCCAATTAATAAACACTGCATCGCTGATAAAAATAGAGAATAAGATAAATAAATAAAAAAATAAGATAAAAATAGGAGCGAAAAATGCTAAAAGCATGGAAAAAATTTGAGCAATATCTTATTACTCAATATTATACACTCCTGCCAATCCAATGGCAATCGATCATGGGTTCATCATTAGAATGTTTTCCTGTGAACCCAGAGGATTCGAGCCTTTTGTATTCCTGCCGAAATTCCACCATCGAAAAAATATCTATTCAATTTTCAATCACACCTTAGTAATAAAACGTTTGAATTCCACATTTTAAATATAATCCTTTTATTGTTAAATTCACATTGAACAGGATATATTGTCGCCATTCGCGTTGAATATTACGTCAAATATGATGAATATAACTGTGTTTCCATGGTGTATTAAAGCATCCATTTGATGATTTAAAAGTGTATGCAATTTCAAAAGCATTCCATCCATGTATGCAAATTGCAAACCATTGCCCCATTCCATGATCAAACAAATTGTACTAGAAACAGTTTATATAATTTCCTGTGTTTTCGCCATTGGTGTATAGTTCAAGTATGCGATTCAATCCAATAACTCGCATGTACCAACACACATTCTATAATACTCCACACTGCTAGCACACAATGATTCTTTTAACGAGCCGCTTCAGCACTGTTAATAACTTGGTCGGAGGAGTCGGCCCCTATTCTGGCAAGTCCACGGACCGTGTAATTCTGGGGCTTTGAAAATCACCGTGCTGTATAAATATACTAGTGCATTTAACAAAGAGCTTGAGAGTCTATTACTTTTTAGCGATGCTACAACTTGAATAAATCTTGAATATTGTTCGAGTGCTAACTACAACATTACAAAGTGCATGGAGTAAATCACAGCGCAGTAAATGTACGAATGAACGTTGTCAAAGCTTGGTCAAGGTGGCGAAACAGTTCGACTGCAGATTGAATTACTGACTTGTGAATACTGTCTAGACCAAAATGAATATGAGTTATCGCCACTTTGAAAGCAGATCACCAGAAGGAGGGTCTTCGTCTGTGCAGTCTGCTCCTTGGTTATATCTCTGATCTGCTAGATGGGAAGCGGTAGAAGACCCGATACCACATGCCGACCTCTACGCGATCTGAGCTGAGCTAGTGGTAGGTAAGTGAATCTCTCTAACACCAACACATCTCATATTGATTGAGTGAGTATCGAGAAAAGCTAGAGCTCTAGGTGATTGGAGCACGGTGGTATCCATTGGCCGGTTTAGAGGGTGACGCCAATGTTGAAGAGTGAAGGGTGAAGAGTGAAGATGACAGTGAAGATGCTGAGCATTGAGCAGTGATCATGCAGGCAGCGGTGTCTCAACGACATAGTTCTGGCTGACACGCAAGTATGCCCTAAGCAACACATACATCATGTAGTCGACATCTCGGACCACTCCCTTCGAATCCAGTGTTCGAGCTGTATCAAATTGAGCTACAAACTGTCTAATGATAAACAGCTTCAGAAGAAAGGTTTTGTATTCGATAGGAAAAGGAAGGACATGGAGCGGAGGCGGATGTCTTTAAATCTTGCGTTTAACTTAATAATAATATTATCATGATATTATGAATGATTCCCAAGGTTGAGCTGAGAAAATCGACTCTCTTCGATCAGGTATGCTATTACATGCGGTCATTTTCTTAGCCCGCCACCACCCTTCGTAATCCATAACTACAAGAATAAAACAATTACACTTTTTCAACACCTTCTTAGCGTGTTGCTGAAGATATTATGCCCATATCTGATTTCTCATGTGCAGCAATATTGTAAAGGCTGGGTCACGATCTCAGGATCCTCGTCCCTGGTTTTAACCAAACGGGTCTACTGCTTATTCAGGTGGAAGGTTTGAAAAATGTTTCATGTAATTTTATTGCTGCGCATAGAAAACACGACATAATCGTATGGCCTGGAGTGGTCGAGCGAAGGCATTACGTTGTTACCAAACAGCGACGGAGAGCATATGGGCTTCGGCAGGGGCCGGGGCCGGGGCGGGGGCCGGGGCCGCCCGCTCATAGGTTTGCTCTCACCCACGATTTTCATATCAGAGACTAACCAAATGTTTTATTCAACATTCGGTTAACCCTAAGCGATAGGCAGGTCTTGGACCAGGTCTTGGACGAAATTAATATCTTACAATACTGTTTGAAGATTTAATTATATGCAGACCGTAGCTTGTCTGGTGAATCCGTGGCAGAGTAATAATGATACGAGTATTTATAAATTAGACGATTCGACAATAGGGACGTATTCATTTAGAAAATGCATTTTGAGGCGCAGCTTTCACGCTTATTGGCGATGAATGCATTTACCGAGAAATTCCCCGAGCTGGTTGCAGTCTAATGAAAAGTCTGGAACGTAGAGCGACTTGAGCAGAGCGATTGTATCCATTGTGTTGAATTGTTCAAGATGAGATGAGACACAAAACACTTGTGAGAAATGCCGAGCAAAGCAAGCTTAGGGAGGAATGCTTTACGAGAAACTAATTGAAACTAGTTTTCCATTTTGTTTGCGCTGAGTTTGTTTCTGCAGCTCGACAAGGGACCAATCAATAAGTCAATACTTTTCCAAACGTTTTATTTACCAAGCGAGCGCCTCAAAGAAAATCCCCAAAAACACAGTGGTGTGGAGAGGGCGGGCAACTGTAATTATGGAAAGAAGTCGGTGGTATAAACCGCAAATCTCCCACTTGAGTGATGCCCAGAAGCCAACCAGCTGGCATAACATTGGTGGTAAAAGCATTCGGATGAATGCAGCATTTCAGGCTGCATGACGAGAAGCAGATTGCCACGCGTCTCCCCCCCCCCCCCCCCCCCCCCCACCCACCAGCAATCCCTATATCTCGCCACTCCAGCAGCGAGGCGTTGGAAATGTTGTGAGGTGCATTTTATTCTTAGTTGTGCATATGTTTTACTCTTTTTCTATCGGTGCCAAGTAAGAAATTCAAGCATCTATCTAGTTTCACCTGAAAGAGAGAGCATTTTAACAAGCACATGCTATTGTCACTTGATAAATACAGGAGAAGGAGGAGGAGGTTTCACATTTTATAAAGCCACGTAACATTTATAACATATATATTATACATATGTGTATATACACACCGTTTTATTTGACAGTGGTATACCTACACCATCATAGCCGGTGGCTACTGTCATTAGTTGGCAGAGCTGTCAATTATTTCAGAATATGGTAATGTAAGAATCAATGATCATGTTTATATTGAAAAGGATCATTAGAACACAATGATCCGTGATCATAGCCATGAGCGATACGATGGATCCACATGTATCTAAACAGGGGGTCTGGTTACCTGTGCAGCCTTATGAAAAGTAAGATGATCTTTTAAGAGCGTACATGCAGAAAGAATCAGATACAGGTACCTACACTATAAACACCAGTATCGTAGGTGTACACTGATGTTTGATATGCACTAAATTTGCGTGAAACCGAGCTAACAACTTTAAGTTGAGAGTATACATATATACATATATATACATAGGTTGGAAGTCATTTGCGTCGTCCGCTTCGAATTAAGATTCGACCTCTCCTGGCAGATGAATGCCGTTTTGCAGTGACCTGAGGTCCTTGGGGAGGAAAGGGAAGGAAAGGGGCTGACCGACGGCGACGTCGACGGCGACGGCAACGGCGACGCGGCACACCGGTAAAGCGACGTATCTTTTCCTTGCCGGAGGCTGCAAAGGGTAGCAGAGATTTATTGTAGCACTCAATAAAGATACATGCTGCGCTTCAAAACCTAGCTGGAAACGACTGCCTGCCTGCCTGCCTGGCTGGCTGGCTGCGCAAGCGTATAGGGAAAGAAAGCGAGCATTAGCCTCCTATTTTATGCGGCCCAATCCAACCACCACTGTACACATAAAGTACCTAAATAAGAGTAGATGCTATATATACACAGTAGTGTATGTACATACCCTCTGTCTAAAGCAGCGGAAGATCAATCCTCGCCCTTTAAGTCGCAAAAACATCGCGTATTCCTTCGACCTAGACGCTTTAGATACACACATATTTTTACTGGTTCAATAGTCAATACCCACTTCGTATATTACATTGAATGCAGTGGCTTTCTACTCTAGTTGTGGTGAATTACCACCCAACCAGAAATCAATTTCAAGTGGAATTGAATAGCGCGAGATGACGCGTTCGACGTTTTCAGAAAATGCAATTCTGTTCTGTGATGGTTACACACTGCCTTAGCACAGATCTCCACATACAAATCGCAGCAGTTGGTTCAATTTCTGCTAGCTCAAAGCGAATCATGTTGGGTATTTTGGCTACTAGCCGGAAATGGGTCCTATAAATCCAATGCAGTCGGCTCCCAGTCATGGAGATAAGCTGGGAAGCATGCAGCCATGGAAAGCTACTCACAGATTCCAGTGTCATGGCGAGATGTCCTTACTCCTTGAGTCCTTGCCATGCGGACTCCTGAATGTGCGCAATGCAGGGTGCACGAGGAAACTGCTATTTAAAGCACAATATTGTGCATGCATGGCAAGCTTTAAGTGTTGAAAGTAAGGCATTTTAATAGCGCCAACCATGGGGAAGTCGACCAAACTGTTCTCTAGACTCTAGGGTAGACTCAACGCTGGCACAGAAGTCAGACGCTGTCTTCGACGATTTTACTTGTCAGCGGCGAACAAATTACAAGAAATAGAAAAACACGCTTGGAATTCTAGTTTTTGTCCTCGCTACGTATGTAATTAAGGTAAGCTTCCGAGTCCTTAGAAGCTGAACGTATTCAAATGACGCAGAGAAAAATATGAATGGCAGTTTTCCACGAGAGTTTCTCGTGGGAAGATACATTGGTAAACTTTTCTCTGGACATAATCCCATTGAATGGCGCTATAAGCATGCTGCTTGCTTCAACTCCTCTTCTTTTGGGGAAGCTCGGCTAAAAGCAGCAGATTTCGTAGTGCTAGTCTGATATGCCAGGATATATCAAGATTCGAGATAAGTTTGCCATTAACAAGAATGATAGGGGTATCATCCTATGGAAAACAAGTTGAATATAAGATAAATATATTTTCCATAAATGTATGAGTCGATCTTAGTTCTCTTGCTTGGAAATAGTCAACCTATTATTACACTGCATATTATTTACGAGTTATACAGGGGACTACGTCTTCTTCCCTCTGTCGTATGCTCTCTGTTTTACCCATCACTATCGTATTATCTGTTCACATTTCACGAAGTCCCAAATTACTTTTCCAGCCACAAAGACGTAGACATTGATAGGAAAAAGATCTCCGCGTGCTTTGGTGACAGGAGAGATGCCTACTTCATTTCCGTATTCCAACATCTAACAGCCAAAGCAGCATCTTAGATGGTGCAGCATCTTAGATCGGGAGGAACTTGGCATCTCTTTTTTGCCCATTTTTAGGTTGGGGTTTTGGTGTAATAATATGTGAGTGACGATGTTGTGAGCTTGAATCTGTTCCTGGGGCAATTTGTTTTCTATTGATTGGTGTCGGCATGCAAACTGTGAGCTCTACCGCAAAGCCCTACAAAATGTGAACCGACTATTTTTAACTTGTGTGCTTGGTAGCCACGGAGGGTTGTGAAGAAGGACACGCTCACCTCCCGTCTCACCTAGAAGATATCAGCACAAACCAGTAACGTGCCACTAGCTCGAAAATATTACGTGGGTGCAGGTGGTGCAGGTAAGCTTACATGATCTAAAAGTTTAAAACAATTCACCTGTAAGCCAACTCTGCTTTACTTCCGTGCTTATCCATCGATTTGTCAATTAGCCTCCGATCAGATTTCAGCACCAAGCTATAGTTATCCTCATAACTGTATTCACTATTGACATGAGAAGGGCAGTTCATAAAAATAACCCTCTTTAGACTTAGACGTCTACACTACGCTTCAATGTAAACCCAGGGTCATCTTTTTATAGCAAATATCCGTTTTGAATTTTGACAATGACGCCACTAAAGTCTGAACTTTATTGCAAGAAAGTAAAACTCAGTTTAGTGCTACGTTTTTAAAAGCGACGTGAGAGAAATTGACCATTCGTTTGATCGAAAGTAGCTCTTGTATGAAATAACGGGCAGGGCGGCAAGACAGCAAGAGTTTTCATCCCTTGCAGCAAGCTGCTGTGAAATTTCAATTTCAAAAGCGGTCGATGGACAAACAAATATACGATAATACATTGCGGGACGCTCTTTCACTGTTTGGTCATGGAGCTACGAAAACTAATCTATTCTATATCAGCAGTTTGTGGTAAAATAAATGAGTTTCATGATATGGGACTCCGCACTCCGCAAATCGTTTGATTCTTCACATTGTTCACGTGCAGAATGCATTCCGAGACAAATGAGTACAAAAAGCTAGTGAAATCGTGCGGTCGCGTGTTTCTTGGCTCCAGAAACTTGAAAAGTAGCGAGCGAACTCATTGACTGGACGATTAGCTGTGGTGCAGACATGCAATTGCGAGCCATGTTAATCTAGCTACGCTACCATACCACCATACAACCGTACCACCGAGCCACCATACCACCAGCCTACCACAAACCTACTTCCAACTCAAACAATCACTACTCAAGAACATACCTCAGCTGATCATTTAAATCACTCAATTACCACGCCACAATTATACCTCGATAATAGCTACCACCTCTCATAACATTAACCGCATTGCCTTAATTATTAAGTGTAGCTAGACCCTACCCGACCCGACCACGCTAGAGCAGCAGACTGATGTTTCGTGAATCAAGCTGCCTCGTTGATTAGTTGAAAATACACTTGAGGTGATGCGCATTCATCCGGGCTTAACCTGAAGATTAAATGATTGCTACTCTGTCTTCTAAGCACAATAATCACTTACAGGCTGTCACGTGCGCTACAATTACTTCCCTTCTATTGGGGATTTTCTGATGAGTTTCGACTCGTTAACATTTTAAAGGCTCTGGCGTCTTTGCAAGTTTTCGTTTAGATCGACTTCATCCTTGCCGAACAATATGCTGAGAACACGTGCGGTTTACGCGGCTCGGAAACTGCTCCTATAATTCATGACAACATAAATCCAGCCTCATATGTGTGACGACAACAATAACCACCCCTTCCCATACTAATTGCTGGTAATTAGCCAGCATTATAATCCACCATCCATCATTAGGTAAACAGCTTCATCCTTCATGCGGTTATGGCTTAATAACACCGATCTACGAAATATTGTATGCACTAGGTGGGATATATTTACTCTCGTCTCAGCAGCCACCGTGCGGATCTGGGAAAAGCCACTGGGAAAAGCTAACCTCATGGACCGCGCAAGAAAGGCGAATTTCCTTCTATAGGCGCGGTGTTCTGTGCATCCATTGAACAATACCAATTTTATTCTATTTTCATCTACGCGGGCACTGAGCGACACAGAATTAGCAGGCACGGGCCATCCACCGGCCCATCCACCGGCCCACTACCGGGCGACGGCCCGTGGCAGCGGGAACATCCTTCCGTCCATGCTCACTGCTCAGTTTCGAGTTTGCAGGGAATATTTGAATACTGCAAAAGTTACTATTGTCACACGTGCTTATCAGAGCTGTATTGCATTTGGTTATAAATGTGCATTACTTTTGTAAGCCAGCAAAGCTTTTTTTTTAAGTAAACACAATCGAAAGTCTCTCAAAGATCGTTTTTTTATGTATTTTCTTTTTCTTATTCTTTTTCCTTTCCATTTGCGTTAGTTTGAGGAAAGAAGAACGGATTTTGCCAAGCACAAGAAATTTGAATCTAAGTTGGTGTTACCTATTATGTTAGTATATATCGTTATTTATGCTTGTCATGCTCATACCTCAACGAACCGTAAAATCACTCTGTTTTCTTCACAAAAGTGAATCGATAAAAAGTCTAGTTTAAGGAAAACAAAGCTGCGATCTCGTTTTTCGCTCGTTTATGTGACTTAACTCCTGACTCGTGAGTAGTAAAATAGAGAGGCATAAAATAAAAGAAGCGATCAAAATATCAAAATATCAAAATATAATAATATTATAAAATATAATGAAACATTTGTGAAAACTTTGTCAGTTTGGCGATATTTGTACATCATTTCCATGTGTTTTGGAAAAACAGAAAACGTTTTGTGAAAAAAGTAAACTCACTCGGCGAGGTTTCGTGGTATCTATCTCATTCATTGAACGCGTTCTATGCAAAATATGATGACAATTGCTTCATTTTATTTCATTTTATTTCATTCCATTTCGTATCATATCGAATAAATATAATTTCGTTCCATTTATGTTTGGCTTCGCTCTTGACCTACTTCTCTTTGCCGAATGCTGAATGCCGAATGCCGAATGCTGAATATCCCGGGGGCTTTTTCTTTAGCCAGTCGGCTAACCAACCGAACGGCGTCATTAATCAATTTAGCTCAGTGTTTTGAGACAACACGTCCAAATGTGTACAGAAAAAGGAAAATCGAACATCGGCCACGAAAAAAAACTGTTAGAAGCGATGAAGAAACTAGAAATTATTTCCCCTGGAGCCCAGAAAAAAAGAGGAAACACAAGTTAGTATTTCTTGAATCTGTAGCGCTCTGTGAAAGATTAAACATCAGATTTATTTCACGAAACAGCACAGTTTTGTATTGTTATTATGTACACTAAGTACTAACACAGCGCACAGTTTACCAGCGTGACACGTTGCAAGGATATGTTACTTTGAAGATTCAATGATGATGACGCTGACAATGCCGAACTTACATAAGGTCATACGAGCACGCAATATTTCTTTATTTCTAAGAAATTAGATAAAATGAGCGAACTGAAGAATAAAATGATAATAACTCAACACATGACTCAATCAGCTGGATGTACGCAACGTATATCTTACAGCGAACTCTGGTGGAAATAAAAAAATGCATTGCATTTTGATAGAATATGAAAATAATTACAGCGCGAATGAATTATGGGAGAACAAGAAACAAATTTGCCCCGAAGTAATGATGTTCTTGATGTCCGCAAATGCGGGTGTACTAAAGAGGGAAACAAAACCTGAATACATTTCAATCGTTCTTGCAAATATTGCAAATATGAAACAAAGAATAGCACTTTCACTTAAACAGTTCGTAGCCGCTTTTTAAAGCAGCAAACAGCAATCATATCTCTATGAACATGCCGGCTGACTTCTCTGCTACAATCATATTTATCATCATAGCTCATTTCATAAAAATCAAATCAAATAATAAATCTATGACAAGATAATGAGCAATATCTTACAGTGGTAAGAAGGATGTTACTTGAATATATCTAGCAATATCAAATGAAACATCCTAAGGAAATGCTCAGTCACCAATGTTTAATGAAATGAAACTGGGCAAGAAAACTTTGATGAATAACACCACCTTCGTTTATCTAGTGGTATGTTATGTTGAATTGTATTTGCTCAGTACGCTCACTTCCGTGAAGAGATGTTATTCCAGTTCTAATTAATATGCAGGTTAACTTGAATAGATAATTCGGTGCATTGCACAGCGAACAATCATTAGGTGCATGGTAGGAATGAAATGCCACCCATGGACAATCAGGTAACTTTGTAGATGGTCTAAGATGAATAGACAAGACTAGTTCAAGTAAAGAAATTGATAAGCAGCTGAACTCGCCGCCAAGATTGAGTATTAGAAATCAATTGACCACGTGGCTTCATGTCAGTATTTTAATTGAACTTTAATGAATATGTTAAGTTCGACGGATGGAACGAAGCCTCATCAATGAGAGATTGATCCAAGCAACTAACAACTTGTTAATCTAGACTATACATAGATCAAGTAAATGTTTAAACGATGTAACAATCTGGAGTGGAGTGTGTGCCTTTAAGTTCTCTCTAGTGACTCTACAAATATAAATAACAATACTTGAATCCTATGCGAAGGACTGATATTTTTTCAACACAGCGATGGCCGCAAGACTTAATTAATACGTCACTGTTTGAGTCCACCAAGATAATTCTAACCAATAAGAAACAACGCCCATGCAGCATCAACATAATATTCAGTCTCTCTCGTTTGATCAACAAGACATGAGAAAAGTCAATTGGAAGGGGGAGGAGGATCAAAGACGGCTGTCAAAGACAATGTGAGCCTGGTCTTGGTCAGGTCCTGATGTGTTTAGAGTGCATTATTAAAAAGTAAACCAATTTGCTGGATTTAACCAAGTAATTATGCCCACGAAATAGCAACACTATATTAGGCATTATATTGGCTAGGATCTAGGCTCCTTCTCAAGCGGTTTTCCCGACCATGTGCTGGATGCTGTCCGAACTACGAGATGATCACACAGCAAGGCGCAGTCGCTTTTGAATTCGTTCTCTGCAACAACGTGTGTATGAATTTTGCAATCATATGAATGAAAGGTAATAGTTTCGTCATTACTGGGGCCCACGCACCACCATTGAAACAAATGCAACTCACATTTGCATAGAGTTGCATCGGCTCATGTGATAATCCACTGATCACGAACTTGCACTATTGACCTTCCTTCAGCACAGTATCTACAGTACCTACATTATCTACAGTATCTACAGTATCTACAGTATCTACAGCATCTACAGTATCTACTCGCTTGGTATCGCAAATCGAGAATACTCTCAATGCTCGTGTGTATGAGATGATTTGATCAGATGCACGGCTGCATCTACAGATACCATACGGACATAATACAATTACCTCCCATTAAATTTCAATTTTTCAAGAAGAAATTGTTTTTGTCATAAAAATTTGCATAAATGAGAATGATTTAAATTTATTTATTTATGCAATGAATATTGAACCGTCAATATGTAAAATACACCACAATGTGACTTTTTATTTCACAGTGCCCGACGGCACTGGACACTGGACACGGAGGGCTGGACACTGAGGACTGGACACTGAGGGCTGTGGCTAGCACAGTCAACTCTGGTGGTATGCGTAGGTTGATGATATTTGCATGTTAATGTGCCCAAAAACACCAAGCGAGTGCATTTTGTTCTGAACAGATCGGTTCACACGTGAAATTTGATTCTGTGATAGAGGAAACAGGTTCTGAGCGAACGATTCTGTGCTTGGAACTTGGAAGTGGGCCATTCAATCTCTGTTCTGGATCAAAATACGCCGATTATGATCGATTTGACGGAAAAATAAAATGTGGAAAATAAAATTGAATGCCATGAAGTTGACAAAAGAG
This sequence comes from Protonemura montana, assembly GCA_947568835.1. NCBI lineage: Eukaryota > Metazoa > Arthropoda > Insecta > Plecoptera > Nemouridae > Protonemura > Protonemura montana. The sequence goes on along the minus strand of OX387604.1, from coordinate 731,134 downwards.
AGACCAATTAAGCGTTCCAGTTCTGTGCAATGGTAATCAACTAAAATAAATATCAACTAGGTCCGGATTTATGGATTCCTCCCGCAGGAATTCACCATCATCTGATGTGCAGATGCAAATTAGTTTTAAAATGTTTTATTATATTACAAAAAAAAAAACAAAAAAAAAACACTGCAATCAGTTCGGTTAGTTGGCGTGGTTGCAGCGGCAATTCTTTTGTACGATTTATTTCTCCGTGTTCATTGAAGAAATGGAATTTTCTTGATTTCGATTAGATTATGCTCACACCAACTTCGAGAAAACTACTCTACCAACAATTTCAAATATTGTCTGCTGCTATTTTACAAGCAACGATAAATGTGATTTACCAAGAAATATTTCTACGGCATTTATTATATATATATTACAATTAATTACTTGTTTTTACTCTCGGTTAGCTCTTGCTTACTAAAGCATCTTGTACTGCACATCTAAGACGTGGCTATTGTAGGGCTTGTGATCAAGATCAACTACAAGATTACTACCATCTTACTTGGTCTGTAAGGAATAAGGATGTGAGCAGTGATGTGATAATGCCTCCAGCCAGATGAGAATCCAGGCAAAAAGTCAACCTACACACAGACAAAGCATAGGACAAAGCATATGCTGCATCTGCATGTCGGGGCTATTTGTGTGCTCATAGCGGCTGAGAGAAGGAGACATAGGTATTACTAGCATGTCAATTACTTAACATTCTCCTTAAATTGCTGAAATTAAAGAATAGAATACACTTTATAATTGTGTGATGAAACATAAGTAAATTATTTCAATCTTTTTCATAGGATAAATGAACAACATTAATACGGTTCGTTTCTAATTCCAGTAAAATTGATTGTAGTTGCAGTATCATTGTGGGGCGAAAATGTCTTCATGTCACTCAACCGTGAAATAATTAGTGGGGGTTAGGTGCTCTCTACGAAACAAAACGATATCGAGATGATCTTGCGATCTTGCGATCTTGCGATCTTGCTGTCAGTGTGCACTTGCATAGATCTTCGTCTCGCGCTGGCCAAGAAAGGAGATGTGAAGAACTGTGTACTGATCAAAAATAAAAGCATACAGAGATGCAAAGCAATTGGGTAGAGATGGCGATATAGGTATTAACGAGCTTAGCAATTAGAGGCGACGTGCGCTCTTATGCTGGCCGGTTTCTTTCATTTATTTGTATCTGTATTCTTGTGCTGTCTTTCAAGGTTATATTGTAACTATTATTTCAAGCGTCACATAAGAATTATAATTTTATGCAGAAATAGATGATTTGAATTTGTGACAATTTTATCGCAAAAAGTAACCAAGCAATCAATATATACACTTTTTATTTGACTTATTTCGCGGCCTTATTTGCAAGTGCGATAAATTTGATAGAACTAGGGCAATTAAAAAAGTGGGAGTTTTGCATGAAAAGTTTTGCATAGCCACCGACTCCTAATTTAACTTGTCGCTTCCTTAAAGTTTTGTAAAGCAATCGAGTAAATGGAAAAGAGAGCAGAAGTTAAAACAAAGGTTTGATGTTGAAATGTAGAAACCTCACAAAATCGACAAACAATTTGCCGAGAACTGCAGAGTCGACGTCGATTCAGACCAAGTAAGCATGAAAAAAAAATCCGTTATCGAAAATAACTCGAGAATGGGATGTCATTTGAAGAATCAACTGGCAAGGCATGATCTGGAACCAATACAGATACTGACACCTTGCAAGACTGGGTAGACACAAACTTTTGTCGACGTTTTGAGCTTCGAAGTTTTCTACGGGTCTTTGTGTGCATTGTAAAAGGTAGCAATGTTCACCTAATAATAATATGATATCGGCAGTAATAAACCTTCCTATAGATAAACCGTCCTAGATAAACCATTGTTATGGATAAACTTCTGATTCGAAGCTTGATATCATTCATGTGACCGTGATGTGCAAATGGCTCACGACTTCAGGAAGCAAAAGGCAAAACAAAATGCATCGAAAGATCGTACGGAAGTTCATTATCCACCCTCTCAACTATCTTGGTGCTTGGTGGTTAAAAATAAGATTTAATCAATCTATTCCAACCCCTATATTTTCCTCCCCATGCTAGCGGGAACGAAGCACGGTAGAGGGAGGGTAACTCAATTGTCAGTGGGGACCAGAATGGGTTGCTTTACACACATTTCCCCTCTGCAATGTTTTCGTAGACTTTTTTTTGCGAGCTTAATAATAAAAATTGTCACTTTTTAGAAATTATGGATCCGGAATATATACGCATTCTGCGAAGCACTGTAGGAAGACATTTCCTCAGCAGTACCAGACTATAGAAGCCAGCAGAATTCTACCCCCCGTTTCATTGTGTTCCATCTTATTCAAGCCATGCCTTTAACATGCTCCCAAATTTGTTGATATTAACTTTATACTTATGACAAACGGAGACTTTACTAGTTGACGATATTCGCTTGTAACAAATAAACACTAGGTACCAGTACACGAGGTATTTGCAAGGCAGGAGGTCTTGCATTTACCCCTATTCAAAGTTTCCAGGCGTGCTAAACGTAAAACAACAATACAGCTTCGCTCTGGATTCACAACCAATGGGTTTGCCATTTCCTTACCCCCACTACCCACGACTATCTTTAAAAGAAATTTCTCGTCACTTTGCAATTCTGTATCAAGCATTCATCTTCATTAATCACCATTCCAGTTCTCTAAAGCATATTCAATTCAATCCAAACCCGCTTTCAATCATTAGATGATGTGCTTCCACTTCCAGTTCAAATATAGATCTACTTCGCCAATGAAAATTACTACCTTACTACCAGGGAAATAAGCAAGTTCTCACGAAATGCACGCTACCCTGGTGGTGGCACGGTAAATGCTGTTGCTAAAAGCGTCGACTAGTAGGCATAATGGTATAATCGTCAGTTTCCTCCACTACCTTACTAATTAACTCTTACTCTTCAATTATTTCGTCTCCATAAAGTCTAGAGCAAAAACTTAGAGCCATTAATCGACTAGCATGACAATACCAAAGTTACGATTGATAAATTATTGGTTTCAAGATACGAACTCAATCTACGTAAGTGAATTGGAGTGAACATAGAAAACATAATATAAAGGGCGTGCTATACGGCAAGCATCGTTAATAATTGGTTACTAGGAGAATCGGTTGACCAAGCAAGCTGTAATGATTGATGTCTTAAGGTGTTCTCGTCGTGTCTCGCTCAGACTAATCTAAATAAATAAAGCCATTGCTTACGCTGGTGCTACCTAATTACTGATGGCAATCAGTATGCAGGTTACCTTTAAGACAATCAGTCAAACTCTTTGATCTGAAAGTGCAATGTACCGAATTATATATGTGCAAGCACTCGTACTCTATAATACGACAACAGAGTTTCCATAATAATTTCAAACGATTTCAGGTGATTTAAGTTATCAAGGTGGTACGCACTACCTTACGATAACACATACTAAACGTTGATTTGTTTGGTACTAAGATCATTGTGGTCGAATTAAACAGCAAAAGAGCGACCCGCCCTTTCTAGTTTCGAGTAATGTCCACGAGTTTCTACACACGTTTAGACCATACACTTAGTAATGGAATTTTGACTCTAGCTTAGCGGCCAGTGGTCATTTAGGGCGAGATTTAGGGTTAGTGTCATCATGGGTTCAGCAATGTGGCCCCATATGTTGCTATTCGTGAACATCGGCATCATTAGAGATTTGGATAAGCATGGTCGTATTATAATTACAGAAGTAGATTAAGGCAAGTACGGAAAAAACAAGTACTTATGTGTTTTAATCTTGAAGCCGGCAGCTAAGCAGACCTATAGTCAATGTTAACAATATAATGTTACAATTTTTTGTTGGCTTACCAAACATGGTTCTTGGAAGATACCTTTGCTCGAAATCTCTTATTGCCGCTGATAACGACTTGATTGGAATGTGGATGGGTTAGGCATGTCACGTGACACGGGGCCTGCGGCGTACAAAACTGATTTATAAAACCCTTGTGTTCATGTCATTGTAAAGTAATTAACGATTGCAAATCACTTAGGAAATAATCGATGAGTTTCGCATGCATGTATTTATTGTTTATAAATACTACAAGTGCTGTACAAGTGCTTTGAAGCCATGCACCACTTAGAGCCATCTCTGAAAATAAAACAGCTTTCATAGATAATAGCAAAGCCAGTGCAGTCAACATGTAAATGCCACCATGATAAGGAAAATAAAGGAACAATAGATTAATGGATATTCTCATCTCTCATTTTGTTCAACGAAGCATTAGTTATTTAAAAAGTGCATTAGTATTTAGTATGACATCCTGAGTGATGCATTTTTGACAGAGTGATCTTCTTTTTCTATGGAACAATGGATAATATGAATGGTTATGTTGGCATGAGAGCTCATGCTGTCACCCTTCCCTATTCCCTAAACAAGTTATTCTAAGCCTGGATCCGGGACTCTTTGCACGTTGCTGAAGGCTTCACGTTATTCCAGACCACACTTGCCGGTACATGCGTTCAGGTACTACTCACCTGGCCAGCTATAGGTGACATGTAAACACACTAATTTGTGATCGTAAGGCAGACTATAATAAATAAAAATGCTTGTTTAGCTTAACATAACAAGGACTTCCAATCGAGTTGCCCTATTTTTAAAGGACAATCGGACAAAATGTTCCAGGCTCCATACATCATGAAAATCCCGCTAAAACCAAGCCATGCAAACTTTATTTGAATTGTGGGAACGAGCGCGAAACTTTTTACTAAAGCATTTTCGTAATTTTTCTTCGGTCTATGCCAGTGGCAGCATGTTATCTGGCTCTGGCCATAACTCAGAGCATGGCTTTTGTACTCTTCATTGCAATTAGTGATCGGGGCCGGACCTAGCGTTATCAGCGGAGCATAAAATAGCACGCATTCACACTGAACTGCATATACAGCTTGTATTATTATTTTCAATTGTGTTTTATATTTGAATCAGAGCAGACAAATAACTAGAATTCAACGCAAACATGCATCCGCATTTCAAATGCTCAAAGTTTTACTGCTGCTCAGCGCCATATCGTGAAAAACTTCTTTGTTATACAACAATCTACAAGGAAAGCGAGTTCTGATTTTAAATATCACCGTTTTCTTTATTTATAAAACCATGACTGTTACTTTATTTTTGAAAAGAGTTAATATTATTATTTAGGTACCCGGTTAAGAAACGACTGCGTACCCTTACAATTCAAGATACAGTGAAAATGTGCACCAAGTTGATGTGCGAATGGGCGCGGTTGACAATTGGAACTGCGTGATATACCTATCTGGAAATGTGTTGAGGAATTTTCATCAAAATTATCTTATTTGATATAAATGCAATACCGATGGATTCGTTTGACAAACGCAGATTGTAGATTCTTTTGCGTCCAGTGCGAGCCCCGATGAAAGCACAACTCCGACAGTACAAGGAGATGGAAGTGTGAAGGGGCAGTAGAACTGGGAGCTGGCATATAGAAAATGTTTCCACAATGAAGAACAATCAGCATACAGCCACAGCGAACATTATATTGAAAATGTGAACGCTCAGGGGAGCTAGAGAGCTTAACAAAGTGTGACTATTCTAAAGGTTACATTCCCATCCTGCAAGTTCAATCTATAATGGGTAAAAACTATCTTCTCTTTCATTTTCTCGCACAAATATTACCCTTTTGATAATCTTCTAAATATATCTAGAACATTTTCCAATTATTCATTAGCACGAAATTGTGTGATGACTTGCGAGAGAGAGTTTTCATTTTCAATAAAAGAAAACGACGTAATCAGCAAAATGCAGTTGATCGCAGACACAATCGAATGTTGCTAAAAGATATTTCGCTCTCGCATGAATGATTGGTTTCAATTATTATCAAAAGCGACCAGATTATGCATTAATTCCAAGCTGTTGGACAAAGATTGAGCGATTTTCAATTGGAAAGCTGAGTAAATTCGGCGCTAGTCATTACGGAATATCTTCACATGGCAGCCCTGTGTGCGACATTCTATGCACCGCTCAAACCTAGACTCATTTTACCTTCCATCGGTAGTCTTAAGTATAAGAATTCTGGGGCATCATTTTCTAGGGCATAAAGAAATTCAGACGCGAAAAATCCTATTTTCAATGAACGAATAGATTTGAGTGTAGGTAAGTGGTCTAGGGTCTAGTCTGCCAACACAGTTATATTTATTTTAAACCCTGAATTACGATTGTTATTTTTAAACGAGAACCCCCCACTCTATTTTATGAGCGGCACGCTTTTCCGCACGAGCCAGTCATTAACACAAATATAAATGTTTTTTTTGTTATCCAGTGAGGTACGAGGTAACTGAAATTGAGAATTTTTATGGTCATTCTGAAACAACGTTCGTGATAAATTAAACAAAGTTTCTTGGAAAATGTGGTAGGTTATGGTTTGTTTATGAGAGTATACATACCGTTGATTCATAACCAAACAATTAACTGTTGCTTCTTGTTCCTGACTTTAAATAAGCTTGCTGTGCGTTCCAGGATTGGCCCAGGATTGGCCCAGGATAGATACTTCATCCCATTGTTGATAGCTACTTACAAGATGTCTACAAAAGTGTTGGCTAAATCAAGTATCAAGAAGGGCACTGTAGTCATGCTAGCATCATGATTTCCAGAGCGTTGACATCTTTTAGTGGCAATATCTTCGAAGAGGGGAGTCAAGGTTACCAAAAGGTCGTTACGATTCGAACACTGACATTCACATCGCCATCAAAATCAACAGTGATTTATTTCCACGTGATCTAGATTTGTTTGTTTGTTTGTTCGTTTGTTTCACAGACTAAACGTATTCACTTTGATTGAAGTTGCAGTTACAGACTCTAATAGTTTCGGAAAATAGGTTTTCTCTGGTCATTTTCAAAATGTCAAGAAACTTTTCCGTGGCATTCATTTGAAAGTTAACATTTTTATTTTTTGTTTTTTTGACCTAAATTGACAAAATGCAAAGTATTCTGAAATGAGCGTTAATGTTAGCGTTCAAATGAGCGTGTGGATGTTTCTCTTCTTCTCCCTTTTTTTCGTCAATATTAAAGATGAAAATCACAGATAAAGTGAGAAGATTTTTAACTTATATCCTTTCATTGAATTTACTACTAAAATTAGCAAATTAGCAAGTGACACTATTGCAAGTGTTCTAGAAAATAATTGGAAGGATTTGTAATGTTATGCATCGTGTAATGGCCGCCTACTACTTGTGTTTTCGGATGTTTTTACTGCTAATATGCAAAGAAATGAAATGTTTTAAGGGTGTAGATACTTGTGCCCAAATATCCATATGATTTGATTGGAACTATGAATATTTGCGTGTTTCTCTGACCTTTGAAGTGTGTTGTGTTATAAATTTGGAATGTTATCAATGATTGGCAAATGCAATAAAAAAGCTACGTTTAGAGGAAACATCCCCTTGACTCTACCATATTGATTATTTTAACATTTTTCCACCATGCGTTTGAATTGAAGCAAAGTGAGATTACACAAAAGCTATTTCAAAAGAATTCCTTTGCGAAGTTTTCTATTAAAATCGCAACCCTTTTCACAATTTATAGCAGAATTTTCATGTCCGCTGTCGACTGTCGACTGTCGACTGTCGATGGGATCGAATCGACTTGTTCTCTGTGGCAATTGTGTGGCAAGTCCTGGGTAGAAAAAGTGGAAAGGGGAGGCGCCCATCATTTCACAAATTGAAAATTGCAATCAAGCAATCATTGCCGAAGTGAATCATACTTCCTCGCCATTCATTACGCTCAATAAAAACTCAATTCTCTTACCTTTTTCGACGGAGGATCAATCCAGCAGACGCCAAAGATGGAAACGTTGGTTCCTAATGAGATGACACAGCTTCATTGCCCCTGTCCGATCTTAAATGTCAGCTGATATAACAGTCAGTTGGAGCAGGACTACACTGGGTGCTCTCGTGCTATTCCCTCTCTCTCTCTCTCTCTCTCTCTCTCTGCCAGCCACTAATTTCACGACATTGTGAGCTGTCGGGCTTGAAACCTTGCCTGCAGTGTCGTCGTCAATGAGCACTAGAACTACCCATGGGCAGAGCCCACTCCCAAGCCCAGAATCTGATTTATTCTTTATAATAACAAAGCAAAGGTATGCAGACATGTTACGCATAAAATTTCTCGTTTATTAAATTTTTACAGTTGAGATCGGTTATCTTCCTATGTTTGGTTCAGTGCATTATTCACACACATAATTACAACAACACATTCATACTCCATGTTTTCCAAGCGCATTGAAATCAACGTTACACTTAAAAAAAAAACAATAGCACCATGTAGCATCTGACACTCCAGCCCTCTATAAAGTTGAAATAGCTATGTATACAGTACCTACCGAGTAGCTATAAGTATTAACAGTACAATGTTACATCATATACAAAAATAAATAAGTTATCATTGTGTGTTAAAGGAGGTGAATGTTCATCTCCAGACCAGAAAGAGGCTAATTGCAATCAGCGAAGGAACCTGTCCCGAATCGCGACATCTGCCGCAAGCGTGGTTAAGTCGCGACGACTCGTGCACACCCACGCTGCTGTAAGTTTTTCTCTTATCACTCTCCTCCATTTCCACTACATTCTCCCCTTCTTCTTCGTCATCTCCTTCTAGTACTAGATCATCGTGTCCCCCTTCTCCCGGTTTCTTCCTGTGTCTTGGTTTCTTCCACCGATTGTTGGGACATGCATCCCGTGGCTGGTAGAATTTCGTGATATTGGGATAAAACGCCTCTACATTGTCCAGTCCCTGGAAAGAACGACGAAAAAAAATGAAGCAGATCGTCGACGCCTCGGTGTATGGCTAACACATGTAACCGGTACGCGACAATATCACACAACACATGGAAAATCTCAAAAAAGGTTTCATAAAAACGATCGATAACTCGGGGCCATCTCAAACTCGACGCGAATATATTACTTACCGGTAATTGTTTTGGCTCCCTGCCCCAGCAAAGGGGTTTGAAACTACCCTTATGCGTTGCATCCTGAAAGCTCTGGAAGTTATGTTCCCAGTCGTATGTGACCAGCCGCGTTTCCAGAGTCATATCCGATAACTCGGGAGGCAACTTGATCTTTACCGGACTCGAATTCCTGCGATAGATCAATGAAATTAGAAGTGATGAGACGGCGCAAGGCAGCGCAACTCAGAAGGGGATTAATGTATGAGTAGTTCCTTATCACTTACGGCCAAAGCTCCCGAATGCCAAGCGAGTGCAGGACTGTGGGCAGCGAAGGGAGGCTGTGGCACAGCGACAAGTTGATCCTCGGATAATACATGCCGTACACGAGACACTTTTCCTCGCGGGTCGTCAGCCCTCCCAGGGTAATCGTGGTGCGCTCCTCGCTGTCGTAGACGCACTCTGCGATCAGGTGGTCACCCTACACATAGAACGAAGGGTAGAAAACAATTACTATCTACAGCAGGAACGTTTCATTTGGTGATGTAGTCCATTAGTGTAAGACGCCACGTTTCGCCATGCCATCGCCACTAATTTGATGAATTTCTTTAACAGTCGTTCGCTTGAAACATAGTATATGTACCGATCAAGTAAAAGCGTTCAAATAAAAATAGATAGGCGTATATATTGGCAAATATATCGGATCGTATGTCAGCGGAGTTTAAGTAATTCCATAGGAGGCTGTATGGTTTGGGCTATTTCCTGGATCTTATCTTTTGTACGCCCCACAAAATTGCGCACTCGGCTTGTCTCTGAAATATAATGGAACGGAGTTTTTGTTTCGCCTATTGAAGCAATCTGGGGAGTGGTTTATATGAGTTGGATAAGATCTTTAATCCAAAAGTCACCCATTCTGCGCGTTCAACATCAAATTAAATGCCAACGTTATGGTCCTATAAAACGCAAATATGTACCACATTGAAAAAGTTTCGCACTTTTCCTGCGGTTTTGAAATAACAATGTAGCGGCAAATGTTCAAGTTTAAGAGTAAAGTTGTGAATAAATTACTCTGACTTACCGGTAACACTCTTACAGGCTTCGCCAGGTGCCTGTTTTCCTGGTAGTTGAAGTCGTAATTATTGTCCATGGCGATCGGTGACAACTCTTCTCCGTCGCGTATTTGCCGCAGCCTAATTTTCCTGCCAATCAGGTGAGTATGGAGGGCGACGCCAAAGATGTTGATGCCCTTCAGCGGAAGTGTCTGCCTGGTGCAGTCTGCGATGCAATGTCCTTCGGAAACCACCTGAGGTTGACCAGGAGGGATGATGTGCCTCCAATTCGGGTCCAGACCCACCGAGATGACGCCGGCGTCGTGCTGGCGAAGGTTCTTTGTGTAGAAAATGCGGATTCCCGAGCTGTCCACGATATCGATGGGTTGCAGACCAGGGTTGTTGTAGTGCGTCTCCAACATGTAGTACGAGCCTGGATTCAGGGGGTAGCCAGCCTCAGGGGGGAAGCTAAAACCCTGGATGGAAAATTATGTTTTTAATAAATTGTAGGATTTAAGGGACTATGTTCCGTGCATGTTCCGTTTCATTGCTTGTTTTTCAAAACTGAAAATAAAGTCACAAACATGCTCAATTCATCAATAAAATATGCCCCACGTAACTGTTTGTTTCTGTGGTTTGGTCGTTGACGCTTCGTATAATAAAAGTGCCAGACATGTCGCTCTCGTTCGGTTCATATTTACGCAAATATCTTCATCTCAATTTGTATGCTGAATAAATTGAATTGTTTGTTTCCTCAAATTAATTATATCACTTAATTGTACTCGGATCTTGTACGCTATTGCTGAAGCACCGCGTGCCATCTGATTACTGGATAACATTATATTATATTCTCTCACGTACACATCTTACTATAGTGTGTTGAACAAATGGAGCAAGATTTTTATTGAGATGATCGTCGCGAACGAAATTAGCTCAAGGCGATCGCATCGAGGGCAGCGTACAGCCGCGCGAAAGGCACGTCTCGGCTCGTGGTTTTTTGATAATTAATTTGAAACGTACACCCGTTTACTCAAGACTGTGCGCAGTTGGCAACTAGATAACTTAGCAGACCCTTAGCTTTACTAGCTTTATCAAATTGAGCGTGATCCCGGACAAAAGTATTTAGCACATCTTTATGTGCTAAATCTGCACTTTTGCTACTGGAGTAATGAAAGCGTTCGATTAGTTTGATCAGCTTCATTTACCGTTATGGATTTTGTGTAACAAGACGGATACGTTTGATTCTGATTTGATTTCCAATCTTTGCTCTCAGCCTCTGGTTTATTCGAGATTTCCGAAGCTATAGCACACCAACAATCCTTCGGCTTTTATATTTGGCCTCTTCTTTCCAGAATCGAGTGGGAGTCGGGTATGTCAAGATTCCTGGAGAACAGTCCTATCTCCCAGCATTACCAAAAAGGGGGGACATCAAAAAGTAACGCACCGTCTTTGTTTAAACAAGAAGAAAATAGTGTGAAATTGAGCATGCGATGCCATGCGATGCCATGCGATGGGATGCGACGAGAAAATGATCGCTTGACTAAATACAAGAAAGGGCTTTTATGTCTTTCCATTCCACCATCAGGAAGTCATTACATCTTCCATATTATCTTCAAGACAGAGTGCCTGCTGTCTTATTGACTAATAAGCGATGTATTAATTTTCATGCATTTCATGGACCCATTGAAGTCTATGCGGATCAGCAATCAGTGGAGTGGGGGAGGGGTGGGGCATTGTGTTGCGACCCAATCTCACGCAGCAGTACATTGAATCAATGGGGTAAAAAAATCGTTGATTAAGTAGAGAATGCGACAGAAAATTCGGTATAATTTGGTATTTCGCTTCAAACAATAATTGTCCAAGTCTCGTGAGCGTTATCTTTGCCATCATAATTGAAAAACTTTTTAAAAACTGTAAAGTTGTGATTTGGAGGCGATAAAAAATATTTATCATAGTCTCGTTCCACGCTCGGCCGCAGTGCAGGGCGATCATTGAACATAATTATTTCCACGATAATCTGTATTTTCTGAAAACTTACAACATTTAAGCATACGCTTTTGCGATCGTATTGAATCATTTATTCGAGTACTCAGCTTCCACATTGCTCGCAATCTCGTATTGCGCCCAAGTCATGTTGCTTTACATAGCGGGTTTTGATACAAAGCATTTGAATAAATAGACAATATTTACGTGGAGGACTTTCAGCAATACATGGCACAGTTTACTTTAAGCTCATTTTCGCTAAGCTTAGGCATTTGCTGGCGTCACGATACTGTTAGTCTTGGCCCTCCAATTTTAGCATGGAATATTTGTGGTTTAACAATTTACCAAATGGCGCCGTATTAGGGGTAATCATGCTCGGCACAAATCCTGCTTTACGAGGGATGTTGAATGGTTGCATCAAAGCTGTGGTTTCATGGTGCAACCTCCTCCGCCCCACCCCTCCTGACCCTGCCTTCCATGTGCGATATCTATTTACGCAATACCTATACGCCAGCCATGCCTATACGCCTACTTGGCGATTATACGGTTACCAATGTGTGCCTAAAATGAGTTGCCACAATTTGTCCTCAAGCCTTTAAACTGGCACGATAATCCTCACTCATCATATCCCGATGTATGCCCAAATACTTCGCTGGTCCCAGCTGCCTTTTTCCGTCAACAATATCTACGACATAGTTCTTTGTCGCGTGTCTCAAACTTCGAATATGTCATGGCTCCTGCTGTTTTTTTCGAGAAACATCAAGCAGACGTGAGATAGAAACGAACAAGATTCAAGAGTGAAGGATATTTCGCCTTTTTTGTATGCTTTTTGAGAAAGAAATCGGATTACTTTTTGGCATTATTCGTTTTGCTAGATTTACTAGAGGCAAAGGGTGTGTACCTACTCAGCTAGTAGCGACTGTTACATGAGTTGTGCCAAAATATTCCATAATCCCGTGTTTGTCTCTGAATATAGTGTACCTACACATACAGATTTAAAGAGAAAAAAAATACTTTCAACCTCTTCCTTTGAGGTGACAGTTCCGCAGAAGCGCATGGAACAGCATTATTCTATCCGATAAATTACAGTGGTGTGCTCAATTCACGTGGAGAGAGGAAGGAAGCTATATTCTGTGCTCAATGTGCGGATATATGCGAATATATCCCAGTTTTCGACCCTGTCGATTGTGGTCATTGAGGGTAAAAGCTGTAAGCTGGTTGGTTATATTAATACGAAGCATTGGTCAAAGCAATAAATTTAATACCTTTGCATGGGCCACATAGAGCTTGCTCTAAAATGCTTCTAGCATATGTTCTACAGCCAGATTTGTCGCTGCAGAATACCATAATCGGCAATACATTATTTAGTTTCAATCAGCTTATCAAGTTGAAAATATAACCAAGTCTGGGGTAGAATTGTAAAGAAGGGAAACACATCAATGTACATTCCCCGGTGGAAAGGGTTGTGCTGATGTAAGACTGGCGTTGTGGTAACATGCTAAAATGAACATTGTCAAGTCAGCATCAAGACATGGAAAGCAGACGTAATTCGACGTGTGAAACATTTTGTTCGTTTATTTCAAAAAGCGAGTGCTTTTTTCCTCATCCTCCGCCTAGGAAGAAAATGCAACATTTTCAATTCCGTTCGAAAGTCGGTGATAAAAGTAACTTGTACGGTGTAACCAACATGCACTCTGCATGATAACAGAAACAATGCGTCACTCGTGCCCAGACGCGTCCTGCTACTGTCCTGCTACTATTTCCGTTCATTTATTTCAAAATCAATTGCTTTGTCTATATACAACATTTCTGAGTAATTAAAAAAATTTAGAGTAGGCTGTCGTCGTCGTGTTGAATCAAAAAGGAATGCCAATTAAAAACTTTTCCCATTTACATGAAAACCATTCGTGTAGCCAATTGTCGGAAGAACATGGTGAATAATAAAAACAAGTGGAAAGTAGAAATACGTTTGTGGTACAAGTTTGTGGCAGCAAATGTGAGTAGCAAATGTGAGTAGCACTAGCAACTAGCAAGTGAGGTTTTGTCCTACCTCTGAGCCCTGGTTCCAAGCCAACACAATGTTGATGTAACAGTTAGGCGAGGGACTGCCCGGCTGGAAGCACGCGTGGCCATTGTCGTTCACGAGCGCTTCCAGCTCACTGCCCTCTCCTGTACACTCGTACAAGATGATGTGGTTCAAGTAAGGAACGTTTCCTTGTTCTACCAACGGCGAGAACTGCGAAAAAACAAAAATAATAACGGTTTTAATTTTTAAAGATGAACAACTTATTTTACTTTACTTCAGAATCGACGCATCCACCCTATCCGCACCTCCACCCGGTCACATTGTTTTTTAATTACAAAAAAAAAACGTCTTATTAATCTTCTAGGGTTTCATTCGCGTTCAGACCAGTTAGACACAAGTCCCTTCAAAGTCTAACCCCTCTTAATTCTCATCATCCCCTGTTTCTGCCATCCTCGGTCGTCTTATCTCTTCTTGAACTAAGTAATTCTCTAGACTTAGAGCGGACCTTTGTTTCTTCGCGACCGTTATTTTGCAAGACAAAGATTAAGAACCGAAAAGCCTACAGAGAAATGAGGACTATTAATTTCGTTTAAATATAACGTTCAAGGAGGGACAAGTACTTACCCTAATCATGTGCTGCTTCTGCTTTATATTATTAGGCAGTCGCAATATCCGACACCAGTAAATAGTGTCTTCCCAAGCTGACAGTGTCACCTAAAACAAAAATGTTGTCAGTTGGAGATCTAGAACAAGATGTAGAGTTATCTAACTGTGCCGAGCATTTGTTTCATGATAGAAACGATAAGATATACCATTACACATAGTCCAATATGTCTGGTGTCTTGTAGTATAAACCACAATGAATACCTAACTACAAGAGGAACGGCAACTTTGGATTCAGCTGAACTATAATGTCGGAAGCAGGGGCATTCTGCCGCTCCCCTATCTACTTGGCTATTACTCTTGCAAAGATGCTATAGGTTCCAGCAGGTCTTGGGCACACGTGCTTTGAGGTGTATGAAGTAATACGACAAATTGGCCATAATTCCTGGCAGGCACGGGAGGCAAATAGCAATATCAACCACCAAGTTGGTCTAAACGGGCTGAGTTTGCAGCATTGGCATATGGAACTTGAACAAAGGCAGGCAGCAGGGAGGATCGTCGTGTCGGAGAGAGGCATGCAAACTTCCTTAAGGATTCCACAACTCTAATATTAAGGGATGAACTCATTTAAAATGGACACGGCCCACAAACGGTTAATTCTATTCCCCAAAGTGGAATATTGCATGTCGCCAGACAATATTGGGGACTGCCCGCTCTAACCCCTCTTCGTCGATAAGAATAGGTAGCTATATCGCAGGTTCTCCGTCTTATCCCTTTACCAGCTGAGCGTAATCACACAATCCCCATTCTATTATTCTCTGGTCGTGGTCGCCTGCCAGGCAGCCGGATGGCTTGAAATCACTCATTTCCAAATGTTTTCTTCTGAATGCTCCTATAACAGTCTTGGTAGTTACCCATTCCGAAAATAAGAATCGCGAAAATAGTTGAATGACAATCAGGTTTATCTAGCAGCAAACCGCTAGTGATAGCTGGCTTCCTGTTCGAGTTTACCGTTTTGTGGGTGATGTATGGCTAGCTATTATAAAGCGAGGTTTCAGCTCGCGTGGTTTCGAACCAGTAATGGCACGAGCCAATCAGGCAAGCTCAAATCTTTCCACGCGATTTTTGCCCACGAATGGTTTGATGAACACATGAAGACAACTAAAGTGCCCGATGCTGAACGTCTTGCATTGTAATGAAGTAGCTGTCTGAGATATAGGCCTGGTGTACAGGCACTAATGCGAAATCATTAAG
The DNA here is from genome assembly GCA_947568835.1 of Protonemura montana. NCBI lineage: Eukaryota > Metazoa > Arthropoda > Insecta > Plecoptera > Nemouridae > Protonemura > Protonemura montana. Next base: position 715,260 of record OX387604.1, on the reverse strand, counting down.
GTGAAAAACTCGATAAATTTGTGAGAATTATGTTGAAAGGAGTGCTTGTGTTGGCGTCAGTGTCGGTGTCCTGGACGTTATTTGGCTACAGTTTGTGGGAACGTAACCACCTGTACACAAAAAAAAATGTCTGCTCCTTGCGCAAAAAATTGCATAGTTATTTATTATCCGGTGACAAGACTAAGTACCGAACAATTTAGATATATATATGTATATATAAATACACCGAAAATAGCAAAATGAAGGTGACAGTGACATTTATTAAATTTAATACAGGCATTTTCTTGCTTCCTGAAAATACCTACAAAACCATTAACCTGTATTCTATATTTTATTACTTTGGTAATAAAATAACACTTGAAGTTTGCTAGGCTTTTCATCATTTCTGTATAGCTGAGAAAACACTTGCATCTTAACTTACCTGCCATAAGGCAAGGTATCCTACACTCACTTGATTAATAATCTCCAAACTTTGCACATAAATTAAATTACGAATTATAAATTGGACAGCCCCTTAGTAAATCAACATAAGTCATACAATACCATAGCTGCGCCGGGTGCCTATGGCCTGAGCCCCGGCTGCGCAACCTTCTTCCAAATAATTGCAAATATAGAAATTACTGTGCACGTATATTATAATGATCCGTCTATTTTCCGAATGAATTTACGTCGAAACATGAAACCATCATCCGGCAGGCACCGTGCTTTGCTTGCGTGAAAATAAAAATAAATCAAATGTGAGATTCTCACGAACAATTTTGCTGGAAATTTTCGCATCACTATATTTACTTTGATCTTCAATTTTCAAAGCACTCACAGATTAGGAAAAACCATCAGTAGAGTTTGTTCCACTATAGTACTTAAAATAAAATGCTGTACTTTCTTTCTCAGGTGCACGTAGCGAGAGATATAAAGGAGAGGTGCAAAGAAATACAAACTAAAGTTACCTTTGAGTTGGTGACGTCCCAAACGTGGGTATCTTGGGTAGGCGACACGGACGGGGGGCTCTCCAGCAAATAGAGACTACGAGAGCCCCTCTGAAGGGGTCCGTGGTAGAGCAGGGAGCCCGCGGAGCCAACCGTTACAGGGTCCTTCGAGTGATAAGCCCACAATACTCGCATCGTGTCATTCTGCAATCATACAAATAAAAACATCCATCGTAAATGCAGTCTTCAGATGTGCTGGGTTGCCACTTGAAGGCGACACAATAATTACACCGATAATTTATTACACCTCCTTAATATCGGTGTCAATGACGAAACGTCGGAGGGTTTAAGAATTAGATACAAGCTTCTCACCACAGCTCACCAGCCACTTAGATTCAGAAACATTAGATAACAAAAGATTTCGTCAAATTCGTTCATCCATTCGATTGAGAAAAAGTATGCATGAAGACATTTCTTCAAAGGAAGTGCCAATCAAGACAATGAAGGATTCGCTTCATTCATCAATAAAAAAAGTCATTGCATATCAATTTTCGAAGCTGGAATGGCTAGGCGTCGGCTCAGATCAAACGCTTCAATTACCGGCTATCTTGATGACGTATCTTTCGTGCAAGACATTCAAGCTCATCTTGTAATGAGTTTTTCCAACCACGGGTCGTATCTTACGCGTCGCATGAAGACCGCTCAGCGGCATAAGCTTTATTTCAAGTACCAAACGTGTGCGAAGCGATGCGATGCGATATAGCCTGTCTCAGACACAAAGCTTTTTAGTTTTTTGACTGCCTGAGATAAATACAGTTGTTTTGACATTCTGGTAGTCATTTTGGCCGAATAAATTACTTGAAAATTGTATTATGCTCAGTCCTCGGGCGTTTTCCTGTTATGGGATCGCGTCGTCGTCGTCGCCACGAACCACCTCGGCTTCGAACCTTTTCGCGTTCGTCCTCCAGCAAAGGTATTCTATGTAGGTCCGTCTAGCCTGTCCATCGGCAAGTAATTTCAAAGAAGTCATGAGGCACGATTGGCCGTGAGACGATCAGCTGCATCTCTCCAACATCTAATATCGCTAGCTAGCTACTAATTACGATTGCCAGTATTCGCGATTCGAGCAAACAAGAGCATTAACTAAGCAATGACAGTCCCCATCCCACCTACCCTAACGATCCTTACACAGGGGAAGGAGATATAATTAAATCTCGTGGCACAAATCATGAGGCAGTGCTGTCAGATCGAGAAGAAATTCTCTCTCCCTTTATCTTGAGTGTGCGATTCAGATCTGCGATGCAGCCTAACCGTGCATAACTCAAAACGAAAGAAAATCAAGCGCGGCACAGTCAAAACTGAGCTGGGAAATGGTGGGCTTCGGTTAAGATTGGAGTCACGTCTTTGCATTGACAGTTCGTTGGTAAGACGATGCCGTAGGGAGATGATTGGTATGCTCGACTAGACACTCCCCATGCGATACTGGTGAGCCGCCGCTCCAGCGACGCCGCGACGCCGCGACGCCGTGAACCATATTATGGTGAAAAGTGCAAGCACACTTGCAGGCAACTTGCCACGGCGACAGCTTGACTTATTCCTAACTTCTTTATAATGCACTCTCTCGAAATTTTTTCCGTCTACACCCTTCGCTGCCACGTGCGATAACTTGTATTTCTATCAAATAATTACTCTGGTTGGGTTGTAGGTAAAGAAAAGAGTGACCGCAAGCTCGTTTCAAGATAGGTCGCTTTTTTATTTCAACGATAGAAATAAATAGAAAAACAATTCTGGATCTTACGCTAGGAGCGTAAGTTTCATGTAGGAATGTCACTGCATTTTATTTCGCAGGCAAAGGATGAAATGAGAATTGCTTTAGACTCTCGCCGAGTCATCTTGATTGTAGGTAGGTAGCTTTCCTCTTTCTCTTAAGTACCTACTTTCTGATGCAAGTTAGACTGGGGTGGGTGCTCGTTAGCTCAGTAGACTGCCACATCAACAACCATGCTGCAGTCAGGACTCGGGATATAGCCTGGTATTACACTTTCTGTGTTACATCGATTTCATTTCACAGAGACTCCAAGCCCAGCCTGAGAATCTACCCCTCTAAGACCACTTCACAATCCTCCTCAAGACCGGAGCACTGAGACTATACTATAGCTAAACTTGATTCACGATTACTACCTTCAACGAACCGAGATAGATACCTATATATACTGCCACCTATTACCAAAGAAATTTGCTCAAGAACAATTTTAGAAAGCACCTTCCGTGGTCTTATCAGGCGCGTTAAATAAAAGCAATTCAGCTTGGGGGCCAGTGACCATAGTAGGTTCCACGACGGCAAGGGTGAAAATAGCCTGCTAAAACTATTAAGATGCTATCAGTATCTAGCAACTGTTGTTCTATTTGATCCTTATGAGGGTTAACCCGTACCTCTCACGCAATTCACGAGTAAAGACGGTGATACTACGAAGATTGACCCACTAGGGCACCAAGATTAAAAAGATTTACACTGGAAATAGGACTATTATTACGTCATTACGGAATAAGATAGGCGAGCAATAGTTGTAGGTATATGCTATTATCTGCACTTGAGTGAATATCACATAGCCTGGTAGATAGCCTGGTACGAATTGTATTAGATCACAAACAGAGCATTTTATCCACAAACCGAACCACCAGAATCAAGTACATTCATATTTGGGCGAAAGCATGCCGATTGAAATCTTTGAGCTAGTTTCTTACCGTAATGCGAATGTCGCGGTCGTCGCAAGTGTCCAAGAGTCGACGGAAACGCAAGACGGTGTGAGTGCCGTTCTCGTAGCCCAGAAGGATTTCGTAGTCCTGGCTGGGGTCCATCTTCGGCTCCTCGCGACCTTCAGCATAGCGATCCTGAAAAAAGCAAACAAACAACGGCGGTTAGTTATTGAAAGTTTGTCTCGACTAGATTACTAGTTTGAAAGAAAATGGCGGCGTGAATATCCAAGTATGTCAAGTCGGATCTGCTAAAATTAGTCAATTAGTCAACCGAGATGAAAGTACGAAACTTTGTTTTCAAGTAAAAGCACTGCCAGGCTTCATCTGTAGGATCAAGTAGAACATTAATGTATTGCTCTAGTCAAAATAAGAAAGAGATAGGCAATTACTCGTTGCTCTGGTATCTTGCTCTTGCTCTGTTTGCTAGAAAAAATAAAGAAGAGCTACATAAGTTGCTGGGAGGGTCTAGATCTACGACACCTTCCGATGCTCTCGGTCAGCTAATTACAGTGCCCGAGACGCTCACTAGCAGCCACACAGAAGCTCAGATTAAGATGATGGAATTTTTTAATTAGAGCTTCGAACATAAACATTTTTCATGGTAGACCGAAATGATGTGGGCCGGATCATGATGCATCGATATTTCGGTGGTAGCTACACTTTTTATGTACGAGAGCTTTGAAAGCCTAATGAAACTTTCATCCTACTACCCGTACCTTACAGCAATGATGGATGGATTTATATTAAAGAGCATACCCTTGCAACGGAGAACATCCGAGTCGGCCATGTAAGGGCTGCATGGCGCCATCCGCGCTACCCCACCCGCCTATACTTCGCGCATAAACCAAAAGAATGCCGATCTAAGCTCAGTTATTGAAAACCAATATTTTTACACATAAAAGCTTTACTTTCTTGCGTGAAACCTCTCGTACAGTTATAGTATTTTAACACTGTCGACAGATGTGCAAATTTCATTCTTTCCTACGCTTGTTATCTAGAGAACTCAAGTTTTCACCAATAATTTCCATATATAAATAACCGAATCTTGCTGGAGTCTTCGTTTCTTGATCGATATTTTATATTCACAGCATCATTTCTTATGAGATAAGAACACTTTGAGATTGTCACTGGAGGTGGATTCCAATTCGATTGTTGACCGAATCAACCTCCACATCTCAACTGCTTCGTTCCCATAACTGCAGTTGTGTCTTCAGTGTTCTAACTTCAGTGGTCACGGTTACTTATGTGTAGCAGCACCGAGTCAAAGCTCAATTTATATTAATAATTTAATAGCAAGCGAACTAAGGTATAAGCATATCAGCTGGCGTATCTACCTGAGGTAAGTCAAGTTACAGTCTCGCATAACTAAGTTTCAGATTAATTAGGAAGAACCGCTAAATCATGCCAAGAACGCTCCAGGATATCGAAAACATTATTTCAATAAAATCATGTAGCAGTGTAATATATAAATATGTTTGCTGCACATCTATAAGCATGAGTCTGGGAACAATGAAACAGTGTCAATTGTAATAAAGAATAAGGCATGGAACATAAACAATGATGATCATAAAATACATGGAAAGGTGGAAAGAGCGTAGACGACCAAACTTATCATGGCATTGGATCTTCTCATTTATTATAATATTTTATATCGTATGGAGACTCGTTTTCTTCTTCAAGCATGCCGAGAGACCATCACGCCATTTGCATATGGTATGGTAAGTTTTATGATATTAGTATTACCTTCGCAGCAGCAAGCACAATAGCCAGTATGAAGGATCGGTATAGCTCTTACGCGGCTTCAGTCTTTGTTACTAGTTACCTGAAAATCGTCATGCTGGTCATACGATACGATTGCACTTCCATTGATTTCAAAGAAAATCACTGGAAAGAATTGTCCCGAATTGCGCGGTCCAGTCTTTCAAGGCAGGAATTCTCCTATCCTCGAAACTAACTGGATATATTATTATTATTAGAAGAAGTATTATTATAATATAACTTGTTATGATAATTATAGAAGAGTATGAATCTTCGGTTGAATTCATACATGCTCATTTATTTCTTAAATCAAATAAATTACCCTCTGATAAAAAAGTAATGCTTGTACGTAGATTCAAAGAAAGGGCAGTGACGTCAAAGCATTTGTTTTGACAATTAACATTGATTTAAATAATTACATCGAATGAGCATAACTTGTTGCAGCGATCATTAAACATCTAGGAGAACGATTTGTTGTAAGATAGCTTATGTCTCATCAGTGTCAGAGGTCCCATGTTTTCGCTTGAAGACTCTATGAGAAGAATAAATACAATAGATGGTTTGATATCGTAATTGATTGGACCCAGTTCTCATCAAAGGAGCCGGTAACGCATCGTTCATAATATCATTTCATATTTTCATCCAGTCTTTGCATTTAACGGCTCGAGTAGAACGCCGCTTAAAACACTATTTTGCCGTGATGTGACTTTTAAAAGAGATAATATATTTATATTACACTGTGGATGAGCTTGTATAAGTCTGAAGGACAGATAGTTTGAATTCTTTTCAATTTGCCGCCACAGCGACAGGACATGGATGGAAATATGTGAGCTTTTATTTGTGGCCGAGAGAAACATAAAATCGAGTGTAATAAAAAAAGCTGTGGTGAAGTAATGTCAAATAAAACAGAATCGTCATAAATCGATGAAATCATTACCATCTTGAAACTTTGCGTGCATACTCTTTTAAGGGCATATATTTTTATATCCTCATTAATTTAAAATATATTTAATATAAGACTCGGTAAGTTTCCTATAAGATACGACGGCAATAATTAAAGAAACATGGTAAACACTCCTAAACAATTCCTAAGATATGTTTTGGTTAAGGAAAATCAATTTCTTCTGCAATCACGGCGCCTCCACCCTGTTTCACAAAGTTTCCCGTACCTTGTTCTAGTTAGGGAATCAGTTCGGTTATTAAGGATCCTCATACCCCCTATCCAAGCAGAGGTCCAAGTCTTAAGACTTTTAGGGGTGGTATAAAATTGTTCTAAACGATCCGAAAGAAAACGTAGTGTATTAGGGGAGAGTGTGTATAGAATTGCTATCGGATCAAATTTTGATATTTTGAAAAAAGTAAACGGGTTGTGTGACGGGCTTTGTGTGATAACGCTATAAGTTCAATCGAAAAAGTATCCTACAGCAAACCTCACCACATCCTTCCCATATGCATTGTTTTTTTTTTCAGATTTTTTCGAGCAAATTTAGACTGCTAAAAGTCTTGAGAAGTAAGGGCCCAAAACGCCAGTTTTTGGTATGAAACAACCGCGGTCCATCGTTTTAGCCCTTGCAGTCGCTCAAGCCGACAAAGATCGAAAGACACGGCGATATATCGGCGGCAAGAAAAACGGTAGAAATTAGGAATGACGTAAAAAACAGAAGGTAGTGAATTGGACATTTAATTGCTGAAATCCCGCTAGTAGCTTCTAACTTTTGTTTAGCCAATTTTTCTAATATACTGTCACATTTCTTCACATGATAGTTGATACTACGCAATGATCTCAAGCAAGGCACATGTATGTTGCTACGAACGTCTGCTACGCTTACACCGAGCATTTCTTCACATGATACTACGCAATGATCTCAAGCAAGGCACATGTATGTTGCTACGAACGTCTGCTACGCTTACACCGAGCATTTCTTCACATGATACTACGCTATGATCTCAAGCAAGGCACATGTATGTTGCTACGCAATGATCTCAAGCAAGGCACATGTATGTTGCTACGAACGTCTGCTACGCTTGCACCGAGCATTTCTTCACATGATACTACGCAATGATCTCAAGCAAGGCACATGTATGTTGCTACGAACGTCTGCTACGCTTACACCGAGCATTTCTTCACATGATACTACGCTATGATCTCAAGCAAGGCACATGTATGTTGCTACGAACGTCTGCTACGCTTACACCGAGCATTTCTTCACATGATACTACGCAATGATCTCAAGCAAGGCACATGTATGTTGCTACGAACGTCTGCTACGCTTACACCGAGCATTTCTTCACATGATACTACGCAATGATCTCAAGCAAGGCACATGTATGTTGCTACGAACGTCTGCTACGCTTACACCGAGCATTTCTTCACATGATACTACGCAATGATCTCAAGCAAGGCACATGTATGTTGCTACGAACGTCTGCTACGCTTACACCGAGCATTTCTTCACATGATACTACGCAATGATCTCAAGCAAGGCACATGTATGTTGCTACGAACGTCTGCTACGCTTACACCGAGCATTTCTTCACATGATACTACGCAATGATCTCAAGCAAGGCACATGTATGTTGCTACGAACGTCTGCTACGCTTACACCGAGCATTTCTTCACATGATACTACGCAATGATCTCAAGCAAGGCACATGTATGTTGCTACGAACGTCTGCTACGCTTACACCGAGCATTTCTTCACATGATACTACGCAATGATCTCAAGCAAGGCACATGTATGTTGCTACGAACGTCTGCTACGCTTACACCGAGCATTTCTTCACATGATACTACGCAATGATCTCAAGCAAGGCACATGTATGTTGCTACGAACGTCTGCTACGCTTACACCGAGCATTTCTTCACATGATACTACGCAATGATCTCAAGCAAGGCACATGTATGTTGCTACGAACGTCTGCTACGCTTACACCGAGCATTTCTTCACATGATACTACGCAATGATCTCAAGCAAGGCACATGTATGTTGCTACGAACGTCTGCTACGCTTACACCGAGCATTTCTTCACATGATACTACGCAATGATCTCAAGCAAGGCACATGTATGTTGCTACGAACGTCTGCTACGCTTACACCGAGCATTTCTTCACATGATACTACGCAATGATCTCAAGCAAGGCACATGTATGTTGCTACGAACGTCTGCTACGCTTACACCGAGCATTTCTTCACATGATACTACGCAATGATCTCAAGCAAGGCACATGTATGTTGCTACGAACGTCTGCTACGCTTACACCGAGCATTTCTTCACATGATACTACGCAATGATCTCAAGCAAGGCACATGTATGTTGCTACGAACGTCTGCTACGCTTACACCGAGCATTTCTTCACATGATACTACGCAATGATCTCAAGCAAGGCACATGTATGTTGCTACGAACGTCTGCTACGCTTACACCGAGCATTTCTTCACATGATACTACGCAATGATCTCAAGCAAGGCACATGTATGTTGCTACGAACGTCTGCTACGCTTACACCGAGCATTTCTTCACATGATACTACGCAATGATCTCAAGCAAGGCACATGTATGTTGCTACGAACGTCTGCTACGCTTACACCGAGCATTTCTTCACATGATACTACGCAATGATCTCAAGCAAGGCACATGTATGTTGCTACGAACGTCTGCTACGCTTACACCGAGCATTTCTTCTAAGATGGTTCAAATACACGCAAAACGACCGTTTAAAAGAGGCATCGATTTGAATTTTTGGAAATATTCCAATGCTGTCTATAAAACTAACTTTTAACACATACCGATTGATTTCTTTTATGGCTGCTTTATTGATATTGGTCGCAGAATGCAGACAGCAATTATCACTAAATTTTTGCCGCATTACACTGGCTCGAAAATAAAAATAAAAATGGGGTCTTTTGCTGCAAACTAAAAGTCTCTAAAGTCGGTAATTCACGGGCGACAAGTGTGATTCAACATCAGTAAAAATCAGCTTTTAAAATCGTATCTAATTGAATCTAATCGAATCTAATCGAATCAATAAAATGACAAAAAAATGTGAAATGAAAAGTTTTTTTATTTGGTGGTTTGATGTCATGCATAAAGCGTTAAGCGTCATTCACAAAACAATTGCACGATAACACTGATATTAAATTCTCCTGGATTCTGAATTCGATAAGCGTGTTTCAATGTCTTATCAATGTGAAGATAACAGGATAAATAGTTTAAAGGAATCTTAACGCTCTCAGAACAATAGTGCTGTTCAGCCAAATCTTTAAGTCACCAATGTGGATATCAATTCTCTCTGTTACGACCTTACTTTCTTCAAGATTATGGCCCATATTGTTTGCTATTCGTACGCTTTCTGATACACTATTTCTTTGCTTGTAACGCGCGTAGATGCTAAAATATGAAGTTTTAGTATATTGCGCCCCTAGGAGGTAAGGAGAGGCTGCTGTTTGAAGAAGACCAATGGAAAATCCCCCTTTTTTGCCAATTTTACGAGTTAGGCAACGCAAAACGCATGGGGTTATTCGCAATCTTACATTGGCGGAGGGCCAGTGCCAATATTATAACTGAGTATCGACGTATTTCATATTAAATATTTTGTTGGTGTCAGACCTTCTTTTTTTATTACATCGTTCGTCATTGGTACGAAACACGTGGGAAATCCGGCGTGTTAGGCCGTTTTATATTTTAGCAGTCAGTAGTCAGTATATTTCATCCGGGGCATTTGAAGATGAGAAATCCAGTTCAGGAGGAGGACAACGAGTCCAGGAAGAGGACAACGAACCAGGCAGGGGATAAGGACGAAGAGCAAGAAGTGGCGTCGGGATTTTAGTAGTTGTCGTGTTAAAACGGTTGGCTTGTGTATCGACAACACACCAGAGCTTTCACACAGAATAATTAGCAGTTTTGGCAGGCAGGCAAGTATGGAAAGCTAATCATGAATCAAATTTTGAGAGTACATTGCGCTTCGAGAATGATTGACTCATCTGATCCTTCCAGACTCCAGCATCTTCAGTGCCTCACCCCTGCCATCACTCTGGAGTCTGATGTAAAGCATAAAGCATAAAGCATAAAGTATAAAGCTGCAAAGCCTAAAGTTTTGAAATTGGCACCGTTCCCTTTGGCACAAGAAGCTTTCCGTTCCTACATGCATGCTATTTTAATGGGATTTTTTTTACCGAAAATGAACTAGTATATTGAATGGAAAGAAAAGATTGTGTATTTGAAGTTTAAATGATACCGCGCTGGTATTCTAGGACCCACTGGCTTGAGCTGTGTCATTGAAAACTGAATTCTTTGCGTGAGATATTGACTAAATCTGAATAAAAACAGTCTCTAAAGTTCTAATGATAAAATATAGCGCATTAGTAACCAAATAAGTAATAAGTATGCGAATACAGATTAAATGGGAAGTTTTTGCTGCGTTAGGCCATGACCACACTGGAGTAAATCATCAAAAGTTCCCTCTTTACCTTTTTCTTATAGCGCCGCAAAAATATTCAGCAGCCTTGGTTTCAATAAATATGCAGGAAGTAAAACCTCGAAGAAACTCCCGGAAAATCGAGGAAATAGCATAATATAAAGTTCTGCTAGACAAAATGTTCTAAAAACAAGTAACTTTTTGGGGGTGTTATTTATTGTATTTGTTGGTTGTCCCATCCAGTACTTCTACGAGGGTTGTCGACACGTCAAAAGTATTGGTGATAACTAGAATATTTCCCGGGGTTTTCTTTGCACACCTCCTCCTTGTTAGTCACCAGAACCCGAGAAGTTGCCAGAACGTGGAGACGAAACTTTTCACTTTGCTGACATCACAGCGTTTCATCTTCATGCTTGAGTGGAACAGTTTTACTATTTTTGCATCCTATTATTATATTTTGTTTTCTCGTAGAATTGAGAGGGAATTCGCACAAATAACATTTATATGTGTTTATATGTGTAAAATGTTTTTTACCCTTCATTTCTTCCCAGCAAACGCATTTGATTATCACCGATCATCTATAAACAATGAACACCAATCCTCCCTCTTTTTTATATCTATAATTACCATTTACCAATCAATTAGAGTTATTTTATCCTATCCGTGACTTAAGGCACTCATGAATATAAGCACGGTAAGTAATTGCAAGAGGACGTGTTTCTAAGTTGGGTGGGTGTCCAACTGCAAAGACTAGTCCGAGAGCATTAAACACAATCGCCTGCAAGTCCGTCCCGACGCGAAATAATAACCAACGAAATAAATTCCACGTTTAATATGATCCGTTGTTTCTCTCCCGTTGTAGTTGTTGTACTTGTTTGTCGCTGTATTTTCTGGTACAAATACATTGCTCATCATCATAAGATTTGTAAATCCAAGAATTGTTCGCAGCAAAACAAGTAAGTGAGACGATATTATAAAACGAGAGAGCCAGAGCGAGAGCGAGAGCGAGAGGCTACTGACCCTGGCTTTCACAAGGTTAAATACGTAGTTCACAATTTTTCTTCATACCGGAGGGCAAGCATGCAGTAACGTGGGTATCATACCTACGTGGATCCTTCTCATCTCTAGGTCTTCCCCATTACCGGCTCTCCTTTGCTCTATGGTTACACTAATGCAGCATCACATGATCACATCCCAATGCAAAGGGTTACATTGTTAGACAGCAATAATTGCCAGCTAGGTTCTCACAGTCACGTGCTTTACTTGGTCAAAGATGAGTAGAGAGGCTGTGCAGAAGGAGGAAGGACCATAAGAAGAACGGGACGAAACGAGACGAGTTAGTAACGCTCGCGCTCGCCCCCTAGAATCAATCGGCATGCATTTGATAGCACCACTAAAACCTCCTCACTTGATCGACTCGCACAAAATAGATCTCTACTCTTCCGAGATATTTTTTTCTCGTTCAGAATTGAGATGAGCTGCTCTATGTTAACCCGTTTGCCCCCAGAACATGGTAAATTCTCGTGGTAAGCATTATTCATGGACGTGGCGTGAGTCGCACCGGAATGCAAATGCAATGCTCGCAAATCTGTGTTATGCCCCCCAAAAGCCAGGGTATCCTTCGTTTACTCTCCCAGACCCACGAAGCGCAGGCTAGCACACAAACTTCGCTCAGCGCTCAGCGCTCAGCGCTCAGCTCTCAGCGCTCAACTCTCAGCGTACGTATGCGAACTTCAAACACATCAGAGGGGCATACAGCAGAAAGTTAATGCTAAGTTAATCTTGTGCCAACCATGCTTAATAATGAGGACCGCACCAGTGGTAATGATGCAAACACAGTTCCACCGCAAAACTCGAGTAAAATGGCAAACAAGCGGTTCCCTTCAATCCGTCTGTTATAGTTACTTAGCATTCGGAAAAGTAGGCAAGAAAATTTCTCACGAAAGTCTTGACGGTGGATGGGGAACAAGTCGATTTGTGTTTGTAGAGGGCTGTCAATGTGGACGTATACCCTTGAAGATGGCGGGGGCGTGGGATGGAGGGCGTTCCTACGTTCCTATACGTTCCGACGTTGCAGGCCAGCTGCTGGCATCGCAAGAATCAGCCTCAGGATGAGATAATGTTATCACTCTCATGCAAAGTAAGTGAAAGTCGAAAGCAAGGGGAGTGGTTGGTTAAGCCTTTGGTTAAACCATTGGTTAAATCTTGCAGCATGCAGGTCACATATTTGTGAAATATGAGTATTCAATTGAAATGGTAAAAAGGACAGCGCAATGCAAGTAAAGCTGACCACAAGTAGATCATGTGCCATCTAGATGAAATCCAATGCTGGGACTCGAAGTCAGTTTTTGTACGTTTTTGGAGAAGGCTGACGTCCAACCACATTGCATCACAAACCGCAAACGGGAATGTCAATCTGATATCTGTCTGTGTAATTATTTGACTCCCCGCCCTTCCACCACCCTAACCACTCCATCCGCGAGATGTAAAACTTATGTTTCAGCCAAATTGTGTTTCGTCTGACTTTTGAAAGACTTTTCAGTTGCGATGCTGTACATAGCCATCCTGGACCACCATGGTTTGGAAGGGAACTAGAGAAGATGGATCTCTTTGCTCTCCGTCGCAGCGTTTTTAGCCCAGTCCATTAGTAATCTTGAATAATTTCGGCGAAATAATTATATCGTTAGGAAAGAATTGAGTGCTCAAGCTTTTGTTTTCGAGTGATCTTTCACATTTTCACTCAGAACCAGTGAAATTCTCTAGCCCAGAAAATATTATACATGTATGTTAATACAAGTAAATAAGAGCCAGATATGAAAATGCAAATAAAATTCTAATATGTATTCGGAAGAGCAAATGGGGCTGGAGTGTGCTGGCTGCTGGGTTGTTGTACATGGATGTGCCTTTGGTCGAGGGTCGGAATGCTTTTGATTTCATTTCCAGAAAGCCACCCCGCTGCGGTTTGGTATCGTTCCGGGAAACGGAAATCACTTTATCTCTTACAAATACATTTTTGTGTAATAGTTCAGGCGATAGCATCGGAAAGGCGTGACACTAGATGCGAGAACCATACGAAATCTGAGCACGCAGAGCGCATCTTGATATTTTTACACGACAAACAGCATGGATAAATAGCTGACTTATTGATCTTTTCAGCTAGAAAGGAAATGTTTCGTTAAAAAGTATGAGTATGTGTTGCAGACGTCTTCTATAAGACGGTGAACGCGATGTAAGAAGGCGTGTACGAAAATCTAATTTTCCATGAGAGGGTACTCTTTTTTTGGATCGCGCACAGTACGTTATCCCACATCTGCCCTAATTGGGAGCCCCTTTACCCCCCACCCCCCCCCCCCCCCAACCCCAACAACATTTTACTTTCACGGTGGGCAGGCCATAATCAGAGCCCAGAGCACATGGAATGGTTCATCCATTAGTAACTCGATACGTAAATGCACTTTGATGCAGCTAACACTTGAGCCATGCACATGTAAATTTGATTAGTACTGAAAACGAATAGGTAGGTACAGGTAATTTTCTAAATTGAAAATTATCTGCATGCCGTCTTATTTCTGTCGTCCTTCTCGATTTGTTTCTTTTTCTGTACGATTAAAGTTGGGTTCTCGTGGATGTGCCTTACGAGTTACGGTGGTTGATCCTGTACGGTCCTATTGAAGGCCAACAAATGGCAGTACCAATCATGCACATTTTCTTGGTACGTGACACCCGGGTCAGGACATCGGTGTGGAAATGCCTGCAGAGCAGGGTGCAAAAAGGGCATGCAAGATATTTTAAAATGACATGAAAGCAGTCACAGAAAGGTTAACGTAGAAAAGGTATAGGTTTTGCTCCCAGCTTCGTTTCCTTTATATCTTGTTGTCCGTTTTGAAAATGGTGGCACGAAATTTGTGTGACAATACTAGCAATAAACTTGCCAGTGATGTATTGAATAAAAATGAAATCGACTACGAAATCAAACCTTCATCGATAATAATATTTGATTCATAACATTGAATACATCAAACTCTGTGAACATATATGTTTAAAAAATGGATGACACACGTAAAAAGTATTTACAATTGTTGGAAAAGTGAAATTGTGTGACGAGACGATTGAGAAGTCGTGCACGTCCTAATACTGCGGGAATGAGTTGTACGCAAATTGACAGTCTTTTACTGCGGTTTAGCCTCTGCGCCCTATCAGCACGGGTGCGAGTTAACTGTAGACAGCGACACCCATTAGCAAAGCCTTGGAGGGATTGACATCCTCATCGCAAACCAGCGCAAGGCAGCCCACAAATTCACATGAGAAAAGCCGTGTGAACGAGGAAAATGATACCTAGATTTTCCGTTAGGCGTTGACCCTTGCATGTCAAGCGCAAATGAGAAACAAGCAATTGCGAGTAATTTGCAGTTGTATTACCTTCGGCATTCGTCAAAGCCTAGAACACGGCATAGTTTAGAGTCAATGTGACGAGGAAATTAGGAATAACAAGCGGATAGATTCGATAGGAAAAGTGTCTGAAATGTTCGAGTGATTTAGTGATAAGTCGACCCCAACTGAAGGTACACGAGATCATATACCGATGTATCTTTAGTTCAATCAAACTATGGAGTCACCAATGTCAGTAACGTGCCTCTGTGATTAGTTTGGAACATTACTTTCTGCAATTCGTGTTAAACTCTATTCAAAGTTAGCCTAATTTACAAAACGGAGTAATTCAGTATCACGATTTGAGAAAACCTCAACTTAAACACTTATTTAATCATTGATTCATGCTAGACACGGCATAACAAGAACTAGTACCAACTGTGAATTTAGAGCACATCGAAGTTACTGCAGCAGTACCACTCAATTCTTTGTTGGATTGAAGAAAATCGGTTCCAATTTAACGTAGTTCTATACTTTGTAGTTTATAGTATGAGTAGAATTTGCGAGAGTGTTGCAATGTTTGACAGTTAAATTACTCTGTCAAGTTGAAATGATTGTCTGAAAGTAATCGAGAGGATTTTATTCGGAAATTAATTAGTAATGTTCGCTAAACAACAGTGTACTTGAATCGGTCTGTCCCGGTAGGTCAAAGCTTATACATTGCTGGTCGATATTTGCAAATATAAAAGCTTTACTGGCACAATTCAAAATATATCAGCACTATCACATCCAATTTCAGGTCAACCCCACATACCCAAGAGGCAAGTAAGTTGGACGGGGTACCGTCAAACCCTATGACCCTTTACATTAGTGAGCCATTATTGAATAATCTTTCACGATCTCTCATTTGAACACTGATCGACATTAATAAAATATAACATGCTTCCAGACTTGCTTAGCAGAAGCTGCACTGATAAATCTTCCAGCTCCCAGTCCAAATTAATTATTAATGTATTAGATAAGTGATCAGATTGACTTGTTAAACGTAAAGGTTTGAAACGTTTAAAGTTCAGTCGAAGTAAAAGTGAGCTAAGGCTTTTAGATTGAGAAGATTGCGAGTATAAAGTGGATGGGGTTTCGCGATAGGGTTGATGTGATCTCTTATACATACTTACCTACTCTCTGCATGGCAAGAGAGACAGAGAGATAGGAGAGAAAGGTGGAGAGACCCTTCTCGATGCTAATGTAGTCAAAATTCAGCCAGATTTAGTGAGTGAAGAAATCGTGTGCTTCCGACTTTTGGCAGTGTACGAAGCTATTTAAATGATCCATTTGTCTATTACTATGCTAATATTGCGGTAGACAATTAGAGAATGGTTTTTACAGCATATTTAAAGGTATCCCACGCATAGAATATGGATACTAAATTATGCGAGAAGCTATTGTGTCAATTGGTTACCATGCATGCACTCGGATCCCCTAATTTTTTAAGTACAATACATGAAACATTTCGAAACAATATCTCTACCGTGAATTTGTATTTGTGATCATTCCGCGCGTCAACCTGTATTTGCACTAGAAGAAAACTGCATTTGATGGACAGTTTTAATGTGTACTTTATGTAAGTCGATACCCTTTTCGCTAAGCAAAAAAAAATGATACGGTGGCCATCCACTTATTCTTTAACTTACTAATCATGCAGATGCTTCACTTTTAGCCAAATACTTTTTTCAACGCGAGTTACTTTCGCGGCGCCTCAATCGAGAATGCAGTTGATCCACACTCCAGACGAGACGCTCAGTTCTCGGTTCATCTACCTCGAAATTTATAAGGTGCGATGAATCTTAACCATCCAGCTACAGCTACTAAGACGCTGCTGGCATAAGATACTGCCATTAGTCGCGCACTCGTCTTGGTTCCATCTCCTTTCATCTTTAGACGTACCGATACTCGACCTGGTAGGTTTTTCCAAACATCATCCTCAATATTGAAAGGTATTACAAATTAAACTGAATCGAAAATGCGTGTGTTTCTGAACAAACAGGTCTGGATGAAAAGAGTCCACTGATGTTATATCAAAAGATAAATAAAACATCGCAGGTAACAATAGTGTAGATAAAAGAAGACGTCACGGAACGACTGGCAAGTGCATGATTTCCTGTCCAGCAGCTTCACTCTTGAGCTACCAGCGCACGCAAAGTAATGCATCTATTGAAGTGATTTGAATATCCGCATTGTCTCCCGAATACTTACCGCACTTCAAGTTCGAAAATAAACAATAGCGTAAGCGAGCGTGAGTTGTATTCAAGATTCTATGCATGTGTCACTTCGTATAATATAGTGTCAAGAAAGCCAGCCATCGCATTTGTCTTCAATGTGATTGTGACCACAGCTTCAATTCTCGCGGCATGCTCCATCGCAAAAGTTATACTTCATTCACGAGTTTTATTCTCTTATTTCACGACCATTTCTCTAACAGATAGATTTTTAGAGCAATTCCTGAGAATTTATTGTGTGGCTGGCTGTGAGCTAGGATCCGTCATAAGGCGACTACTATCATGTCACGGCTGTGATGCTCACTGTATGATGCCACCGAACAAGCTGCAACTGCTAGCGTCGTTAGTCCAACCACGTTCCGCGGCAGAGGAACGCAGAAGACCCTGACTCGACCTATGCCATGTCCTTGAAATCGACTCATTTTTATTTGACCATTTATTTCAACTTCTACTCCATAAAATAGCAAGAAGAGAGACAAACATGGCCTAAGTAGTGTATCCAATGACTTAAAGAGGCTACCAATAAAGAAGTCCACTATCAATTTAGAAGCATCAGCAAGGGTAGATTGAACAGTGAAAGAATGCTGGGCTATGCATGGACTCGGCCCAGGCTTATAAGACACAAGCTGCAGGCGATACGCAACTCACAGCTGATCTGATATCATCACCCAGATAGCGCTCCTATTACATCACTTCACTTCCACTCAACTGGCGCTCGCCTCATCATCATCAACTTCTTTCTACTAATTGGCATAATTAACAAGTGATTGGAAGGAATAATAATCAGATGATTAATTCAAAGTCAAGTCATTAAATTACAAAATAAAAATGAAAAGATATGAACGCGTTCTTTTTAATTTGCCAGTGATCCAATCAGCGTAATCTGCGAAGCACGTCATCTAATCAGAATCACTTGGTTTTTACAATGGGCTGAATTTTCAATTGCACTCAATGCTAGTACTGGGAGTGGGAATGAAATGTCACTTACAGTGCATCAACCTGATTCTGATATGTCACAACATAATGCATGTGGAAGCATGAATTCATAGCAATCAATTGTACCGAGTCCCTACAAATCGCTATTTATCCTCCCACCATATTCCCGCATTAAAAGACCGGTGGTGCACTGTACCGGCGCACGGAGAAAAGTGGGCACTTCAGGGAGGGCATTGAAAGATATATAGTCTACGCAGATCAATTGTCCGCTGGAGGCAATACAATAACTGCACAGAAGCTACAGTTTGCTGATCCTCGCTTATTCTTTCAGATAATTAAAAAAAAAACTCAGGCGTATTGTTTGGATAAATACAAAATTATGATAAATTTATGTAGATTGCCGTTTTGATTGTCTCGTAGCAGGGCACGGCGG
The DNA here is from genome assembly GCA_947568835.1 of Protonemura montana. Classification (NCBI taxonomy): domain Eukaryota; kingdom Metazoa; phylum Arthropoda; class Insecta; order Plecoptera; family Nemouridae; genus Protonemura; species Protonemura montana. Next base: position 696,390 of record OX387604.1, on the reverse strand, counting down.
TAGCAGAGCAATTATGGTGATACATATATTACAAATTACAATAATATGCAAAGACTTTTTGGTGAAATTCGATTTTTGATAATGGCGGGGAAGAAAATGGTCTCCCATCATTCTTGTCACGCATGCTCATCTTTATAAATGGTACGAGTTTGTGGAACGTTGCCTCATTTCTTATGCAGCCTTTTTTTTAAGGTTTCATGGTATCGGGAAAATTATTTTAGATAACGCAAGCACAACGCCAAATGGTTCCTAAAATGTTCTTAAAGGAAGAGGAACCTCCAGCTGCGTCCCAGAGTATTTCGAAATAATTTAGATAAATCCTCTTACCCCAATGAGTACCAATGCTGTCATATCGTGAAGATGGTTACATTTGAAATGTATGTAATGCCAAGTTTTAGCTCAAGTCTTGTGTTAATAAGTAATGACCGAAAATATGACAGGTGACAAATCCCACCAAACTTTCAGTATCTTTCCATTAGCAAGAACACTGTTGTTAAGAGGTTTTCGATGTCAATTAGAACGTTTTATGGTTCGCTGGAATGCCGACCCTGTAAGGGCAAATATCGCACAATGATATTCTGATCCGAATCCTGCACAAGTTTTGAACAACCATTCACTTCCGTTATCGAGTAGTGTTTTCAATAGAATAATGCAACATTTCAGTTTAGAATATTTTCTTCACCACATGAATAAATAACGAAAATGAACGGCGCACTCAGATTTGCGGAAGTCGAGAGAAGAGGAATTTCAACGGCAGAAACTATAGGGCATGTATAGGTATAGAGAGGGTGGGTTAAGTTGGAGCAAGTTTCTACAGAACAAGTAATGAACGAGAAACTACAAAAGGTGGACAATAAGAAAACTAGTCCAAAATTCCTCTCGAGGCGTTGTCAAATGAGAAGTTTTCAGTTACAAGCAAACGTATCGAAACAAAATAGTACTTACTCGCATAGAAATGAAGATGCTTCGCTATTGCTACTAGCTAGTATTGGCAAAACATGAATGTCTTGCGGTTAATAAGGAACTGCTCTTCTATAGACACTTAACTGTTCGTAAGAGGTGAACATACGAGCAACAAGATGACAAATGCAAAATAACCACAGGCTGTCATAAAATGTGAAATTTCACCACTACCTTCTCATTTTGACGCGTTTTTCGTTAGACTTGAGATTGACAAAATGGTTGCGTGCACTTGATGCCGACACAGGCTTTTCTTAGCTATATAAGGCTCAGAGGGGCGGTTAAGACGGTGCGTAGAGTTTGCGTAGCGTTGGTGGGCACGCAGATATCTTTGGGGAATAGTTCATCCCCAAAACTCTTTCCCGTTCCCATCAGCCATCCATCGAGCGGAGGCTTACAGTCTTACATGGTATTATGGTCTTACCGTCTTACTAGCACATCGTCAGTCAGACGAAATTTGCATCTCTCTTCAAACAATCTAACTTGGAACAACACGTTCATTTAAAAATAGGTAGATTTAGAAATATCCTGCAGGATGATAAGAAAACTTTCACACCGGTGAACATTAATAATTTTTTGAAAACAAAGGGCGTCCGTTTTTGACAGAGAGAAATGGGCAAAAGAATACTGTATCTATCCACATGTTGAATGGGTGAGACTGTGGCAATTATTCTGATGATGCACAGAAATCTTTTGGGTCGGACGCGGAGCGGGCACGGACCCCAGCACAAGACACGGCCAGGCACTGAGATATGTCGGAGAAGAAAGAAAGAACTTTCCCAGATGACGGGAGAGGAATCAGATAATCAGATTTTTGAAGATAAGTTAAAAGGATTGGATTCTTTTCATCTTATCATCTTTGAGTCTCATATCTGATGGAGCATACCCGTCCTATCGAACTGTATGAGGATATATAGGAGCAGTTAGTGGAAAAGCGTCCTTTGCTTGGTAATTTCAAAAGGAGAAACTGAGGATCCATTTTCAAAGCTGCGGATCGATGGGTACGGATTGGTTTGGTTTTTTTCCGGACGCTGCGTATCGAATACTCATTGATGGAGTTAGTCACTCTGCTGGCCTAAAGCCGATCCGAGACACACAAACCCTCGGGGTACGCGTGTGCGTGTGCGTGTGCGTGTGCGTGTGTGCACGGGCATGCCTGTACCTTCAAGACGCCCGGGCTTCGAGCAAGTCGCCAAGTTTACCGTAAGTTGAAACCATGCCGAGCCTGTTCCATCCGTGCACCCCCGCCACAAGTGTTCTCTACAATTCAGTCAAGTACTGATGAAAGAAATCGAATAGACGGCGAGCAGGAACTCCTAGTTCGTTAGAATGTTACGCACGATGGAATTCTTGCATGTACCCATACGAGATCATTGTTAATGCAATTTGGTATGTAGGTATATTATTGTTCGGTTTTTGTTTCTTTTTTAGTCTGCTCTCGAAAGTCGGTTTAAAATTCCGAGAGTGTATAAAAAACAGCTTGCGAGGCAGCCGTCCCTTCATGAACCGAAAATGCTATTAGTTAAGTATTATACGAAGTCCAGAATAGGCTGTATAATACACAGCTCGAGGGGCAACATTATTCTGGATGTCAATTATGAGGCTAGAATGTCGAAATATTTTGATTCGAGTCATCCATTGTTCTCTTTTACATCCTTATTCTTGCAGGCAAGTTTTTTTTTGCTTTCAGCTTTAGGTTTTCTAGTACCATACGTGTGAGTGAAAATAATCAAGTATTTTCCCGAACCTTGTTAAAATTTCTTTAGTCAAACGCGAACACAATGAGAGGCAATGAATTTTACGGCGGGTTCGTAATATTTCCTTGACAGTTGGTAAATGAGAATTTGTCACCTCGCCGCGCGGGCAGCATCATCATTGACTGATTGAACAGCGCCCAGGGAAACCACGAACGTTCGACGGCGACGGCGACGGCGAGGGAAGAACAAGGGGATCAGAAATCGTGCGGGAAATCACCATTGAAGATGACGACGTCGCTCTCAGAGTCACCCAGCGCTGCGCGCGTAAATTTGGTCCGCTCGACTCAACCCAACAAAATGTTCGCGTCATGCCACTTAATGATGGCGTACGTTATTAATATCCATGCATTATGAACATTGATCAACGATCAACCCAGGAATTCACTGATGAAATGACGGGTTATCCTGTCGAGTGCCCCGGCCACGAAAGCAAAACACCCAACACCGATGGGAGCGCAGCATTATTATTTCAGCTTTCCAGAGACGCGAGACATCCTAGTTAAGCTTAGATCTAGAACAAGCTTATCGTCAACTCTCGTATGAAGCGAAATGCAAATTTGTAGTTTTTCTGTTGTCGGGTAGCTTATATGATGTGGATGTGGATGTGGATCTAAGGAAGATTAGCTTGTCGTTGTCGTGAGTATCTTTAGGATATAGTAACGGCAGTTTGGGTTTGGAGTTGACGCAGCTTCATTCGCATCGTGCAGAGCGCAAGAACGGGCTGGAACGGGCTGGAACGGGCCAGCAACGACACACTAGGAAGACGCAGCATCCGCTCACACTTATTGCATGGCCAAGTTTCGATTATGAAAGCCTCAGGTGGGAGTTTCCTGGCTAGCTTTGTCTTGCCGATGCCAGTGGAATGGCCAACTCTAAGGAAACAAGCAAGTTCACTTTAAATATACCTACATCAGTCGCCTTCGCCACACCGGCCGTAGCCATGCCCTAACAAGCTCCAACTACAAACTTCCAAGTCCCAAAGAAAACTTTAGTATGCTTTCGGGTTCTCGGATTCGTTCTGGGAGAAGGGAGAAGTATTCAAGAGCACGCATCTTATCAATGTGAATGGGAAAGGGAATGAGGATGGGAATAACAGCCGCAACCCATCATGTAGAGTCAAAACAAAGCATGTGGAGGGGGAGGGATGTGTCGCGGATGAGTCGGTGGAACTTGGGAGCAATTAACAACTCGTCTAGTTGCATGAAGAGAGGTTCAAACTTGTAATTGTAATTGCCATTGCCATTGAGGAGAATCGTAAGAGTGAGGTGAGAGAGATGGGTGGTAGTCTGATGGGGTACATGTCATCCCAAACCATAGACAGCAGATGCTAGCGACTTGCGACTTGCGACTTGCGACTTACGACTTACGACTCTCGATCGCGGGCGAGCATGTGGAGGAGCTGTTACTGCTAGTGAGAAGCGGTAGAAGGCTAGGCCTGAAGCGGCAGAACTAGAAATATGTTCCTGACGTGTACGACACAGACTGGAGACATTATTAAACCAACGTAACACAAACTTCGGTACAGCTGTAGTCACCTAAGCATGCAATGCATTCTTGTTTTTGTTGGTTCAAACCGAGTAAATGTACAATACTCTACAGGCTATAGGCTATAGGCTTTGTGGTGAGTAATAGTAGTGCTATTAGGGTTTCAATAGCTCGACATATGGCTGCCTTCTAGTCGAATGTGACCATTATTATAATGGAATATTATTATAATAGACTTTGTACGCTGTTGGAGACAAGAAATCGTGAAAGCACAATAAAGTAGATTTTTTAAGTATCAAAGTCGTTTTCATGCTGGGAATCAGCAAGAGACTGCTATATCAAATCTCATTTTAACATTTAACATGACTAAAGCGATGGGCTGAACACGAGATAACTCCGTTACTTCCAAAGGTATCGCGCAAGGTACGTATTGTAATATCGCAGTCTTCGTGGTAACAAAAATAAATTATTAATTTGCAAGTGGAAACTTAGTTAGAAGCTATATAGTTTCGTCTTGTTACTTGTATACCTTGCTACATTACCAACACCTAACTTACAAACTATAAACCGAGAAGTGTACAGCATAGGTATTGCTCTCTGTGGAGAGCTTGTGTACCCATCGAGACTTTCTGACTTGAGTTTGGCAAAATAGTTGAGCGACGATACGCAATGTTACTAGTCATAAGCCCCCTCTGAAGCCCCCTCTGAAGCCCCCTCTGAAGCCGCCGCCGCCGCCAAGATTAAACTAAGGTAAATGCTATGTGACAGAATATTATGCATTCTGCGTAAAACTGTAGTCTGACACTTTTAATATCGAGTCCTCAAAGAGTTTGCCGGTAAGTGCGTGAAATACCTGTCAGAAAGTTTCCGTGTGTCTACCGTACGCCTCAACGAACACTTTAGTCTTTGCAGGGTTTTTGGTTTTTCTGGCTGTTTCTGGTGTTTCCACCAGGGAGGTGAAACCAGCAAGCGAATGATGGAAAGTAAGCTAGATTGGAAAAATGTGCTACCGAACCGGGATACGAACCAGGGAAGTCCCAATTGCCGGTCGGGTGCTCCTGTCCACCTTAGTCTTTACTGCTAATACACACTCAACGCTACAACTTTAATTGCAAATTGAAAACTGAGCGATGAATTGACGATGACGATATAAATTACATGCATTCTTTGCATAGGTTTGAATGAACGAGATGACTCCGATGGAAAAAGATGAGAAGCCAAAGTGTTTGTTTGCTTTAGGGGAACGATTGTGATAAATACTTAAATCTCTGGGGCCAACAGGGCCAAGAGAGGGAGAGCCGCAATTTCGAGCCGAGAAAAGAAAGCAAGTCTCCAGAGGATAAGGTGTGAGTTCCAAAGAAACACAACTGCATTGGATGATAATATAACATTATTATTATCCTCTTAGGGATTGGGTGCTTGACTGTCGGCTCATGTGCTCAGAGGACAACTGTTTTTGACGCGTTTACGTACGTTAGGTAGAAACATAAAAATAAATTTGAATAAGATTATTACATCTAAAGAAATATCACGGAACTAAAATTATCACTTCCTCTTATAAATCAAGAGAAATTGTTATTTATATGATGACCAACTTGTTTATGATCGCCGTAGAATGCAAAGGGTGGACATTATATATACGAGACAGAGCTTTCTGTGCGCGACCCCCTCTTATTTCTGCCACATTAAAGGCACAATTAATGTTTATTTGCATCTGGCAAAGATTATTATACATTGCTTCATTTAGCTGGGGACGCCCAGGCTTGCAATAATTACTAGGGGTTGGAGCTGCAGTGAGTGTGTAGTCAGTTTAGTTGGCGCGTAACGCAATGCAGCCGGCGCCTCCACTGCCCCGAATGTCCTCGACGCAGGGCATATCAAGCAGGCGCGGCGAAATGCAAACACTTTTTTGCACAACTAAAACCAGCGCACTCGTCTCAATGATGAAAACACGTTGTAGAGAGCCGAAAAAAAATATACCAAGCAGTTGCCAGTCGCTACACACCTTGATACATTTCTTTTGAGGACCAAACGCCGCTCAGGTCGGGGGTTTTAGCTTGAGAGAACAGCGGGAGAGTTTCTTATGAAAATATCATAACCATTGTTAATTCTTGCACGGTGAAATAAAAAATTAGAGCTCACTTTGATGACAACTTTGAACTTTTGTGTAGTATCCAGTAAAAATAAAAAGCAATCGTTCTGTTTATTCGGTGAGCAAGAAACTTTGACAATCACAGTCAGGGAAACTTGCCGAGATATTGCTCTGTGCCCCATTTTAGCCTCGGTTCCCGTTCCCGAGTTAGCGTGCTGTCTTCCTCTTTCTCTCACACATTTCATATGTAATTCCGATAAAACTTGCCGACAAAGCTCTTTTGTCGGTGGTTTTACCTGAAAGCAGTCTTGTCGTCAGTTATATTAAATTAATAAACTACCTTGCCCGTGCAATTTAATATGTGTACCTTGATTAAACGTTTTTTTCTAACTTATTAATGGAAGCACATCTGAGTCTCGCTTCACACAGAGAACAGCTCGAAATTATTCATTTTTAAAACGTGGAAAAGTGTGAGGATCTTGTCCTCGTCACAATTCTCTCCGCAACGCGAAGACGGTTTTCTTGCCGTCAAGGAAAGGGTGTGATGGAGATGAATTTCAGTTTGGCCGTGCCAAGCCATAGACAGAGTCGAGATAACAATGGTTGAATTATTTTACATAGCACGTGACTATCTGAATACCAAGCCACCTGACGCGACTACAGTATGGGGTTAAGAGTTTCAATTAAGATTGTGTAGAACTGCGCCGAGGATGCTGCGCTGGCCCAATGCAGCACAACAAAGAACCTGAGGTGTATTGCATTCACTCAATATTCATTAGATAAAGAAAATCTAGAGGTCGATAGAGAAGACGATAACAATAGCAAGCAATGCCATTGAAACAGGCTTCGGCATCGAAGAGAAGATGGGACATGCAAGAAGCATCGTTTAGGCTTTAGAGTTTAGAGGGACTCCCTCCAATCTCTATACACTCTCTAAGTGTATGCCTATTTTCTTGATGGCGCATGGTTTTTGGTTCGAGTTCGAACGCGAACAGATACGTGCCGCATTAGATGCTTTGCCGAGAACGCGAGGAGGAGAAAACGAGGATAGGCCTAACTGAGCAAGTGCAATTTATCTTTCGCTGCAGAGGAGCGAGGGGTGTGTGTGTGTGGGCTGTGTGCTGTGTGCCGGGTGCCTTGTACCCTGCGCTTTACGTGCTACAAGATGGAGAGCCTTGGAATGATAGAATGGATGACCGCCTCAGCTGATGGTACACCAAACTTCGAGTCTCCCGTCACTAGCAGCAAATTGTGAAGAGATAGGTACCATTACTAACATTAACCAAAACCTAGCAAACGATGCAATCACACAGAAACACACACACACACTCTCTCTCTCTCACACACACACACGAAACGTGAACTTCTTGTATGCCACCGCGAAAGTTTTCGTGGCGGCATCGGTCACAACACGGCGCCTCTAGGTACCTCCCACCGTCCATACGATACACAACGCAATTCAAACGCAATATACATCGAAGCTCAAGCAATTTGTATCCTCTACGAGTAATGAAATCATGAAGTCGCGGAGATCAATTACCCGACGAAGCCAGTTAGCTACGAGAAAAGCGGTCAACAAGAATGCATGGCCTGACCAGTGGATACAGTCTGTGTGCATGTGTGTGGGAGTGTGAGTGTTATTTGTGTTCTCTGTTTGACATTCAAGCTGAGAGACGATTCGAGCGGTTTTCCACATTATACCTACACATAGCATCGTATAGACTATAGACTATAGACACACAGTCTGTGCACTGAGCGTACAGACCGGGCACAACCAGTTTTTGCCTTAGGAGAAGTAACCACGCAAGACGGTAGCTGGGAGTCAGCTGAATGCTACCGAAATACGTGTATAACGTGATTCACCGGTAACACATAGGCATAGGTAGCAGGTCGCTCACTGCCAATGCCTGGCTGGCTGGCTGGCTGGCTGGCTGGCGTGCTCGTCAAAGAAAATTACATCAGAAGTGATTTGACAGATGGGCCCAAGTCGGCAAGATAAATTGACGATACAGACCAAAGGAGTTGAGAGGAAATAAATCTCTTCGGATATGAATAAAAGTTTTGAGTTAGTAGTGGTTGCAAGCAAGTTTCCCGGCCGCGTGTTATAAATATTATTCGTATGGATGAACTTATTGAAAAATATAAAGAACTATATTGGTGTGATCACAATGAAACAATTCGGCATAGTTTATTAGATTATAAAGAACTATCGCCCGGCGAGCGACGTAGATATTCTTACAATTTCCCAAGGAACCTATTTTAAAAAGTCACTCAATCGAAACGAATCTAAAACTCACAGAAACTCAAGAGAACTGTATTTTACACTTCAACACCACGAGCTCCGCGTAATCATATCAATTATTTAAATGATATTGAAAGTTTTCACTAGTAATTATTATGTTTTTGAAATTTTGTTGGGATGATCTTGTTCACCCATCTCACGAGCTAGACAGTTGATGTAAGCTGTCCACCTCCACACATTTCTTTCTCGACGCAACATCTTCCTTAATAACTAGACATAAAACGTCGTAAGATACCTTTGTGTGGTCGTAAAACTAAACAAATATAAACACACTTCAGACGATTTCGTTTTCAGATTATAACATGCAATGGGAGATTCTTACCTGGAAGAAAACTTGATCGCCGCGAACCCACCCGACCACCATGTCCGCTCCCGGCATCTGCCCGTCTGGAGAGAACCCGAAACCGACGTAACCGAGAGTCCGGACTTGCACTTCAAACGTGACATGTTGTTCGGTGGGAGTCCAGAACAACGAGTAGTTGGCGTCGAGCTCCTTGTGGTGTGCCCAGTGCGCTCCTAGGACGCCGCCGTCCCACGTGGAGGCGACGGCCAGCGCCAAAAGAAGCCAGCAGCCCGGGCCTCCCATAGGCCTCGAGCCCCCGGAGCAAGACTCGCTCCCCTTAACACCCCCGCACGGGCTCAGTATCCCACCAAACCAGCCTCCCTGGAACAAAAGAAATTAAATCGTAAATTATTTCATTACGAGGTGGTCTATTAAACGTACCAGTTATCAATTATTTGGACAATTTCAGTGAATCAGAAATGTCCGTGAAACTGTTTCGCCACTTAGTAAAGAAGTTTTCACAAAGATTCTCTTTGCCAAAAGCCATACTGCCGAAATAAGAACAGTCACGTTGCTAGTGGTGGAAAAGAAAAGCGCTATTAACAGCACTAAGCACTGGAAAATTGAATCACAGGAAAAAAATCGTGTCATACCAATTGTGATCGTATTTTAAATAAATGAAAATGCAATAGAGCGAAAATGTTGGACGATTGAAATGTCCATTGCGAGTTGTAGGTGGGCGAGGCCTACCTTCTATATACTACGAGGTAGGTATTTTCTCCCCAATACAGTTACACTCTTTTATTTGCTGCGGCAAGGGCTGTTCCTAACGACCGCTACACCTTCATTATTTCTAACCTTAAAACAAAATCAATTCCGCTCCATGTGCTTGCGTTAGCACGAAACATTTGATAAAGTTCCCCCAAATCTCACCAGTTTGTCGCTAAATCGTGTTCAGCTAATAGAATTTTTCCTTGGCGCCGAGAGATGGCTTGGGATTGCGCGACCCTTCAGGGGAAAGGCAACACATATTGGTTTGTATTCCAATTCGCTGCAATCAGTTTCAACTCTTTTCCCTTTATTTATTTTAAAATGAAGATGTATGAGCACTGATTGAGTGCCGCAAAGTGGTATCCAAACAAATTTGAAATTATTAAAGGAAAGTTTAGATTTCCTTGTGTTTGGATAACGCCTTCTTCAATTAGCGTTTGCAGTCTTCGAGGATGAACATTAATTAACTCAATTATCGTTCTGTAAATACCGCAAGAGTCTATGCTATGCGCTAAAGAGGGTGGGTACAAGGTTGAAGACAGGGCTTGTGATCTCTGCGACGGGGTATCAGAGACCAAGGTTGAAGATAGGGCTTGTGATCTCTGCGACGGGGTATCAGAGACCAAGGTTGAAGAAAGGGCTCGTGGAGCGATATATGCGACCAGAAGCCAATTTTGTCTAAAATATAACGAGCGGCGAAATTGTATGGGTTTTAAAGTTTAGCCCAATTGTTTCCTCCGGCGATGGGGAATACGAATCACACCTGAGAATTTGTGGTAATTTAATAAAAAAAACATTTTTTTATGAAAAATCCACAAGTGGGAAAACACGAGCCCAGTTTAAAAGAAAAACCAGAGACCGGGCCTCCTTTGAGGGATGCAGACGAAAACATGGACCATTATTTTCAAGTAGTTTCTTTATTTTCTTGAGGTCGAGGGGGCTATGGAAATGCGCTGGAGTCTGAAAAAAGGATTGGTAGCTGCGACTGGATCAAATTTCAAAAAAACTGGAGACCATTCTCCGTCACAATTTTAAAGTGTTTTGGCTGAGCTGAGTTCAAATGCCAGCAACTAAAAAAAAACAGTCATCCGGCTGACTCTATTACATAATATTATTGTCTTTTATATTTATATTATGACGACTGTTTTATTCGCACAATGAAAATATCTTGGGACTGTTAGCGGGGCTTTTTTGAAGCAGTTTGAAAAGCAAGAATAACATATTTTATTTTATTTTGTTTGCACACGCATATTATTTGGTTGAAAGTTAAAACAACTGGAGGAAAAACTTGCAAAATGTCCAACTCGAGCCTTGGTACACATCTTGATAAAAATAGGATCTCCGTTGTTATGAAAATAAGTATTCGTTAGTCAATTCTCAACTTCTTATATGAGCGCCTATTCTCTTTTCTCTCTTATTTGACTTTTTAAATTCAGTTTTGAGCGGCACTCTGAATATTGTTTGTGACAGTGGAGGGACAAACCGATCCTCCACTTAGTCTTCCGACTAAAGTGACAAAAAGCTAAATGATATTAATGATATTCAAGAATAACTTTCTGGCTGGAGCTAAAGTTGAGGATTAAAGAACTGCGGTAACATGTAACTAGATCAGGATAAGAAAATGATGGATCGGTGAAGTAAAATTTTCTCTCTCATATACTATATTGAAAGGCACGTTGATTAGCATCTTAGCATCAAATTGAAAATGGATTTCAAGATGAAGTCCATTTAATATCATACTGCTAAAGCTAACTCATTTGAAAATAACCCTTCGTGCATTAGCTATCTACTTGATTCTATTAAAAGTGCACTTGAAGCGTAGTAGCCTTTTAATAGATTTCAAATCGTTCTTGCCTAAAGACTCAACCACTCGACTACGCGACCACTCGACTACCCGACTGCCCGACTACCCGACTACCCAACTATCCAGAATGACTTAAGTCCCAATATTTCCAATATCGTCCCCGGTCTAGACTCGAAATTCAATTTGATTGAAGACCTAACTAAGTTCTGTGCAAGTTTGTGCTAACATGTAACGTGTATGTTTTAATTAAAATTACACATTCCCCATGAAAATTAGTTCAATTAGTGAAATCAAGCGAAACTCGAACCAATTCTATTTTGCGAATAATTAAGCATTTGGCAAGAGAACATAAGTAAAGTTCTGTTCGTGTATTTTGTGCATTTTATCTCGCTGTAACATCGCTTGCCTTCGGGGCTAGGCCAGCTAGATATTCTTCGTGATAGCAGTTTCAACCATATTTTCCTCTCATTATCAACAAAGTTAGTCACAGTTCGCGAGCATTTTCCAGCCGAGTTTTCCAGCCGAGTTTTCCAAACGGATCATTCCAGTTGTACGAGCGATGGAAAATATTATCCTGTCGAAGTGGTTCTCGGTTGGCGCGGTCGGTTTGCTTCTCATTTACACCAAAAAATAATTACATCTCACAAGGAAATTTAACGCGATTTCCACATATTTCTCATGGAAGAAATAATCTAAAAAGTCACTCTTTTCAATTATTACCCAACTCATATCAACTAACTTCTATACTAAGAAGTTATCATCTCATTATTTCATTTTCAACTAACACTGCAATGTATCACGAGCTGAAGAATTTGACGGGTCCTTGGTTTTACGAAAAAAAATGCTAATTTCTCGCACGTAGCAACTTATTGAAACATCCACCTACTCACGTGTATGAGGAGTTCCAAATGGCGCCGTGTCGCCGTAGGTTTACGTATCTATCAACTTATTATAATGAAATAAAAAAGGAAACCCAAAAGGGCACGAAACTTGAAAACGAAAAGTTAGCACGTGCCCCGCACCAACTTTCCAGACGACTATTTTCCCAGCTCGTAGACTTTCGAGCTTGAAAAGATCAAAAGGTAAAAAGCGCAAACCTAAATCAGCTGGAATTATTTGAACGGCGCCTTTGAATGTGCCTAGGATTCTAAAAGGCTGTTGAAGCGTTGATAGTTAGGCACCTCAATTAAAGACTAAAAATCTACTCTGAAAGAGTGATGCCTGCACAACAACACCTCCACACCCTTTCTCTCTCCCCTCTGGTCAACACGCATATCGTTTTATTAACTCGACGAAAAAAAGTGGGCATACAGAGATTAGCACTATATCTTTCTACAGCAAGAAGATACAGTAACATTGGCGTGAACAGTTAATTACTCGGCTCCTCCTAAACTTTCCTCGAGTTCTCACTCCTACCGCCTCTATTGGGTCTTGTGAGGCCCTTGGCCTGACTGGAGCATCTTGGAGTGCGCTGAAGCAGCAAAGCTAGTCAATAAATTTCTCGTATCATGCCTTTTGCCTTTTGCCTTGTGCCTTGTGTTCATGGTGAAGGAGAAGGTATGTTTGTTTGTAATGATTGTAGCTCTAAAGATGAGATAGAGGTCACTTAGACTTATGTCAGGCACCCATGCGGTCTGACACCCCACCGGCAAACTCGACTTGCTCAACAAGGATATTTTATATCCAATAGCTAACAAAAGATTTTTATAATGAAGAATGAAATCCGACACAGCAAATCTGACTGTTAATATGATTAAGTGTACCTTTAATCTTGATACCCATTTTGTCTTTGAATGAAACTGATGCCATATATTATTATGTGAGATATCTATTCCCTGTTCCCCGTGGCTTATAACCAGAAAGAGCGCAGGATTATGTCGTCTTCTAGAGGAAAGAACAATAATTCTTTCCATCTCCTCGTGCTAGCAACTACCCCTCCAGCTCCGGCTAAGGAAAATGGCAAAACAGCAATGATTCTCGAAGGCAAGATCCTAAAGCCTTGCTGGGCAAATACGGATTACTCGTGTGCTCTGCACGCAATATCCCTTATCAAAGACCACTTCAATATGAGCAGCACACTAAGGCAGCCACGAGGATAACGACTTGCATGGGAATGCAGGAAATGTATTTTCCGGGCGTCGTGGAAACTACACAAAAAAAAAGAAAAATCACATATGGTACTCGGCGGTAGCGGTGGAGGATAAAAGACCACAATCACTAAACTGCCGACAGCAACAGCATCCTGCAAATTTTCAAATAGACCCGTCTTGTTTGATCTCGTCGCAGTCTCCGAAGACGTTTTTTCATCTGTGTAACGCTACATTAATACCCGTCCATTTGGGGGAAGATGACATCTTTAGAACATCAAAAAATGACGAATGACTACGCGCTTCCGACACGTTTGAAGGAGGCATGGAAATAGACGAATGACTATTTTATCGACATAATACAAGGGAGATTTATAATCAAATATATACCCACTGTAACCGACAAATAATTCCCGTGACTCATATACCATAAGAAGTGTAAAAGTCTGATAGGCAAGACGTACTATTTATGATCCATTATTTAATTGTTGCATTGGTGAGGAGACAGGAAGTTTTACATGCCTCGACTGTATATCAACGTAAAACGCCTGTCCCCTTTCGCACCCAACGCTTGCTAAGCTCAGTCTTTGACTCTTGGCCCTCCCCAAAGCTCACAAACTGTCACATGCAACGCGCGCTTAGACGAGCCTTTCTTTTCACACCAACACGATTAATCATATTCTAAATAGAAAATATATTCGCGATCATTTCATGACTTCCCAAAACTCGAGATGATCGTTAATAATTTTGAAAAGGCCTTATGCAAAAATCTACCGACATACGAAAACTGTCACCCACATGTGCGGTTTCTGACAGACAGAAAATAATATTGCGTATTCTTTTGAAAATCTTTGAAAGTCGAACACAAGTATTTCTTACCGTAGGGCGAAGTATCCATATCTTTGAGCCTCTAGCATGCATTCAATAAAGTAAGAAACAGCACGCGCGAATCACTGTGAGCTAACGCGGGTGAAATGTAGCCGGCGAACAGCCTCGCGTGCTGGGTGCCAGTACACGACTGGCGGCTGGCGGCTTGGCGGCTGGCGGGTGGCGAGTCGAGCGACCGAAGAGAGAGGTGACGGTTGTCGAGCGAGCAGCGTTGGCGGCGTTGGCGGTAGAGCTGGAGACTGTTCAACGCCGAGACCCGCTCACTGGGACAAGCCGAAACCACCGCCGCGCCGTGGCTCGCTTTCCACGACGCCGACGCCGACGCCGCGCTTTCCCCGGGTTTCGCCAGATCCCCCCCCCCCCCCCTCATCCCCCAATGCCGACGCCAGCGCCGAAGGGAAAATCGCCAATCGGACATCGCTCGCCCAACATATCCGTCCCGAGTGCGGACCATACGTCTGTCTTTCGTTTATTTCACATATATTTATTCTAATCACGTGCGTTGCTCTCTGCCTTCCCTTCCACTCGAACTAGCGACGGAGAATGTTGGACCACTAATCTCATGTGCCAATGTTTGCTGCTTGACTAATCTAGTGTTCTTCCTGTTCTACATACGCTCGATGGATTTTATACCGATGATTCTGTCTTTCAACTTTCGATCCTTCCAGGTCAATAAATAAATCCCTCGCACATAATTCTATAGAGAAACTTAATCCGAGCAAAGGTTGCTCAAATATTTATTCTGTTTTGGGATGGTCTGCAAGATTTTTCCATTTTCAGGATCCACGGTTGGTGTTAATGAGAAGTAGTGGCATGCATGACAGGTGGCTCAGGAACTTTTTTTTTGAACCTCGCTTGCCAAAAAAGGTATATGATAGTGAAGATTCACATTATCCACACCTATAGCGTAAACTGAGGCCAACCATTTACGTACCCTATATGTAATGTTAATGTTCCATACAGCATTATGATGTGCATGGTGCATTATAAGGCATAACAATGCAGAATAAAGCGAGCGACCATGATTGGCTGGATCTGGAAGATGTATGGCACAGGGGGAGGCATCTGAACCAAGATGGCCATGACAAGCAACATTTCATAATGATGTGGGCCGACGCCGGCTTGCCTGGCTACGAGACTTTAATTAAGTGTACTTTCATTTGTGCACCGACTTTTACGCTATAATACCATATTATTTTCATGCGATGACAATTTGCATTCGAGATGCTTGTTTGGGAGATGCTGGCATCACACTGGCATCACACTGCCTTCAGGATCACGATGACTAAACAGTGTATCACATAAATCTAACCCAACACAATCAAACAGAACGGCATCTTGAAATGTCTCTTCAGAAATAAACGTCTCTGAGCAAAGTTTTCGCGTGAAGAATGTCGTCTGATCGATAAAAGAGATTGGCTAAGAAGCGACAAAGATGAGGGAATCTGCCGATTAATTAGAATAGAATGAATTTCGTTTTTCGACCATTCAGTGTGTATGACGAGACAAGAATGGCAAGATTGTGACAAAGAAACTAACGAAAAGAAGCCAAGTCCCCCCGCCCCCATCCCCTTTTTTAATGACAGAGGTTTAGTTTGGGGGATTATTCGACAAGTCTAACTTACTTATTTGTTTTCAACTGCAACCGAAATTCGATCCTCACCAAAAACAGTCGAACAAAAAGTTAATCCTGCGTCCCACGCCAACTTGACTGGTGTATTTACTATCAGCCCTGGAATCATTTCACTGTCATAGTTCTGACTAATCCGTTAATTGAAGGAGATGGGAAAGCCGGGTCACATTGAAAACCCAGCTGGCATTTTTTAGAACTCCATTAACTAGGAAGTAAGTTTCTAAGCGAGCAAAGGCACGCTGGAGCCGAGGTTGGTATATACTTTGTTGCTTTAGCTACACTTCGGCATATTCATATATAAATGGTGCTCGCGTTTGCTATCTGTAACTTCCTCGAACTTTAATTTCGGTTTAAATTTATCCTTTAAAAATAATAACATCTGTTTTATTAATATTATAAACAGGAATTGACTTTTCCATAACTTATACATAATTTTCTGTTCAAACATAACGAAAATGATAATAGGGTTTAGCAATGCATTTTTAATATTAATTTCAGGCTACACCCTTCATGGTTATGATTTTATATTAAAAAAACACTTCACACATCCGGTATATGATATTATTAGCTATTACCAACAAGCAGGCAAAGCAACCGATTATAATACTACCGTTGATCCGTCTACGTCTCCCTAACAATTTCCCAATTGTTCAGAGATGCAGAGCCTGCCGTGTTCCTAGGACATAACATTTGTTTGTAATTAGGAACCCTCTTCAGTTACATGTGCAGAGCAATTAGCTTTGCTATATTAGCTATAGCTAGCGTTCCTCTCCTTCCGATCACAAATTAGCAGTGCTCATTATTCTAACACATTCCAAGTAGCTCATTAAACAGTTCTCATGTAAGTGTGAATGATGGAATAAACCTTCCCAAAAGACCATAAATTTCTTATTGCAGCATTTCTTCGCTACGAAGTACCTTTACCTTGACGCTGTTTTGTGAGGGGCTTGGCACCAAGTGCTTCACAAAACATTTTATTTATTTTATTTTTTATTTATTTATTATTTAAGTCTAGGAATTCCTACTCTGTTGTAATACAGAGGAATGTACAGACTATACTATATTATAAGATATAAAAATATTAAAAAAAAAAAAAAAAATGAATAATAACTTCTTATGGAAATAGAAAAGGAAAAAATAATAATAATAATAATGCATGTCAATTATAATGGTAACAAATAATAAAAGCACTGATCATAATAATATTAATAAGTGTAAAACTAATAAAACTATAAGTAACCTAACCAAACTAAGGTCAGGTACCTACATTTCTATTAAATACTAAAGATAAATTAATGAATTGTAATAATAATGAACTTCATTAAATAATAAAAGCACACATAATAATAATATTAATAATAATAATAATAATAATAATAAAACTATAAGTAACCTAACCAAATTCAGGTAGTACATTTCTATTAAATATTAAAGATAAATTAATGAACTGTACATTTTTTAATTGTAATTTATATTTCTAATTTTGGGTTTTTCATTGCTGATTTAAACTCTTCTATAGTGTAAAAAACATTATTAATAAAGAATTTTTTTAATCTATCTTTAAATTGAATGATGTCTAATTGCTTTATATGTTTAGGTAGAATATTGAATAATTGAAGGCCCATATGTTTTACTTGCTGTTTAATTCTAGTTAATTTTTCTTGTTCTAATTTAAAGTTATTTTTATTTCTAGTACTATGGTTATGGTTATGTATCGGAAATGTTTGAATGTTATTTTTTATAAATAATATTAGTTTGTAGAGGTATAAATTTGGCAAAGTCATAATTCTTAATGATTTAAAATGTTTACGGCATGATTTTTTTGGTTTTAAATTTTGCATTATACGGATAACTTTTTTTTGCAGTTTAAATATTCTTTTATAATTTGAGCAGTTTCCCCAGAAAATAATACCATAGCTCATGTGGGATTCGAATAGGCCATGGTAAGTTATTTTTAAAGTTTTTTTAGAGACTATGGTTTTGAGTATTCTTATTGCATAGCATTGTTTAGATAATTTATTTTGTAGTTTATTTATTTGGCATTTCCATTTGAGTTGATTGTCTAATTCTATACCTAGGAAGGTTATACTCTCAACTATTTCTAACTTTTCTGTGCCGGTTATAATTGTTGGGGTGGGTTGTAGGTCGTTAATGTGTCTTGTCCTGAAATTAATTATTTTAGTCTTGTTTGTATTTAATGTTAGTTGATTTGCCTGGAGCCATCCAAAAATTTCTTGCATCACTTCATTAGCTTTTTGTTCTAAATTTTGGAGAGAAGAGTCTGATATAAATACACTAATATCATCGGCAAACATTGTAATTTTTGCATTTTTAATATTCCTTGGAAGATCATTTATATAAATTAGGAATAATAATGGGCCTAGAATACTCCCTTGTGGGATTCCCTGTTTAATGAATTGCTCTTCTGAGTAGTAGGTTTTTAAGTTATTTTCCGAGTCTAAGTTTTTTATTAAAACAGATTGCCTTCTATTTGATATGTACGAATTGAACCATTTATTGGCAATTCCTCTGACTCCATAATGTTCTAATTTCTTTAGCAATAATTTATGATCGACACAATCAAAAGCTTTGCTCAGATCGCAGAGTATGCCCATAGCCTGCTTTTTATCACTCAGTGCTGAGGATACATGATCAATAAAATCAAATATAGCTGATTCAGTAGATTTCTTTTTCCTAAATCCGTGTTGTTCCGATGATAATGTGTTAAATTTGTTCAGAAAGTCCACTAGTCTGGTATACATAATTTTTTCTAAGATTTTGGAAAAAGAATTTAATATTGATATAGGGCGATAATTACTTGGGTCTTTACTAGTGCCTTTTTTATAGAGTGGTAGAACCTTAGCCATTTTATAGATGTCAGGGAACGTTCCAAGTGCTAAAGATTCATTGCAAAGATGAAATAAAGGCTCTAACAGATAGGGAGTGGATGTTTTGATTATTTTAGTTGGAATATAATCGTGTCCACCTGAATTTTTCAATTCGTTTATAATATTTTTCAATTCAGAATGACTAACTGGGAAGAGAAACATTGATTGTTTGTTAGCTGGGATTTCTCCTAATTTAGTTATGGCTTCTTTGCTATTAGCACATTTATGGTTATTTTTAGGGATAGCGCAATTAATAAAGTATGTGTTAAAGCCGTTCGCTATTTCTTTAGGTGTTAGTAAGATTTTTCCATTAGTAATTAATTCATTTATTTTGTCATTTTTCGGTTTTATCCTTCCTATTTCTTTATTAACTAGATTCCATGATGTCTTCATTACGTTTTTTGACTTTCTTATTTCCTCGTGAATTTGAAGTCTTTTTGCTGCCTTTATAATTTTCCTTAATACACCGGAATAGTGTTTAATGTGATGTTTCCATATAGGGCTTTTAGTTTGTTTACCAATGATTATTAAGTTTCTTTTATGTTTACATGAAACTCGTATGCTTTTTGTTATCCACGAGTTATTTATCTTGTTAGATGGTTTGACTTTTTTTAGTGGATATGCTTTTTTCAAAGCACAAGTGAACGTCACATTTAATTGTCTACAGTAAGTATATTGTACACTCATTTTCTTTATCAACCACAACAAATCAAACGCAATGCGTGATCGCGTACCAGGGTAGGAACTATATTACTATTTCGTTGTTATACTTGGGTTCGACAGTATTTGAATTTCGGGTTATGTATATCTATTGGCTGGTGGGGTGGTCAGACCACGGGTCAGACGAAGGCGTTACCCGTTACACTGAACTTTCAACCCAACTAACTCTAAGGAAATCACTTTCTGTGCTTTCTGAACAACTTGCTCTCCAAACTTCAAACTAGATATACACGAAAATTTACTATCTGGAAGAAGTTTATCCAGATATTTGCTCTAGCGCTCATCTCTGTACGGATAGGTAGACGATAATCTCGAGCTAGGTCTACATTCAACTGATAGTGTATACTGGGGAAACACCTTTACCAAGACCAATTAGGAGTCTGTGCTCTGTAGAGAATTTGAAAGATATTAGCTTATAGGTTTAGCAAATAGACGCATCGAAATTTGAGCCTTTGATCTTCTAGCTCAGCACAGGCCCACTGAGGATCCTGCTATAGATGCAATCACATAGGAACCTACACAAGAAATAGTATATAACACAGCTCAATCTACCGTAGCCCGACGGATATCATCCTTCCAGCTCTTTTACATTATATGCAGTGCACTGCACAGCTCTCGATATGAACTTGTACAATCAAATGCTTTTCCAATTGCTTCAGTTGAGAAATCTTCTTTAGAGATCGTAAAAAAAGACTGAAAATGAATATTCTAATGTGAAATCAATAGGACTTTTCCAGATTTCAGCGTCCCTTTAAAATATTGTGATATATAACGAAGAAAACACTTTGTGTACATCAATCACCGACCACGGCTGAGTCTACCGTGCGCTATGATTTCTGTTACTTGTCTTGGCCTCATGCATGCAATTCTTAATTTCACCATGATTAAATGTGATTTTACGTGCAGCAAAATAGCCAGTCAGTTGCAATGATTCTAAGAATAAACCCATCACTAATTGCTTGACCATGGCTGGTGGACCTATACCTATTTATGCAAATTTTCCAATTTAATTCTGTGCCGCCTCCATTTGTTCCACCCACCCGCGAGAGCCGAGAGCTGCGTGAGACGAGACCGACCGAGAATTGTTTGTGCTTGTAAGCCGTCTCGGTCCCAATCCCGGTTCCCCAGTTGTCAACATGCAGTGTCGTCCGGTTCGACGGCAACAAATAAACACATTTCTGTGCCCCATGACGCCCGGCCCGGCCCGGCCCAAACAGGGTGCCCGCGCTGAGCCTAACTCACGCTGATCAATTACATGATTCTGCAATGCTCTTGCTCACTACAGGCTACCTATAGAGCAGCCACCTGCGTTGTTAGGGATACAAATGGCCAAAAGCAATGCGTGTTTCACCGTGAACGAAAAAAAAAATCTCAGCCATGCACCTCTAATAAGTGGCGCGGAATAAATTTCTACTTTCCTTATTTTCCAATTTCCAGCTCATCGGTCTCGGCTGTCACCCTCATGCAGGAAAGCTCTGCACTCGTATCGCAGAGGAGATCGCCCGCTCAGAGCACGCTATACTCTGAAGGTGCAACCTGCGCCCACGGGCCGCTTGCCCACCCTCCCGCCCTCCCGCCCTCCCGCCCGCCCGCCCTCCCATAAAGTTGTAGCTTCGGCAGAACGGATTGCTATACCTGGCCGACTAGCTGGCTAGAAGATGGAGATGAGCTATGCTGGAGAGACAATCATTCATTACAACTATCATCATACATTAAGCCCTGGACGCGATCCGTCTCCATTTGTGAAGACTGAGGAGGCAAGTCTAGGTTGGATGCTGGTTTGGCACAGCAGAAGGTGCCTACTGATGGAGAAGTCTTTACCCCATCTCTTCGCACCTCTACAGGCAAGGTCCTGGCAAGGTCCTGGCAAGGTTCTCAGTGAAGGAGATGTATGTATCACACGCTTAATAAAGAGAGAGAATAATCGGCGCAGGCCTGCGCTTGGGGACTTCCAATCTCGAGTTTATGCGGAGTCGTGCCCCGTGGAACTGGAAGTGAGAAGATTCAGGAATGGGTACAACTTTATATAGAATAATTGAAATCAGAACGAAGGAAAACTGGTGAATTCAAGGAAACTTTCTTTCCGCTAGGGAATTTCATAAATTCGATTCAGGCAAAAAGAGTCGGGAAATTTAGCGAATAAGGAAAGTTTGGTTATCAAGTAGAAAAGATCATTCACGGAGTCTCAGTTTCGTAAAGTCCATTCTGACAAGTCAGCGCACGATCTAACGATTTTTAATGTAATGGTCTTTGTTTTGCTTTTGCTATATATAGGGCGTAACGTACGTACTAGGCACCCTAAACTTGACACCCAACGGTTATACTCTGTGGACATGCTAATGTGTATCTGTCGCTTTTCCAGCCACGCCGCTACGTGGGCGTCAGCGTCAGCGTCGACGTCGGCGTCGGCGTCGGCGTCGCGCTGGAGAGGCGTCCCCGTAGGCTAAGCTAGTCCATTTGCTAACCACGTTCGAAATATCACAACCATAACGTACAGTTTTATTTGTCATTTCTGGCCAACGCTGATTGCCCTCAGTTGTCGCGTGCCCGCGCCCCGTGCCCCGTGCCCCGTGCCCCTTGCCCCGTGCCCCGTGCCCCGTGCCCCGTACCCTCTGTCTGCCTAGCAGTGATCCACGAGCGACGCCTTTCAACGGCCGTGCCGGGACAACCATTCGACGCCAAAAGAGTTGAAATACTCACACACACGCACACACACGCACACACACAAAATCGTGTTTTTTAATAATCATAATCTGTAGGCTGTCACCAGCATGTGCTGAACTGAACCCCTGCTCCCATGTTTCAATGGTGCTTTGCACACGCTGTCGTATAATCGCGCTCAGGAATGCGATCAATTCGTTTTTCATCTCTTTAGTAATGTTTGGAAGCAATCAAGTAGACAACAAGCTCTATGGTATTATATTATATTATAAAACATGGCAATCAGAAAGTATTGAAATCCATCAATGTAGACCAGAATGGCGTTGATAATGGAGTTCTGTTTTCATTACATATGGTATCACCCCCTGTCATTCATATCAAAGTCAAACTTGTCTTGATATCAGCATAGGCAACTTAATGAATACGGCTTAGACGAACCACTAAAAAGTTAAATAACCCGTTTCTGTTCCGTAAGGAGTAGCACCGTAGCACTAGCCTGGTATCTAGTAAACTAAACCAATGAAATTGATACGTCTCATTCGCCTACTCTTACTTTGATATGCGATCATTATTTCTCATCTATCGTTCCTCTTTGATTAATGATTGTATCAAAGTATTATCGATAGTTGCTACCTGGATTCTGTAATAGTATTATTGTTTCTTCGTGCTGCTGCACTGACTTAAAGATGTCAAAGGATCTCACATTACCTGTTCTCTAATGCAGATCGTGCACGATTCATAATATACTAGAAGAACGTAACCCGTCTATCGATAATAAAGCACATCGTTTCCTCTCCTCTCTGCCCTCGGCTATCCTCTGAGTCGTATATGGCGCGGGCATGCCAAGCCATAGCTACGTAATATAGGTATACATATGCCTTCCAGGTCCGTTCTTTGACGGATGGAATTATGAGACTGTACCGAAGAGCGATGCTAAAGAAACGATTATTGAATACCAAGATTAGGAAGATTAGAGCCTTGCAGGTAAAGTGATCATGTATTCATAATATGGAAAATCTTGTGCGCATTATGCATTGACTTCGTCAGCCCGACATAAAGCGACACGGTTGATTTACATTTTTTCTCCGTGTATAATAAAATATAAACGTATGATTCGTTGTATGTGCCCGTTCATCCCTTCAGTTAATTAGTAGTTTGGAAGGAGCTGCACGTAACTATAGGTCTTGTATGCACCATACCGTTGGCAGCAAGTACCTTCCCCCTGCCCCCATCTCCCACTACCAGCAAGAGAGGCACCCTCGACATTCCCACCTCCACCAAACGTCAACCACGAGCGTCAACCGGCGCTATGTATAACCAACACATGAAACTAATTAAACTCCCCCACCCACCACCCACCTCCCACCTCCCACCTATCCACCCACCTTCCATCCCCCGCCCCGAACCAGCTAGCCGGGCCAGGCGTGCTGGTCTCTTCCAGTACCGAGTGCTACCCTTGCTATGAGAGCCAAACAGTAATTAGTTGAGAATCTCGACCTGTCGTACCAACAAAACCAGTTTCAGAATTTTTAATAAACCAAAACAAAGATTTTTTTTAATCATTTCTGTTATTACTACGGGCTCACCTTTAAACTTATGAAAAACTCGCTTGCTGGATTCAGCTCCCTAGTGGAAACGCAGGAAAAACCAAAATTATATCGAATTGTCGAATTATTTGACCGTGTTATTAAATCAATGCATAAAGATTTGATATTATAAATAATTTGTCTGTAAGTATTTTCTTTAACGAATGCAAATAACACCCAATTCGAAAAATCGTGTCCCTCATGTAAATTACTTTCGAGACGTGGTTTTGAAATAAATGATTAAAATTAATGCCAGCCGTTCGTCCTTAAAGGCTAAATTATTCTTATTTTTATACTATCCGTATGTTGTTGTCATTACACACGCACTCCAGTATGTTAATGAACATCAAAACGTCTTTTAGCCAATGGCTAGGACAGCTGCTTGCTCGCCGCTGCCGCTGCCCACGTTTGATGGCTAATGTATTCGTGTGCTAGTCTCCGGTCGCCGGTCTTCTTCTTAGCAAGCAACATACTCCTCATCAGTGGTCGAAGCTTCAGGACATCTACGTTCAGAAAAGACGCTGCTGCGATCGGCCTCCGAGCTCACCTGCTTGGTATGCATACTGCAAAGTGGTGGCTTCGGTAATTGACATGGCCACAGTTACAGAGTGTGCCTCCAGCAAGGGACAACTTGTTCGGGTTGAATGCCGCGCGCGCATTGACCATGTGCACCCAACACAGGGCATGTCGTGGTCATCGTCCATCTTCCATCATCTTAGGCGTCCTAGGCGTCTTAGGCGTCCTATCGTACGCGTCGGACTCCTCGTTTTGTTATCAACTACAGCTAATTACATGTCTGCGTCAAGGTAATTCTGTTTTGCCGCAAGATATTCGTAGCTGTGGCAGATTGCAATTGAAAATCACTTGGAAATATTAGATATCAATGTTTTGGCACTTGTAATTGAGAAACTTGTAGTTTGGTTTCATCTTGTTTTGTGTTCTGTTCTAGTTGTAAAATAGGAGATGATATGACAGCTTTAATGTGAAAAACAACGTCTTTCTTGAAGGATTCAGGTCTCAGGAAGAACGAACTGATAACTTGTATTTCCCCTCGTGAGATCGTGCCATATTCTTGACGCCTCCTTCTCAAATAGTACGTCGTAGATAGCAACTTGACTGACATTTTCTGTTTTGTTGCCAGACTGCAACAAAGTTATGAAATGGATTGATCATTGTTCCATTACACCTACACCTATCTTTGAAACAGACATTTACAAGTTGTTCGTCAAATAAAGCCTTATGTTATCTGCCAAATCTTACGCAATGCTTAAACTCAAATACATGTTAAATGTGTATTTGCTTGAAAACTCGTTGCAGGTAAAACCGCCCAATTTTTGTCAGATTTATCAATTCTGGTACGCTGGATTGTTAGTTTTAAACGTGAAGTAGCAACAAGTTTGGAAAATAGCAAGGCGGTGGCAATGCTACACATCACACCTACACAAATTCTACAATTGATCGTGAAATTGTGCTAGAGCTTCGCGTTTTCAGGAATTCTGGGCCGCGAACTAAGTTGGTCCCACAATCCGTATAGGAATTGAGTTGTCTTCTATGCGTGACATCTTTGTCCGGAGCTGCTAAGTTGTTGGCTGAACGGAGTGTTTTTGGATTGTGTTTGTGGTCCTGTTGGGTGGAATAACTGAATCCTAATATGCCTTGTCTCACTCCAGTTCAAGTATGAAAGTTAGCCCATGTCGAGCAGCGTCCCCCTGCAGAGTGAGCTATGTGCTATACTTCTCACCGTCCAAATGAAAGCATTCACCATGGCCAGTAACCACATGAGACAGCGCTTGATGAATTACGACCAATTTTTAATCAAGGGGCACAGATTATTTTTTTAATCGACGATCGAGTCAGACATCAACTTTGCATAATCTTTTGCTCTCTTTTTTCTGCTACTCGTATATAACCTAATATATGGCTGGATGAATATTTAGAAGATACATTCTGTCGTGGCTTTTATGGTGGCTATTTCCGTTCATGGTGTTATTACATGAGATGAGATGGAGCTAAGGTAAGACATTAAATGATAATGGAGTTAATTAGGAGCCTACAGTTTGGGATCATAAGTAAGCAAGCTAACACAACGTTCATTTGAAGAAGATTCAAATAATAGGAGCCGAGGACACCGCGTACCGAATTATTTGTTCATAATTAGTCTTAACTCAACAAACTGTATTAACCAACTAACAAAATAAAATTGCGATCGGATTTGTGTGTTGTGTTTTATCCTATAGATGGAATTTTTAGTCGTTTGAGTTACACAAGTCGTGGAAGCGATTTCAGTATAGAAAACCCCACACACCGAAGATTGGCTCTAAAAAAATCTGTTTCTCAAATTATTTAGTGAAAATAATTAATTATCTTACGTTAAACCAAAACCAGCCTCAGAATCGCCCCGGAACATTTAGATGAAGCTTTCTCAAGTTGGCAACAATTTCTTGCACCCCGGGCTCTCTTAAACTTTGACACGATCTATCCAAATATTGCTGAGGGGATCAACAAAAAAACTTAGCCCCGGGCGCGAATGGGAAAACGAAAGAATATCCAAGTTCGTTAGTACAAAGCAGGGCTAAATTATCATCGCTCGAGGAATAGAAAGGAATAGTTGGATAAAATATCTTGGTCATCACAACCTTTCTTTGGGTTCGTAACATTTCTGGGAAGAAATTCTGAAAGTTGAACGACTTGACTGGAGGGTTAGTATTTATACCGAGATATTTTACAAGAACGATTACTTCATGTCTCTTGACTTCATTTAGATATTTTTTTGTAATTATTCAATTTCTCTAAGATGATGAGATGCAACCAAATAACGAGTTTTCTGCACTTCGGGTCCGTATTTCCATCCACTTCTAAAACAACCGCACTGTGCAGTATGCAAATACAATGAAAAATATCACCACGACACATTTCAATTTACAATTCGCATCCTGTGGTAGATTTCCTCTCCCAAACCAGCTGTTACCATTTCACGCTGCTTTCGCACAATTTTCCAATAGCCATTATATATTTTTAAATATTAAATCTAATTCTGACTTTGATAGGGGTTTTCTGTATATTTAATTCCTTTCAGTATACATCAAGAGAGGACTGCAATAGATCATTTTCATATGAACGTTTGACACATTAGACAAATCAAAACTTAATCGCCATCTTTCTCCTCAGCACGCAAATTTATAAACTTAATCAGTTGATATAAACGCCAATTTATAGGTCGGAATTTCATGAATTTTATAATAAATTGCCTAAACTTGATCAAATGCATTTTCCAATGCTGATGCGAAGTAGCGAACGTTGTAAGTACACAGTTTTAAAATTATACCTTGTTTTTCTATTTAAATTTATAAGTAGTTTTATAAAAACTCCTCTCTTTACAGCTAGGTAAAATAATGATAAAACACGGATTAATACAGCGTTCGAGCGAGCTGCTGTATCACACATGAACATCTATTGCAAATCCTGTGAATAGGTAATGCACAGACATTATTTCAATGACGTACCAAATTAAGGCCACCCGTTTTTGAACAATCGCGTTATGTGCTCAGACCTGTCATGAAACACAGATTCTACGCAAACTCTTTTCCCTTCAGCTTTTCAAAAATACCAGGATATTTTTTCCTTGCCATCTAGAAGCATTTAACTAATGAAACACTATTTTGATTTGTATAATGAAATAAAGCACAAAAAAAAAAGTGTATAAAGATGTTCGTATTTACCGAAGCATTAACAAGCACTTTAATCAACGTTAGTTCAGTTCTAGCTCCGCTCTAGACCTTGCAGAGCGAAGCGAACAAGGAAAATAGATTTCAGCAGGGTGTGTTTTATTGGGGGGGATCGTGAATTCAAGAACCATTACTAAAATGCACCATAAGCATATCAAAGTTAGTTAATCTTATAAAGGTATCATAAACAGGGGCAACAGGAAGAAATCCCTAAATTCTATTACCGTGATTTATAAACCATCATTGATTTCGAACACCAACTCTGTAGTGAATCAGGAAATATTTGTCTAAATGCAACAGGCAGTGGGCTACTCAGATTCGGATCCTAATTGCTCAATTTCCTGCAAGAGAGGGCACACATTTCCTTAAATGAAATGGATTCCATTCTATAATAGTATCACCGTTCTTCGTGATAACCCGGCCGTTGGGGACCTGCCAGGGCCACCGTTGGAAAAAGGGGAAAATCTACTTATACGCTTCCAGCCTATGTGGAAAATGAGATTGCAATTTCTTGCAAGTGTTTTCTACACTTCATATATGCCTCGACAAGTACAGCATGTAAATTATACGAAGCGCTGGAGTTTTTAGCAAGATATTAGTTTGATTGGCTTAAGTAAGGTTAAGTACCTAAATGTACAGTTTCACAAGTGGCTAAATCGCTTTTTTACTCCTCGTTCATAGAATTTTCATTTACAAAATATTTTAAGTAGCTTTAATCGAAAGTGCTTGGATGTAAACGTTTATCTACCATTGATATTTATTTCATATAGGGTAGTCATCCCTGAAAGTAGGAGATAATTTGTCAGTAAAATGTTGCTCGCAAGGAGCGGAAGTATATCAGTCTAGCGGAAACTGACGTTGTCAATCACGGAGCAAAATATGGGACTGCTCGTGCTAGTGCTAGTGCTAGTGCTAGTGCTAGTGCTAGTGCTTGTGCTAGTGCTAGTGCTGGTGCTAGTGCTTGTGCTAGTGCTTGTGCTAGTGCTAGTGCTAGTGCTAGTGCTTGTGCTAGTGTTTGTGCTTGTGCTTGTGCTAGTGCTAGTGCTAGTGCTAGTGCTAGTGCTAGTGCTTGTGCTAGTGCTTGTGCTAGTGCTTGTGCTCGTGCTAGTGCTAGTGCTTGTGCTAGTGCTTGTGCTAGTGCTAGTGCTTGTGCTAGTGCTTGTGCTAGTGCTAGTGCTAGTGCTTGTGCTAGTGCTAGTGCTAGTGCTTGTGCTAGTGCTAGTGCTAGTGCTAGTGCTAGTGCTAGTGCTAGTGCTAGTGCTCGTGCTCCTGCTAGTGCTCCTGCTCGTGCTAGTGCTCGTGCTCGTGCTCCTGCTAGTGCTAGTGCTAGTGCTAGTGCTAGTGCTAGTGCTAGTGCTAGTGCTAGTGCTAGTGCTTGTGCTAGTGCTAGTGCTTGTGCTAGTGCTAGTGCTAGTGCTAGTGCTAGTGCTCGTGCTCCTGCTAGTGCTCCTGCTCGTGCTAGTGCTCGTGCTCGTGCTCCTGCTAGTGCTAGTGCTAGTGCTAGTGCTAGTGCTAGTGCTAGTGCTAGTGCTCGTGCTAGTGCTCGTGCTAGTGCTCGTGCTAGTGCTCGTGCTAGTGCTCGTGCTCCTGCTCGTGCTAGTGCTCGTGCTAGTGCTAGTGCTCGTGCTCGTGCTAGTGCTCGTGCTCGTGCTCCTGCTAGTGCTCGTGCTCCTGCTAGTGCTCCTGCTCGTGCTAGTGCTCGTGCTCGTGCTCCTGCTAGTGCTAGTGCTAGTGCTAGTGCTAGTGCTAGTGCTAGTGCTAGTGCTAGTGCTCCTGCTAGTGCTAGTGCTCGTGCTCCTGCTCGTGCTCCTGCTCGTGATCCTGCTCGTGCTAGTGCTCGTGCTCGATATGCTGGTTATAAGCAACTCATGGGTGTACGGGCTTCAAAACAATATAAAATGATCTGATTTCGACGCAGGAAAAGTGGTGATAGGTTTTCGTTACAAGTCATGATCGGTAGTGTGTCGATGAGAAGTTAAACTGGGCGTGGTGATGGGAGGGGGGGGGGGTCCTTTACTGCACGTAGCAGCTTCAATTGATTCAATCAAACACTATATGAAACGACAATGTTATTTATTGACCGGAGTGGGAACAAGCGATAAAAGTGGGTGATTGACGAAATTATGAGAGTTCAGTTACAACGGTCATAATTTTTAAGGTGGAAATGGTTGGATTACTCAGAGGACTTGAACTGGTCGTCAAAGATACTACTGCCAAAATTGTGTCCAGCCTACCAATATTTGTATACAAGCCATGATCGCACTGTCCAAGTATGTCAAAGAAAAATAATTACATTTGTTTCGAACAGAGGCTTTTTTAATTTTTTCTTTTCTAGTCATCATTAAGCACCCAAAAATGCATATTTTCAAATAAAGAAACAAAATTAATAAAAGCTGAACCAAAGTTTCATATTTTGTAGATCTAAAGTTTTATGTTGAATATTGAAGCAGAAAAATGTAAAATGTATACATTTCATAGCTATTTGTGATATTTGAATTTGGGAAGACTCAGGATCAGAATACTGCTTTAGATGGGTAATTTCTTGAATGATTCCAAGCGTTCCCAGCTGATGAAAGACGCATGTGTTCGTTGATGCTGTTCGTACGGTTGAGCGGTCAGTGCCGAGAGGAGTTCCGCTAAACTAGTTAGTCAAGTGATGACCCTTTTTGTCAAACCAGAAGGTACCAAGTGGTCTTTACGCTTGCCTACGCACGTTCCCTAACAAAATATCATATACAACAATTAGAGCTCACAAAGTTCCCCAGGGATCATTTGATAGCAGACCAAACATGATGTTTTACAACAACAAAAATATTACAAAAATGAAAACAACAATAGTCATCATATTACCAGTCCTATTATGGCGTGTTTTGACTCCGTAGAGAGTTGATCGGTAGATAGAACCCGAATAGCGAATCCCGGGAGCGTCATCACGAGCTTTTGAGTGGGTTCGGTCTTATTCTTTGAATGAGTATACGCACCACAGGAGCGAATATTCTCCTGGATATACAGCGTACTGCAGCTTACAGAGAGAGGGGTCGGGTTATGGATTGGTGTATGCCTATAGGGCAATGGTTCCGAATTCCAAAACCGATTCCACCCGTGCTAAATACATCCCTTTCCTTTCGTCCCTCCAGTCGTATAAGTTATTTTCCCCATCCACGAACTGAGCTGCACTGGCTGGTGCAGGGTCGGTCGTGGGTCCGGATAGCCTGAGAGGCTAGGCGACGCCGCCGCCGCAGCCGCCGCCGCCGCCGCCGCCGCATCCCAACACATCTGCCCAATTCTTTACATCTCTGTAGCCAGGGGCTCCAAGGGCGAAGCGCCCCCATGCCCCTCCCCCCTCCCCCTCCCTTCTATGTCCCCTCACTCTTCCCCCCGACCAAGTTTTGGGAGACTTGCCAATAAATAAATGGGTGCCGGCTTTCAGAGAAAAGAGAAGTGCCAAGGTGAGGGGATTGGTGCTCCTTACCTCGTTCACTGAGCCCAGTCGTGCCGATATTCATAAGCAGGTTGATATTTGCTTGGGGGCGCGGAAATACATTTCTATGGTCAATCGTATTTTATACCTCGAATTAATAACATTCCCCTAAAGTTTATTAAAAAGTATAGCCCCGTGGTTTTTCTACACACCTGCGCATGTGTTCGCTGGGGCCGTTGGAAATTTGAACAAGGGTACCAAAAGGCTTT
The DNA here is from genome assembly GCA_947568835.1 of Protonemura montana. Taxonomy (NCBI): domain Eukaryota; kingdom Metazoa; phylum Arthropoda; class Insecta; order Plecoptera; family Nemouridae; genus Protonemura; species Protonemura montana. The sequence goes on along the minus strand of OX387604.1, from coordinate 665,058 downwards.
TGAGAATGAATTATGTGCTTGTTGGTTTATGCACAAGACGAATTGCCCCAAGATATAACTAGTAAGCATTCAAGTAATTTTATGGTATAAAAGCACCAGCTTTTTCTACTGCCTCGCGCAAAACTTTTATTGGTATACCTACAGGCCCCCAATATTTTCACCCTTCAATCCCAAAAGTGGCCCATAATTTCTTATCTCTCAGCTGTAATATGCTACAATATTTCAGTTCGCTCAATATTCAAGATTTCATGTACTAAACGTAAATTCTTGTTTTTCTTATAAAAAATAAATGAGCATTGATTTTATTGAGTGGCATAGAATGGGATGAATTTTCTTACCCTAATCCGTCTTATTTCCATGGGGCTAAAAATAATTTTCTTGTTATCCAAGTAGAACACGATTTTTTTAAATGTATGGGCCGCTCTTCCTCCGTTGCGTTTAGCGGGTTGGTTAACCAATGAGACGACCGTCTGGTGTGCTAATGGTAAGTTGGTACGCCTGCTTTGTACGAACATGATTATGCTGTAAAGATTAGGCCTGGACTTGCGAGGCGGTAATCACCGTTGGCACCAATGGAAATGATGTAAATTGTAGGTAGTAATCACACCACCAGAGCTATCTGATCATGGTGACCACTAAATACCCTCATTTATTTGTGTTAGCATGCTAAGAAGAGAACCTAGCTAAACAAAGAGTGTGCATTCCATGTAAAAAACAGCGATTCGTTGTGTGCTAGTTAGTGGAAGTAGATTTTGTTTGATCTTATTTAAATTGTATGGAAAATGAATGAAAACTTGCACGAAACATTCAAAACACGAACACCCTGTTGTTATGAACATCTTGTTTCTGTTTACTTTTGAGATTATCCAGGTTTTTTTCCAATAGAAATGCCTAGTTTGGTATATTGCTGACATAGCCTGTCACAGACAGGACACCTACTTACTGTTGCTGTTGCCCTGCCTTCAATTCCTTCATGTTTGAAAATTAGCATGGCACTGGCACAGGAAGGCAAGTCTTTTAAACTATAAGCATAAAAGCTGGCATGCAATTATACAATCAATCAGCCCGCAACGACAACTGATAAAAAAATGCCCGCTCACGTAACAACTACATTATTGTATTTCTATTATTCTGACGCTATTAATATTTTTAATACAAAACGCACCCTCACAAATCAATTAATTTTATTTCACACGTTGTGCGAACACCGTATCGCCTCTGGGTGTAACATGTAGATACAATTTCATTTATTTTCTTTAGACAATTTAATGTGGTTCATACTGAGGGTATAATTATTATCAAGATACACAACTTTACAGATTTGATTTTTTAAATAATATTTAAAATTGGTTTACTGCTCGTGGTCAATTTTAACGGATGGTGAAATGTTTTCATGTTTCTGGCTTCTTATTCGAATAACTTTATGGATAATATTATTTTATCTCGTTGATTGAATTTCATATTTCATGGGGCGAATAAAAGTTAGAAGCGCAATGTGCATTATGCATATGAAATTATAATGCAGTGCAGTTTTCGTTGCCGCTAGCGATAGGACTGGGCTGGGCTGGGCTGGGCTGGGCTGGGCTGGGCTGGGCTGGGCTGGGCTGGGCTGGGCTGGGCTGGGCTGGGCTGGGCTGGGCTGGGGCTGGGCTGGGCTGGGCTGGGCTGGGCTGCGCCTGGGCTGGGGCTGCGCCTGGGCTGGGGCTGGGCTGGGCTGGGGCTGGGCTGAGCTGGGCTTGGGCTGGGCTGGGGCTGGGCTGCGGCTGGGCTGGGCTGGGCTGGGCTGGGCTGGGCTGGGCTGGGCTGCGCCTGGGCTAGGCTGGGCTGGGCTGGGCTGGGCTGGGCTGGGCTGGGCTGGGCTGGGCTGGGGCTGGGCTGGGCTGGGCTGGGCTGGGCTGCGGCTGGGCTGGGCTGGGGCTGGGCTGGGCTGGGCTGGGCTGGGCTGCGGCTGGGCTAGAGCGTGTTCGTTCGTTACTCGCAGATAACTCAATGATGGATAACTTGGTTAATAATGCCATGCCCTACTCCAGTAATAACAGAATGAATATTAAAAGAGTAGCTTAAGCCATCTTGTTCATTTTGCAATTTAATTAAAATATTTATCATAAGTAATGCTATATCATACAGATCATGTTCAATAAAAAATTGAAAGATGAGAGAAATTAACAGGAATGTATGGAATGAAAATAAGCCAAGATAAGATGAAGATCAGATGAAGTTTATATGAAGTATTGAAGCAGATCAGATGAAGTTTTATATGAAGTATTGAAGCAGATCAGATGAAGTTTATATGAAGTATTGAAGCAGATCAGATGAAGTTTATATGAAGTATTGAAGCCGATCAGATGAAGTTTATATGAAGTATTGAAGCAGATCAGATGAAGTTCATATGAAGTATTGAAGCAGATCAGATGAAGTTTTATATGAAGTATTGAAGCCGATCAGATGAAGTTTATATGAAGTATTGAAGCAGATCAGATGAAGTTTATATGAAGTATTGAAGCCGATCAGATGAAGTTTATATGAAGTATTGAAGCAGATCAGATGAAGTTTATATGAAGTATTGAAGCAGATCAGATGAAGTTTATATGAAGTATTGAAGCAGATCAGATGAAGTTTATATGAAGTATTGAAGCAGATCAGATGAAGTTTATATGAAGTATTGAAGCAGATCAGATGAAGTTTATATGAAGTATTAAAGGGGTGACCAAGCTGGACAAGATTAACAGCAAAATATTGATAAAGGAGATAAGGAAGAAGTTGGTGAATGAAAAGGAATATGGAAAAGAGCACGAAGAAGACAAACATGATTTGCTATAATCAAGTTAAATGCCTTAAATTAAACATTTTCTACTCGTGCAATAAATGGTTGAAAAATAAAAATCGATTTTAAAAAACAAGCAATGCTAGAGTACTTAGAAAATTAAATATTTTGCTTCGACTAGATTGAATGAGTTTTTTTTTATCTAAATGTTCGTTGCGACTTTTAATCATCGCTAGTCGTATCTTTGTTTCTCTCTCAATTGCAGGTTCGCTAATATCATAAGCCTACCTCGCCTTTTTGTGTTTCACTCTGAAAGCTTGTACTCAGTATAAAAATAATATTCCATCCCTTGAAAGAAATCATCTCGACGCTTGGGCTCAGTTAAGCTTTGGACCGTTTGAAGTTTTTAATGTTTGATCAGGCTTAAAACGTTCTTCCGACTTAATTTTTATTGGATCTAAAGGGGTTTAAACGAGAGCGGAAACAAAAATGGGAAGGAAAAGAGTTCAATAAAGGCTATGTTAGACAAACAATTCCTGTAGAGCGAATACACGGAGATGTATATTGTACTGAAAAATCTAACATTAATTACAACTAATCAATAATATTGACATAATATAACCTTAAGAAGCATTTTCTAGAGATGTAATTACTTTTTAAAGTAGAGTTCCGTATCGTTTTTGATATTTAATTTTACTTTATGTCAATTAAAATTACCAAATCAATTAGACACCCAGAACAGTGACAATTTCTTTATTCGCCGTCTGGTTTAACAAAACAAAGAGCTAATCTATTTACAGTAGAATTTTTCAAGCTTGTTTTTGCATTAATAATAAGTGTGCTTGTACATTATTAAAATATGGAAAGGATCAGTTTTTAAACTTAATGCAAACACTCTCCAATTTCATTACACAATGGAGGAGGTTGAAATGCAATAGCACATGCAATTACTTATTCTTAGATTAACTAAACAAGTTGAGATCAACAGCATTATGGACATTGTTTATAATGTAGAACATGGAGATGACATTAATGATCAATATTTTGTTGAGAAATATCATTGAGAATGGAGAGCGGAGAGCGGAATAGATAAGTAGGTGGGCACTCTGTTTGATAATAACAGTATAAGAGGCCATCAAGGTAGATGAAGACAGTCCTCCGCGACAGATAAGCTTAATCTGAAATGATTAAGTGTATATACTGTAGCATACCTATCTCTGCAAATGGAAATGTTCAATTGTGGCATCGGCTTTGCATTCCTTGCTAAGTGGTACACCAACCAGCCAAAGGTAGCCGTAGAATGGGTGTAAATTTAGTCCATAACATCGTTGCTAGTTTTTGGTAGCGTATCTTCCTGTTTTTTCCTTCCCTTATTTCAGTAGCGCTTAAGGATTAGGCCTATTAAGCACACCACTTAACACGAACATACATTTTGAGGTTATCAGCCAGAATAAAGATTTGAAATGACGGCCGTTTTAATCCCCGTTCTATAGCTAACTCGGAACATATAACAAGCTAGGAAATATCTCTTGAGTTCTATTTCATTTAATTGTACGACGTACTTTACTTGATGCTACACACACATATGATGTAGATCGATTGTGCGTAACACAATATAAATTAAACTGCGTTTAGAAGGATTATTGCTGGCGGTTGAGAGCTATGGGGTTATAGGTAGTGTTAGAGGCTGACCTGTCATTCCCAACGGGAGGTCTGCATGAGAAAGCCTGTTGTTAAGCACTGGCTCTCTGACAATAGGTTCTCTATGCCCACCCGCAGAGTGATGACCATTTGTGTCATTCCCCACGCCTGCCGTCCAGCCAGCTGATTCTAGCCTCTCTGGGAAAAAAGGCCGCTCGACCATGCACGCGGCCCTAACGCATCTGATTTTACTCATTTGAATAACTCGCCGATAGCAAATGAGCTCACTTTCAAAATGTTTCTCCGAGTCATCCCTCCCCCCCATCTCCCATTGCCCCCCGGCCACGGTCTTCTCCAGCCCCACCTGCCATGAGAAAATGAATTGAAAAATGTGTCTGGAATAGCAGGGAACGTTACATACACCGAAATGACTCTCAATGAAGTATGCAGTCGATGAATACCACCGAGTACAGGGTTTCAACATAAGGGAGACTTTATAAAATATGTATACCTACCTCTAAATAAAGCGTAAACTTTAATCATTCAATTAATAATGATATTATAATAATGAGCATGTCGTGGTCTGGTCAGCTAGGTCAGGGATGATCATATTGTGTGATTGCATCGCATTATAAAAACATAACGCAGCGCGCCACAAATTTAATCTGAAACGATTTCACGCCTCGAAGTAAGTTTTCGGCACGTTCGCTCGCATAACTACAGGTACAGGCATGCCGGCACACGCACTTTCGTGATGCACTTTCGGTGGCACGCAATCTGTCTTGACGCCCACCTTGAGTCGAGACACGCAGGTGGGGCATGGCCGCGGTACACGGCAAGGAACGCGAGCAGGGGCATGGGACATGGGACATGGGGCATGGGGCATGGGGCATCGGGCATGGGGCATCGGGCATGGGGTTTGGGGCATGGGGCATGGGGCATGGGGCATCGGGCATGGGGCATGGGGCATGGGACATGGGGCATGGGGCATGGGGCATGGGGCATGGAACATCGGGCATGGGGCATGGGGCATGGGACATCGGGGATGGGGCTTGGGGCATGGGGCATGGGGCATGGGGCATCGGGCATCGGGCATGTGGCAGATAGAGCAAACTTATTTTCAAAACGAGCGTGCCTAGCGTATTTGCGCCGGCCACATTTTCCGAATCGCGGCCACGGATTTGATCGGACTATTCTGTCATCCCCTCGTGGGGCTGGTTGTCTATTGGATGGTCGACGGGGGGGGGGGGGGGGGGAGTGACAGGGTGACTAGGAAATCTAACCGATGTAAGTATTTACGGACTCCGCTCGACCGCCGATCTCATCAGTATCACAGTTCACGAAATCCAGCCCCCCCCCCCCCCCCCCCCCCCACTGCTGTCCTGCCCTGCAGCACAAGGGAAATTGGAAGAACATTGTTCAAATGCCTAATAGAATTGAGTGTATGCCACTACTGACGCATGTGCGTCATAGAAGTCCCAAGACTATAAATATTAGCATCCGAGTTCCCGTTCTCGTTCCCGTAAAGGACGGAAAGAACATCATTGCGGCAATGCGGTTCTCTGGCCGTCAATGTCCACCTCTGACCCGGCTCGATGGCTGGTAACTCGGTGTCTCTGGACAGAATCTCCCGGCCGGACGTCTGTCCGTGCGGCAACAGCCAATCGCTAGCAGGACGTGTCACTCCAATATCTATTTACAGCCGATTTTCGGCCCATGCTCGAATAAATATTGTAACGGCACTGCCGCGTCGGGTACGTTGTGTCCTGCCAATGTTAAACGGGTAGCACGTTTCGCCTCCCATTCAGTCCAATTAGTTATCAAAGACTCGTTTCCACTGCTGCCGTTCGATTGCAGTAATGCTTTAAAGAATTAACTAAATGCCATGTAAGGGTTGATCCCTCACACACTAAAAGATGGCGAGCGATGGAAAACCAACATGAATAATAATGAAGGGAGTCGCCTAGTTATTTTGATATATTTAATGGTAGACCGTTTAGAATTTAATAATACCACAAGAGCGTCCGGCCCTCTTTGCGGGGTCGAGAACGCCCTCGATAGCTTAGTCAAAGAGAATCGCGATCATTTAGAAATAATTGACGAGCAGCCTTTTAATCATTTACTTTACTTAGTAGATGAGGGAACCTATTTTTGTACGGTAATTTGTAAAATTGGTAGGCATGGTTTTAATGGGTTCAAATAATTGTTGGATGGGCCAGCTATGAACACGATAGAGATGTGTGATAAAACGCTTAAAGTCTACACGGATTCGAATCCATTTTTTATCTAAGCTCGCCTTTCATTCCAATGTGAATCGACAGCCAAGCGACATTAATAACACGAAAAAGTACTTAGTTTTGTTCAGTGTTCAAGGTAGGCAACAACGTTTCGTCCAAGTTTCATCAGAGATAGGGTTGGTGGGATGCCATGGGAGGCTGGGAGGCTGGGAGGCTGGGAGGCTGGGATCTTGGAGGTAGCTGATGGACTCTCAGATTGAGAGACTGAAAGTCACTCGACGGTATCTGGCAGCAACTGTCACCTGTCAATGAAGCAAAGAGAAGACAGGAGTTTCGATCCACACTGCAATGTTAATGCCGTATCCACTTTGCTTGAATTAGGGAGGATAAGAAAGCTGGGGCAAGTTTCAGATCTACAACTTACCAAATAGGATGGGAAGTGTGGTGCATCATTCCGATGTGCATCTTCCCAGCCCCATTCTTCTCCATTTCTTATTTCCATTTCTGACTCCTTCCATTGGCTTTCACATAGAACTCCATACTTTATTGTTTGCCTTGAAAGAATAAAAATACTGGGGCAATAAATCTCCCAACGTAAACTCGGTTATCTTAAAAGTGAATAGTCCACCCTTATAACACCCCCGTGTGGCGCTGGCCTAGAGCTGGGCATGTAGCCGACTCCATGTAGCCGACTCCATGTAGCCGACTCCATGTAGCCGACTCCATGTAGCCGACTCCGGCGGTATCGTCTTTTCAACATTTGTTTTACTTCCTTGATTTCCCTCCTTATCTACTAATAGAACAGTCCGCTAATAGTACCTGTATGGCTTATTTCCAAGTTAGGAGTTTGTGAATATTACAAAGAAATTAGATTCTTATGAAAGTAGTAATAACTTCATGACGCCGCCGGCGTATGCTAAAGAATAACAATTCCAATGTGTAACATTATCTTTTGTTTTGCGCAGTCTAAAGTAGCGATGCAATTGTTCCAACTACATAATGCAAGTTTCTCGTTTCGAACACCGAGTATCAATAAAATTGTCGAATCATCAATTTGCTAGCAAAATTCCGGCTCCACATACATTTGAATCCTGCTGCCGCCAAATGTAAGCAAAGCATTTATTAAATCGGTATCATACGTACCCCCAATAACAACCAATACAACTAATACAACCAGTGACATTCCGGATCAAGCTTCTCATTTGGAATAGTATTTCGACGAACATGTAGTGTTACGAAGAAAAAATTAAGATATTTTCCTTCAAGATTTAATATCTTACAAAATGGACTTTAGAAAATTAAACCCTGGGGCCTGGGAATAGAAATACTCGCGTATTTCAACAATCTTGTATTTCCTTTTATATTTCTTAAGTCTACAGCACGAAATTTTGTCGAACGTTGTAAAAGCTGACCTAGCACCCACCATTTTGGCAAGTTGACTCATAGTTTCATTATCATTACGTCAGGCAAATTAATTGAGGTTATAGGTTTAATCTGCAGATGGTATAATTGGTTAATTGATGTATGTGGTGATTAGGGGTGAGCAATATAAGCTTAGTTTTAATAGTTCTACTTCCAGCCGCATTATTCATTAGTAATAAAAAGCTCATTAGTAGTTGTAAATTTCTGGGCTAATGTTGATTGTCTCTCTGAGAAATATCATTAGTTGAGGCAGAAGCTGCAACGCGGATGAGCATCGGAAGAGGTTGGGTGGGGGTATGGTGGAAAGGGGTGGGGTGGGGGGGGGGGGGTAGGAGTGGGTGGCTGTGTGGGTGGGGGAGGGGGATATTAAGCTGGGGATGAACCCACAAGCTGGTGCGAGATCGTTCTTTGGGCTCAATGTTTAAAAAAATGTGGCTTAGACCCTTGGTAGTGTGTGGTAAAGTGGGCAGTGTGTGGAAGTGCCAGTGATATCCGCTCGAGAGGATCAATGAAGAAGACCTTACGTCCACTAATCCTACGTCTCTTTACCCTGGCTGGCAGTCATTTCGAAAAGTGTATGCTCCATCGTAGCGAATCATATTATACCTGTAGACTAGGCACCATTGTGACGATGTGCTGTGGCATGCCACAACGAGTCCGCGACGAGTCCACGGCGAGTCCACGGCGAGTCCAATTAGTAGTCATATGTGGACCACAACCTTAGAGAAAAGAATGGCACAACTGTAACGTGTGGTGGCGGTTATGCTAAAGAACCAGTGGACGCCACATTACGTCAAAATAACCAAGCATCCCCTTCCCTCGAACAGCTTTGTCGTTCACGTCATTTACTAACATTTTCACTAGAATCAACGCGTACACAAATTGTCTTCTGTCAAAACCATTGAATCGTTCAACATGATGAAGTGTTCTGATTGGAAAATGAGTAACTCTTCGATATGTATAGCGGTCATCATGAAAAATCTGATGACATGAGTTTAGCCAATCGATTTGAAATGGTTTGATTTGAAAGACAATAAACATGCACATTTTATGACGTTATAAACAAAATACGTGCCATTGAGGTATTAAATTTGCAGGTTGATTCACTTCCCACTCTTTCTCTCTCCTTGGCTCTGTTCTCTGTCCCCTCCCCGTCCCCTCCCCTCTCTCTCAAGAGGTCCATCAGCTCACGTATTAGATTTTGTCACATGCTGTTAAAGAAGGAAGCAAATAAAAAGCTAACCCAAGCCGCAAGAAAAACATGGGAAGCAAAGAACCTTGGCTCTTGTTTTGGTCGGTGACTGAATTATTTTCAATCTGAACACTTCTTTTTTTCCACAAACTTCATCCGCGAAACCGAACGATTTATGTGACAACGGCGAATATATACCAACATATAAAATGTGTGGGCGATACATTTCCAGCGGGCGGAAATAACGTTGGAAAACTCCAATGCGAGCTAAAATTTTAAGACGTTTAAAATATTATCCTGAAATATGACAACTAGAAGAGAAATTGAAAAAAAAACAACGCACAACATCAATAACGCGAAAGCAGTACATGTATTCATATCGAAAATATCAGGGAAAACTAAAGCATCCCAGAGATAGCTAATGCGTACATAGAACCCCTTTCCGAATGTTACAATAGTGGAAGCAGCTCCCGTGCATTGTCTGTAAATCAGTCAGTGTCACGACTCATGCATTCATCATTTTTCACTTATCAGGAAACCAACCCCAAAAAGCTGGGCTACACATCCCCTGGACAAACTCGCCCTACAATATGACATCATTATCAGAACATTAGATCAGCAACCAACACTACAGTTGGCTCTAGCCAGTGGCGAAGGGCCCCTAGAGGATAGGGCCCATCCATGATGGGGCCCTTTTACTTTTTGTGGGACGGGGCCCAGTGGTCGACCTGATAGATGTCCTGTTACTTGTAACCTGATTTCAAATTAGATAGGGAGTTTTACTTGCTAAACAGAACAGTATCAAATTAACTCACTTGTGCAGAAATACCTGCGTTGTTCAAGTGCAAGTACATTCTGATAGAAAAGAGAGCGTTTTATTTCATCTTTCTCTCCATTCTCTCCATTCTCTCCATTCTCTCCAATCTCTCCATTCTCTCCAATCTCTCCATTCTCTCCATTCTCTCCATTCTCTCCAATCTCTCCATCCTCTCCATTCTCTCCATCCTTTCCATCCTCTCCATTCTCTCCATTCTCTCCAGTGTTTCCTTTATTTCTTTATTTTTATTATTTTAATTAATATTTATTTCTGAAGGATTTACACAATTTACATCTGATTATATAACAGTAGCACATGTTGGAGGGGGGGGGGGGGGAGGGGGGTCATGTGAAAGTGCGTTTACGCCACTGTAGACAGTCCCAAACATCTTAGACAACTAATACTTAACATGACAATCTTTCATCAATCTGACTCAGCTGACAATCATCTTTTCTTCTGACGGTCTTTACTCGAGTGGTGACCACTCCCCCCCTCCTCCGTCTCCTCTGAGCTGTGGCATTGACGACCGAGCAAGGCAGCTTTGACGTGATATGCCCCTTTCAGCCCCTTTGCCTCCAGGGCCGCCCTACCCCTAGCCAGGGCTGACTTTAACTCAAGAAAAATCAGTTTTCAAAAAATAGTTAATGATCTGTTCTCTTTTTGAAATAGCAGCCAGTCATTGGCCGCCTGTTAGAGTAGAGTTGGCGGTGGTAGAGCATTACTTTCAGTTGTGTCAGTTGAGCAAGTCATCCACATGGATCTTTTTATCCTGATTCATCATTCTTAATTGTCAGAAGGAAAAAAATAACAAGCTGAAATGTTTTGAGTGCAGATGACATAAGTGATATGTCCCATACACAGAACACACCAATTATTCAATGGTGACTAAATTTGTCAATTTCAAATTACTATTACTAAGACAGAATAATCGGATGTAAACATATCTTTTTGCAAGCTACGTCATTAATACTGAAACTGTGTTTACATTTTGGTCAAACATTTGGTCATTTTCAAATGAGTGTGTTTTTACGGGTAGATTAATCGACGGAGATTTTCAAACGGATTTTATTACGCCACAGAAATCTGCACCCTTCGCCTGTGAATAATTATAATCAGTCAAAAATCCAATGCATTAGCCGCATAAGAATAGCGTTAATGACTCCCATTGCTCTTAACTCTCCACTCTCGCTGGCTAATTATGCAAGCTATTATGTTTAATTAGTTAAGGACCAAGGTGATGCGTCTCGCCGAATAGATGTTTTCCATCATTTTCTATCATGCGATCAAATTTCAAAGATCACTCTGTGTGGCGCTTGATTTCGTCTTGCGCCTTTCGTCTTAGTTAGTGAGCCGGGAGTAGGTCCATCCATTCTTCGATAGGATATATTATAATATTATCATAATGGTACAGGAATAGGATCTTAATAAGCCTAGCAGTCAGTCACGCTACGAGCGTCTTAGTCAATCTGATCCGATCGCAGACCTCATAATCAATTGATCACGCGTCAAAAACAACTTGTATTAATTGAATTTTAATGAAACTTTTTCTCGAACCTAGGTTGACCTGGCACAGTGCCACTAATGGTTTCTCAGAAGGATTAACGCTTGTCTAAGATATTCGAGTATCTTACAAGCGGTGCAGAGGTGACCCTGCGGCTTAGACTACGCGCCATACGGTCGTACGACGGTCGTAGGGTAGAGGAAGCTGCTTGAGACTGCTCGAGACCATCCAGCCAGTTCAATTAGATAGATCGCCTCAGGAAAATATATTACAAATTACGTTGCAATATATTATAATAATATACCAGCGGATCGTCTTGTTGGGATCATGGCGTCCACCCGGCAAGCAAGAAGCGCTCGCGTTGTGTCCGCTACGCATATGGGAGAGTTTTAATGAATTTTATTTCTCTTGTACGCTATGCTAAAGGAGCAACGTGGGTTGGCGAGGGTCGGTGAGGGTCGACTGACTGGATGCTGTATAGCGCTAATTACTGTACTAATCACGGGTGGCCGATGCCTGGAGATCAAACTCGGATTTTTCACCCTCGATTAAATCGTGCTTTTGCTGGTGTTCGACAGAGTTTCATCAATTGATACATAGCAGACATTTTGTTTGCTAGAAAGCCTGAAAGCAGTGATGTCATCTTACAAACTGGCAGAAATTAATTGGTTCAGATGAGGGGATAAAAATTATTCTAAGGAAGACTTTTATCGTCGAGAAAACTTCGATGAAATGCGGGTATCCGGGAGAGAATTAATGAAAAGAGTGAATGTTAAATGATGACCAGATTAAGGCTGAGTACTTTTGCTTGACTTTGCACTAAAATGATGTCCGCGAGCGAGGGTTAGTTATTTGAATACTCTTCGAGCCTAGCAACTGAATGTCTGTCTGACAAACAAACATAAGGAAAAATTGCTGACACGACTCAATATATATATTGCTCTCTCTCTCTCCTCTCTCTCTCTCTCCTCTCTCTCTCTCTCCTCTCATTCGCTTCACTTACCCTGATTTTCTTGTACGATGGTAAAATATTTTCACTAACTAATTGGAGAGCTCATGGACAAGAAATTACTGCGTGGTAATAACAGAGGGTTGTAACTTCACTATTCACGGTTGATAACGTCTTATCGGTAATGGGAATTCAAAAGTATTCCATTGAAAACAATTGGGTCAAAACATACTTTCCCGAGCGCCATAAGTTGGCGTCTGTACGTAATTGACCTATTTGTAGACAGCTACCCCATTTTGACGTGCACAATTGTGTGAACAATTCAGATGAATCCTGGATTTATTTCTATGAATGTTTATGTGTTCTATAATGTCGTTGCGCACTTTGCTTGTAGCCTGGCGGACTGGTTTATTCACTGATGGTACGTATGATAGAAATTCACAGAGCAATTATTTAAATGTAGTCGTACAACGGTCAGTTTGTAGATCTCTGTTCGTAATTACCGTGCAGGTTCGGTGGTAACTGCGAGCAACTAGATTCAAGCATTTGTCCGCAATTCCCAAGAATCTAATCAAAAGCGATTCAAGAAACGATTTGCATTCGGTCAAATATAAATACAATAATTGCTGGAACGTAAATACCTGCGACGGTTGGCGCGTCGAATGGAATGCATTGCGATTTTGCTAATGCCCAAAAAAAGCATCGTGATGAAATGCGTGTTGTTCTTGTTTAGGTATATGACCAATGCAAATTTTTTGTCTTCAGGGTATTTTTAGAATAAACAGTGATCTCTGGAATAATTTTCGGCCATACACGACTCATGGCATGCAAAAAATTTAATTTTATCAAAATAAAAATCTGTACACATTTAGCTTTGGCCAAGTATTTATTGGCATGCATCAAAACATGCCCCAAGCATAGGAATATTATAGCGCGTAGAACAGCTATTTTATAAATAAAGAAATATTCATATTTTATGAAACGAACTTCTGTCGTGTAATTGCATTATTACGATGCGTGCCGATAATCATGACCAAACGGGCTACCCCCCCCCCCTCCCTCCCCCACCCTCCCCCACCCTGTCCCACTGTACACCATCAACCAATGTTTCAATGTTCAGAATAGATGCACTGGTTTTCTGTTTGTTTTCAAATCTATCAATTTATGTCAGGTGATTGCGCTAATAGCAAGATTATCGACCAGAACATTCATTTTAGGACGATTACGTGTTTAGACCCGTCTTTGTCCGAACCAGCACCACCATAATATTCATGGTATTGGCCTTATCTCTTACGACGATCAAACCGCTTTCAATTGATTTTCTATTCCAGCGAAGCTACAGCGACAAATTATAGCCAGAAAAAAATATCAAAATAGCACAGAAACGGTCAATGTTGCATACATTTAAAAACACATATTACATTATAAAAAGAAAAGGAAGGAAATCATTGGTGTTTGGGTGGTGTACCCATGTACCACTAAATGAGTTAAGTTTAGTCTGTAATCTGTGTGCCCTTTTGCCTGGTTCACTATGTCTTGTCAGACAGAAATGCAGGCAGACATACAAACAACTTGCACAAGTTTGCGATGCATAACACTGTAGTGTGCAAGGAAACAAGCCATCGCAGACGTTGCTGGCAAGCGGTATACAAGAAAGGGAGGATAAATCTGAGACATGTTTGAGAAGACATATTTGAGCCCAGCCCTCACCTCGCCTTGTTATATAAGGAACCATGTCAAGTCTCAACATCGCTTGGACAAGGGAACACGCAAGCCTACTCAACACCCTCAAGCTCTAGCAGACAGCACTCTGAGCAGGCTGTGGTCATACCACAGCTCATTCTGCATTGCGTCCGTATATCATTCTATAATGGAGTGAATTTCAGATGGCAATCCACACAAAGAGTGGTGACTTTTCTGAAATTAAAGGATTGCTGCTACCACCAGAGGAAGGTATTTGCCCGGTAGCGTCCCTGAAGGTGGTAGGTCCTCCAGGTTGGTTGGCGCTGATCGAAAATGATGACTATAAGAAAAAGGATTGACTTACACGAAGCTCTTGTGTAAAGAATACGGGCAGGTTTTGAACTCAGTTTATTGTGACGATATGAAATGAGAGTGCGAATAACTAAGTTTAAAGATAAGTGACAAACAAAGTCCAGTAGAGAAAGTGAATGCGTGTGAATGCGTGTGAATGCGTGTGAATGCGTGTGAATGCGTTGAATGCTTGTGAATGCGTGAAACGAGCCGCGAAGAAGAGCATATATGCACTTACCCGAGGGTGGAGTTAGTGCCGTGTGACGGTGTGCTACGCCACCCTCTGGGACCTGTGTGGTCGTGTGGACCTATTTGACTCGTGAGAGTGATCTTGAGCTTGTAGAGATCGATCTCGACATCTGGTAAGGTTAATTTAGCAGGCACTTTCCGTTGGTCGGTGTAGGCTCCTCTTGTTTCAAGAAGTTCAAGTCAATGGGATTACAATTGAGGTGTTAGGGTCTGTATTGCACCAATGTGGGAATTAAAATCAAACGAGGTGTGGGAATATAAGAAATATGTGGATAACACCTTCAGGAGCCTGGGTTGACATGTATAGATGGAGGATGCATTTTTACAATTCCAAGCCAATGCACAGACAGGAATTCACGTAGACATTTGTGCACCAAAATGCATCAACATACAAGAAAGCTTACTTAAAAGAAACGGACTCTTTTAGATGCGTCATTAAGGCAAAAAAAAACGATAATTTAGTTTACACTATTACATGAAAAAATGGTAATGTGATCTGAACAATCATGCTGTTGTCTATTGTATGAGAGAAGGGTGTGTATGTTTAAAATGTTAATTATCGTGTAATGAACAGCTATAATAAGTAGAATCCGTCTGATTATAGTGATCTAAAAAAAGGTGTTCATGCTACCTGGAGTTCTATGCTACCCATTTATTAACAACGCTAATGCGGTCGCATAAAATATAAGGTGATAACAAGGGGATGAAATGTATTAATATTCTAGACAAAAGGTCCAATTAAGTACAGACAATTTTATACTGAGTGTACTTCGCCGCGGCAGGGCTCGCTCAAAACACTTGTTATGTTCTATCATGTGTCTCGGACCTCGGTCTTGTTGCTTCAAATAATTATAGCATTCAGAGAGCACCGATGTGCGCCCTTGAGTTTTAACATTGGATTTTTCTCTAGTTGACGCTGATATCTTGTTTCCGGTAACATTAGAAGTCGAAGCAGGGGTACATGAAACTCCGCACATTGCCGCACATATATTATTTTACAGTATTTATTTGATATATTATGAATGCAACAAAAGGAAAATACGTGTAGGAACTTGGAACAGTAACTTATCGGAAAGCGTGGAAATTCGAATGTGTTGACTTCCTAATCTTGTGTACTACCGAGTTTACACAGGACAAACCGGTCAACAAGATTGTAGTATGTGCTACAGAAATGCGAGGATTCATTTTGAAATGCAATATACTCTCTGTATGATACGATCATTGAGTAGGATAACTAAATCAAATTGATGCTGTCGATGGAAATGAATTGCATTTCATCCACTTTAAATTGACGCAGTATAGAATATAGATAGCAAATTGCAATCACAGATCATCACAGTTGATGTGCAAGTGCCTATCTAAATACAAAATTTTGGTACATGTATACGCCTAAACCTTTTAAAAACTTAATGCTCATTCATCTAAAAACTTGAACATCATTAAATTTGATTAATGGTCAGATTACACGGCTGATTGTTTCATATAATGCTAGTTCTCGGCGGTAGTCGCTGTTGGTCATTAAAATATTACTACCGTAGTAATTGTGGATAAATCCAGTATAATATAGCGGTGTATTCCGTAATGTTAGGTACGTTCTCATCATATTGGGTAATTTACGACTGAGTATTTAGCAATTAATGATCGACTCTTGCCGTAAAACACACAAATGTTGGCTTATCAGCCTTCAGTCCCATAATTCGTAAATCGATTAGAACCGACTCACCTGTACGAAAATTCAACAAATTTTACATGGAAACACAATTTAAAAGCCCCCTTTGCGTTTCTGGTTGTTTTAGCCAGCTGACAAGGTTTTTATAGCGCTGTTGAATCAGTGGACATGTTGCTGTTCAGTGTTCAATTGCATGTGTTGGATTCCTGTTAACATTTTACATTTAACCATGGACATTTTTTGATTCAAAATAAAGATGCAATCGATTTTCCTTTATACCTAATCGTTGCTCTAAAAGGTTGAAACAAACGTAGCTGGGAGAAGAAAATTGTAAAGATGATAATGAAAATAATAAACATTTTATAGTAAAAATGGCCATAGAACTGCGTCGTTATTTTTCCAGGAAAACTGGCGGTAAAGTGGGCGTGAGAACACCTGGGTGTTCATCAATATTTCGCTTCACTTACCTTTTCTCTGTTTTTCCGTTAATATTGACTGACAATACTGTCAATGATGTCGAGCGACTGAGGAAAATTGTTTGATTCAATGAACATGTCCAGCAAGATAAAGTTAGATGACCTTTAACTGCTTCAACGGTTACACATGACAGTATTAGAAAAGAAATGGATGATATTTGAAAAGATTTGAGGTAGCGTATTTTACGTTATGTCCTATCCGTTCCTACCCAGGATCGGTTTACTCGACGCTACGCTACAAAGAAGTATGTTACCATCTCAGGCGACAAGTCCATATAAATTCTTGCACCACAATATTGGTGTAATTTACCCTGCCGAATGCTGTTACTTTTGTTAGATAGTTGCATTGTGTGTAAGAAATCCGTAACAATTGCTAGTTATTCTGAATTTTGAATGAACGACATTCAATTTCTATCCTTCCATTGCGTAGTTAATTAAGATGACATTTTGAGAAACTGCTTGGCTAAGTTTAGAACCTAGTGGTCTATGTCGAGGCATTATATACCACTTAATAATATGTTTCAAGTTGCCAAAATGCAAGAGCCCTAATAACCAAAAGCCAATACCAAGATGTAGATTTACTCTCGCCCAGATGTGACCGGCATAAACTAAACAGAAACAGTTTTGGGAATTCGGAGACAGCCATTGCCACAAGGGCAATCATTTTCCGAGAGAATAGATGCGAGGAAATGGCGAGACCGTTCCTCGTAACGCATTGGTTTGTGAGTTGCTTGTCATTGAATGCTCGTCTGCTAATGTTTCACACATTGTAGTGTGCTGTGGAGTTGAGGGAAGCAATTCCAAGAAGACAGAGATCGATATGTACAATTGAAACATGCTTTGAGTAGGTAACATGTCAATTAAATTCATTGATGACGCAATTAGATTTCGATTCGTGACAACGAGCTGGTTGTCAAATGAACCCAATCGGTTCAACAACGGTTTTCACTAAGAATTTGATACCTCTACTCGAGAGATGGGGGAAAATGTATGTCAGCCTAGCCCGATCGTGAGCTCTGCGGTCCAGCTTTAGTTTTCATGAGCTTTTGAGTCTGTCAATCACTTAATTCTGACTTTAAACCTTAAAAGGTCTTTCAGCTTCTCAAGTTTCTCTTATATTTTTAGAGATATTTACGGTCGCGTTAGGTCTTGATGTTCAGATTTTGTCTTTGGCTGGAACCGTTAACATTTAACAATAACATGCATATAACCACAAATGCCCACGCTGCGGGTCTATGGTTCCGGAACCGAATGGTTTGGCATGTTGGAAACACCGGTTCTCGCTAGATCGCCGAAGTTAAGCAACACTGCGCTGAGTTAGGTATTGGATGGATGACCATCATACACATGACCAGTTCTGTTCGGGAGAGAGGTTAGAGGGAGAAAGTTAGTACAGCAACTTCATTCGCCTTGCTTATCAACCTCTCGACAGCATGGATTTGTGGAGGAATCCTGCTGTTCGAGTTGTACCGTCCTTCGGAAGGGACGTTAAGCCGGTGGTACCCTTGGTGCTCTTCGACAGGAGTAGGCTACTTGCCGGCACCGGGTTTCCCCTCCTCCATTTCTAGGCTAGGTTAGGTTCTTCATCATCCACTCATTCACCGACGCCATTAGACCAGTGCCGTATGGCCAGATGTCAATACAGTGCGTCGATAAACACCACAAATAAATAAGGTTCCAGATTTTTTCACAATAAGTGAAGACTCGTTGCATTATTCAGCCTAGTCCTCTGGGATTACAGATAATCTAAGAGTAAGTAGAATGGATGGTCTAACATGGAAGATGTTACCAGGATTTCAGTCACAATGAGAAGACCAAAAATACTAATCATTGTTGACTGCCTAAATGAAATCCCCTTGATTGTTCCCCCGACACTAGACGATTTTCTAATAAAAATATTAAAAAATACAACTCCATACTATAAGCAAAAACTAAAGAAGGATTTCTTAGCGGGGAATCCCAGCTATAATAATAATAATAAAACAAAAATATCCAGGTTGTAGTTTTTATTGATAAACACATTCTCATCAACGAATTAGGATCCAATGGCTCTGAATCACTAAGCTGCATTGGTTGAATTTCTGATGCACAATCAACCAACCAGTGCTTTTCATCTTGACACAGTAGTTATCTGATAATCATTCAGGAAACTTCAGCAAGTGTATCGTTAGGTATTCAACATTTTGTCAAGTGAAGCGTTCTACAGTGACCTATTAGAAAAATATGGCATACATTCTTACAGGATAAAAATATTTTGCTTTGGCTATGCTTCCACATCTACAGAACACTATCAATACGACAATGCAACTAGCTGCAAGCATATATACCTAGTAAACACAAGATCATGCTTTGATGTTCAAACCTAACATGTAATCAATGTAATCAATGTAATCATCAAATTATTGTAGGATTGTTTTCAAAATAAGGTCAGCCCTTCACACCTTGGTGTATTAGCCATCACAAAATTAAGCAAAATTGAAGATTACTTTTTTTAGCAGTTACCAACTTTATCAAGTTATAATCCAAATTAATGCACAAAAAATAGAAAAAAAATAAAATGGTAGAAAAAAAAGGTATATGGAACAACAATTGCAGAATAGTAAAAAAAGATTACAAATCTGTAATCAAAGAAGCTTAGAAGACAGTATAATTGTTTTCAAAAACAACTCCTTCATGCACATTGAATTTTAAATTTCCCATTATATAATGAGCTCATTTTTTTAAACAAGCGCATCTAAGTACGGCAGTTACCTGATTTGTTAATACGTCTGAGAATATAGGTAATAATATTACTCTGGGTTACTCTATCTCAATTGATAACCAGTTGTCTCTGCAGGGTTCACATTGTTCTTTCACGGGAAGCAAACATGTTTACATCTTCTTACATTCTGTAAATTATTAGATTCAATAATAATGTGACACTAAATGCCATAAGTAAAAGGATTAACCAGTCAATGCTTTTTCAATGAATTTTTGTGCACCAAAGTAATAACGATCGATTGAGTAATGCATTCAAAATGCACAATCACGTAGCAGTCATGAACATGCCCAACTCTTAAAAACTGAGAAGGACCTACTGCAAAGGTAGCTAACATTATACAGGAAATGTTTAGAAGCCAAACAAGGCCCAGAGCCAAGATCTAAACTATACTGGCAATTAAATTAGGCCATTTTATGACATATTCACTAGATTAATCATAGCATCCAACCCATCTGCTCTTCATCCAATGACTGGACATTACTGATCATTTTTTACAGTAAATACGAAATAGTAATACTTTCAAGCACATATTTAGCTTGACAAAAATATTTATCACCAATGGCTACCCTATTTGTTGGCATCCACTGAACATGCTATCAGATAAACATCTATTCTAACAAAATATTTGAGTACAATTCATATTTAATAACATGGCCCAACACTCACTCTCTCCTGACATGATCGTACCTTCCAAAATAATAATTACCAGTTAAAAATGTTGTAGCCAAACGCTATGTATAAGGGGCCATAATACACTCTCATGATTTGCCAAGACACCTTATCTCTGGCCAAGAATAAAATGTTGTTTTGCGGGATTCAATATTTATAAGTCAAAACACAGACGACTTTATTTTAATTGCAGATGTGAAATGGAAATTACAGTTTGCAGTGGCGATTGAAGTTTGAAGAGATTGCAAACAAACTGGCTTGATTGACCGAGGTAATTTCATGATCGCCACAGAATCCTGTTGTTTGCGTTACAGCATCCTTCGGAAGGGACGTTAAGCTATTCCCCTGGGTGCTCCTTGACGGCTACGTGCTAACACTGGGTTTCCTCTCCTCACTTCTAGGCTTGGTAAGGTTTATTATCATTTACTCATTCACCGACATCGTCAGACCAATGCCGCGTGGCCATTCTTATACATAGTGTCTGTCTACACTATCCTTAAAGACTGTAATTTTATAAGAAAATTGAGGTCCAAAAAGAGCATGTACCATAGAGAAAATGCACTACGCTATTAAATAACATCAGTATATAATACATATTTATATATGCATTATGTTAATGGTAACAATCTCATAAATATCTTGAAATTTGTTAATGCGGGAACAGATGACATATAAACAACTATTTATGTAGTTAAGCCACATTTTGATGGCTTAGTATATTCATTTAGACTAAACCATGAACATTGCCAAGCAAACATTGGTCAGCACACAATATAAGGTTACACCTAGCACTACCTACCACTATCTACAACAAACATAAAACATTAATATCAAATTATGTTATATTTTAAGATAGCAAGACAAAAGATTAACTCTCTGTCCTTCTCTCTTCCGTGTTAAAGCTCGTCTCCAATTTGCTTGGCACATTTCTTGCGAGTCAAGTACACCAATTAATGAAATATCATATTCACTAAAATACTAAAAAATTGTAGGGCAAACTAATTGCTTATTTTCTGTTTGGCGGCAAGCTCCTCAAGTAATAATAGCACTAACTTACAGCCACCTCCGCAAGCTGCCACCAGATGGAGCCTACAGTGCCACTGTCACTCAAGAAGCTTGCCAACAAAACAGAAACAGGACAATGACAACCCACATTCTTTTTTTTTAATTTTTACATAAACATGTTATTTTATTAAATGAAGTGTTTGAAACTTTAAGCATGTCTTGACAAGGCAAATTGGAGAAATTCTTTAAACTTTACACATTGAATTTACATGGTAAAAAGCTAGCTACCTGCTATGCTACAAAAAGAATGTGCACCTACAAAGTAAAGCATGAGTAAGAATCATAAAATCATAGAAACGTTGGTCGAATAAAAGGTACATTGAAGTTAATTTTGAACGAAGTGACTCGTAAAATATCAAAATTGTTAAAACACACCACAGTAGTTTCCGATAGTAAAATTGTTAGTTAGTGAACACTTTTTTCCTGAAGTCTGATATAATGATATTAGGTACTTAGTTGTAGGTAAGCACCTAGAAGAAGGTCCCAGGTATGTTGAGTGTCCAGTTGTTCTATCTGGCAAGATTTAGACTTAAAGACTAGTAATCATTGAATGAGTATTCAAAAGCACAGGTCAGAAGCAATCCATACCTTTATAGCTGCACAGTTGACACCACACAATAAAAGAATATTCATAAAGGACATTTATAGGAATATTGTTAATTGTACAAATTAAAGAAAAATACTAATAAGGGATCAAAGCAAATGAGTTGGAGAACCTAGAAACAGTATAAATTGCATTTTAGGTGGTTGCACATTAAACAAAGTAAGAAAAGTGTGAAATCAGAATAAAAAAAAAAACACAATTGTGCAAAATAAAACCGCTACTTAAAAAGCAATGCCGAAGAGTACAGCGCTAGCAATCCAACCTCACTTCTTGGCATGAACCCCAGAAATAGGTCGCTTTAACCCAGTAGCTGTGCGAAGAAGCATTCTTTGTTGCAAAACTCCCGAGTTAGAATCAGAATCGACCCGCACTGATTTCTTGCCGCCTACAGCCAACCGAGGTAATACCAACGTCTCACTTGCGTTAGCACAACCCTCCTCAGGCAAAGGAAGCGATAAAGCTATGTTACACTTCACCTTTGGACGGCACAGGGATATCGCAGACTTCTCCTCTCTACTGTTGTGCATCCATCGCTTTCCTTTGTTACAGACGGCAGGTGGAGACGGCAATATACCTCCATCAGAGCTTCGTAAGGCGGCACGCGGAGAAGTGCGATCCAAGTTGGAGACGGAAGGGAGTTTCGTTAGTCACCTGACGATTGCAGATTTGTACGACCGAGTACCGGTAGTTCGAGTGCTGCAGAACAAAAGCAACATTTTATCGTCACACTTCAACTCAGAGACCGAGAGAAATTTCAGAACTTAAGGGTTAGAATAAGATGAAGTTGGATAGAAACAAATGAGAAAACAAGGAAAAGAACTATAATAACGAAGCAGTGGTCAAAGCTGTAGTAGATACATTTACTTTGTTGAACATTTCTGTTCAGGCTTTGTTCTCGTTTAAGGAATGAGAGTTAATAATGAAAGGATCCTTCTCCAGAATTCAAGTGTAATTTGGCCACATTAAATTATCAAGTTATTTAAGAGGGTTCGTATGAAACGTGAGAATCAGCATTAGAGCAAATCTCTTTGCATGGCATTATTCTCACGTGTTGCTGAGTCACCAATAAAATACTCAAACAATTATTCTGAGAAAGATTTGTGAGAAACTCGGAAAAGCAAACTTTTTGTTGTTGCCTTCTTATTAGTTCTACAATACTAATTTTGAGAGAATAACAAGTTTTCAGACATCTCACTTATCTAATTCCAAATAAAATTATTGTTTTTAATGGTGTTAAAATTAGTACAAAACTCCGCCTGTGTTTCAACGCCGAAATCTCACCAGTAAATACAATTTTGAAAGCGATCATTTGTTATTCTATACCCTAAAGCACGAAGATTCCAAAAATGATCAGACAAATAGTGTCAATGAAACCGAAGTCCGTGTAAATTGGTGTACGGTGCTATATTACGTCCAGTAGCTACTGACAGCGAGTCCAGGAGAGTCGCTCAGACGCCCTGTCAGTAGATCCTCCTAACAGCGGAGTGGGGAGACCCATGAATCACTCAGACACGCTGTCAGTAGATCCTCCTAACAGCGGAGTGGGGAGACCCATGAATCACTCAGACACGCTGTCAGTAGATCCTCCTAACAGCGGAGTGGGGAGACACATGAATCACTCAGACGCGCTGTCAGTAGATCCTCCTAACAGTGGAGTGGGGAGACCCATGAATCACTCAGACGCGCTGTCAGTAGATCCTCCTAACAGCGGAGTGGGGAGACACATGAATCACTCAGACGCGCTGTCAGTAGATCCTCCTAACAGTGGAGTGGGGAGACCCATGAATCACTCAGACGCGCTGTCAGTAGATCCTCCTAACAGCGGAGTGGGGAGACACATGAATCACTCAGACACGCTGTCAGTAGATCCTCCTAACAGCGGAGTGGGGAGACCCATGAATCACTCAGACGCGCTGTCAGTAGATCCTCCTAACAGCGGAGTGGGGAGACCCATGAATCACTCAGACGCGCTGTCAGTAGATCCTCCTAACAGCGGAGTGGGGAGACACATGAATCACTCAGACGCGCTGTCAGTAGATCCTCCTAACAGCGGAGTGGGGAGACCCATGAATCGCTCAGACGCGCTGTCAGTAGATCCTCCTAACAGCGGAGTGGGGAGACACATGAATCACTCAGACGCGCTGTCAGTAGATCCTCCTAACAGCGGAGTGGGGAGACCCATGAATCACTCAGACGCGCTGTCAGTAGATCCTCCTAACAGCGGAGTGGGGAGACACATGAATCACTCAGACGCGCTGTCAGTAGATCCTCCTAACAGCGGAGTGGGGAGACACATGAACCGGCTTAATTATTTGTAGAGGTGACCACAACCTTAGCTTAATAAGTAGCTTATGTTTTTCCTTCATCTCGAGATGGAATAGAAAAATAGAAGAAACGGGACACATTTTTGCCGGTTGGCAAGTAATTGATAGTCCCTCATTTTATCTTTATATTCTGGTACTTTAGGCCAAAAATGGATACTTGATTCATGTGCACTCCAAAGGACACAGGGGTGGAGCCCCATCTTAATAATTACACCTTTCCAGCCAGCACTTAACGAAAATCACTACAAAAAAAGAAAGAAACAGAGAAGAACTACAAGAATTTGCTGGAAAAAAATCAATTAAAATCTCTAACAATGCCACAGTCAAAAATTGTTGAATCAGAAATATCAAAAATTCCCTTTGAACAAAAGGGCTGTTCTTATAAGTTAAGAAATAGACTAAATCTATCATGAAGTTTTCCTCAATTGAGCACAAATGTTTGATGACACGTGAGTAGCCTACATTAAAAAACAGGGCCTTATCCGGATGTTATGTTTAAAAAGTTCCCGTTCCCTGTGAAAAAGTTGTCTCAAGATAATCTTTCCCTAGCAGCCACCGTATGGGGCGATGTATTGGCTTCACTTCTTGCGATTGACAGGTGGCTGGGTTTTGATTCTGGGCCACTGACAATGCACAAGATGCATTGAAGACACTGATAAAGGCAAAAACTTAAATGAACTTTGTTAGCAAATAATTTAAACTTTTTCTCACAGCTTCTTCCTAAGGAAAGACTGGATGAGCTTGCTAACTGCTGACGGAGAAAGAACAGTAAAACAGAAAAGTGGAAAACAACATGAAGCCCTGACCTGCCAGTGGTGTAAGCCATAAGTTACCCCTTGAACTGAGATATACAGGCTTGTAGTTTCTGCTTTGGTGTGAATTAAATGACTAGTAAAGGAAGTTTTTATTCTCCTGCAGAGCCCAGGTGAAAAAATATGACTTAAATTCTTTCAATTTGAAAAGTGAAGTGACTAAAGAGGAATGCAGATCAGGTCACAGCCAATTGTCTTCTATGTAATGACTAATGACTTACACTACTTGCAGGTAAAACATGAAAGTGCTTGTTGCTGAAGTATAGCATACCATAGCCCATATATTTATCCTTTTCACCATCTGTATGTCAAAAGTTGAGGTAAGAAATAAGAAAACAATTTTCAATAACAAATTAGATTAATAACAAGAGCGTTAATTTACAAATAATTGCATGCAGTTAGTGTCTTCTAAAAATTCTACAAGTAAGAAGGTTAATCTTAAGTTTTACTAATTGTGATGAGCAGGAATTGAGTTTGAGGGCGTTTTGTTCTGATCACCTTCAGAGAAAATTTTGTATTTCTACAGTAAACCTGGTTGAATAATGGTTTGACTTTCAAGCCATTGCAACATCGATCTTATTATTTTCCGCAACATTTTTTTTCCTCTTTAGGAACTCGAACCAATAACTAACTGAAGAAAAATGAAATGTTTACATTATAAAACTGTCTGCGAGGATTCGATAATTAAAACATGGCAGTTTACATGTGTAATTCAAGACATGGCCCATCAAAACATCTGCAGTCCTGGTTCTAAACATTACCAAGTACTACGCAGTCAGGTTATTTCTCAGACACCAATCACCATGACATGTTTTACATGTTTGCAGAGAACACAACCAAACACAAAAATCAACATCTGCTGCATTTGCATAAATTGAATTTCATTCAGGTGGCGATCCAACCATTCGGACAGAAGCATTTTGCTAACAAAGTTTACTTGAAGAAAAATTATAACGCCTCCGAAGCAGAGAAGGAACTAAAAAGTGACGAAACCCAAACCACTCTGAACAACAATCCCTGCTCACATTAAAAACAATATTAGAAAAAAAAAAGTTGCAAAGGTGCATGCATGTGCCTGCCTTAACAAACAACAAGATGCACTTACTGGCGATGTACAGAATGGATTCTCGAGATTCGATCTGCACTTCGAAGTGTCATACCAAGACCTGATGAAGGTGAGGTAGGAGTTGGAACGGGAGGCAGGTAAGCCACTTTGACGACAGCAGCTCGGGTGGAGGGTCGCGGAGGATGTGTTAAGGTTACTTTGCTCACATTAAGTGAGCGCATGGACCCATTATTGGAGCCTAGAAGCCAGGCATTTCTGGGGAATAAAGAATGCGTAAGATGAGAAGACCACATCACCTTAATTAATGAGTGGTGCAAATTAGGGCAGTGTAACTATGCATCGTGGAATAGGTTATAGAGAAGGACCACCGTGGACCGTAGTTTTTTTTCCTTTATGAGTTTGTGCTGCTTTTTTTTTGATGGAATAATTGAAATGGTCGACTGTGATATTGTGACAATGCCGATTGAAAAGATTTGTTCTTGAATGATTCTCCTCAGCTCATCATCTGATTTAATCTACTATGTAAATCAAGTTGATTATCATTAATCAGTTTCCATAGTAAGATATAGAAGGAAGGCTGGATGCCTACAGATAATCTCCTTCATGATATGAATGTGATAAGTGACAAGCAAACTTTAGCAATTATTCTCTGCTTTCAAAGATAATGTGTTACAAGCCTAGGCAAATTTACCCAGCTGTAAACATCCAGCATCTCTCAAAATTAGGGCATGGAAATGTAATAAGTTTCTAATTATGTATTGAAACAAAATATATATTGGAGGCTAAAGGTGCCAAACCATTGGTCAGTTTCCTCTTATTTTGAGTGATTCATAATCATTTAACTTGCTAATTAAATGATTGCAATTTGAGAGTTGATGGTGTTTTGCAATAACTATTGTATTCACTATTGAAAATATATTGTTCTTTTGATATATTTTATAAACTGGATGTTGAGCCAAGCAGCTGCAAACAATAACAATCTGGAAAACTGCAGGAGACTCATCCCAACGTTTTAGTGCCATATAAATGGTTTTTCATGAGCACAAAACAGAAAGGCACTTTGCACAACCCTGTATGGAGTGATACAGGAGAATGAGCTTTGCACAACAGAAGTGATTGATGATTTGGTAAAGAGAGCAGCACTGAAAAGAAGGGTTGAATTGCAGTTGAACTGCATTCAAATGCAAGTGCATGTGCAAGTGAACCCTTGGCCCCATAACCGTGGTAGGTACTTCTTTATAGCATATTCTTTGGTTCATAGTCAAGTCAAAACAAGCCAAATCAACAAAAAGGGGGATTTTTTTCTTAACACTTTTCTCAACCCTCTAGTCATTTTTTGTCGAACTCTGAAGGATTATATCTGAAGTGGGAAGCAAGGTTTCAAGTTTTTCTAATGATTCCACCAGGGAGCTGAAATCAGCAAATGAAGGATGGAAACGGAGCTAGGCTGGAAAATTGTTTGATCGAACCGAGATACGAGCCCGGTACCTCACAATTGCCGGTCAGGTAGTCATGAGCTATCCGGGAACACATATTCCAGTTTTGCAGGGGGGGTCCTCGCAAAGGGTAAGAGGCATGATCGCAAAATAAAACTATTTTGAATCAAATACATACTTGAGTTTGCTCTGAATTTTATAAAAATAAATATGCACACTTTTGGTTTCTTTGGCTTGTTTTGACTCAGTCGAGTTTGTGTTGTAGGTTTGCCACTAAGTCTTATTAGGATGTCGTTAGGAGTGTGAGAACGTTTCTAAGAATTGCACATCACATAGAGGTACAGCACAAAATGGAGAGCATGACAGCAACTAACCCCAGAATAGGATATGGGAATTAAATTCTGTTATGTAAGTGACCTCAACGTTAAAAATGAGTTATGTTCAGATGAGCTTTCCACTTGTATGAATTGCAAATCTCTCTATGCAGATACGAAGAGATTCTACAGCTGATTAAGATTAAAAGTTGCCAATGTTAAATCGATGCCATAACTCATTAATGTTGCAGCATTGTCAAAAGGCACCATCTAATTTACATGATAATCTAAATGCTGTAGCATGTTACATATAGTAATGCAGTTCCTTTCAAAAACATACTGAAGTGGTTACAGAAGTGAAATTACGTGTAAATGAGGGTGAAGGCAGGTGACTAAAATCCCTGATAACTACCAGCTTTCACCGGTGAGTGGGGAAAACGACAGCCGAAACATACCTTTTGGTGGCGGCGGTGGTGGAGCGTGAAATACGCTTGACTGGAGCTACCACCTCTTTATCTTTGTTGTTTGGCGCTGTGATGCTGGGCTTCACCGACTTCACGGCCGTGAGTGCAGTAGCAAGTGGCAGGGTTTGCGTACCAGTGCGCATTGGTTGCGACTTAGCTCTTGTGTGTGGTCGATATTCTGTCCCACTGCAATGTAAGTCACATTCTGTGTTCCATTCACTTTCAAGCTGGGGCTGCATTTATACATTGCTTATTCTTTTTATCAAACTTGACAGGTATGCTGTATACTTTGTCCAATGAGAGAATACTTTCCTGGCAGAGACACCGTCGGTCTTTTAGGGTGACATGCGGCCAACTACCATTTTTAAAAACGCTAGAGATCATCTCTGCTGATATCCAACATTTTGCTTTTGCTCTAAAGCATTTCTCGAGCCATGATGCTTTCTTTTTCGAGCTTTTACAAGATTTCTTTAGCAATTAATATAATCTTTGGAATTATTTTGCAGATATAAGTATTTTGAAATATTACCACTAAAATCAGATGTGAAATTTAATTTATGAGTAGGTTGCAATGCAGGGGGCTGTCCTTGTGCTGGTATCTTCTATCATGGGCTAGACTGTAGTCATATGCAGTGTAAATGCAATTGAAATGTTTCCCAAGTTCTTTAACTGGAAGAACTAAGATCAATTTTGAAGTTGAAAAGTAGTTGACGAATAAACTTGTGAAAGACCTAATGTACTGTAGATAGAACACTTTAGATAAGTTGATTTCTTTGAATACCATTTCTTCACAACTTGTAGTACGAAGTCTCATTCAATTGATTGATTTGTAGGGTTTAACAGTAAAGCAGCTACAAGGATGTTTGCCCCTTGCTGGCTCCTCTTTATCCTGTTTACTTTCTCCTCATGTATTTATGAATGCATTTAGCAACCAATCCTAAGGATGTCAACTTAACCACGAAGGAAGCATGTTAAATTTGTTTTAAAATACTCACTGAACCATCCCAGAGCCTGTAGTTAATGATCGGGGATGCCTTCGCTGGGCCTTGATCTGGTTTAACTTGTCTCCTTGTGTGATTCGTCGTGGTTCAGAATCTAGCTTCCTGCTCATGGAGTCCTGAAAGAAATAGGAAATCAGAGGGGTGACCATGAAGCATGACCATGAAGCATGACCATGAAGCATGACCATGAAGCATGACCATGAAGCATGACCATGAAGCAACCCTGGGGAAAATGTGTATAGCCTGCTATTTGAAAGTGAAATTAAAGTTAACACTTTGTGATTCAAATGAAAATTACTTATTTTGAATATACCAACCATAGCTGTGCAAGTTGCATGTTTGGCTTCCTTTTCTTAGCTACAAAATCATTATGTATACTAATGTACGGTCTGATCTTCTGGGGAGGAGCATCAGAAAGCATAAGAATCTTCAGAGCTCAGAAAAGAATTATAAGGTCAATGCTGGGAGTCTGCAATAGGACCTCGTGCAGGCAACTGTTTAAAGATCTTAAAATACTACCCCTACCGTGTTTGTACATTCAAGCGGTCTGTAGCTTCACATACTCAAATCTTAAATTTTTTGCCAAAACTAAAAATATTCATCAACATCAGACGAGGGGTTCTGCCATGCTAGCCCATGAGTTTTGCCGCCTAAAAACTACAACGAATGTCGAATGTTCAACGCGCTGCCTGCAGAAATCAAAGCAGCCAAAACCGTAGGGAATTTTAAAACTCTCTTAAAATTGTATCTTCTTGAAAAAATGTTTTACAGCACTGATGATTTTATTCACCTATGACCTTAACGTACCTAACCTACCTGTATACGCTCGTGAAAATATGTATATGTATATATTTATTTATTTACTTATTTTGTTATTCATTAGTTTATTTTATAAGTATAACTGACGTGATCCACGCATTTTAATGTATCTTTCTGATCAAATAAAATACAATACAATACAATACAATATACAGAGGAGGTTGGCTGTGATGCAGTCACGTAGAATGATTTAAAACTACTGATAATATTTATCCATCTCTACTCTCAGTTCACCTATCAACAATGAATGCAAACATTTTCAAACAACCTGTTAACATTTCAAGCATGAAAGTTAGATGCTAAGGTCAAATTAGCCTGCCCTATACTTGGAGATATAGGTTCTGCCCTATACTTGGAGATATAGGTTTGGATTTTAGATTTGTTGTTAGCTATTAGAGTGGTGTCATTTTACCAACCGAAATATTGCCACAGTTGATAGTTGATAGTAATGTAAATGGGGCAAAATAAACACTGAAATAATCAACAAGATTGAGAAATAAAACCCACACTGCCATTTTAGTACCAGATAAATAGTTTTTTTCACTTACGTCTCTGATTTTAAATTCATCGTCTCGGTCTTCAAGTTTCATAGTGTCCACCCTTTGAAGAATGCGAGAAACGTCTTGCAGTTTCTTGCCCGGGATCTGCCTAGCGAAGATCTCCTTTTGTTTGATGCTATAAATTCCACAACAGTGAACCGGGACTGAGGTTCCTTGTCGCTCACGGAGTTTCTGGCCATCAGAGCGCATTTCTGCTTCTTTTCTGGATATTGATAAAGATAATCATAATTAATTATGTGATATTGTGTGATAACATTTCTGGTTGAACCGTCTAGATTTGCCACTAACGAGAAATACATTTTTAGAGCGTGGTTGCAAATGGACACTGGCCTTGGCTAGCCAACACAGTTTTGACTTGGCCAACAAGGGTCATTTCCACCATCAACAAGTCTATCTTTGCAAATATGAGGAAATACTCAGGAACGCACAGGAATCTTTTATTTTTACTGGCGTTTCAACTCCAACTTATGATACAAGTTAGAGTTAGTGAGTATTTTTTGGTACTTCCCATGTTTTTCGACCCACGAACAACAACTGCATCAGAACTAACCGTGGAATATTGTTTTGTAGAGTATTGAATAATAAAAGAAACAGAGTAATCAAATTGAATTCAAGAGCCTTGAATTCAGAGTCTTGGAAAACTGACAAATTGTGTTTGCAAGAAATCTTAACACTTTAACCACACAAAATACTAGGCATTCAAGTTTTATAAGTTCAATACAATTGTGGTATTCCTGATAATGACAGCAGCATTTAGTTGGCCAGCAGGACAAATTAAACAGACCTTTTGTATGCCTTAACCTGATACTTCTGAATGTTTGTTGAAACAGAACACCATAGTGTTCAGGACAAGTAATTTAACCTACTTTGTATTTTTTAGTATATGTAACGAAATAACCAAACAGCTAACCTAACTTTTAAGTTTCAGTATCAATCTTAGCGTATTACTCCATGACAATAGTGATCTTAAAACTCACACTTGAAGCCACTGCTGCTGATGACCAATGATGGACCCGGGACGGCAGATTCTTATCCACGCAATAGTTTCTAGTGCTGTGAAGTTGTAGTGCTTCATTAAATAGCACCCAATCAACGACCCCGTCCTGCCAAGACCAGCTACAAGACACAAGAAAATTAGGCTTATATCAATTTTACTACTGACGTTTTTATATCACCTTTACCCGGAGACACCTGCAGCAATCAGGATTCCTATTTGCTAACTTCTTCCGTTGCCAAAGCCCGGCAATGGAGTGTATTTGAGGCAGATTCCGGACCCTTCAAAATCTTTTTTACTAGACTAGAACTGCAAGAAGCTAGGTTACAGTCCTTTGTTAAATACACTAACCAGGTATTTCACCTCTAGTGCATAAAGTTATAGTATCCAAGAACAATAGTGCTAACCAAAACACGAATGATGGCGTCTGATCTTCTTAAATATATCCAGCCTTTTGACACCCAACTAAACAAACCTTCTAGTTTTAAACACAGTTAGCTTAGGTGGTAGATGTAAAATAACCTTTGCAGTGGACGGCCAGAGCTCCCCTGTTGGCTTCCGAAATCTTTATAAACGTTTCCATAATGTTGTCACTGGGGGTGCTGCCATCGATGAAAAACAAGTCGTGATGGTTGAATCCAGCAACTGTGAAGCGGGCGCCATCGTACATCTTCTTGTTCAGTCGTACGACCGCAGTAACATTGTTCTTTTGGAAGTAATTAAAGTATGTCTCTGGAGAGTGTAGAGGGTAACCTGCAGAATGAAAATGTTATCAATTATCAGTTTGCTTTGCAATAAACAAACTTGATAGAGAACGCTGCCAATAGTCAGATTTTTTCAGTTTTAGTTCTCTTTGGGTGCAGTAGAGAAAACAAGAAACTTTTGGACATTTTTTTCGTCAATGATTGCAAAATAAATTGACTTTCGACAAACATCGAAATTTGATTTTTTATGTCTTACTTTTACGGTCACTTCCTTCAAACTCTTTTAATTGAAGAATCTTGATCAAACTTCAATGCTTTTTAAGCTTATAATTGAATGAGCTTAAGTTCTGAAAACTGGCATCAAGACCCTATTTATTCCTAGATCTCAGATTTAGATCGTTCCAGTTTAACGCTTACTCACCATTTTCGTATCGAGCTTTTGGATGTGGTCCACAGAATGCAAGAAACTTTTGCGGTATTATCCAGTTGAGATCACCGTTTTCTACTTTCTGTAAATTCAACGATTGTCACAATTAGCTTAAACAAATAAATCATCTTTATAGGCCGACGGCTAAGTGGAAGAAATTACTGAGAGTAGTGTAGCCCTCTTATGCTTATGTGCGGAAATAACTAGAGATTAATTATTTTATATTTTTATCTATTTGTTTATCTAAAATTATGAAGAGATCCAAAATATTTCAGCTTGAAGATGAGGGGAATGACATAACTATTTGCGGGACTATAAAGTTTTGCATAGCAATTCAATCCAGGATGAAATATCAGTGTAAGCTTATCTGAACAAGAGCAATAGTGTATATTTTGCTTAGTTAGTTTATGCAGTGGAACTGAGCTACCTATAATTTACTAACTGGTGATTGGTGACAGCAGACAATGACAGGTGATATTCAGTATAAGGTGATGAAATTTCAAACACATTGATTGCCTTCTTAATAAAAGTTAGTGTATTAAAGATTTTAGCCATTAAAATTTCAGACTCCCCCAGATTAAGTCAAGCTTAAATCAAGGTCACCTCTCCAATACCTGACCCAGAGCAGTGTTTCTTAACCTTAGTGATCTTTCTAGAACCCTATATGCAAAACCCTTCGTTTAAAAAAATCCAGACTAGGTGGCTTTCTCACAAGATCTTGCAAATGAGATTTGAAATTTTTTAGCATCTAACAAGACTGATTGACCTCTTAACGTTATCTTAAGGTGGACCTACCGTTAATTGAAAAATAAAAGGGGAGTTTGCACTTTGTACCCACCTATACCCTGGATTGCACCAAGTTAAGAAGTCAGAACGCTTAAGTGCACGATGCTTACCTCATAATACTCATATTCATCAGCGTCAAAATCATCAAAGTTAAAGAAACCACATTTATATGCCTTGTACAAAGCTTGGAGACAGTCGTAGAAGGTTATCGTGTACTGAACAGGCCCATAAGACGCGTCACGAAACTCGACGAATGCTGGAGATTTTCCTCCGACAAATGGCCAGTAGGCTTCGGATGCTGTTTTGTTCAGATAGATGATCTGCAACAAAGATTGGAATATTTAACATCTATTGCAGGTAACCATAGACCATGAGCTAATTCAATCCTATTGCTGACCTGTTTCAAATATGTCTTGTTTTATTAAACAATATTGCCTATCTAAGAGGGCTAAGCAAGTATGCCACTTCATCAGATGGAGGGATATACTTTATGTTTCAATACATGAGAGCACAGTTCATTTGGTAACAATTTTATAACAAAACAAATTTTTAAATTGCTAATTATATTTCCATTTCAGTTGAAGTCTCAAATTTGAGTCAATGATAGCTTTCTATGTTTACTTCTGTTTCTATAAATAATCTTTCTCTTTCTCTCACCCCCAACTGAGGTGGAGTGAGGAGACTATCGATGTCATGTCCATAGTTCACATGGGAGAACCTAGATGAACCTTTAAATTGGAGGGTTTAAAAACTGAAGCGTATGGCTTGATGGCTAGATTGGATTAGTGGTTGTACGAAGTCGCCAATTAATTGTGATGCCCACTTTTGAAATACTTGTGAGCTCTTCCAGTCATGAGCGAGTTAAGCTTAAAATCAACTTGCAGAGCTATTTATTTGATGATTGGCAATCACTATGCTTCAAAGAGATCCTCTCTCTCTCTCCACTCAAACACAGATGGCACACTTCAATACATTTACTCGCACTTATTTCAAAATAAATCTTCGATATTTCAAACTCAGCGTAACAGCTAAAGTCGGAGGACCTGCGTGCAAAAGGATTATTGAGCAGTTTAACTATTTATATCTCTTCTAGCACCTGTTCAATCAAAGGCAAGTCAAATAAAACCGCACTACGCACTATTATATTTTTCGCATAACGTAATTCTGAATAATGATTGTGGGCTCTTTTTTTTCATTGATTAATTGAGAAGCTTTATTTTCTAACATATAAGAGCTTGTGGAGAGAACACAAAATGCAGTGACCTGAAACAACCTCAATAACCTGACACTCCCGCGGTTCATCCTGATTCGTTTCACTGCAGGGACGTGGAATAAAAACAAGTAACATGAAAGTTAGGTGTGTGGAGGTTGATACAAGCGTAGGATTAATTACGAGTGAATAATTTGCCCTTGATCTTTTGCAGGGCGTATTCATTTTACGAGCTGATTTCTATGCCTCCATATAAATTTGTAGCTGATGAACTTTTAGCTGATGTGAAGCACAATATATTTTCAGACAGGACTTCCACATTTCCATTCAGTTGACACATAATCAATCGAATTCCATGCTCGCGTATTCAAGAAATTAGTTCCGATACATTTCGAATGTAACTAGTAACGGTTCTCAGATAAATTACTGTTGAAAAACCTCGCGTTTGAAAAGTTGGGTTGAAAATGACTAGTGTGGATAATGGAGTACGCCGGTACGCGCGCTGTGAATGCAACGCGGCTCCTGCATGCATGCACCTTTAGCGAGTGCAATAAAGTGCAACCCAACACACCATAGGTAGAGTTGAGCAAAACCAATCGGGCAGGTCATTGCACCACAGACCGTCCTCTCAAACAAGGTTTCACCATTTTCTTTTCCTGTACCAAGAGCACGAGCTGACCCGCTAGCATAATATAAACATTGGCGTACATAGTGAAGAGTAATACATTTGTGATGTAAAGGCACATTACGACAGAAAAACGCGACAAAACGACAACAAAAATTATACCGACGGAGCAAGGGTGCAAATGGCACCAATTAATATATTAACATATTAATATTTCTCAGTGAAACTTTTCAACAAACTGCAAACTTGGCTTATGAGCGAAACTAACGAAATAAGATAATGAACAGCGTTTTAACAGCGATTTTGTTTTTTTAGCGATAGAAGATCGATAGAGGAACATACACATGGGTCTGGGCCGGAAGTTATGATCCTTTTAAAAGCCTCCCAACAATTAATTTCCCGACATTTCGCTGCAAAACGCGAGCACAAAACACGAACCTCAGCTTTAGGCAAATTCTGGAATTGAATATTGCAACGGCAGGCACGAATAGGAAAACGTGAAAACGGAACTCAATGCAGTTTCTCGGAGTGCAGAAAAAAGCAACGCCAAAACAACTTACGTCTTAGTCGAAATAGGCCACGCGCCAAGAAAATAGGGCCTGACGAAAAGTAAATAGGATTCTCTAAACGGACGATCAGGGAACGAGGGAAAGGAAGAAACCAAGTAAAAAGAAACTACACAATTGGAAGTTTTGTTTTGAAATGGTATGGTCGGAGAGAGTAAAACAGAAATAGGAATTGTCATCTGACTCCATCCAGTCTCGAAATAATGCAAGTCCCATTGTATTCGTATGCATCGCATGGGGAATCTGGGGTCGATATATTTTGTTACTCCTTCTTAACTCTCTGGTGGAAGTGAACTGCATTTAATTTCCTTCCAGATGGGCTGTCAGTGTTGAACCTTTCAATTTATCATTGGTTATATCTTTAGTAAATATAGCTTAGAGATAAAAGAGCGCAACAGCTGAAGCTAGACCGATTCGAGTTAGAGGTCAAGAGTGTTTATTCTATTTTCTGGCTGCCGACAGCACACATTTCAACGGATTGCGGAAGGGGGCAAACGAGCGACACACAGATCCATTGAATTTTGACAACGCACGCTTTGCCCAGAAATGGCATGCGTTTTTGCAAACAAGAGAAATGAATGTGTTGAAAACCGGGACAAACTAGTATATCCGGAGAGCGCATCACAAAACCATGAATTATGATGCATGCTAGAGGAAGGACATGCATATATATATACATATCCTGTGTTTCGTGGTGTGTCCTTCGGAAGATCTATTAGACGCCTACACGCGCTATTTTGTTTGAAATCGAAGAGAAGTAAATCTTCTTCTGATATGCTCGACTTGATCGATACAGCGCACGCAACATTCTATCAAGCTATTCTATAGTTTCCTTCGGTTCTTGTGGGTTGGTGGGTGTTTCATTTTTAAATCAATGTACTTAAACACAATGCGTCATTTCATAACACATTTTCCGACAGTCAAGTTTACAAGGTGGAAAATTAAATTGCTCGACACCCATTTTAACATTGTTGTTTAACACTGCTGTCAGGTACAGAGTCAATTAGACCTGATTAAAACTTGGTGCCCTGTTATTAGGTAATTATCATGTAACGAAGGCTTCGCCCTAGGCGCCCGCCGGACGCGGAGCGGCGACATGTAAAGTGTCGCGCACGATAAGTGTTTTTGAACGCAACGTGTTTTGCTCTAAATGAGTCTCAAAAGTACCCCCAAAAACTGACCAAAATTGCCCAGCAGACTTCCAGACCTCATTAACTCACTGTAAGCAGTCAATTCCAACCCATCGCAAAAAAGTTCACAAGAAAATCATAAAAACTGTAGAAGCTAACACAAATGCGCTGTTAAATTTTGCCCAAAATTGCCCCCCCGGTGTGGGAACACTAACCACCCACTGAACAACTTCAATTTCAGCTCAAGATTCTCAAGTTTGAAAGATTTAACAAAAATACTGGTATAGGATCGAGAGAAGAAAACAATGTTTCAGTTTAGGAGCCCAAAATAACAAATTCATTCCAATTTTTTGAGTCCGCAAATACAAGGCGTCCAAACGAAGGAAAAAATGACCAAAATGCACCCCCAAAAAGGGCCCAAATTCGCCCCGCGGGCGTCGTAACCTAAAATGTCCACTGTAAACCGTCAGTTCCAACTCAACGCTATAAGGTTCAAAAGAAAATCTTACAAACTGTAGAAACTAATCAAAATGCACCGTTTAATTTTGCCCAATGTTGCCCCCTGGGAGCGGGAACATTAACCACCCACTGCAAAACTTCAATTTCACCTCAAGCTTTTTAAGTTACAAAGACATCATTTAAAAACTAGGGAACAGAATTGAGAGAAATCGAGAGAAAATAACGGTATTTCAGTTTTTTGTATTTCCCCCCATTGGCGCCTCAAATCACAAAATCATGGAACCTTTTGAGTACGCAAGTACCAAAAAAAAGTGTACAAACGAAGAAAAAAATTGGGCCAAAATGTTAGAAAATGCACCCCCAAAAAGAGCCCCAAATTGCCCCACGGGTGTCGAGACCTCGACTACGTAATGCAAAACGTCAATTACAAGACTTTTCAAAGAGTTTCAAATGAAAATCTCAAAAACTGTAGAAACGCATAAAGACTCGAGTTTTTGAGGAAAGTAAACTCAGACTTAAGCGCTTTCTTATAAGTAGAATAGATGGATAGATGGATAGATGGATAGATGGATAGATGCTTATAGCTATAACGAGCAATCATTATAAATTACATGAAGGCAATCAATTGAGATGTGCTTCCATGCAAAAGCTTATCGCGCATTTAGGCATGTTGATATTCACCTGTAATCTTTTTTTTTTAATAACAAAGTTGGAGATAGCAGCCCAAAATTAACATGCACTGGGTAATAAATAACTGTAATCACTGAGGGTATTAATAAAAATGCAATGAATTTATGCGTAAATTGAATTATGTCTGGAGCCTTGCTTTGCAAGACAATAGCGAATTATGGCGTTGAGATACTAATCCAAAAGGCTGGGGTAGCAAACTGGGGAAGTAAATCAGCTCTGAATGAGAAATGCTTAGCCCGGTAAGGATTTAAAACACATAGGTAAATACCGAAATCCAAACAGGTGATAGAATAGATATGCCAATGAGGAAATTGCGTGTAAATCGTTTGTAGCAGCAAAGGCAGTAGTAAGTGACACGAATGTCTTGTAAGTTGTAGTTCCATTGACTCTAAAATAAAACGTTACTAGGTTGCGGTAGTAAACTAAACCTTAATGTTGGACTTGAAACATCATAAAAGTTCCATCGAATCATAATATCGCGGTCTGCATGTAAAGCAATTCATCCCAAACGTGTTGTGATTTTGCATCCAGAGTTCATGACCACCGCCGCCACACATGAGAGAACCGTTCCATTGAATTGTATCGATCGGCATCACGCTTTCAATGTGGTTCGCAGCAACCCACTAGTTCCAACAAATATAGAAGGCTCGAGCCAAGCAACTACAACTGCAAAATCTCTTTCTCTATCACGCTAAACCGTGCTACCTTAAGTTTATATTATAGAAAGTGCACAAATGCATTTTCTAGATTAAAAAAGTTACCCGGGATCTTTTACATTCTTACATCGATATATCTAATAACAACAAAACCTACCACATCAAGTTGTAATGAAAGAGAATGTATGCCACAAAAAGGTTTAAAGTAAAATCCTTGTGAGGAATTGTGTAGTGTTGCTATATATAATTAAGAGAAGATGCATGTATTGGCTTACCGAGTATGAGGCCATCAGGAAAGCAGCGTTCACGCGCTTGTCGCTGTCCATGGTGGTATAGTGAACGATTTTTTTCTTCCCAAATTGACAAGTCTACAAAACAGAGAAACATTATGTCATTGGGTACCATTAAAAATAACTACAAATGCCGCATACAAGAGGAAGATTTTTAGATGGTACATACATTAATTAGCCCACTTAAATTTACAACAATCACTATTGTATAGGAATTTCAAATGAACAACACAACAGCAAGTTTTAAAACAAGTCATTGGTGTCAACTATTCGCAGACTAGAAATGTGGGATTCCAGGTATTGTGCAATCTGTCGACAAATTTCGAGAATCCCGTGACTAGGGAAAGTGAGTGGCAGTCTTCCAGAGGGCGTAGAAATAAGAAATTATACGAGTAAGACAAATGTCTTGTCTGGCACAGGGACGGACCAAACGTTGACACTGCTTTTCACCGCAAAACTTAT
Source organism: Protonemura montana (assembly GCA_947568835.1). Taxonomy (NCBI): domain Eukaryota; kingdom Metazoa; phylum Arthropoda; class Insecta; order Plecoptera; family Nemouridae; genus Protonemura; species Protonemura montana. The sequence goes on along the minus strand of OX387604.1, from coordinate 625,213 downwards.
TTAACGGCAAAAAGTTGAATGCGAGGACAATAATTGACCTACTCTCTATTATGGAAGCTTCTTTTTAGTTTTAAACGTTTCTTCTTACAATAAATTAAACTAAAATGCATGTCTACCATGACATAACAGGAAAGCATTTCAAGTTTCTCGAGATGTCGTGCTTGCTGCCACGAAATAGCACACACTTTTAATTGAATTGCGTTCCTTAATGAAAAATAAAACTTAATGGCCAAAGAGTCGTTTAGAATTTCCGCGCAATTGTTCAACGCCAGCAGACGCACACAATTGTAAGCGCAAGTTAAGTGCGTTTTAATCGCGGTTTGTTATTCCGTATTTAAAAACTACAGGTAAGTCGAAGCTAACAAAATCATGTTATCACCGATTCTAAAAGGGGACAAAATGAACGTGTGTTTTGACTCGTGAGCCCAGGAAGTTCCAGATAAATTGAACTGAGAAAATATGCTCGCTACGAAATCCATTGAAATTTGGCCAGCACTTGAAATCAGTCGACTGATACGTAGGAGCTACTAGTGGTGTTGAGTGGTGTTGAGTGGTGTTGAGTGCTTGCAACCAGGGGCAGGGGAGAATTACAGAACAATAGATGAAAGGTGGAACTCGGAAAAGAAATACATTGGCCGACAGATGTGTATCCACATTTAGTGATCCAGACATTTGTGTGGGTATCAAAATCTTAATAATTTATGTCACGGCAATCGCAGTCGTCATTGGTTCAGTCAGATTGGTCAATTGTGAATTGATTGATAGGAAGGAACTGGAAAGATGGGTGGGTGGATCAATGTGGCTGGACTAACTTTAAATGCTGTGAAAACATTTTCTGACTTGAAACAGAAAGCGAGGATGAAAATACTGCCGATATAATCAAGGGGCTGGCACTATCCCAATTCTGTGCGAATATTTAGCAAGATCCTCTGTCAGCAAATACCAAATTCCTTCTCTTAAAGTACGTGGATCGATTTCCTTCATTTCTCATTGGAGTGTTGAGGAGATCCACAAAATGCACCTACGCACTAAGTGAGGTAGCTTGGTAGCTTGGTAGCTTGGTAGCTTGGTAGCTTGGTAGCTTGGTAGCTTGGTAGCTTGCACAAATTATGGGTTGGCAGTCGAGTCGTATCTAGTTCTCGTAGAAACCCACCTACCGAACCATACATGCTCGCTTCATTCATAGTTTTTTTTTTTTAAATTAACTTTCTGTAGGAGCTTGCCAGATGTTTTACAAGTAAATGGTTCAACTTCCGAGCTGTTAGTCTACTGTATCTGATCGTAAATTTCGGGATTGTAATGACAACACAAGGATTTTACAAAACTTGATTGTAAAATTGATGCATTTTTTCATATTTGTGAGACTTTAGAGAATAAATTGTGATTTTTTAAATTAATTTTCATAGCCATTCATTTGTTGCATGTAAGAGTTCACTGGACTGACGAGATGAATGCAAATTTTTCTCATTGGGTCCAAATTGATGAAAGCAACCAATGATTATGAATAACTGGTCCTAATTACCAAACAGAGATGATGGCTATAAACCCTAGTTTAGAGGGGGGAGGTTACAACGCCGGGTAGGTTAGGCTATTCAACTATTGGGCTTTCTTGGTATTTTGAACTAATACAGAAAGTCTTAACAGAAGACCAAAGAGAAATTCAAAGTTTCACAATGACCATTAAATTGTTATCAAATTCAAAAGAGCTGTTATCACCAACTAAAAATGTAGAACATTGGCAGTGTTTTCCTCACACATCATAAGTCTTGTTTTATTTGCATTAAAAGAAAGCAATTGCAATCAATGCAACATGCATTACATCAGTAATGCATTCAGGTATTGTGTACCATGAGAAGACCTACTCTGATGATAAAAAAACAGTTATTATTTAATAATACCAATACCTCTTCAACAATACCATCATTTTGCTTGGGTTTAAATATGGAGGCAAAAAATCCCAGATCATGAAAAATAAGTTTGGCATTAAATAAACCTAAATATGATATTATGATTATAAGTTGTAATATATCATGACAAATCTGGACAAATCATTATCAAAAGAAGACCCCTAATAATGCTAAGAGTATGCATTTAGATAATAGAAAAAGACAAAAGATTCCTTATGTAAAAAAGAAAGGACTTTACTTTTATACTGAAGAATATTAAAAAAATAATATTTTCCGAACAAATTCATGCGATGATTTCTGGGCAATTGGGCTTTTTCAGACTTTCTTGGATCAACTCTCCTTCCGATAAAAATGTTGGACCTGGACCTGGTAGGACCTTAAAATGTCTAGCGTTTTGGGCTTGGGCCGGAAAAAAAAAGTTGCTTTTCTGCTAACCAGCAGAACAGTGTGGGTGCAGTGACTAGAGAAACAACCTAACTTGGTATCGGCAACCCACACGGTTGCCCTCCCACCACAACATCAACTAAACACTACACGTGACTTCACTCAACACTGAAATTAAAACTTGCATGGAACCATTGGGACTATCTTCAAACACTTAACAGACACTGTTAACATATTTATGTCTGTTATTCCTTAGGTATATGTTTCTATCACTCAGGGAACATAAAGGATTATATTTTAAGTTCTTGAAAAATATAATAATTAAATGGTTGGTTGGTTGTTAGTTTTACTATTTTGTGGGATGAAAGTATTACTTTAAACACGCTTAACCAGAAAGAAATGTTTTTTATTTAAAGCAATCAAAACTCAAGATTAATTCAAATACTGGTCCATCTAGATTTATTTTATTCCAGCAATTTGAAAGTCAGAAAATCATTTTTTCTTGGTGTGAAATATCATAACTAAACAATCGAGTATGCAAACTATAAAAATGGTAAAAATGATTAATGATGGTAAAAATGTATTTGAACAATACCTTTTGGATAAGAAGTAACTTCTGGCAGAAGCGATATAGCATTGCCAAGTTGAGAGGACCAAAATCAGAATAAAAATTTTCATAGATCAATTCATCGTCGATGCTAAAGTAGTGAGTTTTGGCAGAATGCTTCGGGCCCCGGCCTTCAGGCCCGTTATTCAGAAGGGTCACAAAGTAGAGTCGATCTAGAAAAAAAATACAGTTTCACCACTGTTTCACTTAGATTACACAAAATATGACATTCTTGGTTTTGGAATAACAAAAACCAATATATTATTTACCTCTAAGCAATCTTTCTATAATAGTTGATGTCCATAATGCAAATTGCCTTATAAGTTAACTTGTTAAGAATTAATCGAAAAGGTTTTTGCATGGAAGATTTAAAAAATGTAAGTTATCAATCACAGCAAATTATATCAAAAATATATCCTTACTTAGGAACCAACTATCCTTTTACCAATGCATATTCCTCCTATAGGTGCCAATCTGGGTGCCAATCTGGGGGCCAATCTGGGGGCCAACTAATATGCCAAATAATTCACATGGCTATAAAAAAATAAAATAAAAAAAAAAGAATGTTGGTCTGTCAAATAAGTGTGAGGTTAATATTTTTTATTGGCACCCTAGAAGTGAAATTGAGCCAGTGTATCTGCATGCAAACTCATTATGAGTTTGCAATATGATCTAGACTTGGTGGGAATTCTAAGAAACCATGACCTAGTCCAAAGATAAAAAGGTATGCATGCTACTACGTCCATAGTACTACTTGAATAACTTGTTCAATGCATCATTTAATTCCTAATAGGAAGTATCTAGAGGCATTGGGTAAAACTCATAATTAATTATATTTTAAATTGGTGAAAAAAGGTTGGGCAAAAATGCTTTTTGCATGAGAAATAATTGTGGAAGAATTAAATCTTAACCAATAAGAAAATTATATTTGTTATTTTGAAAGATTTCAATTTTTCTTCATACCAAAGCATTAACAAGCAAACAATTTGGATTAATGATAAAGTTACCCAAGACAGTATTTAGCAACTGCACGAAGCAAAAATGTGTGACAATAAAAGTCTCAACCCGGTTATTGTGGGTGGATGGAAACCACGGACACCATGTAAAGAAAGCTTGGTTATACTTGAGAGATGCACGTTATGTCCACCTACAGAAAACAATGCAATGCTGGACGTAATGCAATTAGTAAGTTAGTTCTAGGAAATATATTTGTGGTTAATTTTCACTGGCACAATGGCTCTCCTGAATAGAGATATTAATGAAGGGAGTTGGAGTTAACTAACCTTGCTCAATCTCAACTTTAGACACCTTTATGATCACATATCCATTCATATCATCATCCTCCTTCTCCCAAATATCTTTTAAATTTAAACCAAAGGAAGCCATTTACAGAAATTGCAACTAAAAATAATTTTTAAGTTCCGGGTGACAGCTTACCTTTTATAATCTCCACTGCCGACACTAAATGAGAGTCAATTTCTTCCTCCATATTTATATTTTGATCTCTGGAAATAAAATCAATTTTGTGACACATACTCTGAAGTAGGTATATCTACTTATTTGTGGGCAGATGGGTAGGAAGGCAAACCTACTGATATGTGCAAAGAACCTAACCTGCAGCACCACACTGTGTAGTGGTAGTAGTATTTTGAGGGGGTGGACAGGTAAGCCAAGGCAAGCCCAAGGATGCTGTCATCTCTGACAGAGTTTAAACAGGCAGTTTTTTAAACCTTGGTGTTGAATTAACACGTATCACAGGTAATAGGTGTACTTTAGGTGAAATACACTAAACCCGAGAATGACCGATGCCTGGCGACTGGTACAGCATAGCATTGTCATGTTGGGAGTACAAGATTAAGCATCTGAGCCTACTCTGCTCAGACACACCAAGAAGTTCTCAGCCATAAAAACTAGTAATATATGTTTACTATTCTTTCATGCATTGTACTATGACTGAGCAGTATGACATTAAATGGGAGTGCCCACCAACTGACCTTCGAAAAAAATCGAGTTTTCTTGGGCACTGATGCACCAAAATTAGACGCTCTGTATCCAAATCGTTCACATTTAGTGAACACCACTAGTTCACTGTATGTTCGCAGACATTTACACTAAAAAAATAAAAAATGAGATGGAGCGTTCTGTAACACGACTGTATTGTGGTAATAAAGCGCGGTAACACCAAGGCACAAACACTAAATCCCGAATATTCCTATAAAAGTCAACAACGTTCATACGTGTCTTGCCCAAACAACTGCCATGTTCTGCGTGTGATTGGTTTGTTTTGAATGGATTCAAACGCTTTCCGTCGAGTAGCCAATGAGATTGAACAACGCCAGTCGAACATCAATACCAGGCCCAACAGCGGCACCTAGGTGTCATAATGGTTACTAAATTTCGTACTATCTTTTCAGACAGATGGCGTGCTAAGCACAACGATGACTAAGAAAGGTCGGTAAAGTAGGCGTTAAAATAAGTTAGTTTAATATATTCTGAAATAGGTGGCGCTTGTGCACCAATTTGACTTCCTACAGGTTTATGCAAATAGTTACCGTTATTTTCAGCTACTAAAATCAGTGATAGCGATCTCAATATCAACACTATCAACTGAAAACAGAAACACCACATCCGTTTAATTACTGGAGTCAGGTAATCTGGCCAATATTGCCACTGCCAATATTGTGTATCTTTGATGTCGGGTCTTATCGCTGATTCCAATTGCTTTCAATAAATGTAATAAGAAACGGGCAATAAAATGGTCATTGCTACGTATCGGCTAGTTTTGGTAATTAATTAGAGTCATGAGTGTGAAAATGACCAGTTATTTTATAAATCGTAAAATTAAAAATTATTCTAGTATCTACTATGAATTTGAACAATGCACTGGTTTTTGTTCTGTCATGCAAAGCATAGAATACACCACCCGAATGCCCATTGAACAATAATAATGATCGCTCATCAAAGGCTTGTCAGCAGACGTATTATGAGTTTGAGCAATTTGAGGTGAAAATGAACCAGTTTCCCGGTTTGGTAGGTAACTTCAATTACTCGGTAGCAACATTTTGGATTGTACCGAAAATATATTTCTTGTCTAATGATGAAATTGGGGGAACAGTAATTTCATAAAAATTAAAGCATTACCTACCGATTTTTGTATTTGATAAATGAAGAAACCAGTTCACCTAACTTTTATTTGAAGTATTAATGTATTTACGCTACTGAAAATCAGAAATGAGTTTTGTAACATCCTAGCACAGAATAATAGCTCACATATTGCAATCGCAGACTGCTAATGCACACATACTGGCATCTTTATTATTTTCAATTTACGTCCGTTCTTCAAGATTCATAATCCCTCGCGATTTATTTCAGTTAGCTTTTTTAAGAAATAAATACCTACCCTGTCATAATTTCTTTCCAATACTTAGTTGGAGTTCTTTAAAACTTCTAAATTTTATGTCATGCTTCCGTGCACTCAAAAGATTTTTTTTAAAAATCGTTTAATTAATTGGCGTAATTGGATGTTCAGTCAATCATTATGAATTTCGTTGACGTCTTTGTGCCAAACAAATTAAAGAATATATTAGTTCATGTTTGAAAGAATAATTATTTTAAAGATGACTTCATTTGACGGAGGCGTAAATTGATATTTCTTCATAATCAGAACTTGAATTGCAAGTTATTCAAAAGCTTGTAACCAAATGATGGATCTATTCTAGTAAAGTCATCTGATCCTGTCAATCCTAACACATGAGTCCATTCTTTCCTGAGATCCTGCGCCGCAGTCACATATCCCGAGGCCTGAAATTTAGAAACTGATTTCCAACAGGAATGCGATAATTAGACCAGGAAACGCATGAGTAATGACTTTAACTTTAAACATTTTCAGTTTCTATTTACAGCTTCCAAATACGTTCGTTTTTACTCAATTATTACCTTTCATGTAGTACTCTTGTGAGAATAGAAGATAATCAAATATAACCTGGCTAAATCAACCTAATCTCTTATCACCATAATGATTAAAAATTTATTCCGTATAAAAAGGCTATGCCTATATTAAACACCATCTTTGTGCCATTCCCAATGAACTACCCCAATGAATTACCCCAATGAACTACCCCGATGAATTACCCCGATGAATTACCCCGATGAATTACCCCGATGAATTACCCCGATGAATTACCCCGATGAATTACCCCGATGAATTACCCCGATGAATTACCCCGATGAATTACCCCAATGAATTACCCCGATGAATTACCCCGATGAATTACCCCGATGAATTACCCCGATGAATTACCCCGATGAATTACCCCGATGAATTACCCCGATGAATTACCCCGATGAATTACCCCGATGAATTACCCCGATGAATTACCCCGATGAATTACCCCGATGAATTACCCCAATGAATTACCCCGATGAATTACCCCGATGAATTACCCCGATGAATTACCCCGATGAATTACCCCGATGAATTACCCCGATGAATTGCCCCGATGAATTACCCCAATGAATTACCCCGATGAATTACCGCGATGAATTACCCCGATGAATTACCCCGATGAATTACCCCGATGAATTACCCCAATGAATTACCCCGATGAATTACCCCGATGAATTACCCCGATGAATTACCCCGATGAATTACCCCAATGAATTACCCCGATGAATTACCCCGATGAATTACCCCGATGAATTACCCCGATGAATTACCCCGATGAATTACCCCAATGAATTACCCCGATGAATTACCCCGATGAATTACCCCGATGAATTACCCCGATGAATTACCCCGATGAATTACCCCGATGAATTACCCCGATGAATTACCCCGATGAATTACCCCGATGAATTACCCCAATGACCAGTAATGTAATATACACAAATAGAACAGTTTTGAAGTCAACTTGCTTCAAAGGAATGATTATTCAGTATACGTAACTCACTTCTTCGTTTTGCTTAAATACAAATAATATCGTATCCAAACATTTTCGAAAGCATGACATTGATTTGAGCGGTTTTTCAAAATAGTACACATCAGAAAAGCTAGGCTCACATTTTCACAAGAAAAAGCATCCTGGGTAACGACTAGGAATATACCATGAGATATTTCCTTGAGTTTTCTCTTTTCGCCGTTAATGGCCAAGTTTATTTCATTTGATACTGTTTATTTGAAAACTCAGCAAAAACCAACGATCATACAGATCTGCTAAAGAAGGACAATATCTTGTAAGGAAAACAATTAAGAAAAAGTGGCGAGCTGTTTTCAAACGCAGATTAATATGGTTTTATAAGTTTTGTCATCTGACGAGTTACGTGGGCCTTGGGATTGAGTTGTAAACAAACTGCATAAAGATTTACAAAGTAAATTACATTAAATGTCATCACGTCACAAACAAATCAAACACAAACACAAACAAAAACAAAGATACCGGACAGTAGGGCATGTTGGAAACACCGGCGCTCATTAAATCACCGAAGTTAAGCAACACTACGCTGAGTCACGTATTGGATGGGTGACCATTATACACATGACCAGTTCTGTTCGGGAGAGAGGTTGGAGGGATGAAAGTTAGTACAGCAACTTCACTCGCCTTGCTTATCAACCTCTCGACAGCATGGATTTGTGGAGGAATCCTGTTGTTCGAGTTGTACCGTCCTTCTGAAGGGACGTTAAGCCGGTGGTCCTCTTGGTGACCGTCGCTGAACTCGACAAACTTAAAGCCCCAGAACATAAAAATAGCTGAGAATTTCAGCAAAATGTGATTTTATTAATGAGTAAACTCGTTTTATCATCGAAGTCTATATTTCTAATAATGTTTTGATAAAATAACTGCGACATTTTCACCGACGAACCAGCGACCAACAAACCAATGAAATATCTAACCTATAAAGTTCAGCACAATATACCATCGAGTGAGACCAATATCTTGGTGTCATAATAATAATAATAATAATAATAATAATAATAATAATAATAATAATAATAATAATAATAATAATAATAATAATAATAATAATAATAATAACAATAATAATAATAATAATAATAATAATAATAATAATAATAATAATAATAATAATAATAATAATAATAATAATAATAATAATAATAATAATAATAATAATAATAATAATAATAATAATAATAATCGTTGTATTATACAAGGTAACTGACCAATGACCAAGTCATCACTCACAATTTCAGGCAAGGAATCCAGGCAAGGAATCCAAGCAAGGAATCCAGGCAAGGAATCCAGGCAAGGAATCCAGACAAGGAATCCAAGCAAGGAATCCAGGCAAGGAATCCAGGCAAGGAACCCAGGCAAGGAATCCAGGCAAGGAATCCAGGCAAGGAATCCTGGCAAGGAATCCTGGCAAGGAATCCTGGCAAGGAATCCTGGCAAGGAATCCTGGCAAGGAATCCTGGCAAGGAATCCAGGCAAGGAATCCTGGCAAGGAATCCAGGCGAGGAATCCAGGCAAGGAATCCAGGCAAGGAATCCAAGCAAGGAATCCAGGCAAGGAATCCAGGCAAGGAATCCTGGCAAGGAATCCAAGCAAGGAATCCAGGCAAGGAATCCAGGCAAGGAATCCTGGCAAGGAATCCAGGCAAGGAATCCAGGCAAGGAATCCAGGCAAGGAATCCTGGCAAGGAATCCAGGCAAGGAATCCTGGCAAGGAATCCAGGCAAGGAATCCTGGCAAGGAATCCTGGCAAGGAATCCTGGCAAGGAATCCTGGCAAGGAATCCTGGCAAGGAATCCTGGCAAGGAATCCTGGCAAGGAATCCAGGCAAGGAATCCTGGCAAGGAATCCAGGCGAGGAATCCAGGCAAGGAATCCAAGCAAGGAATCCAGGCAAGGAATCCAGGCAAGGAATCCTGGCAAGGAATCCAAGCAAGGAATCCAGGCAAGGAATCCAGGCAAGGAATCCTGGCAAGGAATCCAGGCAAGGAATCCAGGCAAGGAATCCAGGCAAGGAATCCAGGCAAGGAATCCTGGCAAGGAATCCAGGCAAGGAATCCTGGCAAGGAATCCAGGCAAGGAATCCTGGCAAGGAATCCTGGCAAGGAATCCTGGCAAGGAATCCTGGCAAGGAATCCAGGCAAGGAATCCTGGCAAGGAATCCAGGCGAGGAATCCAGGCAAGGAATCCAGGCAAGGAATCCAAGCAAGGAATCCAGGCAAGGAATCCAGGCAAGGAATCCTGGCAAGGAATCCAAGCAAGGAATCCAGGCAAGGAATCCAGGCAAGGAATCCTGGCAAGGAATCCAGGCAAGGAATCCAGGCAAGGAATCCAGGCAAGGAATCCGAAGTACTGAATTCCATGGAAGAAACGTTTAGTTGGAGTGACACGAGAATGTTAATCAAATTGTTGCCTTCATGTAATTGTTTGGCAATTAATAACGCGCTCTTGAGAGAAAGTAAGATAAGATGACTATAGTTTCATATAGTTTCATATAGTTTCATGACTTTTCTCAGCTATAAGAAAAGCGCCTAACAGTGTTCAGTAAAAGATCAGTACACTGACCACAACCTCACCTGAGATGGACAGGCAATTCGATTTAGCTGAGATGTGTCCTGTGAAAGTAACTAAATCAACAAGAAACTTAGCTACGAATTCAACATTCTTTCCAGTTATGTATATTTAGAAAAAATACACTAACAAATGAGAACTCATCTTCATATTGTAGTGGAGTTAATAAAAGCTTGGATAAAATGACCTACCCAGACATTACCGCTGTGACTAGACCTAAGGACAAGGTAATTATTTCAGGTAATATTATATTGTTGAATTGTTTATTGTTATAATGTTTTGTCATTTGTATCGTCGCATACAGATTGTATTACGTTATCAAATCACCGCTTATCTGTGTCTCCAAAATAATTCGTCAGACGGAGGGCGTACCCACGCCCCACGGTACAATCAAAATGAACCAGATTTTAATTATTTTTATTGATCAATTTTCTGATGCCTCGGGCTGTCTCAAAAAGCTATACGTAAACACTAGCTTAGCGCAAGATAATTAGTCTGTTTCTAGTACACTAGTCCACTAACTTCGATACTACTTTATTAGCTTCATTATCAAACTGTCCAAAAACACATGCAGCCACAATATTGCATATTGCATATTGCACGCTAAAAACTCAGCTAAAATAACGACTCAACGTTTGCGAAGAAATATTTTATTTAAATCAGGTCAACTTCATCTAGGTACCTGCCGAACGAGTTATTTGAATTAATGCACTTTTTTATTAAGCTTGTTAGTTGAAAGTCTTTGTCCATGACTTAATTTCCGGTATCTTGGTTTAAAACCATAGCAAAGATCAATGATAATCATTTTGCGACCATGCGCCAATGGGCTAGCGTGCATCACAGAAGGGGTTGAAAGAGTTTGAATAGACAAGTCTACCATTTTATACTATTATTGCTGTTTTAACTAACAGCACCACTTTTCCATAACCAGCTGGCAGTTCTGACATGCACAATATTGTTGCATCCAACAAACTGTAGAATTCTACTCGAAACAATACTGAAAGTGCCCCCCCCCCCCCCCCCCTCCAAAAACAATTCCTCCGCGCGATTCATCCTTTGCTAGTTGCAAATGCAGGTGATGTCCAATGATTTTCATACGCTGAAGACCCTGATTCAGTTCAGTTTTGTTTTCATCCGTAGATTTCTAGATACTTATGTCTTTACTGAATGAAGACTATCAATTTTATGTGTAGTTGACGTTACAATTAGAGAACAAAACATTTCTTTTTAGGCTAGAAGGTGTCATGGTCTCAGAAGCATTTTCCTGTCCCTTTCATCTAATTTCTATTATGGAGTGGGAAACCAATTATTTTTCACAGTCCTCCATGTTCATTCTCGATTCATACACCAATATGTTTCTTCTGTGACGCCCTCATATCTATGATGCATTTAGAAATGGTCCAATTGGATGCTTCTATTTTAGATTCATCTATGAACACCATTTTCTATTCTTTTTTTCGAAGTCAACTCTACTTGTTAGCTATGATATGTATAGCTATGTATGATATGGCATAAAAATCAGCGGCATAACATAAATAATCGTTTTCACGCCAAATTAAAAATGAGTGGATTTTTATGAGCTTCACAAAATTGACCGTTATCACTCAAACGGGGACCATAACGGTCATAATATCCACACATCTTAATCATCTACACTTCTATATTAGTAAGATAGACCCCTAAAACCAAGGATAATGCAATACTATTTAATAGGTGACAATTGATGGTACAATGGTACAATTGAATGTAGAATCTTTCTCTCTTACTCTCATTCTCAAAAACTGTAGACAAGGAAGTTGATCCAGATTCCTAGTCCTCCAAGAAACTTGATTTAGTTTCTGTACATCGACTACCCAACCATGTCCAAGACATGACCCATGAGGAACCAATGCCTGGACAGTCGTCTATCTGCAAGCATGGCTGTCAGTTGTAACGCACAGCCCAAAGAAAATCCGTCGCTTTGTCCACCTCAACGTGACATTTTAAGTACGAAAGAGTAATTCCTTATTCAGGTAGGACCTCACATGCGTCTGACGTCAGATTTTAAGTCAGACAACCACGAACAATAACAACATCTCCCTCCGCGTTAGAAAGTACGTCCTTCGGCAGCGGGGAGAAGCAGAGAGCAGAGCATACCATTATTGAACCGCCGGCTTGAAGCGCAACTGAATTCGCAGCTTTGCGTACGAAGGTGATTTTATTTCCCTTTACATTCGGCTATTACGCAAATACTTGTTTGTTTTGTTGAAACTAGAACGGGTTGTCATGCGCATGGCATATGTTTTTTTTATTTATCCGTGCCGGTATTGTGCGGAAAGAGTTGGCAAGACTTTTCAATACAGAACGACAGCCTTCCAAACTAACGCATGGGACTGAGTGAGACGTAACGTTCGGTAAGTTTAAACATTGCTTTTTTGTTAATATTACAAGTTGTCATCCAGTTTTGAGTGAGCTAGTGTGTTTCTTATGGGTTAGACTTGCATTTCGTGTAGGTGTTAGTCGGGTCTCTTAGTGAGATAGACAGAAAATGAGAGATAAGTCGGCGAATGTTTGAACAGACTGCACAGCTGATTCAATAAGCGGGGATAGCTCGCACGCGGTATCGCCGAGCTAGCCGCTGTAGCCGCTGTAGCCGCTGTAGCCGCCACTGCTGCACACCGCACGTGAATGTTTAGTTCAGTCGTGAAGTGCATCGTAATATTGAGCTGCCAAATAGCTCTCGTCTCCTGTCAGTGACTGTCATCTAGATTGGATATTCTGTAGCACGCGACAGGTGTCAGTGGTTTCAGTGACGATGACGAAAGCGCCTTATGAATAGGAACTACTTTGACTGTGGATCTAATTCAAATTCCCCGCGCAATGCATGTGATAAATTTTGTGTTTGAGGTGGATATCCACTATTTGATGTGCCGAACTCTTTGAAAAGAAAAAAAGTTATTTTGGTTCGTATGTTTTGATTTTTTTGATGTTTTTGGTGAAGGGTGGGCGGATTTCTGACTTAGATTGAACCCAGACGGGATTTCTGTTTCTTTTCTTGATGATAGTGTACCGCCCACATTAATTTCTCGCCGTATTGGATGAATTAAAAAAAAAGAAAAAAATCTCACCACACCATCAATCACAGAAATTAATTTGTTAAAAACATTCGAAGCTGTTGCATACAATGTTATTAAGTTATATGGCAAACCTCGCGTTGTGCAGAGATATGTGACGGGTAAATTTTCATTTTCGCTATGCTTTTTGGCTACATTTCTATAGTAATTGTCTGGCGATAGTATCGTATTGCAGTCTGGCTTGTTTTCTGGCTGCTAGTCGGTGGGTCGGCTCTTGGTCGGCTCTTGGTCGGGTCTTGGTCGGGTCTCTCCATGCGTCCACTCTCCTGCAGCCAGTACTGGTTGATCCAGTTTATAGTTAAATATGCGCCCAGTCAACGGTTTGTTACGAACATCGGCAGCTAGCTTTTTAACTTGTCACAGTCACGGCATTTGCCATTTTGCACGTTGAAATGTGAACGCAAACAGAGACAAATGCACCGCTAGCCAGAGAAACAAACAAACAATAATAGGTAATGCAACTCCTAGAATATCTCAATTAATTTCCCATATAGCACCTCAGTACAACAGTCTTTTATTTACCATTTCAATTTTGTAATGTTTCGATTTTGATTGTCATCCAAATTACTATGGTTTTCCTCAGCGACAAACAATAGCTTGAAAAAAGATCAAAAGTAACTTGCCAACACAATATATTGATTCAGTTCTCGTGTTGTTGATGTTACAAAAATCAACAATCAGGATCAAATGATTGAATTGAGTACCGAGTAGGTACCTAGGCCAGACGGTGGGCGGCAAGATTTTGGCCGTAGCTATTCAATGCAAACAATGACGACGTCTTGCTTACTTTGGCTTCACCTATCTAGGACAAACTAAGTGGTCCTACTGCTACGGAGGAGACGACACCTCGCTGCACTGGAGAATAGCTAGGATAATCACTTCTTATCACTGAGGTGCATTGAAGGTCAATCCATCAGATATGCCCAGGTACATTGAATGGCATTAGGCGGTGTTTACTTTTACTGATAGTTACAAGTTATGACAGCATCACCTGTTCAACGCTTTTGCAAGTTACAGTTAGGACCACATTTTTGTTTGGCAATTTTCGTTGACAGAATATAATCGTTTCCTTTGGCTGCAGTTATCGTAAACATCGTTACTCTCCGACCTTAAAAGGAAAAAATAACTATCCACGAACCGACGAATCAATGTCTAAACGACGATAAGGAGAAAGCAAATAACAATCAAAACAAGACCTAGCTAGGTGTCAGTTGCAATGCTTTAGAAAGACTTTCGAGCATGTGCACCAAAAAGAAACAAAAATCATGGTCCAGCCAGGGCCATCGTGGCCTAGCAACACATTGCTAATATAATTATTATTGTGTACTGACTACTGACATGTACACTTCTTGCTGGAGTGTCCAATGGTCATAACATCAAACAAATCAAAACATGTTCATAACATTGCAAGAGATTTTAAGTACTTGAAAGCTAAACTTTAAAGCCTCCGAAACTCCTAAATATCAACCTCGAAAATAAATGTCTGGTAAACAATTGGGAAGAGTCTGAAGAGTCTAAAGTAATAAAAAGGTGTATTCCTAAGTAATTAACAATTCACCTTTTATAAATGGCATCGTAGAGTCTACCCCAAACTTATGGTATTCCTTCGTAATTGATCACTTTCCTATTTTGACTACACTTTTCGGTTTTATGGGCTTAGGTACTTATTTCCTGTTCTTTTGTATCGAATTGTTATGTGTAATCACATACGAGAGACATTCCCGGTAAAGCCTCTCTTATAAATTCACTACCGGATTCGTTTCCCTACCAATTTACCAACATTTAGCCCAGAAATATACGACACACCAATCCTATTATTAACGATTGTTAAATAGAGACGCTTTATTCGTTGGTTGGGTCGTTAACAGCCTCTCATCTTCCTACAATATCTCCGTACGAAATCCAGCACAGTATCTCCCGACAAGGTATTAGTGGAACATGTCTTTGCATGGATAGCTCTCCTCACGGTAGCAAACATTGCCTACGTTTCGTGTCCCACCCCCGGGCCCCGAGGCCCGCACCCTCGCACTCCACCGTACACAGAACGGCTATCCCAGATTATCAACACTATTATACTTATCCGTCTGTCTTTTACTCTAGAAATTTCGAATATAGAGTGTATTTTATTTTGCGATCAAAATCTTTCGTAATCCGTTGAAATAGATATGTAAAAGGAGCTAATTGAAAAGTGTCCTCGATAAAGGATGGAATATTAGATGTGCAGTGGAATAATTTTGAGCGTAATACGAGATCTGACGCAGAAAGGCATGTTCTAAATTTCATCGTTAACTCTTGTTTTGCATGGCAGAAATTTCCCTGAAATAATAAACTTGTGTGAAAATTGTGAAGCTTTTGAATTGTAAACACTACTAGCTCACCCCAGAATTAGAAAATAAATATTCCTGTAAGGTAATTACGTAGAAGCAAGGTGAACAATAGAACAATATTATTTCTCTGTTCGATACTTGATTTGTACAGATACCACGAGTAGAACCTGCCATCATTGTGTTTTTGTAAGCAAAACAGCTGATCGAAGAATCACAGTCACACCCCAAGTAGACGAGCTGATTGAATTGAAATTTGTATTTTCCCAAAATCTCTGAAAATGCAAGGATTTCTTCTGTGTACGTACAGTAAACCTGTGCCGCCGTTTTATTGCTTGTTTGTCTGACAAACATAGCCAGGAATAGTAACTTAGTTAGCTTCTAGATTTAACTTGGGTAGTCAGTCAGCTTTGACAGGGTTGAATACAATCGTTGAATGCTCTCGCAGTGGCTACTGACCGTACTGACCGGACTTGCTCGACCAGCCAAATGCTGTCGGCACAATGTGTTGATGCATGCTAGTACACTGAAATGTTTACTCACAGAAGCATTTATACATCACAAGATTATGTTAGCCTGCTCAATTCAGTGTCGTACGTAAACACCCAATTTACTGGCTTGGTCTGTGTAACAATTATTGCGTTTGTATAGGTCGAATAATCCATCAAAACAAGCGCTCAGAGCCCTTTTCAAGCTTGAACCGAAACATTTTTCTCTACTTGAAATAAAAAACTTAATCAGCGACATGTGAAGTCAGTGCGATCAAGAATTGTCAGTAATTAGCGTTTCTACTGCGTCCAAAGCAACCCAATCAATGTCCCGTGCAAGAACCGATTTGTATTATTTGTCTGACTTCCCGATACGCATTCTGACAAACGCAAATAGAAAA
This sequence comes from Protonemura montana, assembly GCA_947568835.1. Classification (NCBI taxonomy): domain Eukaryota; kingdom Metazoa; phylum Arthropoda; class Insecta; order Plecoptera; family Nemouridae; genus Protonemura; species Protonemura montana. Next base: position 608,450 of record OX387604.1, on the reverse strand, counting down.
CAACAATACTATAATCCTTCATGAGACATTCATGAGACATGACCGGTATAGAGAAACAATGGAATCAAAGGGTTGTAAAAGTGTCATGTTTTGTTGGGAAATTATTATATGACGATTCATCACGCAATTATTAAAGGTAATACAGTAATAGCCCAGGCTCATGTTTTATTTTGCTTATTTCAATGTTTATTTTTCCCTGACCTGGTAAATATTTTTCATAAATTGGTGTAAGCAACGAACATCTGGATTAGTTGAAATTCCATCACAACGGAGAAATGAGTTCGTCAGTTAAGGATTCCCTCTACTGCGTTATAGCTTGAAATGAACGAACAGTGTAAGCATAGAGTGTAAGCATAGAGTGTAAGCATAGAGTGTAAGTAAAGGTATGTTTAGAGAGCTGACCACCAATATTCGATCCATACCATGCAGACAACACTCTGTATATTCTCAGTTCACTGGTAGCATTGTTGTTCTTTACTGCTAACAAGTTTTTCGAAAGAGATCTTGTTATTCCAAAGGCCTGCACTGAATGATTATCTGGTCACTTCTACTACATATATATTGTTCTTCTTCCGTCCAAAACATCTTCAAGTATTCAAGTTAGGTCACAACCCTAAACAAGTATCAAAATGTGCAGCGCTGAAAATTATTCAACGACATTTAAATTTCAAATTTCTTTCGGGGAATATATTGAAGAGAATCAGCATTCCTATTGAATGTTGACACCTTTGCAATGATATATAACAAACCAAACCAGTCCATATAACAGTCATAAAACCGACGAAACATATCGCAAACATTTCTATTTATGCCAATATTTTGATTTTTGTTTTTTGCACGACTCCCCATTATTTCAGTGACATAAATAACTTCGTCAGAGGTCCTTATTAGTACATTTCTTTCTTATCCAAGCATAATTAAATATCACTAAAGCGAACATTTTATCCGCTTTTCAATATCAATCATTAATTATTTTCGCTCATTTATCCAACGATATCGACTTAATCAATCTGATATACCACCAATACAGAAGCCTCGGGCCTAGAAATTACTGTCCATTCTTATCGCAACAGAATCATGATATCATAATCATGCGTCGTTTTTGCAATAAGTGTATGCAACACGTTTAATTCTCGCTTTGAGCAATAAGTTGCACCGAAAGTGCATTGACCATGTTGCTAGTGCAAGGATCGAATGCAACTCCAGTTGGACCTTCGGTCGCATTCACCGTCCCATTTACCTGGTATCGACATTGTCTAAGCACTGGTCTAAGCACTGGTCTAAGCATGCGCCAAGGACCGGTTTCTTTATGGCAAGAACAGTTGATATTGGGGTGCCTTGCCTGCCCCAGGTTATTGTTTCGACTTATTGCTTATTAAACTAACTGCAGCCAGGTCTACTTTATGATTCGATCAACAAAATCCAGCCAGCAATTAGAATTTTCAATCGACGTTACCTTCTTGTCAATTTTCCTGACGTAGTGATATCAGAATGTGCAATGTCAATGATATTCCTACAGTTTGTGTTCTTTTATGATTTAAAGCAATAAAGTAATTTTCTAGTTTAAAGATTCTTTTTGGAAAAATATGTCGGAGGTGCGTATTACAAAATAGTGTAATTTTTCTAACAAAATGTAAAATGTGTTTTGTAGCAAATTTTGGAGCAGAAGTAGTTAAACGTAGAAACGTGCAAATTATAATTATGCGAAACCGGGTTTTACGAAGCATGCACTTAACATGTATTTTAAACAACGAGTTACAAACTAGTTAAAAGCTATATTAGAACTACTAGAGGTCATTTGGCTAAATTGCATCCGCATGTTACTTGATAAATGTGATTTTACATTTTTTTTCATTACATACAAATATTAATCAACAGATCCAGGAAATACTTATTTGATTGAGCTTGAATGAAAACAAATTTAAACAATTCATCTGCTACACTAAACTTCCAGTTTAATTGCTCTAAAATCTAGATATTCTTTCATAGACACATATATATATATTGAAGCAATTTTATTGCCATAAAGAAGAAAGACCGTATTGAATTCCTAACTTGCAATATCGAGCCAATAAACCCCCAATGTGGTGTAAGGAAGCGGATTGGGGGGGGGGGGGGGGGGGGGGTAAGCAATAGAAGTAGAGGCGTTGAGGTAAGCAATTCGCTTTTACTAAATCTGTTTAGAGAATAGAGAATAGAGATATTAGGCTTGCATGTCAAGCAGCTATGAAGAAGTCGCGGGTGGGAAGGTAGTGTACTATAGCGGTAAGAATTTCTTGATGGCGATTCTTGTACGATCAAATGAAAGGTTTATTGAAGGCGATATCACCTCCAGATCGGTAAAGTACATCGAATCACTCGCTAGACTCTTACGGTGGTGGGCATTACTTGCTATAAAACATATACAAGACTTGATCGATTCAATGCTTCCCTAAGATTTGCCCTGAGTTCACTTTTAATTGAGGGATTAGCGTCATTGGTTGTAGTCCTGATCTTTAGCAGTGCTTCACTGCGGGATTCTTTGCCACCTGTTCGCGAACACGGACACGTCTTGATTTATTTCCTTTGATTAGATGGCGACGATTTGGATGTTTCGTTTGGCGTGTTAGAAGCACCGACTCTCGTGAGATCACCGAAGTTAAGCAACACAGGTATTGGATGGATGACCGTCTGACTCATAGCTATTATTTGGTTTGGTAGAGAGGTTAGAGGGTTGAAAGTTAAGCAACACTGCGCTGGGTCAGGTATTGGATGGGTGACCATCATACACATGACCAGTTCTGTTCGGGAGAGAGGTTAGAGGGATGAAAGTTAAGCAACACTGCGCTGAGTTAGGTATTGGATGGGTGACCATCATACACATGACCAGTTCTGTTCGGGAGAGAGGTTGGATGGATGAAAGTTAGTACAGCAACTTCACTCGCCTTGCTTATCAACCTCTCGACAGCATGGATTTGTGGAGGGGCGTTGTACCGTCCTTCGGAAGGAACGTTAAGCCGGTGGTCCCCTTGGTGCTCTTCGACAGGAGTAGGCTACGTGCCAGCACCGGGTTTTCTCTCCTCCCTCCTAGGTAAAGCAAGGTTAGGTTCCTCAACACCATTATATCAGTGTTAAAAACCCGGTTTAAAACAGTGCGTCGTTAAACATGAGGACTCCGTCAAAGGAACGCAGGCACCCGCACAGCACGCACCTGATTCGTTAATGATCGCTGTCGTGCGATCGTGAGCTATTTTCACCTAGACATAATACAGTCTCCTGAGACTTTCCCAAACTTCTCAAACACCTACCAAAACTCTTAACAAACTCCATCAATTTGATTACAGCCCTCTAATCAAAACAGGAAAGTTTTGTAATAACATAATAAACAATTTCAAACGCAAGAATGAAATCATGAGACGAAATAGAACGGAGTACAATTGACAATCGATAAACTGACGTTTTTTCTTATTTGCATTTGAATAATTTCAACTTCATTTAAACGGAACTTTCAGTTCGTTTTCCAGCTCTCGGCATTTCGTGTTGCCAAAATAAATTGCATTTAAATATACGCGTTTGTAATTCGCAATCAAGATAAGAAGGTACGATAGCAGGCATCAAAAGTGTAGTAATAATTATCATATACTTTGTTGCAACTGTTAATTGGCTTTACCTTGGGTGCACAAATTTATTACCACGGCGATCACTATTTATGACCCGTACTTCCTGGCGTATCACCAACTGGATTCACTTTTTAGGGCAGTTTACAATTTTCATCTAAATAATAAACCGAAACATTGCTGGATTTGTATAAGTAGATAAATTAACATATCATTGGCCATCTCATTATTATCCTGTTGATGTTGTTATCCATGTTGTTATCCATGTTGTTATCCATGTTGTTATCCATGTTGTTATCCATGTTGTTATCCATGTTGTTATCCATGTTGTTATCCATGTTGTTATCCATGTTATCCATGTTGTTATCCATGTTGTTATCCATGTTATCCATGTTGTTATCCATGTTGTTATCCATGTTGTTATCCATGTTGTTATCCATGTTGTTATCCATGTTGTTATCCATGTTATCCATGTTGTTATCCATGTTGTTATCCATGTTGTTATCCATGTTGTTATCCATGTTGTTATCCATGTTATCCATGTTGTTATCCATGTTGTTATCCATGTTGTTATCCATGTTGTTATCCATATTGTTATCCATGTTGTTATCCATATTATCCGGGTGCGGTCTCGTAGGGATGGTAGTGGTATGGGAGAGGGTTGTACCGTATGATCTGTCTTCGGTCATTTGGTCTATAACACTTGGCGTAATAGACACTCTAAAAGAATACGTTATTTTGTAGCGAGTTGATGAATAGCGTCATTTGTTTTTGATGGTTTTTGGCTGCTGTGAAGTTTGCTCGAAGAGGTCGGGTGAGGGGACGATGTGGTGGGGGGGGGGGGGGGAGGGGGTCACGCATGCCCGATCTCTTGCCCATCGGATATGTTATATACTAGGTGATTTCTTTGTGATTGCGTTTTACAATCCTCAGTCCCGAGTCCTCAGTCCTGAGTCCTGAGTCCTGAGTCCTGAGTTCTCAGTCCTGAGTCCTGGGTCCTGAGTCCTGGGGTCTCTGTCTGGAATCAAGTGTCACTGTTTTTTTTTATGTGAATGGTTTTCCCTCTTGAATGTCATTGCTTGAAAATATGCGGCCATGTCGCGAAGACCAGTTACCGCTGGTCTTCGAAATTCTGTTCGAAAGTCGTTATTTTTTTTTTTTAAATCGTTTCACATTTGTCGTTTTTACGTTTTGAAGAAATGTCGCTTGGAAATACTTAAGATTGTTATAGCAGATTCATTTGTGGTGTTTAACGACGCAATGTTTTGACAACGGTGCATGCAACACTAGCTAATGGCGTTGGTTGATGAGTATGATGAAGAACCTAACCTAACCTAGAGGGGAGGAGGGGAAACCCGGTGCCGGCACGTAGCCTACTCCTGTCGAAGACCAAGGGGACCACCGGCTTAACGTCCCTTCCGAAGGACGGTACAACGCGAACAACAGGATTCCTCCACAAATCCATGCTGTCGAGAGGTTGATAAGCAAGGCGAGTGAAGTTGCTGTACTAACTTTCATCCCTCCAACCTCTCTCCCGAACAGAACTGGTCATGTGTATGATGGTCACCCATTCAATACCTGACTCAGCGCAGTGTTGCTTAACTTTCATCCCTCCAACCTCTCTCCCGAACAGAACTGGTCATGTGTATGATAGTCACCCATCCAATACCTAACTCAGCGCAGTGTTACTTAACTTCGGTGATCTAACGAGAACCGAGCTACACACCGAACTGCTCGGCTTAAAAGCAAATATATTTATTTCTCACCAAGACAGAGAAGTGATCTTGAAAATGATAGACGTGAGTTGATAGTATTTATGGAAAGTAAATAAACACATGTACGGACAATTTCCAAAGCCTGTTTTAACACACATTTATAAAAACTCTGGCATGTATGGAAAGTAAAGAAATTGAATTTAATTGAATTGAACATCTCTAAAAAAGATCCTAACCAAATTAAATTTGCTTCTTCTCCTCCATTTTTTCGTTACAGACAATATGTCGAAAATTAGTTGCGAAATACTAATATAATATAACTAATTAATGGATGTGTCAGCCATGTTATGCATGATAGTCACAGGTTTGGCGATGAATGAAAGACCTACCACATTTTCCCCTGCACAGGCCAGACTTGGCTGAAGCAAACAGCAAGGACTTCGAATTGGGAATCTAGTTCAAATCCACAATACCTTTATCGCAATTTGAATCAAACCCTGAAGCAATTCATTATTTCTTCTCATCTCACTCTTTCACAAACCTCGCCTCCGTTCACTCACTTCCCCAGCGCCGTATATTCTGTTTAACTATCTTGCTTTTGGCCCACGTTGACAAAAATAACTGAGATCATTGAGTAGGAGATTTTCCACGTGCTTTTTTTTCAATGGACTGAGGTCGCTTAGTCCGCAGCTCGGTCGGTAGACAGGCAAATAAGCACCTGCTCAATAGCAAGGTATGTCGCCACTTGGCAATAGGTAGGAGCTATTGCAAACAGTCGCAGGCCCCAACAGACCCAACCATGCCCAATCAGACCCAACCAGACCCAACCAGACCGACCAGGCCCAACCAGACCCAACAGACCCAACCATGCCCAATCAGACCCAACCAGACCCAACCAGACCGACCAGGCCCAACCAGACCCAACCAGGCCAGACCAGACCCAACCAGACCCAACCAGACCCAACCAGGCCCAACCAGACCAGACCAGACCCAACCAGACCCAACCAGACCCAACCAGGCCCAACCAGGCCCAACCAGGCCCAACCAGACCAGACCAGACCCAACCAGACCAGACCAGACCCAACCAGACCCAACCAGACCCAACCAGACCCAACCAGGCCCAACCAAACCCAACCAGGCCCAACCAGACCCAACCAGACCTAGCTGTCCACGGCAGTGCGTTCATTGAAGTATCATTAAATATTAATAATGGCTGATTATTATTTTAGTACGGTCATCGCGTTCTGAAATCAAGGGTGATTTAAGACGAGGCTTCAGGGAAGACTTGCCATCTCCACGGGTTTCATTCTGGATACAATTTTGTCAGCTGTTTTCTGATGACTGAAGCATTTTTAAATGCATGTTTTCATTAATGATGTAAGGTACTTAATAAAATATCTTAATTTTCAATTGCAGGGATCTGAGAAGTACTTAGTTATAGTTTGCAAGCACCTATGTAGACCATCTGTAAAGTGCGCGTCTGTTTCCGATTTCTTAAAGTGAATCGAGGCAAGACTGAGAAGGTGAATGAGATGAGTTATGTGGGACAAAATAGAAACATTTATTTTTGGACGCGATGAATATAAACCAAGATTTATTTCGATATTAGCAACGACGCTCGGTAGCGAGCAAAAATATAATTAAGTAAATAAATACTTGGGATCAAATTCGCAAAGTAAGGGACATCTTAAGGCAACATAGAAATGAGTAACGTCATATTGTTCATCTCATTAATTTTTATTTTTTAATATTGCTTGAATGTGCTATGGGCATGGAGAAAATACAACGGAAATAATCTAATACGTTCTGACCGCGGATGTGTATATTTCAACTGTCTTTCTCTATTGGATTTTTATTATTAAAAGGGTTGTTCTTACTAATGCAACGTCACAATTAAAAACATAAAAAGCAATCTGATTTAATTACCCGGTCCCGTATCTCACGCAGTGTCCTCTTGTTACAAAACATACCCGCAATACGTCCATGTACACAGACAATTGCCACACAGGCGCCGCCTATGAAACTGAATCCCAATCCCCAATCCCCAACCCCTCATTTAGCACACGACCTTACATAGTAACCGATGTTCACTATGTTCATGATATTCACCGCAGATAAGTCACCCTTCCCCTTTCCTATAAAAGCTAACATGAAAAAAATAACCCAATCTTTTTTTTTTCTGGGCTTAATTACTAAAATAACACATTATCCAATGTGGCAGCGTGCTAGTATGCATGGGCATTAGGCTTTCATATGTAATACAGTTAAATGTATAGTCTTATTATTAGAGGACAGTGGCTTTTTTTTCCCACCCCGTGTGCTCATGCCGCTTTATTCACGGTATAAAAATGCTCTCTGGTTAATGTTGACCTGTAGAACGAGCTGAGTGATAGGAGAAAATGTCTTGAGGCTAGAAACTGATTGACGGGAGGCAATGTCTGAGACAGACATACGCGTCGTCGGCGTCGGTGTCGGCGTCGGCGTCGAAACAGAGATATCGTAAGGTGTCGAGCGAGCGACCTCCACCCTAGAAAGGCATTGGTGTCATCATGTTCTATCATTTGTAATTGTCAGTGGGGACTCACAAGACGAGAGGCTACTTATTTCCCTTCGTGCCAATCATTATTCTGATGTTTTGGAACGAAATCTTCCCATCTTGTTCGTCTAGTTGGTTATGTATCATTGTATACCGACACTCTACGTGGCTCGACCCTATGCCACTTATGCCACTTATGCCACTTTTGCCACTTATACCACTACTAGGCGTGGTTACCATGTATACTTGTATGCTTACGTGCGATGTGGTACCTAACCGGATTGCCATACTGATACTGATAATCATTGTATTTGCCGAGAATTAATAATTACGGTGTTATTGTTCTACTTGAGTATCGAGTGTTGTGCAATGCAATGAGCATATTGCGACCGAGCTTTGGGTCCTTTTAATATTGTTTGTTCTTGTTCGGAGGGTGATGTTTAACCAGACGATACCAAATGCGCATGGTATTCTCTCCTACTGCGTGCGAGGGGTATAGCTATTGCATGTACTGACTAAATCCTTTACGCTCGCCACTCGTGCAAACCTCGGTTGCTTTTCTCGCTCAACTACTACACGGACTGTAATTTCCGCTTCCAAATGCCACCGTAGTTATTTACACCGAGCGAAATGTGCACACCTTCATAATCACTCGCTGCACAGAGGTTAGCGTTCAGGGAGAACGAGACAGCAATGCCAAATCTTACCTAATCCGCACATAAATTCGGACACAATACGTACCATAGGTGGACCCCATACGGTGCACGCACTGGCAATTCCTACAATTGTTTTGGGCTTTACGGTTGAGATTACTTCTTAAAAACAGGTAACAAAAGTCAAATAATTTATAAAGGAGACATCAAAACGTGTAATTTTAATGAAAACTGAATATTGGGTTCGCATGTACGCTCGTAGGGTTGGTTCCCAATGGAGGTATTCTCGCTGGGACCAGCTCTCTGCGGATAATTTACGGGACAGTTTCGTTATTTTGCTTCATAATAATTTGTGGTTCCTGCAAAATAATTTCCAACAGCCAATTGAAGTTTGCTTTTAGTTGTTTGGTTAAATGGTCGATGAGTAAAATCTTGCAGTGGATTTCTCTCTGTGGCTGTTGATGTTTGGAACAATTTCAAAAATGCGCGATGCCGATATACATAATATAGCTCGGATAGCTCGGATAGCTCGTGTGTATTTAAGTGATTGTATATATGTATGTATATACAACAGCTGGGACATGTCAAACGGCACAGAAAAAAGATGCTGGGATCGCAGGACCCAAAATACAATCGCGCACGGCACGGCACGGCACGGAACGACACGGCACGGCATGGCATGGCGCGTTCATCCAGTCAGCCCCGGCAACACAAGGATTCATAAAAATAAAATGCGAAAATTGCGAACACGTGCTCGCTCGTCTAAAACTTGAGCCACGTGGACTATTTACTCGAGATGTATTTTAATTATTAAACGACGCGATGGGTCAGCGTCGTACTCGCTAGCTACGGGCGAACGATGACGAGGAAAGGAGTCGAATAATCGAGTAAGGCTAGTACCAAATAGCGCCAGAGTTAGGTAACAGTAACCGTTTTACTTTGTTTCGGTTGACTTTCTGTTTCGCCTCATGTATTCGACACGATCGTATAACTGCAAGCTATGGCAAGAGACATTAATAGCTGGTGCAATTCTCAAAGAAAACTTAAGAGTTTTGCCAGAAATTAGATAATTTTCCCTTGCGACATGGCAAAACGACATAGCGTAGCAGCAAAGAATTAAGGGGTGCCATTTTCTGCCTAAAGTAGTTAACTAACTTCATTTCCATTGCCTCCCTGGGACTAGAATAGGGGTGGAGATGTCTTGTTAATAGCAAATAAGAAACACATCTTGATGGTGTGCAGAGGTAATGGTGAGGTAATCTTGTTTCCCTGCCCCTGTCTCTTCCCCTGCCCCCCGCCACCGCGCTTTCCCTGAACAACGTTTAACTTGAAACTTTTGGGGCTGTAGCGCTACGCTTGCTGGAATCAAGGATACACCTGCTAACTCAAATCTGATTGAAATACTCAGCGGAGATTTATTTAGTGCCAGTAGGAACCTAACCTAACACCACCTAACACAATAACACAGACCACTATTAAATGGGTTTGTCTTGAAATGCGCTGCACTTGTGCTTTATACTTTACAAGAAAGTGTGGACTGCGCCGCAACAAAAACAGCCTGCGTTTAATGAAATTATACTGCCGTGTTTTAGCTCTGGAGCACGTTAAGTAATATATTTTTGATTAATTAAATTATTAATGGGTTAATAGACTCTTACGCATATACACGTATCCCGACTTAGCCCAATATTAACCCAACCCACCAGGAACTTTATCCGACTCATCCTACTGTCTTATCCCAATCTCCAACCCACCATTATATTATCCAGCTACCGAAAATTAATTCATTTACCGGATTTTAATGTTATGCATAATAATATTATGTTTCATGTCTTGAATCTCTTGCTCTCGTCCAAGGAAGATACTCGTTTGTAAGGGTTTAAGTGTTGTTGGAGAGATTGCAGCCGTTTTATAGCGATGGTTGAGCAGATGTTCTCAGTGGCCCAGTCTTGTCACACGGGGATGCTGGCACACTTTGCTTCGTGCTGCCCACGATTGCCGTTCGCCGTTCGCCGTTCGCCTCCCTCTGCCCATCAAACTGCTTATTGTGAAATCTTACACGGGATTTCTGCTAAACTTAGGGAAAGTACTTCTCGAGAGATGTCACATCAAAGTTCTGACAAGACCGCTTTGCTTTGCTTTGATAACACGAGTTGCGTATCAAGTGTCGGATTGCGAATCACTGTTCGAGTTGTGATGACCGCTTCCTTGCCGCTTATACGTACTTAATGTAATACATTTTTAAATGCTTCGTCTACGCACTTAGTTTTCTTAGCACTTTCCCCCAAGGACCAGGGGAGTGAGGACCGTTTTCGGGGTCCCCTATATTTCAGCAATCATTGCATCTGGAATGTGGAGGAGGCTTCGTTGCGCCTGCTTCTGTCTGACCACAACTATTAGAGTAGCAACGGACCCTAAAACTACCGAAACAGCTAACTTGCAAGAAAGCGTCAAGACAAACCAGCTTGCTAAACTGACTTAAGTTATATAATCTCAGCATGCAGTTTCCCACCAAGGTGAAGCTAATTTCGTTTTGATTATGATTAATCTGAAATGTGAATAAGTTTTGTTAGAAGTTATGTCTTACATAAGTTGTGACTTCATCTCTATTCTCACAGACAATGTTTACTATTGTATACAAACCACTTGCTTGGCTTCTGCCGAATACATACGCCTATTCTCGTGTTTATATACCCATAATGTGCAGATAGGGGTTGTAACGGGTAACATGGGGATTGTGTAAACGGAGCACAATTCCACTGGAATTGCACTTACTTTCTCAAGACACACAAGAAAACAGCATTACCCTTGCCTTTCTTGGTTGAGGGCTGTTGGGTTTCACCGGTTTCACCGGTTTCACGTTACATACGATTTGATTAAAGAGATATCATTAGAACTGAATGTTATAGGGTTGAATTTAATGCGCGTGTGTATTTGTGTTAATGTGTACATAAAGTATGATAAAAGTGCAGTTTTATTCTGAATTTCTCAGCTCAGGTGTTGGATATTTTTGTTGTTGGGACACGGTGACAATGTTGCGCAGGTTATCGGTATTTGTGACAGGATTTGTGACAGAGGTTTAGCGAGCGAAAGAGACGGATGGTGGACGCATTTAATAAGCACATCGGCGTCGCGTGAAATCCAAAGCCTGCGACAGAATATGCAGATCGGATGCCAAATGAGTTGTCGAGATGTTACAACAATATAAATAATTGTGGACAGTCGAAACTCTGAACACACTCAACTTACTTATTCGCAAATGCGTCACAAAATGATTACATCGCTATTTAGTTATTAATATTCTTATAGATCTAGGTTCGTAATTTTGTCGCACAACGAGGCTTAGATGAAACAGTTAAAGAACTCGTGATCTCTTGATAAAACGCGAGACCCAGTTTCTGTACCGCTCGGAATACCATACCTTGTCTCCGTTCCCGAACATAGGCGCAATTTTTGCTCGTGAAAATCTATGGTTCAAATTTTACTTCCCACATAAATTGAAAAGGATTTCTCGACTGAATTTACATCGTGACAATCTTACAGATGGCTATCCTTTCCGAAATGTCCCTCCTAGGATGAAGAGATGCTTTCCTATTTTCTGTTGGCTTAGCTGTTCGGAGACTAACACCTAGGATATAGCTGTTAGCCCTGACTAGCTCTGTTACCCTGACATGTGCCTGTGCTCGGCAGGAACCTAGCACCAACGCTAGTACACTTGACGTATCGTTGGGCCAGCCGAGCTAGCCTTGATCAAAAGACAAATCCACGGAGACCGATTTCACCCACCTCCTATAAAGCGAGGACAAAGTAAAACTACCTTGTCGGGAAAAGTCGAGACGAGTCGAGTCGAGTCGAGTCGGCTAGAGTTTAGGAAGAAGATAGCCAACCGTATTAGAAAGAGTTATTTGTTAATCGATATTCAGTTGTCAGATTTATGTGTCACGTCAGAGTGAGCAAATTCACTAACAGAACTCTGCATCAGGATCAACATAGATTAAGAGGACGACACCCGACAAGGAGACCATGAATCTTGTTAATCCTTCTCTTAAGTTTATATTACCTGAAATTAAATTGCATGTGATTTCATCTTAACCAAGACAAAATTTTCATTCGTAAAATACAACACTAAAATGTTGGGGAGATTCAATTTACTCGCAGGGAAATTGAAATCCAAATGACATTACGAATGTCTCAGTTACATCTTTCAAGGACGTAGACAACATGACAGGCAGGCAGCCAGGCAGCCAGGCAGCCAGGCAGAACTACGTCGTTATTATTTCACTTTTGATTTGATTGGACGCGCTAACTTTGCCAATGGTTTGAGATAAAACTTGCACCTCAGTTTGACAAATAAGTGATCGTTATGAATTGCTAGTGCAGACTTGCAGCTATCTTGGGCGGGGATTGGTTATTTGGCTAGGCTCATGAACCACGTATGGATCGCATAAGACGTCGTTTTGTCGCCTCTAGTTTTCATGAATCAGTAAAGGAGGACGTTTGGTCCAGATATCAAAGAGCGAATGACGGAAAGCAACAATGAATTCGAAATAAGTTATAATGAGCCATACCACGATGGTTTTATTTGTTGGCAACTTTTTCTGTGTGTTCCCTTCTTCTCCCTCTGCTATTTTCGTTGACTGCACGATCTGCTATGTTTATTTTTGATTTCATACATAATGCCAAGTAGCCAAGTTTAGACAATGCAGGCAGATTGAGTTATGATTGGACAGCTTGCGGCGATCTCAAATCTTGGACCCTTCCAACGGCTTCACTTCTCAGCTAGCTGTAATATGTCGTAGAAAGGACCCGTAAGAAATTGGGCAAATCTCGTCCAAGTTTCGCGGAATGTTAACCAAGTGTTTACGACTGTATGTTTTGCTTGTGTGCACATAAAATTCATTAATAAAATAATATATTGAGATGCAGGCGACTCGTGTCCCTGCTTTTCACTAAGATCTTTCCGTGAAATCGCTTGGCTGGAGTTCACCTTTAGCACACTATCGTCCACGATCATTTCTTGTAGGCACACGTTCCCTTTTAACTGTCCTGTCTTTGGTTGATTATGTCTTATAGGACAAGACAGTCGAGCATGTAGGGTCCTTACCATCCGTACTTCTTGCCGCTGCTTGTTTCTCAAGCTAATGAATGCCACCCCTGCTAGTAGACCAACGCGTAAATCACCTCTCAACGTTTCTTCAGGGGTCAGATTTCTAGGGAGTCTTCAGGTTAAGATGATAGCGGGATAATATCTCGCGTAATTGGTCTTGAAGAGGTGGCTCGCTCCCTTTGTCCCTCTAGGCTTGAGTGGCTTCAGTAAATGTTAGGGTGAGAGGGTCGTGATATGAATGTAAGGCTACAGTAACACAAAGCAAACACCAGAATGGAATGATTTCTTGTTGTTAAGTAAATCTTTCATTCGATTGTTTTCTTGGTGCCCGCGTCATCGGCCTGGGCACGTGAGCGCTCTGCGATCCGCAATGGGAAAGACATCAATTACTAAAGCAATTTGCCGTTTAGCGCGTGCTTTTATAATTGTTATATTTTCTGAATAGTCGAACACCAATAGATAAGCCTGTGTCTGTGATGATCTGTACTCTCCTAAACTCTGGTCTCCAGCCCCCCCCCCCCTCTCCCCTCCCCTCCCCCCCCCGGCCCACCATAACGTCACCACACAGGTGAACGCTTCGAATAGCATTGTTTCTCACTCGGCGAAAACTTACTCCATCCAGCTTCTTACAACTTCATCTTAGTTTCCTCGGAAGCCTTTGTATATATTACTGTATAGTCTTTTGTGTTCATGGATAACATGCATTCCTAACTACCAACAAAGAAGCAATTCACAATACACCTCGTCTATTGAGACATACCATAACAGTATTAATTATTTATCGCTAGCTTTAAGCATCTACGCCGAACAGAACTAAATTGTTGCCTACCTCCCCAGCCCCTAGCAGCCAGTTTGTCCAGTGAAACTTAACTTTACCAAATGTATCGAACAGTTTACTCACATTGTTTACTTACGAATAACTCAAGAAGCTCCTTTGTCTTTCCCATTCCAGCATTATAATTGATATTGTCGGATGCGCAAAACCGCCGAATGAAATCTTTGCTCTCACGTGTTCCGCATTTGCTTTCAACCGAACTTCTGGGCGGACTAGAAAAAGATATGTAACCATAAAATATAGACTGCACTTTTAATGGTTGATTCGTTTTGTTGCTGGTTGTGTGTGGTTATTGAAGTGATACAGGTTATATATATATCTTCAGAGTTTTTATTGCCACCTGCCTCTTTTGAAATAACAGCGTCTTATTACTGATGCTTTCGCCCGCGAATGACTGACTGGCTGGCTGGTCATACGTCAAACCGAAGTCACCTCACCTCACCACATCCGAAACTTCTTACAAAATGTAGCCACACTCTTTTTGCCAGTCTTGGCGCCCAGCTCGAGGTACTGATGAGCACCGCTTAAAAAGCGTTCATATTGTGTGAAGCTTTCAGCTTGCGACGCGCTGATGGGCGATCACTGATCAGGTGAAGGCGTCGAGAGATGCGGGCGTCGGTTGCCAGGATGGATGCTATTGCCAGGAGATAGCCGATAAGATTGACAGCTCATACAATGAGACAAAGAGGATTCCGGTGGCTTCAGCTGTAGCCGAATTGCACCCCATCGCAATTTGCAAGTAATTGTTGATTACTTTGAAGCCAAAGAAGAATCAATAATTATTCATGAACGGAGGGAAAAAGTCAAATGATGTTTCAATTTAGGAATCTTTGGCAAATTTTCAAAAGGCTTATCGTGAGGATAAAAAGATGTGGTAGTCTTTGGAAGGGTGGCGGTGATAGGAAAGAATATAATAGGTTGCGATCTCTCTCACTCCTTTCCATTTCCCTCTCCCAACCCAATCAGAAAAGTGTACGACGAGATGAGACCAGCGAATAGATTGACTGGACCTGACTTTCTCGCTAGATTCTTCTGCCGTGCACAAATGTTAGACTTTCTTGATGAATGAACTGCGCGGCGGTGCAGTGTGAATGTTTCATTGCGAGGTCGATCGACCTCCCACTTGAAATTAAAGAAAAGTTAAAATTCTGGTCAGGCTAACAATGACTATGTCACTGTATACGTATACCCCAATATCGATCCAGGAATTTGTCAGAATAATGAATAGCTGAATTCAAGACATAAAATCAGAGGGGAAAAATGTGTTGGCGACTTGTGGGCTGAGAAAATACCCTACCGACCAACTCTACGTCTTCTTCTCTGAAGAACATTTCGGCCTATTGTCCTTGGTTGCCTGGCTTGTCCTTTATATACATTATACTATGCTAGGGTTCAGCCTAGTACCATGATGCAGTACTGTGCCACGATGTGGTACTGTGCCATGATGTGGTACTGTGCCATGATGCAGTACTGTGCCATGATGTGGTACTGTACCATGATGCAGTACTGTACCATGATGCAGTACTGTGCCATGATGTGGTACTGTGCCATGATGTGGTACTGTGCCATGATGTGGTACTGTGCCATGATGTGGTACTGTGCCATGATGTGGTACTGTGCCATGATGTGGTACTGTGCCATGATGTGGTACTGTGCCATGATGTGGTACTGTGCCATGATGTGGTACTGTGCCATGATGTGGTACTGTGCCATGATGTGGTACTGTGCCATGATGTGGTACTGTGCCATGATGTGGTACTGTGCCATGATGTGGTACTGTATCATGATGTGGTACTGTACCGTGATGCAGTACTGTACCATGATGCGGTACTGTGCCATGATGTGGTACTGTGCCATGATGCAGTACTGTGCCATGATGTGGTACTGTGCCATGATGTGGTACTGTACCGTGATGCAGTACTGTGCCGTGATGCGGTACTATGCCATGGCACTCATCATGTCAAGTGTTTTTGAACGCAACGTGTTTTGCTCTAAATGAGTCTCAAAAGTACCCCCAAAACTGACCAAAATTGCCCAGCAGACTTCCAGACCTCATTAACTCACTGTAAGCAGTCAATTCCAACCCATCGCAAAAAAGTTCACAAGAAAATCATAAAAACTGTAGAAGCAAACACAAATGCGCTGTTAAATTTTGCCCAAAATTGCCCCCCCGGTGTGGGAACACTAACCACCCACTGAACAACTTCAATTTCAGCTCAAGATTCTCAAGTTTGAAAGATTTAACAAAAATACTGGTATAGGATCGAGAGAAGAAAACAATGTTTCAGTTTAGGAGCCCAAAATAACAAATTCATTCCAATTTTTTGAGTCCGCAAATACAAGGCGTCCAAACGAAGGAAAAAATGACCAAAATGCACCCCCAAAAAGGGCCCAAATTCGCCCCGCGGGCGTCGTAACCTAAAATGTCCACTGTAAACCGTCAATTCCAACTCAACGCTATAAGGTTCAAAAGAAAATCTTTCAAACTGTAGAAACTAATCAAAATGCACCGTTTAATTTTGCCCAATGTTGCCCCCTGGGAGCGGGAACATTAACCACCCACTGCAAAACTTCAATTTCACCTCAAGCTTTTTAAGTTACAAAGACATCATTTAAAAACTAGTGAACAGAATTGAGAGAAATCGAGAGAAAATAACGGTATTTCAGTTTTTTGTATTTCCCCCCATTGGCGCCTCAAATCACAAAATCATGGAACCTTTTGAGTACGCAAGTACCAAAAAAAAGTGTACAAACGAAGAAAAAAATTGGGCCAAAATGTTAAAAAATGCACCCCCAAAAAGAGCCCCAAATTGCCCCACGGGTGTCGCGACGTTTCACAAAGTTTCACTTTACTAAATAGTAAATAAAAACATAATAATAAAATAAATATTAATAAAAATATAATATTCTTTTGACAAAAAAGAAATCCGCATCCACCTCAGCTCTGTTCTTGTGAAGCCAGCAGCCGCAATTCCGTTTGCAACCTGCAACTTTGTCTCTCAAGATTAATCCATCTTAGACTGGACAGACATTTTTCAATCTTTTGATCCCGGTGAGCGTTTCAGCGTTTCAGCGTTTCAGCGTTTCACACCCGCTAATGCAGTTAATCCAGGGTATTGTTTTCTCGCTTAGATAGCTCACTTCTTAGCGTAACCTCGTATACCTTGTGCACATTCTGCCACGGGGAAATTATAAGAGAAAAACACTTTCCGGTGACAATAATGAAAATTCGAAGCAAACTCTGGGTCCGCGCCGGCGCATGGCGCATGGCGAGGTCGGCTCGACCTGTCTTAGCTTGATATTGCTTTATGTGGATGAACAGAGTTTTTAATTGCTCTAAAGTTAAAGATTGAAGACGGCCAGACAAGCGGGGTGCACGAGCCGGATATTATTCCTGGCTCTCAAGTCACTCACGAGGGACAAAATTTACCCAGCGGCTAAATAATGAAAATATATGGCATTGTCTTTTATAAGACTGATCTTTACCTTATGACAGAGGCAAGATGATGCATTTTTATTAAAATTAAAATACTGTGCGAGACTGTTTTAATTTTTCAATAATAATTAGGAATCACTAAGATTTTGTTATTAATGATTCCAGTCACAATAAAAATGACTGAAATAATGTTTGCAAGTTTTTCATACTTCTAAATATAAAGGTACCAAGCTAAACAATGCACAATGCAATAAGCAAAAGCAGTTCGAAATGATATCGCCGGGTAAATTTTGAAAAAGTGAACGATCATCTGCATATTGATAACAGCAGCTTGTCTCTGAGATCCAACTAATTTCTAAGTAAATGAAACTGAAAGTAATTAAAATTGGCTCAGTTTGAGAAGTAGCAATTGTAAGAAATGGATGACAATTGTCACTGAAAAGTATATTTGCTTATCAGCAAGCAGCATGCAATTATCAAGTTTCGCACATTGTTTGAAGTGCCCATCTTTATTATTGAAGTTGTGTCATGGCAGATGTGAAAATTAAGATTTAATTATTTATACCGTGACTTATGAAGAACTCCCCGACACAAGATAAAATTTCTCTCTAAACGTAAATTCTTCTAAATAAAATGACCATCCGCTCTCTTTGGAGGAAGTTGAGCACACAACAGAGCAAACCTACCATGACTTTTAATTCCAGAACCCTCACTGGAGACATGGCATAAGATTTTAATTTTAAATGTCTAAAATTGGCCCCTAGTTCCACTCTCAGGCCTCAAATATGTATTTCGAAAGTGTTCCTAATTTATTCCAAAAACTTAATTACTATTCCACTTCTTCTTCTTCTTCTTCTTTGAGTAAAATGTTCTAAAAAAATGATAAGAATTTGAATCTGTGTTATGGTAAGTCTATGTACTCCATGAGACCCCTATTCAAATCTTTCCTTCTTTAGAAATCAAATCTCGCATGTAGAGCGTTCATAAAATTGTGTTCTGATCATTTAGCTTCAGCATTTCGTTAAAGAATGCTTCACTTTTCTTTTTTTTATTAAAAATGTTGGTAAAACATCCGATATGGCACCGGCTGAATTATAGGAGTCTTTGAATTAGTATGAGCTTTCTTCACCCCAACTTTTGTCTAATGAGTCCACGCTTGAATTGCAAGTGATCACCAATAAAGAATTCCCTCTAGATTTTCAAGAAATTGAGTGATAAATAATAAATAAGATAACTAATGCTCAACTTCGTAAAGTAGCTTACTACGCCTATACCTTTCAAGAGAAGAAGCCGCTGGCAACGGTGGCAACGGTGGCAACGGTGGCAACTGTCGACTTTAAAAATGTTCCTTGGGGAATGATACTTGTATTATCGCACTCAAGGCTTAGAAATAATTCCACATTCAGTATAAATTCTTTCACGCCAACAGCTGAAAAGTTTTTGCCAATTAGGGAAGCGCTTCAGCATGTGTGGCCTCAGATATTACAAGTTACCAAAGGTGAACCCGAACGAAGCAGATTTTCAACCAGATTCTAATCACTTACTTAATCGAATGTGCAGCAATTCCTTCGAGTCACTGGATAAGAAACTTTAACTATGTATACACCGGTACTGTAGTAGTTGTCACGGAAGGTGATGGATTCCCACATTCAACTTCACAGTCTTATTGCTAATTGAAAACTTTCATCCACGGTAACTTGCCATAAGAATCTCTTCTGAAACAACACCCGAAGAATGAAATGAAAAAAGATTTGATTTTTAAAACTCTATACCAATTACCACTTACCATTGAGTGTTATAAAAAATGAGATATAAATCTTTTGGTGTGAGGTATTTCCTGCACGTACTGGTAGACACATATCAGACATCAGATGAACCTACTTTCAACCTGAAGAGTTACTACGGTCAGTCACCGAGTTACAGCAACACTTCTTAGAACTGGGCTTCTCATGGCTTCCCTAACAAATAACGAGTTTCGGGCTGTGGTCCAAAATGAGACCTATGGGCTTGAAGCCAGTACAGCCAGAAAATATTAGAATCTAACCTAGCCTAAAAGCGGAGAAGGGAAAACCCGGTACTGACAGAAACCGAAGTGTCCATGGTAATTGGATCTTGAAAAGTGTGAATTCTTACAATAATCAGAGGTTGATAATCAAGTAAGAGACGCTGCCATACAAGCTTCAATTTATCCAATTTCTTTCCATATGAACATAAAATCGATAAGCTGGTCACCCAACCAATAACTGACTCGCGCACGCAGTGTTGCTTAACCTCCCTAGAGAATAGCTAGAGAATCTCCGTAGAGTTCGGTCCGCTCTTGTATCCTAAAATATTACCTTTTTTATCGTTCCCTCTTGTTTGCTGAGGCATTAGGTCAGGTGCCAAAATGCCTTAAGGGCATAGGACCTATCAACAAATTGTTTCATTGCAAACACCAAGCAACCAGTAATTCCGTGTTACATATCAACCAAGCTGAATTTTTAATTACTTCTTGCTTGAGTCATTGGAAGGACCTTAGTGCAAAATATATAAAATTATTTTCAAATGGGTCACCGACCAGCCGGTAATCGAAAATCAAACATAACCAAAAAAACTGAGTTTGTTCGTCGCGGTTCCTCGTGCTAATAGATGTGCACTTAGATCGCAGTTTTTGTCACTGTGTCGATGGTGAGCAGATCGCGACCGCATCTTGTTGAAGTGAGCTAGGCATGTGCGACCAGTTGCTCGTAGAGAACCTTGCTACTGAAGGAGTTGCTAACACTGTCAACCCGCCGACGCTGTTGACACTCACATTTTCAATACATATCAATAGAAACATTTTAGCACCTCAGTGCTCAGTAACTTCTGTCCATATTACATCTCTGCTATCTCTCTATATCTCTCTACATCCATCTATTACGCTCACTAAATAGTCTCTTTTGCTTTCGTTTATTATCATATATTTGCTCTATTTATAGCAATATTGATATTCTACGACTCACACAAGATCTCACTGTTATCTTCGTCTTTTACTTTTCATCTGTTTTACTCCATATATTCAACCAAGCCCTTACATACGGTCTTGTATTCCAGATGTCGGATGCTTCATAATCGTTTGGTGTTCAATCGTGATTGAATATACTGATTTATTTCATATTGCAAATTCTTTGGCTATAGCCATGGTTGTACTTACTTGTAGAAATGTTTACAGTAATGGCATACATTACTAAATATCGCCAATTATGTCCATTCTACGTTGAACGATAAAACGTAATCCCGTATTCTTTACTTTGAACCAAGTCATATAATTTCCAGTGTAACGAATTGTTTAAATTTGAATTCCATAAAACAGAAACAATTTGGTACGCATTTGAACTTGCTTTCACCGTTGAGTGTGCAGGTTATGGGTCGAGACAGAACGTTAATATTGCTGAGCAAACGAGACGGCAACATGTGGTAACGGAAGACGAATACGGATGGCGCTTGCGGCCGTTCTTTTTAACAAACCTCTACAATTAAATAATTAAGACTCAGAATATCGTCACGTGTATATCAATCGCCGAGGTAGAAATTAATAAAGATAATTTGAGCGTAAACAGTATCAAATGCGAGTAACCTGCGAGAAACAACGAAATGAAATTTCATACAACAGTGACTCCACTCAACGGCATTTTCCGGTTATCTCCATTTTTGTCAGTAAAATGGTCATTTGGTGGCCATCTTTCACGCAGAAAGTTTAACAGTGACGTTCATTCTACCTAGAACCTGCACACTCAACGGCTTCACTGCTTTTACAGTTACACGCCCCAAGGTGATGATTGCTTCTTACCTAACTGTTTTTTTTTAATTGATGATTGATTGATACGTGGTGTTTAACGACGCACTGTTTTGACAACTGGCCATGTAGCACTGGTCTGTCGTCGGTGAATGAGTGGATGATGATGAGGATGATGATGAATCTAACCTAGCCTAGAAAGTAGGAGGGGCCACCCGTTACCGGCAAAGAGCACCATGGGAACACGGGTTTAACGTCCCTTCAGAAGGACGGTACAACGCGAACAACAGGATTCCTCCACAAATCCATGCTGTCGAGAGGTTGATAAGCAAGGCGAGTGAAGTTACTGTACTAACTTTCATCCCTCCAACCTCTCTCCCGAACAGAACTGGTCATGTGTATGATGGTCACCCATCCAATACCTGACTCAGCGCAGTGTTGCTTAACTTTCATCCCTCCAACCTCTCTCCCGAACAGAACTGGTCATGTGTATGATGGTCACCCATCCAATACCTGACTCAGCGCAGTGTTGCTTAACTTTCATCCCTCCAACCTCTCTCCCGAACAGAACTGGTCATGTGTTTGATGCCAACCAATACTTGACCCAGCGCAGTGTTGCTTAACTTCTGTGCTCTGAAGAGAACCGAAGTTTCCTGATGTATGTGCTTCAGATTTGCTTCGGTCTGTGAAATTTGTCCCCAGAGTTAAACCCTTATTGTCGAATCACCAAATGTTCATTAACATATCTAACTAAATGTTGAATATCACGTCTGCTAATAGCATGAATCGTTTGAAAGAGCTACTCCCTTCGTATCGAAAGCTTTCTTTTCGCACAAACTGATCCGAAAACGCTAGTTGCTGAGCGCGGCACGCCTCGTCAGATCCCGATCAGAGTCCGATCAGAGTCCGATCAGAGTCCGATCAGAGTCCGATCAGAGTCCGATCAGAGTCGATCAGAGTGAGCGGAAAGAGAAGAAGAGAACACGTAGTTTGTTGTGGTCTGTATTGACTGTCGATGCGTAAACTACATGATTGCCCGTCAGGCCACAAAACAACTTGCCTGCAATTATTGAGCTGTTCACTGCTTAGTGGCACGAGCACAAATCACACACAAATCACACACAAATCACACACAAATCACACAACAACCAACCAGATCGTTTCTCGTCTTCAACATCTTTGTTGTATCATTATTATTTTTTATTATTTTTTCTGTTGTATCATCTGTGTTGGGAAGTATTTTTTAGATTTGTACAATTATATATGTGAATCATCGACTAAATATTGTAAAGTATAATAAGCCTGATACTTGTGCAAACATTTCTTTAGCTTTTATTTCTTTGTATTTTTTCTAATTGTAGTAAAAATGTATGATTGAAAAGCAACCGTGCATCAAAGTGTCACCGTGATTTGCTTCCGTCACGGTTTCCATGATACGGTGGGCAAACATTCAGATTTTAACTTCTTTTTATTTCTCTTTAATAACAATAATGATAATATTTCGAGGAGTGGATTTTGTTTGGCTCATAAATTCTTTCATATTTGTTCTTATTCTGAAATCTTAGCGGCTCTATTCAGGTTCATTCCACGACCACATTTTTACAATCTTTTACAAAAATGTCAGCATTGTTTTGGTCAAAATGGTTGTTTTAACTTCCTTATTGCTAAACAGCCATCGCCGTTTTATTAAATGGTAACAATTTGAACTTTTATTGGGTTTTCTTGAGTCTTGTTCTGATAAATCTAGACTGAAACAAGTTTCTACGTTTGAAAAAAAGGATGGTTTCGTGTTAAATAGTAATTACAAATGTACATACATGAGTGAATAATTGATGAAAGAACTAACCTAACCTCGCATTGACCAATATCCTGGATAGGATTCCCTCGTCTCTGAAGCGTCCCGTGGCCAGCGCTTGTTTACTGAAAACCGACTTATTTATTTACAGAGATAAATAGAAAATTATAAATGATGCTCAGTGTGGTATTCTGCAACTTTGACCTAATTTTCACTCATAAGATCATTGCTCTGGCAGTCAATTCAGTAACTGGAATCAAAAGCCGTAGTCAATTGTTTTCGAATTATTTTTTTCAAATGTCGTTTTGTGAAAGTAAATTAAAGTTTTGACGATGATGATATTCAGTGCAGATCGACCGCTTAAAACAGATGTTGTAATGAAATATTTTTCTTGAAATGCAAATCAACTTAGCTCCACTTAATTATTTAGATTGAAAGGTAATTCTTCATTGTTAGCACCTCGGCTGGTCATAAATCATAAACAGCCAATGTAAGCAAATTCTTTCAAGACATGAATATTGTTTTTTTTTCCAGCAAAACTAATTAAAATTTAGTTTAATTAATTAAAAACAACATCAGCGACCTCCGAATTAATTCGTGCTATCACTATGCATATATTTTGTTAAAATGTGTTAAATTTTGTACTTTATTGTTTACTATATGAGATGCTAATTATTTTTTCAATGTCCTAAAAGAGTGTCTATTTTAATTGCAGGGAACTCGCATGAAAATGACGTTTTCATTCTGAGATGCTGTTGCTTTTTGAAAGTGTCTTTGATCAAAGTAAGTACAAATAGAAAAGTGTTTGTCAATATTGACCGTCATTCTCTAGCACTTTACCCACGTTTGGGCATCGAGGGCCGCGACTTGCAAGTCTAGACTGCACATTGAGCCTAGTATTTGCATTGCATCTTCAAAGCCATGACGTCTTTTACCTGCAAGCGCCTTGCGCATTGCTTTCATTTGTCTTTCTATCTCTCATTGCTAGCTTTTCTTCAATTAATGAATGAAATCAAGAAATCAATTTGAAAGTATCTCAATCTATAATAAACCTTAGCTGTGGACAAACACGTTTATACTGCGGAGGATGGCCCTGGGTCGTGTATTCACAACACAAAATGTCTGGCGGTATATATTTGAAAGTACAAACCTTCTTTAATTGAAAAAGTATTCGTTAGTTCCGCTTCTTAGCTTCAGATCTTATCAATAACCCACGCAGAATAATATTAAAATGTTTGCGATACATTCATTTAACTTTTGTTAGCGTTGATATTAAACTAGTATTATATTTGGTTTTCTTTATTACAAAATAAGTCGAAATTAGCGTGATATTTCTAAGTAGCGTTGTAAAAATCGTATCGAAACAAGTGATAGGAAAATTGTTGCGAAATTGATATGGAAATGTCGATGTTCTTTCGTCTTCCCATGTTCTGGTTGCTGCATCTAACGGAGATTCGCATTGCTCTCCTTCCTGCCTTTCATTCTCTTCTCGTTCCCTCCTGAATAATAAAGGAATAACACAATCCTCGTTTTCGTTTATCAGGAATGTTTTTGTTTCTCTGTTTATTTTGCTCTCTGCGTCGAAGTGGATATAAAATTTTTGTCTTTTCTGTTTAGCTTGGTGTTTGTTCAAGAGGTTTAGCCCATGACATTTCGAAGTGTATTGTTTCCAGCTCCGAGTTCGGATCGCCATTAGACCAGCATGTTATCCAAATCTCACTTCTAGAAACAACAACCCAAGTAAATAATGATAAAAATAGATAATGTTATGGATGAGATGTGCCTGAAGCAACATACGTTGGTGTGCACGGTTAACAGCGAATTTTCGCTCATTTTAAGAGACCCTATTTTTTCAATAATTCATGTAAAGGGCACACATCACAACGTTCACCATCTCACCATCTCACCATCTCATCATCTCATCATCTCATCATCTCACCACAGCGGTTGAGCCACTTACCTAAACCATGCGTAGCACATTTTTTACGATTTATTATCTTAATTATAGCTTCAGCATTGATCAGCAGCCCTCGCGTAATATGACAGCCATTAAATAATACGTTTTAAATACTTATACTTTGAAGGAAAGTTAAAAGACTGCAAAAGTCTTTTACTTTTTTGAGCATGCCTTTTGTTTATGTTTACTGACTTGGCAAGGGCGTATATTACAGAAAGGAAATGGCTTTTTTAACCCCACCCCTACTTTAACAGCTCATTTTTCTTCCAACCCCTGTGACGTCTTATGAATGGATATGCTTTTTTACAAATAGCATTCCGCCTTCCCACACAATTTTCTTTTCGATTCTTTTCCCTTTCTTATCATCCCATACTCTTTAAGGAGACCTATCAGGAACAGTTTGCATCGTTGCATAGATATTAGCAATATGGAAACTGGAAAGTGTGACAATTTCCGATACCTCCATAGTCCCCCCTCCCGTTCCCGCCCCTGCCCCTACCATACCCTTACCTCAGCCACACACTTGGCAATGGCTTGAATAGTCCTTAATAGTAACTAGTAATTAAGACTGTAGTTCTCCTCAATACCCTTCTAGGATTGAGGTTAGGTGGAGCCTCGTAGGTTATTGTCTTACCAACGGTTCAGCCAGTTGGTCTACTCTATAGTATGAGTCGGGCTACCTAAACATATCTATCTATAGATTCCATTTCCTAGCAGATAGGCATGTAGTAGGTTTTAATTAAGGGCAACTTGCTCAGTAGCTGGCGTGAATCATGTGAGAGGTCTATCCCGCTCTCTGTCCTCCGAGCGCCTTGTCTCTATGTTTCGCAATCCACAGCAAAGCTCTTCTTATCCAGGCTTGCGACAACACGTACTCTCCTCTCTCTTGCACCCATCTTCCAGCTTCTATAACAAATCCGAGGGGCTTGGCCGGCAACTCTAATTGATTTAATTACACTGTGTTAATTAGGGAAGGCTGTTTGCGCTGCATTGAGGGGCATTATTGTAGTCTTGAATGTAGTATGCCTTAGCGCACGAAATGGTCGATTAGGTAAATGAAGAGCGCAGCACAGATTTATCCGTCGGCTTGGGTGATATAGTAAGTGTAGCCCTCGTCAACGCTAGCACCAACGGCTTCCTGGTAAGACAGATGGACAAAACTTCGGAAGTTGGGATTATGCTGGGCAAGCCGGAACGAAGTGGAAAGTGTGCAGACTGGAGGAGTCGAGAATCGCTATTGTGGATATCGTGTCCAGTACACATTTATTCGATGACCATTACTTACCACTCAATTAAACAGTACATTTTTGTCTTCTTTGTCATCTTTCCCAGGAGGTTTATTGTTAAAGAACGTTATCTAGTTCGGCAAGTCTTTGCATCTTAAGTCTGCAAAACATTTTATTGAGAAAGAAGCTTTCCCAAACGGGTTTAGCTATCAAATCGGAACGCCCAAATGCGTATCCGGTTGTACTGCTCCAGGTTAGTGTCTTCTTTTTGTCTGATACGACTTACATCAAAAGCATGTATAAAAGCGGCTTGCATTCGTTTGTTTCTTTGTTTGCTTGTTTGCTTGTTTGCTTGTTTGCTTGTTTGTTGGCCCGTTAGTTTTTTCTGGTGTGTTTGTTTGCTGGTTTTTTTCAATAAAGTAAGAGGCTTCTTCTGCCCACCACCAAGTGCTCACCGAGATCGAGCCAACGAAGCTGAAAATAGATGGGCTTGGCTGGACGGGAAAACTTAAAGTTATTGTCCAACATCAAAGAATAATAACCTAGCTTGGAATATAATTTGTGAGTCATACTGTTGTTTGTGGTCTTGAAACCGGAAGAAAATAATGTTTCCTCTTTTTTGTTAGGAAGGTACCAGTAGGTCCTATACCAACCGCGTTTTATTCTTGCTCTCTTTTTTTTCTCTATATCGTCACTCTACCTTATCTCCCGAGGGGGCGAATTTAACCACTTGCTTAACTTAAAGAGCGCATTTTCCAGCCCCGACCCTTAGCCCCCGTCTCTTTCTCTTCTCAAGTAGCCCCAGTTTTCTGAATTAACTTCGTCTCGGGGTGGTCTCGGGGTGGTCTCGGGGTGCCATATACTGCTGCTTGCTGTACGATACTTGGAACTATCAACAGCTAAACCTCCCACTTTCCTTTCCCGCAATCTCAGATTTCTTGGTTACCTCGATGAAAGCTCGCGGAGAACTGGGATATAGCTTTAGCACAATTATTTAAAGCAATTTCCATGCGTTTCGCATTTTCCATGCAGGGAAATGCAGGGTGGCGACAACAGGGGAGTTGCTATCCGTGCCATCAGGGTATTGTACTGTGCCCTGGTATTGTGCTTGGTATTATATTGTGCCTGGTATCGTGCCTGGTATTGTGCCCTGGTATTGTGCCTGGTATCGTGCCTGGTATTGTGCCTGACTCGGAACTTGGTCTACACGGAACTTGGTCTACACGGAACTTGGTGAAAGGAGTAAGCGGAGAAGAATGTGGGACCTAACCGCGTTATTCCCTCGGTTGCGCCCGGGAAGTCACATGGATACCATCAGGGGAAGTCGCTATCAAGCCACCACCCCGATATTTTGCAATAAAAAGCTTAATCGCTGGCTTGAGCCCCTATTTTTGGATGAAAACTTGTAAAGCTCCGCGATTTAAAATGTTTCCGCACCGAAAGTATCCCTAAATTTTCTTAAATACTTCTAAATCTTCGCGAAAAACCCGTGTACATTAAAAAGTCTATACACATGAAACTTAATGAGTCAGCTAATTAGTTGGCTCTTATGGGCTGGCGTACATCAATCACAGCCAGAGCCGCCATTTTAAAGGACAAGGGATATCAGCTGTAGACATGCGTTTGTTTATGGAAAGGTGACCACATCGAAATGAATTTGTCAGCCGGTATTTTTGCCAGCAAAGGCACGTAGCATATCTATAGGTAGATTTTAAAATCCCTTTCAATGTAGATGAGAACGGGTATTTTGCTTTGAGTTAAACACGGTCTGTTGTTCTGGAGAGTGGAGACACCACCGACACTAGCGCGTTTCCTCGCATCTTAGACTTATGCCAGCTGCCCTTGTCAAGAGACGTTTCGAATCCGCGACTTGCTCTGCGTGGGGTAGGGCGGGTGGGGTTGGATTGGGTTGGGGTGGGGTGGGGTGGGGTGCGGGCCATCGCGCATATAAACTAGGTTCACCCCTCGTTCTAGCGACACTCTCGATATGATACAATGATTTAGCGATCAAGCTGCCTGCTTGCCTGCAGCACTACGCCACGTACGTCTTGAATGGCGTAGATCGAAGGTAGCATCGTGGAACATTTTCCGACTTGCTTTTTCCGCTGAAACGTTGCAAGCAAAACTTGCTACCCTTTTTTCGTATTTATAGTCAATACATTTTATTCTTACACCCCAAACCCATAAACTTCTCAAACGAGCAAATTATTAATATTGAACTTGTTCTTTGTATGTGGATGGGGAAATCTTTTTTTCCACCGCATTCTAGCATTTCCACTTCCGTGAGCGCCGGAAGTTTCCAGTTTCAAGCTTCTATTTTCTTCTGTGGTGTTTTATTCTTTCTTAGCTCCTCTTTATCTGTCGAGACAAATGCTAAGGCTATAAAGCGCATCGATATACTGTTTCTTTGTGCGCGGAATTTTGTTGCGGCGCGAGTGGAGGCAAAGGTATGGTGACTCTTTTTGATTGCTATGTACGACTAAAATCTGTTATCTCCTCCAAATATTGGCTGTCTTGTCTTTAAAGTCTAAGGGTTATCATTTCTTTTTTCAGCTGGAATATTGGGAGATTTAAGATGAAGGGTAGGTGAGGGGTATGGGTGGGTATGGGTGGGTATGGGTGGGTATGGGTGGGGAAGGGTAGAGGCACTCAGGTTCGGATTTGCGTTTAGTGCCACTAAACTCTGTATAAGGCATCGATGTCTTGTAATTTATGTTTTGAGGAGACTGGGACCAGGATCTTATTATGTTGACAAGAATTGCCATCTAGATAAAAATTGAGGAAGGGAAGGCTATTATCTAGGAACATTTGAAAGTTTTGCGCGAAACTCGACGCTTGGATGGTTGGCGTCGTTGACGCAGCGACGCTTGGGACGCTTGGGACGCCTGCTAGCGACGCCCGCTAGCGACGCCCGCTACCGGCGCCCGGGACTAGAGTGTAAATCAGGAGACAACTCTGAAGCGCCTCTGTTACTCTTCTCTATTATGCTTCTTCGCAGCAACCGTCTCATGCGAAATCCACCCAAATTTCCTTTATTACCCAAAGCCGATCAAAGTTTCGCTCCTTAAGTAACGCCTGAATGCTTTCCTCGGAGCTACTTGCCCCCGCTTCTCCGTCTTGTACACCCTTTTAAAAATATCGTTATACTTCCAAGTGTTTCACAAAATAAACTCTATATCTTCTTTTCCACACCATAAAATTTGAAAAGAATGGGTGCACCCTCAAGACAATTGTACTAAATTTGATTACAGATTATCTCTATATATTGGACGAGGTTAGGAATGCGTTGGAAAGAATTGTGCAACTGGTATGAGCTAAGTTCAAGGGTGATGAAGTACCTAGTTTACGCTGACTGTGGCAGGGGGCACAGGGGGCTGTTTTGGGACGAGATGGAGCAGCGCGAGGGGGTTCTCGTCGGCCAAATGCATTTTAAACGCGGTGATATGATGGTAAGGCGGTGGGTGAGGGGAGATGGCGGGACGCGAGTCTCATTATACGCGAGTAAATTATGGCGGCCATGGGATGGGTACGTCGAGCCAGCATAGGATGCGCGCGGGTGTCAAACAAGAGCTTTATTCTGGTTATTTTTGTAGAGATTGAGAGCAGTCAACTTCGGTGGCAAGTAGCAAGTGGCAATGGAAGGCAGGGGCCCATTGCCCAGCAACTCAGCGACTCAGCGACTCAGCGACTCAGCGACTCAGCGACTCAGCGACTCAGCGACTCAATCCCGGCGCTAGCGCTGGCGTTGGGGAAAATAACACTATATAGCTAGCAACAGACAGAGAAAAGAAAAGTCTAACTTTATATCATCCTATTCGTATCATTTTTTTTTCTTTAAAGCTCAGTGGATGATGAAGTATCTAGCATGAGCTGGACTGAGCAATATTCTGTCCTCCACGTATTCATGATGTGTCCTCGCTGGCCGTACATCATAAACACTTTCCGCATTTCTTGTACGGGACGCGCGACTCCCTACTCGGGACTCGCGAGACGAGCAGACCGTGCAGCGATCTTATTTTTATAGCTTTCTTTCCTTTATTTGCGAAGAAATCTGCATCTACGTACGCGGTAGACTTGAGTTTAAGATTCTTCTGTGGTTCTTCTGTGATTCTCCGGTGATGAAACATTCTTGCCTATAGATACACAATATGTTTACAATGTATCTACAATATGTTTTGCAGTTAAGTGTGGATCTATCAAAACCTGACCAAGCATACATGAAATATTATTCAACGCTATGCGGTTGACTCATCCAACAAAATACGAGATACAATACGAGGCCCCAGATATGGATGACAGCCATTAGGCAAGCAACATTCACACTGCGACTATAAACAGGACAATATTGCTGACACTTTTTTGATCACATAGTTGGGCTGGTCCAACTTAAAGTGCCCCATTCAAGTGACCAAAATAGACCGAATGGGAGGAACAGAGGGCCGGTCTTATTATAACTGTACTCACGAAGATTCTAGGAAATGGCAATTCTCCTCATTTGCCGGTTTCAAATGACGACAATTCAATATAGTACGCGTGCAGCAACTTCATTTTGAGGCGTTTGTTTGTTCATTGCGCAGCAACGAGATCGCGCAGACCTTTTTCCTGCTCAGAGTAACTTTTCGTTTGAAGATGGATAAGCAAAGAGATGAAAGTGACTTCTTTCGAGTTTCTCAATGACTCCGGCATCGCTTTTTGAAGTGCCATTGTTAAGAAATAAAGATCTGTATAGGTATGGGCCTAAACGCCAAACAGTTTACCAGGCTGAATGTTTGGGGTGCCAGTCCTTGGGTCCCGGCTAAAGACGTAACCCCACGCTCATTCCCGGTCACACTCCCCCGAGAATAAACCGACCGAACCAACTTTATTATACTGTTAATGCTTTCCTAGATGCTCGAATAAAATGGATTCTCAAGTGGCAGGAGAGAGGCAATGAAATTATTTCAAAAGAAAAACATCTGGAAAATGTGCTAAACAGAAAGGCAATTTGAGTAGCAATGTTGGATATATTCATTTTTATAATACAACTAGCTATATTAAGCAATGACTCTCGCTGTCAGGATACTATAAGGTTATCAATTTTCCAGCTGGCAAATTTTATTGAGACTAAGAACCAGACTACTTTTACAGTTTAATTCCTCACTGGATGCAATTCCAGGTAATATTATTGCAATATACAGCGTTTTCATTCCAGCTCTGTCTACATATTAAGCAAAAGTTGTAAAAGTGACATCACTCAATATGGGTTATGAATAGCGGAGCCAATGCCGATGGCAATTCTGCTTAACTCCATTGGTATAATTCCTTCCCGCTCAAGATTCCTACGTCCCCCAGCCAAAAAAACCCTTATAATGTTCGACTAGGGGCCACTAAATGTCGACCAAAAATAGCTGTTTTTCATTCGTACGTTCTTTTATCACCACTCAGTAGAAAAGTTGACTTTTCGCTTTTGATTGCTGAGACGAGCGGGGAAATGAATACGTTGTACAAAGAATTTGCAAGAATTTGCATCTTTTGATTTCTGTGTTCATTACTTGGACTCCTTGTCGGGCCTGGGCGACTGTTTGAAAGCCTCAATTCCCAGTTGATTTGTCGCGGGACGTATGCAGCGTGTTAATTATACACAAGTTCGTCGATCAATGTGATTGCTACCAGAGTCAAGACTTGGTTAGAGCTTGGCTGCTGAACCAGTGATTTAAGAAATCATCAGACCTAAGAAAACTCGAACTCTGCTTTTACAGTCGCTTTTACAGTTTCATTTTCTTCAAACCAATGTGAACAACAATTCTTGCAAGGTCATTGAAGTTAAGAAAAATAGCGCGGGATAAAATATTGGACGGGTGACCATCGAATGAGGTGCAAAGGCACCTCAATTCTGAGTGTTTTAACCGGAAATATCAAAGCAGTTTTTAATTGCACAACCATATGGATAATGTAAAGACATTAATGTATATACATTGTACATTGTATTGACTCTGGAACAGCAAGTGATGGACAAGAATGCACAGGCATAAGCGAAGCAATTTGTTTGATATTTTACATAGATTTTGTCTTAATTATTGCTTGTCTATCAGGTTTTATAAATTAAACACGTTCTTATAATTTTAATTTTAATTGAATTTATTATTATTTAAAAATTCTTCGTGGCAGTTTCTACAAGTGCGATTCCCACACTTTAGTTCCAGGATTGCTAATGGATTTGATTTCTTCAGATTTTAGACAGAATACGATCGAGAACTGCACTCTGTTAAAGGTTGTTAAACGACCAAACTAAATGCTCGCACAGCACCAAAATTTCACATTCCAGCCATGAGCCAATTATCGTTAATGAATTCCCAAAACAGTAATCACAATCAAATGAAACTCCGCTGGATATAACCTGTATGTGGTCCTTGATCTTGGTACTAACATCTTGATACTGACATCTTGATACTGACATCTTGATACTGACATCTAAGACTTGGCTCACCTGAGCAGCATCTCAAGTTGAGATGTATAGGAAGGTACCTCACGCTAGTCTCCACGCTCCTGTACGACTGTCCACATCTAAGACTTGGCTCACCTGAGCAGCATCTCAAGTTGAGATATATAGGAAGGTACCTCACGCTAGTCTCCACGCTCCTGTACGACTGTCCACATCTAAGACTTGGCTCACCTGAGCAGCATCTCAAGTTGAGATGTATAGGAAGGTACCTCACGCTAGTCTCCACGCTCCTGTGCGACTGTCCACATCTAAGACTTGGCTCACCTGAGCAGCATCTCAAGTTGAGATATATAGGAAGGTACCTCACGCTAGTCTCCACGCTCCTGTGCGACTGTCCACATCTAAGACTTGGCTCACCTGAGCAGCATCTCAAGTTGAGATGTATAGGAAGGTACCTCACGCTAGTCTCCACGCTCCTGTACGACTGTCCACATCTAAGACTTGGCTCACCTGAGCAGCATCTCAAGTTGAGATGTATAGGAAGGTACCTCACGCTAGTCTCCACGCTCCTGTACGACTGTCCACATCTAAGACTTGGCTCACCTGAGCAGCATCTCAAGTTAGATGTATAGGAAGGTACCTCACGCTAGTCTCCACGCTCCTGTACGACTGTCCACATCTAAGACTTGGCTCACCTGAGCAGCATCTCAAGTTGAGATGTATAGGAAGGTACCTCACGCTAGTCTCCACGCTCCTGTACGACTGTCCACATCTAAGACTTGGCTCACCTGAGCAGCGTCTCAAGTTGAGATGTATAGGAAGGTACCTCACGCTAGTCTCCACGCTTATAGTTGTCCTGTACGACTGTCTGTAAAGGTGGACATCTTTATAGATATTATAAAATGCAAGGAAGCTGAGCTGGCATCATTAGCTCAAGGAATTGTTTCATTCAAGTTTGCATTGTTTTCTGTGTCGTGGGAATTGAACTCAAGGCTTGCATTTGTGATCCTCTAAACTTTTACAACCCTTCATCCCAAGGAACAATGAACAGTCGACAATTGTCATGAAATAATAAACAAGTATTTTTATTTTTTATGTACATCACAAGTTTTCTTTTCGTAATGTGCTTTCAAAATTCACGTCCTCATTAATGATAAATGTGAATATTATTTTTCAAGCACATTGACTTAAAGTGTATTCGCACATGCACGGACTTTGCACATTTCTTTGCCGAGTATTTGTTTTTCAATTGTAATTGTAAAACAAACCCAATGTCTACTTACTAAACAAACATTAAGCGGGTTTCTTTGCTCTCTCAATTTGTTGCCATCCAGACATAATCGGTTTCTTGTCCTAAAATACCGCAAATAGAAATGCAAGAATCAACGCAATACGTTTTCGACGAGGAAAAACGTTTGTAGGTAAACATTCAATGAGATAAATGCAAAGATTTGCGTTTGAATTTTATTTGTTCCCTCAATTTCATATGTGTACTTACCTTGAAAGATTGACATCATTCAATCTAAGATGATTTTAGCAAATACAAAACTGGTACACACAAATTGATTTTGTTGTGTATTATATCCACTCAAGCAATTCGATACAATTTTCTCTACAAAGTGTCCATCAACGCACAAAGTGTGCGTTGATTTGCGCAAGTTTTGTCAAAGACAAAACGAATTTGCAGACCATTTGTTTGGTAAGCAAAGTTTCTAACACGTAGAAGCGCGACGGTAACTGCTTACTGCTTACGGTTATCACGAATCTGTGGGGAGATTACTTATACAATGTATCAGTACGTGATATTAGCTCGAACTCCAAGAGTTACCTCAATGATGGTGATTTCCCCTAACATTAGCTAACTTGTACATATCTATGTACATTGATCATCCAGGCACACTCATAGGCTCACATTACATAGCAGTCAGAGTCAGTTTAGTGGCTTGATTGTTTTGGCTCTGTCGATTGTGAACTCTAGATTGAGTACAATACATGCACCTGTCTTGCGATGCTCTTTCACGGACTAGCTGGCTCATTTAGTATGGCTCAGTCTCGTAACGTGGTCACATCGTGCGTTTCACGAGGTTGGCTGACGGTCTGACGGTCTGACGGTCTGACGGTCTGACACTTACCTTCGCCGAGGTACCTGCGACCACGCTTGGCGTAATCGGACGTGAAACATCATGATCATATCGTTGAAATCATTGAATATCATTTAGATATTTATTCATTTTGGATTTATGTGAAAAGCGTTTGAAAATTTTAGCTTTTGTGAACGAACCAAGCTTAACTTTATTTGAGTGTAAGTGATTTTCTTAAAGTGTGCGTGTTTTAATTTCTTTACACATGTGATATTTTTAATTTTTTTGATTTATTTCAATAGTTTTCAATCGTGTGTCTGTGTGGTGTGCTTGTGTGTATTTACTGTGAGTGTGTATTTACTTGGTATTTGAAATCGAATAGCGCACCGGAAATCCAAGCTCATATCACGTTGAAGGTGAGATTTCTAATTTTACGCATTTTTTGTCGATAAATTATGTCAACAAAGATAGAAAAAAAACTGCGATAAAATGCATATTAGAGCCCGTTACCTGTTGCAGGTATGCATGGGTGTAACCTTTATTCAGAATCGAATCGGTGGTAATATACCTTGAGTACACGTTGCAATTGCCAACGTTTATGTCTGTTGGTCTGAAGTTTTGTTATCCATGCCCGTTTAGAACAATCTCCTCGAATGCGACGACCACCTACAGAATGAGTGGGTCGTTGAAACTTTCATGTCCATTGTTTACTACTTGCTTAGTCTCTAGTAGTTTCTTAAATGTCGTCGCCACATTATCAGACTCTAACTGTGATAATGAGAGAACTAAAATCACATCTCAACCAATCTCAATGTGTCCAGCACCGTAGCACGTATGTGCTTCGAATAGCTGGACCGAACTTAAATTTAGATTGTGTGCAGATTGCCTATTTGCATTGTTTTCTTCAACTACTTCGCGTGGGAAAGTTGACGATGACAATCGTCTTCTGTATTGAACTGTCCAGTATTGAACTGAACCCAGCTGTGTTCTCATTGAAACAATCTCAAGTATGCTTCATTCGGGAAGCCGAACCGACAATTATCAAGTTACTGGTTCAGGAGTATCTGGTTAGTTAAGTATCTGGTCTTTCGTGAATTGACCAAATGCACAATCTCAGTTGGCTTTGAAATCTCTCATCTTTAGTTCGGACTCTCAGTGGAGATTTTTTTTCTTCAAATCCGGATGACATTTGCGAAACAATGTTGCTTTCATATTGAAGACTTTGCCGTACGACATTCCCAGATGTGAGTTCAGGGCGATACGTCATGAAAATGATGCGGTGGCTAGCGCTCATTTTATATATCACGGCGACTTCGCTAATCGTATTGCTTTTCCGAGTTTTCCGAGTCAATTTTCACGATTTTTCAGTGTTATCTTGATACCGGCATCTCTGGTTAATGCGACTTTAACTGTCCGTCGAGTTTTCAATAATAAAACAAACACAAAAAGTGGACAGAAATAATCCAGCCTGCAGAATATCGTTTCCATTACTATAATGCATGCTCGCTCTAGAGAATGTATTCATTGATAATCTAGTTTAGTGTACTTACTCATGAATATAATATTATTATATGTATACTAAAGATTATCGCAGCTATTTTTTCCTTGCTTCCAGTTTACATGTGTATTATCCTTGATTGTCAGAAGGGTTTTGTAATTTACTGATTGTTTGTGAATTGTGAGGGTGGTATAGCATGCCTGGAGCCGGAGGGTACCCCTACCCTTGGTGGGGGACAACAAAACGTCCAAGCTAGACTGTAGCTCGGTGCTAACGGGAGGTGCGCAACCAGGCATAAAGTGCAAGATAAGCCACACAATCCAGCTTCCTCCTGGATTTCACATCACTCGCTCAAATCTGAATGCACACAACCGTCGCCAACAAAAAAATAATATTAATATATGATCCAATCATTTGCAGTACCCTGAGCCAACCATCGTCTAATGAGCATACGTGTTGTTTAGGTACACGAGTGAATCAACTTGAAATCTTGTCTGTTATTATTTCTCTACATCCAAGCGCTGATTACTTTCATTACTTGAAGTCTTGTTGATCGACAACAAAGTATGACACACTAATCTATTATGAAATCACGCGCAATCAGATCGCGGAATGAAAATGTTTTTAGCCGCGCTGTCAAGGTTTCGTTTTGAAAACACAGATATCAAATGCCGTGTTCGGAAGTTGATTCAAAACAATGCGCACACATTTTGGTGTTATTATTTATATCCCTATGCCATATACCATCCTGGTTCTACCTATTCAGTCGCGTTCAGGGATAAGGGTCCTTCACTCACAGTGCTTCAGGGGGTCATAGTGTACAATAATACGTAGGCGTTTGAAATATAGGTCAGTGGGTTTTTGGAGCTCCCCTTTATCATGTGGTCATTACCACCACCCCTATCCCTGTCCCTATCCCTGTCCCTGTCCCTGTCTCTGTCCCTGTCTCTGTCCCTATCCTTGAGCTACGTCATTCACCCGCTTTTTTTCCTGCATGCGCCCCATGCCGAAGCCAGCAATGCTTGAAGCCTGCCGTTGCTTCTAGAACCAATTTTATGAATGAAAACATGTGAGACAGTCTTTGTCGATGTCGTGGTGTGTGAGTTGTGAAGAAACTGTAAGATTCGTTTAGATTCGCATTGTAACGTGTATGAGATAGAAACAATGCTTTCAAGACATCTACATCAACATCTTAACATTGTGAACATTAAGAGCCCAAACGATAGGACGTTCATTGTGATTCCAATATTAATTATTGTTCATTTGTTGCATCAATAATTGAGGTGCTATTTTCACACCAAGTTTAATGAGATTTACCTCAAAAGTGTCTCAATTATTGCGAATGTCGTCGTCAATTTGTTCCTGATTTCCATAAGGTTTCCTTCAACTCTGAAGTCTTCATTTGAAAGTGAACTCCAGTGCTGCCCTTAGCGTCTTTCGACGAAAGGCACCAAAGAAGGAGTAAAAGATGGGAAATCAACAATTGGGCAATCGGACTGCCAGTAAAACGGCGATGTGAAGGTGCTTGAAGCTTGTTTCGCTACCCGCTACCCGCTATGACATTATGCGCATAACAAAGCGGTTGAGAGCAGCCACACTAAACGCTGTTAATGTTTATGGAGTTTCAACTTCCGCGATTGTGACTACTCCGACTACTCCGACTACTCCGACTACTCCGACTACTCCGACTACTCTGAAACAATATCGCGGGGAGAGAGGCTGGGTGCGATCGTAAAGATAATAAAGTATAATAAATGTGTTATAGAGATCGGTAGCAACAAAGAAGCCGGGTGATTCAGGGTAGAGACATGGGGTGAGATGGGTGAGATGGGTGGGTGGTGTGGGGCGATGTTGCGGAGGGGGGGGGGGGGTGTAGGAGAGCGAGTTTCCCGGGTCTTTGCTGACCACGCAAGACAAAATGACCAATGCTCGAACCCCCTTCGAGGCCAAAACTAGCTCACCCCTCCAACACATATTATTGTCGTTGTGATATTTACGCAATAGCGAGAGAATCACTAAATCTTAGCATGCGGCCGAGGGCCAGCGATATACCGGGTCCAGGCTCCCTTTATTCTTTCGAATGGAGAAATTGGTCGAAAATACAGGCTTGTTTTAACGGTTTGTCTTTTTTCTCGAAACTACCCCTGTAATCCAGATAAAGAATGCCAAAACTGTCGGGGAACAAATGGCTAGCCAGCTATTATGTTTGTCCGAATCGGCAGAGGAGCTTGCTATAGGCTTGCGCTCCCGTTTTCGAGAAAATAATGTACGGGAAACCTTTTAGACAAATAAGTTATACGACAACTTTCAAACCTTTTATCGAAATAAGACAAGTATTTCATCCAAGCATAGATTTTAAGATGGAGTCAGGGATCAAAGTCGTTAACTTTTGGGGGAGACGCTAAGTTTTGATTACTGTAGTTTCATCTTATTGATTATTGCGAGAAACATTTCCATTTGTTATTTTCTGTGTGTTTGATATCAGTCTCAGTTGTCGCTGGTTTTATGTTGAGTCAGAGTGTGATTTACTACGCTTGCCCATGCTAAACATGTTAATATCACAATTGTAGCCTCTCCTTAGAGTGAACTGTAATATTATAATTACCAGCTGCCAACAGCAGATAAAAAAAAGCGCAAATTCCGTGCTACTGTTCATCATAGTCGCTATTTGAGTGAAAACAACAAAAGGAATTGCCGCATTCGTGGGCACTGACCAACTGCACCTGTACTTGGTGCTTTTCATTTGCTTTTCATTTGCTAGCATGTCTCTCACTGGCCGCTGCGTTACCTTTGGTCGTTTGATGGGCTTTCTCCCTTGTTTTAATGAAACCAAACGTACGCACCCATTGCTCCGGAGATTCAGCGACAACTTCACGAACGCAACTGACTGGAAAATAATAGCTTCGTCATCTGACTATAAAACAAATATTTGCTTCGCTTTTCGCATTATTTTAAATTGAAATCTTTCGTTTGCTTTTCAAAAATGATGAAACGCACTTGGCCATTCCTCGTAAGTGTCGTGCTAATCGTGTCTGGGAAATAATTGTTTCATGGGAAAGGATTTCTTCTAAGATGTCATTGCCAAATAGTGTCGGGGTAGCTTCACTGATATAAAACAAGATCTTGGGGTGAGTCGGTGTTTGTGGGGTAAGAAAATGTCTGTAGATCGCATCCGCATCCGCATCCCGCATTGTATAGCTCTTTCATTTTGATATCGAACCAGGAGCGTTATGTTTTGATCGGTTATCTGTATCCTCTAGGGAGATGTGAAAATACGTTTCTAGTTCATGTCACAATTATTAACAATGGGAGATGAGTGTGTGTGTTGAAGATGCAAGGGATGCAGAGCGCGCTGTTTCTTTGAAAGCATTTCCATGTGCGCCGTAAAAAGCCAACTCTCGGTGACAGATCTGGTGCATCTTACTGATCTCAGATTCTCGGTGTCTCGCTGTAAAAGCAACTCTCGGTGACAGATCTGATGCATCTTACTGATCTCAGATTCTCGGTGTCTCGCTGTAAAAGCAACTCTCGGTGACAGATCTGTTGCATCTTACTGATCTCAGATTCTCGGTGTCTCGCTGTAAAAGCAACTCTCGGTGACAGATCTGTTGCATCTTACTGATCTCAGATTCTCGGTGTCTCGCTGTAAAAGCAACTCTCGGTGACAGATCTGTTGCATCTTACTGATCTCAGATTCTCGGTGTCTCGCTGTAAAAGCCAACTCTCGGTGACAGATCTGTTGCATCTTACTGATCTCAGATTCTCGGTGTCTCGCTGTAAAAGCAACTCTCGGTGACAGATCTGTTGCATCTTACTGATCTCAGATTCTCGGTGTCTCGCTGTAAAAGCCAACTCTCGGTGACAGATCTGTTGCATCTTACTGATCTCAGATTCTCGGTGTCTCGCTGTAAAAGCAACTCTCGGTGACAGATCTGTTGCATCTTACTGATCTCAGATTCTCGGTGTCTCGCTGTAAAAGCAACTCTCGGTGACAGATCTGTTGCATCTTACTGATCTCAGATTCTCGGTGTCTCGCTGTAAAAGCAACTCTCGGTGACAGATCTGTTGCATCTTACTGATCTCAGATTCTCGGTGTCTCGCTGTAAAAGCAACTCTCGGTGACAGATCTGTTGCATCTTACTGATCTCAGATTCTCGGTGTCTCGCTGTAAAAGCCAACTCTCGGTGACAGATCTGTTGCATCTTACTGATCTCAGATTCTCGGTGTCTCGCTGTAAAAGCAACTCTCGGTGACAGATCTGTTGCATCTTACTGATCTCAGATTCTCGGTGTCTCGCTGTAAAAGCAACTCTCGGTGACAGATCTGTTGCATCTTACTGATCTCAGATTCTCGGTGTCTCGCTGTAAAAGCAACTCTCGGTGACAGATCTGTTGCATCTTACTGATCTCAGATTCTCGGTGTCTCGCTGTAAAATTGCAACTTCGCAAAACTTGGAACATTGTGTGAAAATTAAAAAAAAAAAATCGCGCTTTCAAAAATTACGCCAAACATTTCCAAAAGTAAAACAAGTGAAATTAAAAACGTCACATTTTATTTTCCAAACAAAAGATTTGATTTATTTTTCTTTTAAGCTATTATTTCCAATTGCTTCTATAAATTCTCTCAGATATTCATCCTTCGACAGAAAGAAGGAACAGAGGTGGGTCTAGATATTTCTAGAGTTCGGCAAAGAAAGGTGATATCTTTATAATCGTGACCCTCTGCGAATGACATTTCCTTATTTACGTTTCTTCTCATCAGCATGAAGCTTCATTAACTCGACACAAATCCAAATACCGAACTGGTAACACGTCATCATATAAAAGAAATTACTAACGATTCTCGATAACTCTTGCAATTGCATATAAAATAAGGTTCGATAGCAGATAAATGAGAACGTACAATGCATTGTTCAAGCCAACCAAATTGACAATAATGCAAATTTTAATTACTTTTCGTGCATTCTAAGCTTCTAACGCTAGATTCGAACTTGTAGCAATTAGAAATTTGTCAATGTTACACCCCATTGTGGACTCAGCATACTCAGCATGTCGTGGTTGAATGGATTCAATGGTAAGAATCTTGTTCACTCCAAAACAACTCAATAATACACTAGCTACAGAGCCAGCTTCAGAGCCAGCTACAGAGCCAGCTACAGAGCCAGCTACAGAGCCAGCTACAGAGCCAGCTTCAGAGCCATCTACAGAGCCAGCTACAGAGCCAGCTTCAGAGCCAGCTACAGAGCCAGCTACAGAGCCAGCTACAGAGCCAGCTACAGAGCCAGCTTCAGAGCCAGCTTCAGAGCCAGCTACAGAGCCAGCTACAGAGCCAGCTACAGAGCCAGCTACAGAGCCAGCTACAGAGCCAGCTACAGAGCCAGCTTCAGAGCCAGCTACAGAGCCAGCTTCAGAGCCAGCTACAGAGCCAGCTACAGAGCCAGCTACAGAGCCAGCTACAGAGCCAGCTACAGAGCCAGCTTCAGAGCCAGCTTCAGAGCCAGCTACAGAGCCAGCTTCAGAGCCAGCTACAGAGCCAGCTACAGAGCCAGCTACAGAGCCAGCTACAGAGCCAGCTACAGAGCCAGCTACAGAGCCAGCTTCAGAGCCAGCTTCAGAGCCAGCTACAGAGCCAGCTACAGAGCCAGCTACAGAGCCAGCTACAGAGCCAGCTACAGAGCCAGCTACAGAGCCAGCTACAGAGCCAGCTACAGAGCCAGCTACAGAGCCAGCTACAGAGCCAGCTTCAGAGCCAGCTTCAGAGCCAGCTTCAGAGCCAGCTACAGAGCCAGCTACAGAGCCAGCTACAGAGCCAGCTACAGAGCCAGCTACAGAGCCAGCTACAGAGCCAGCTACAGAGCCAGCTACAGAGCCAGCTACAGAGCCAGCTACAGAGCCAGCTACAGAGCCAGCTACAGAGCCAGCTTCAGGTGCGCAAAGGCAAACCACACAAGAATATCTAATTGCATAATAGAAACAAGTGGTGCGCGTTTAAATCCAGTGTATATTTCATGAAATGAGACAGATCTTACTTGGGATTGACAAGATTCTTGAAGACTGAAGACAGTTCGTTAATCAGAGAATGGAGAGGTGGTATTTCGCTATGTCTACAAAGATACCGCTAACAGAACAAAGATAAACAAAAACGAATCTGAACAAGGAATCGTATTATGCTGTGTTAAATGTCATCAGTGTTTTCCACTGACAAATATTGTGCTTGCCAATACTTGGAATGACCTATACGTAACTGCATTTGCTCGGTCTGAGTTTCTCCCGTCGCCAAAATCTCTCTTCCCCTCCCTAGCTCACCCGTACTCCACGTGCACGTCACTTATCGAAACTTTATCCTCTGTTCCAGCTCCCAGCATCGTTTCGACACCCCCCCCCCCCCCCCCCACCACCCCTTAACGTGAAGGGTAAAGCGTTAAATTAACACTCATTTTGATAATGACGGGGAAATGCGGGTGAAAATTGTTACATAGACAGTCAAACAATTCCAATTTTACAAATGTTTCGAATGCTGCACATTCAATTTGGTAAATTGATACAAAAATGTGATTCCGAGGCGTTGAAATAAACCAAGTGAAAATAAACTTGCAGGGAGCATTGTTTTATTTCCAAATGTGAAATTATATTTCACCGAGATCGTCGTGAGTTTCATTTTCTCTTTACGACATCTTTAGATTTTGGGTAAACAATGACCGTTGGGGTAAAATCGAAATATTTGACAATTCACACTCGATAAGTATTATTTTGGTCCTATATTCCTATAGCGGTAAGTCTTTACGTTGGCTTGGCATGGGCTACCTACCTATACCTTGCCACATTTGCCAATACAATTCGGCTCCTTTCGAAGCTAGCTATGATAATGGTCTGCTTTACATACAGCCCCACATACAAATGCAAGATGAGAGGTGTAGGGGTGGAGGGGGGTGTCAGGGGGTGGAGGGAACGAGTCAGGGGGAGAGGGAGCGAGTCAGGGAGGTGCAATGAGAGTGAGAGTGAGGTACTGAGAGAATATGCTGCATGCTGGCTGTCGCGTTCGGTTTAATAAATGTGTGTTTGTTACTGACAGTTACAGTTATGTACATAGAAGCAGATGCTTTCTCTGCTTGCTACTTGAAGCTAGCGAATAACAGTGTGGTGCTTTGCAAACCTAGTCGCTTCCCTGTCTCTCTTCCCTTCCCTTCCCTTTCCGCTCTCTCATTTTCCCAAAATTTCTCTTGACATAAGCTGCTGTAATTTATTTCCGATGCAATACGTTTAACACAAACCCAACCACCAGACTAATTAATTGAATAATTTGTCGCTAGTTTCTGCATTTTGCTCAAGAATTTAGAGAAGAAATGGTATATTCGGTAAGATTAGCCGTTGTCTTGGCTGCACGTTAAGAGGCAAGTTGAAAAAAAACGTGAAAAAAGCATCCTATTTGATGTAAGTTTGGTATGTGGTATGTGCAGGACATGCATTGTGTGCAAGACGAATTGAACACGGTCAAAAGCGCTTTGTCAACAAAACTGGTAAACAAAACTGTGTTTCCCTTCTTCCAGTTATTGTCTGATATCCCTTCTAATTCCTCCTTCCATTTGTTGCCCCCTAACGGTTTTGCTTTGGCTGTCTGAACGGACGGATTTGACTTGTTAAGTAAATGAATACTGAAATCAGTCGTTATAATTAAACCGAACTACGGCACTGGACCAGTTTCTGTTGGTCAGAGTCAGTCAGTCGGCTGCTCGGGGTTGCTGGGCTTGTCGGGGAAATGAGGAAATGAGGAAATGGGGAAATGGGGGTGCCCGTGCAGGCCATTAGCCGGATTCAAAGCCCAAAGGTTGCTTACTTCAGCTTGTCTAGCCGGTATCCACTGCTGTCCAGCGTCAAATAGTCTTTTACAGTTCGCAAATATAAGTACGGGCAGTCAATTAATTAATCAGGAATTACTTCACGTCCACGTGGTTTTGTCAAGAAAAATATGCTCGCATTTGTCAAGTAAAGTAAGTGTGGGGCATATGGCATCTGTTTCATGTGATATAATAAACTTGATATGATTTTAAACTCCGAGTCGAGAGCTGATTGTAGAGATGGAAGTGCTCGAAATAAGGTGGACTAACTGTGAGTTTATCAAGCTATTGATCTGATTCATCTTCTGAGTTATCATAAGAGTGCACCTGAGATGGACTAACTGTGATTTTTATCAAGCTATTGATCTGATTCATCTTCTGAGTTATCATAAGAGTGAAACTGAGATGGACTAACTGTGATTTTTATCAAGCTATTGATCTGATTCATCTTCTGAGTTATCATAAGAGTGCAACTGAGATGGACTTACTGTGATTTTTA
Source organism: Protonemura montana (assembly GCA_947568835.1). Classification (NCBI taxonomy): domain Eukaryota; kingdom Metazoa; phylum Arthropoda; class Insecta; order Plecoptera; family Nemouridae; genus Protonemura; species Protonemura montana. Next base: position 563,507 of record OX387604.1, on the reverse strand, counting down.
TCAAGCTATTGATCTGATTCATCTTCTGAGTTATCATAAGAGTGCAACTGAGATGAACTAACTGTGATTTTTATCAAGCTATTGATCTGATTCATCTTCTGAGTTATCATAAGATTGCAACTGAGATAGACTAACTGTGATTTTTATCAAGCTATTGATCTGATTCATCTTCTGAGTTATCATAAGAGTGCAACTGAGATGGACTAACTGTGATTTTTATCAAGCTATTGATCTGATTCATCTTCTGAGTTATCATAAGAGTGCAACTGAGATGGACTAACTGTGATTTTTATCAAGCTATTGATCTGATTCATCTTCTGAGTTATCATAAGAGTGAAACTGAGATGGACTAACTGTGATTTTTATCAAGCTATTGATCTGATTCATCTTCTGAGTTATCATAAGAGTGCACCTGAGATGGACTAATTGTGTTTTTCTTCTTTGTCTTAGGACGATCTTTCTCCAGCGTTTGAGTGCGGCGCGGCGTTCTTTGCTGTCGAGGGATCGATTTCTTCACCCACCATTCAGAGGTAATTTATTGGACGAGTTCACTTATATTTTGGTACATGGGTAAATGCAATCACTTGGACGCTGGGCCATTCAGGGCCACTCGTAAATAACAAGACAACAAATATCAAAGAGTACGAACTATCGATCAGCGTAATTACACAAACACTTGTTACTGAGCAGTTAGCATTGACATCTATTGTGACGGCAATTGGGCGTGGATTGTTTATGCACTTGGCCAATAATATAGTTATGTCAGTAATGCAAAACTTTCCCACTTATCTTTTCCAACACTTGACTAATATATCTGTGAATGCACCATGTGTAAACATCTCTTACTCATTAATGACTCAATTTTCTATTTCGCTGATAATGTTTATCGTTAAGAATCACTTAGCAACCAATACAAAACCTTTTAAAATAAATTTCACTTTGAAAATATCTATTGTCTCCGCGAATAGTTTCACCACAACAAGATATCATGATAACAAGATCACGAATTCAATCCGTCAGTCCCTCCCAACGAAATCTATCCAATAACGTACATAACGTACATCTCCCACACTATCTTACGTATATCTAAGACGTTAGACTGTGGCCCACCCTCCCATCTATCAGCATAGAGAAAGTCACCTCCATTCGGCATTTTATTACCTTTGCCGCGTATCGCATGCAACGCGCGTATCAACGGAAAGGCACGAGTTCAACTCGCTTGATCGGAGCAAAGGGTGCTACCGGGTGCTACCGGGGGATACCGGGGGATACTGGGGGCTGTCGGGTGCTGTTGGCTGCTGTTGCCTAGCTGGTCGACAGCTTTCGACGTGAGGCCACCGATCACCCAGCACTTAGCTCTGAGCACTCCGTTCCGTGCCATTGCCTTGCTAAAACGCTCGACGCGCATAGCTTTCCGAGAGGTAGCCAGGATAGCCAGGATAGCCACGATAGCCACGATAGCAAGGATAGCCAGGATAGCCGTAGCTTTGCAGGATGCTGGGAATACAACAACCCGAGAAAACGTTTCTACCTATTTTCTTCTTTTCTTTGACTTTTTATGAGAAGGTAAATCACGTGTGCGTAGGGTAATACCGCTTTCACCCACACGAAATTTAAATTTCTGTTCGCGTTTTATTAAAAAATACTGACTTTCGCGTTGGAAATCGTTTCATTTCAACTCGGCTCCTCCATCGCGAGAGTATTTTAAAGTTGAAACGGAGAAAAGTCGAAGTTTACGACGGATTGCGGATGTTGGGTTAAAGCGTAAGAAAAACGTTTCCTTTCTCCAGACACCGAAATCATTTTTCTTCTCTCGGGAAGAAAACTTTGAGAGAATACATTATATATCTCTGTTGCTTGCTTGTTTTCTTTTTATCGTGGCTTTTCTCCCGGAAAAATGATTCCAAAACTCGAGAGAAAATATCAGCAATAACACGCTAAACTGAATAAAAACGTTCATCGCAATCTTTGTCGGTTCCCTTAACTCTTACGGCGAAGAAAGTCTGAATGCCAATTATTGCTGCCTTGAAGTTGATGCCATGTCCTTTAAAGGGGCCTTTGCTTTGCTAGCTAACACGTAACAATAAATCACCACTTTAGTTGACAGGAACACTTGTTGCTCGCTATATTCAGCAGCAAAGCAGCGCCGGAGAACAGCTTTCAAAGCAACAAAACACATCAGCCACCGCTACAACAGAGATAGCAGAAACATCCCCGAACAGTGGAGACTAAAGCCGCCCGCCAGCCAGCCCCGCTGACATAGTGCTTACTGCTTGCTCCTTGCTCCTTGCTCCTTACTGCTTGCTCCTTGCTGCTTACTGCTTGCTCCTTACTGCTTGCTCCTTACTCCTTGCTCCTTACTGCTTACTGCTTACTGCTTGCTCCTTACTCCTTGCTCCTTGCTCCTTACTGCTTACTCCTTACTGCTTGCTCCTTACTCCTTGCTCCTTACTGCTGTGCTCGGTGGCGAAGGGGATGGGAAATTCGTACGACTGGCAATTGTGTTGCGATCTTTGTTGTGTTTCGTAACTAAATAAATCATAGGAATCACTTAGTTGTGAATTAAGTAGTTGGCAACAAACGCTCGGTGATGGATGCATCACTTTTCGGTTGGTTTCAAACGAAAGTGAGTTGCTGATCAAATGTATAAAACTGCGATGATTCGTTGGTGGTTGACGGGTACCAAAACCCAATGAGGATCGGAAACTTTATATCTGAAAAAACAGCATAAAACTGACTTTTGTTGATCGGTTATAATTCTATCAAGAACATATTTTGTGTTATTTGAGCTGTAAAATGCTGTATGAATTTCAGTTAACAGCCTCTGATTTTTTGAAATATCTTCTCACAGAATCGCGATTTCGTCGCAAATAGTTGAAGATTTCCTTCAAATTGTACACAGAAAGATTCGCTAATTGCTGATCTGCAAGTTGTAAGCTTTTATTAAGCTGATTGAGATACGAGACAACTTGCAAACTTGAAAATATGACATCTCATTTGATTACTCTGAACTTCAACAATACTTGCAACTGAACTAGGATCCTGCTATGCTTAATATATTCATATAGTTATGCATTTTTACCTTCAAATGACACTTGCACTGACAGTTACTTATTTACTTCCACCATATGATCAAGAAATGTATACGTGGCAGCGATGTGTCTAATTACGCTCGAAAACAAGCTGAAAACATTTGAAAGCTTGTGTTGGTAAAGCATGCGTAAAGGAGCATGCTTTAATCAAGCAGCTCGCTCTGATTTCACATAGCCTATGCCTCTTTAAGGAAATAATCAAGCGAAACATCTCCTGGCACCGCATTCCAAATTCCAATACACAACCTCCTTGAGTTGAGTCAAGTGATGCTTTTGTTTCTCACCTTGGTTGATTACCTACTTTACGCTTGCAGCTTTCGACCAAGAGGAGAAAATAGTTTTCTGAGCTTGGAGTAGGATACGATGTCAGGGTGGGGGACTGGGAGACTGGGGGACTGGGAGACTGGGAGACTGGGGAAATGGGGAAGAGAAGGATAGGGAGCTACTCGACTTCTTGCCTCTTAACTGTCAGATCACAAACAAGAAAGTGGTCCTCGATCTGTGAAAATGCTCTCACCGAATTTAAATGAGCGGCTTTCCTTGAATATCAAACAAGTCATCCAATCTCGTGTATATATACACATATATATATTGCGTAGTATACTTACACTCTTGCGAGGTGTGAAATATTACGATGTAGTACATTAATTATAGAAAATGGCAGATTATTAAATCTAAAATTAAACTTAATGAGTTCGTATAAATTCCTCAATGAGAGTGGTATAAAGGTAATGGCAAGGAATTCATTGCGACTTGCAATGTCCCAAAAAGTGGCCTGTAATTTCCATGATATAGTCTATTAAATGAAATAGAAATACGCTGAGCGTCCTGGTAGTACAGTGAAATGATTAACATATTTTAGAAAGACTCGTTTTATAATGAATGCTTTCAATCTCAGTTTGGTTCCCCCTCGCTTCCGGTTCATCAAGAGTTGTTGGTTTTCAATCTATCTGGAAACCAGTGCAATGTTAGCTGGTTGCATAGCAGTTTGCAGGTTACATCCTGATCTCTCCTTTCCTCTAAAACTTTCCTTAACTGTCAATCCCCGAGTTACAGTCCCCGAGTTACAGTCCCCGAGTTACAGTCCCCGAGTTACAGTCCCCGAGTTACAGTCCCCGAGTTACAGTCCCCGAGTTACAGTCCCCTAGTTACAGTCCCCGAGTTACAGTCCCCGAGTTACAGTCCCCTAGTTACAGTCCCCGAGTTACAGTCCCCGAGTTACAGTCCCCGAGTTACAGTCCCCTAGTTACAGTCCCCGAGTTACAGTCCCCGAGTTACAGTCCCCGAGTTACACTCCCCTAGTTACAGTCCCCGAGTTACAGTCCCCGAGTTACAGTCCCCGAGTTACAGTCCCCGAGTTACAGTCCCCTAGTTACAGTCCCCGAGTTACAGTCCCCGAGTTACAGTCCCCGAGTAACAGTCCCCGAGTTACAGTCCCCGAGTTACAGTCCCCGAGTTACAGTCCCCGAGTTACAGTCCCCGAGTTACAGTCCCCGAGTTACAGTCCCCGAGTTACAGTCCCCGAGTTACACTCCCCGAGTTACACTCCCCGAGTTACAGTCCCCGAGTTACAGTCCCCGAGTTACAGTCCCCGAGTTACAGTCCCCGAGTTACAGTCCCCGAGTTACAGTCCCCGAGTTACAGTCCCCGAGTTACAGTCCCCGAGTTACACTCCCCGAGTTACAGTCCCGAGTTACACTCCCCTAGTTACAGTCCCCTAGTTACAGTCCCCGAGTTACAGTCCCCGAGTTACAGTCCCCGAGTTACAGTCCCCGAGTTACAGTCCCGAGTTACAGTCCCCGAGTTACAGTCCCCGAGTTACAGTCCCCGAGTTACAGTCCCCGAGTTACACTCCCCGAGTTACAGTCCCCGAGTTACAGTCCCCGAGTTACAGTCCCCGAGTTACAGTCCCCGAGTTACAGTCCCCGAGTTACAGTCCCCGAGTTACAGTCCCCGAGTTACAGTCCCCGAGTTACAGTCCCCGAGTTACAGTCCCCGAGTTACAGTCCCCGAGTTACAGTCCCCGAGTTACAGTCCCCGAGTTACAGTCCCCGAGTTACAGTCCCCGAGTTACAGTCCCCGAGTTACAGTCCCCTAGTTACAGTCCCCGAGTTACACTCTTCATGCTTACACTTATAGTTATGGCAGAATGAATTTAAGATAGGAAGACATTTCACTTGTATCTGTGATTTTGTCATTAGAGATGACAGGTTAGGAGAGGTGTTTTATTATAGTTGGCTGGTAATGATAATTAGCATCTAATCGTGGCTGTAAATGTGGATTTAGTGATGCTACAATTACAACACATTCTATCAGCAAATGCAGGATGTGGTGATTTTAATGACCTCTCACACACTTGCCACTAGCTAAGAAAAGGAGCGGGAAAAGTAAAAAAAAAAAAAAAAAAATCTTTTTAGTTACCTACCCATGAGAGTTAGAAATCGCTAAGCAAATCCGTGTGTTGGAGGAATTCCATCTTGTTCCTCTAAAGCCGTTTGCAAAAGTTTGCCTTTTGATCAGCCGTGCATCGTAATCATCTCAATAATTTACAATTTTTTCATAATTTTGTGATGAAAACACTTTGGGTCCAGCGTTTGCTCAAAAGAAGCTGAAACAGTTTGATTTCGTCGCTGGACGAGCAAGAAAGCGAGCGTGCAGTATGAGTATGTGCATGTCTTTCAGCATGTGCTCCTCGTGCAATTGAATAACTCGACAAAAAGTACCGTTATTTCACTGCACTCGTTCTACGTAGCGATAACTCAATGCTCAACGCTCGCTCACTGTTTGCTTAAACTTCCAACTTTTGTTTTTCAAATGATTTTCCTCAACCCACGACTCATTCGATGGCTGAATGAATAATTGAAAATCTTTCGCGAAATGAACCAATGCAGCGAGTTAGGGGATGTCTGCTCGAAAACAAAGAATTAAATTTCAATGAGTAGCTACCATACTATTTATCTTCTGTTGGGGAAGGGGTCACAAGGGTAGGTGGAGAGGAGACACTAATTATTTATTTTCGAACAGTTTCACTGCCGACAGATTGACATGGCCCAACTGGTCATATACCCAAATGACCAAAACCTAGGCACTGAACAGAAAAAAATAAAACGCTCATCAGCTTTTAAAAAAAAGCCCATGTATGCCTATCATTGAAAAAATGTTATTAGCTATTTTCCTTCATTCTTTTCATCTGAATTACCACTTGCACATTCAAATAATGGATTGCACAAATATAATTTTAAGGTTTCAAGTCATTAAATTGTATTTTTGTTCTTGGTTAATCGACTCCTAGGTAGATTGCTTGTACCGAATGGTTTGGCATGTTGGAAACACCGGTTTTCGTTAGACCACCGAAGTTAAGCAACACTGCGCTGAGTCAGGTATTGAATGGGTGACCATCATACACATGACCAGTTCTGTTCGGGAGAGAGGTTGGGGTGATGAAAGTTAGTACAGCAACTTCACTCGCCTTGCTTATCAACCTCTCGACAGCATGGATTTGTGGAGGAATCCTGCTGTTCGAGTTCAACCGTCCTTCGGAAGGGACGTTAAGCCGATGGTCCCCTTGGTGCTCTTCGACAGGAGTAGGCTACGTGCCGGCACCGGGTTTCCCCTCCTCCCTTCTAGGCTAGGTTAGGTTCATCATCATCCTCATCATCATCCACTCATTCACCGACGCCATTAGACCAGTGCCGCATGGCCAGTTGTCAAAACAGTGCGTCGTTAAACACCACAACTAATAATAATAATAATAGTGGATTGCTTGTAAAGTTGCTGTTCAGCGGTATATCATTATATCCTTTGAAAAGTTGCTTTTATTTTTGTGATGGTTGGTGCGGTTGAGTAAAGCAAGATCTTTGTTTATACTTTAGACATCTTATTTCCTTTCATTCCACATCTTCATCTTCATCTTCATCTTCATTCCACATCTTCATCTTCATCTTCATCTTCATCTTCATCTTCATCTTCATCTTCATCTTCATCTTCATCTTCATCTGCTTGGACCCGATCTAGTTACTGCAATGAAATCTCAAAGTGAATCAAATCCACGGCTAATATTGGTAAACAGGACACAGCCAAGTATTTACTTTCCTAACACATCACACATTGTACACACTTTTCATTTCACCCAATATAATTAATTCAGATCCATTAACCACGGAACTCGCTGCCCATGTGCTGTAAGAGGCCTCTTAAAACCAATTGCTAAAATTACTGCACACACCTGATTTCAGGCTAATCAGAAGAGAGTGCAGAAAAAAAACCACAAAAAAAACCCAGCAAAAATGATCCCCATTTGTGATTAAGCCCACATTTCTTATTTATAATTCTAGTATTGCACTGTGAAGTGCGTGTGATGTCCTGTCAATCAATTTGGATGCCTCACTGAAAGCGCGTGACATTGCGTGCAGACTTCCACACAGCTGTCATCACATGTCCCCCTCCCACCCCCTCCCACCCCCCTCCCACCCCCTCCCACCCTTTACCCAGGGTCGGTCTCTCACCACCAAACTACTAGAAAAAAAACAGGTAGATTTACCCACACGGGGACCAACGGCATGAAACGGTTTGTTGTGTTAGAAACACCGGTTCTCGTTAGATCACCGAAGTTAAGCAACACTGCGCTGAGTCACCGTATTGGATGGGTGGCCATCATACACATGACCAGTTCTGTTCGGGAGAGAGGTTGGAGGGATGAAAGTTAAGCAACACTGCGCTGAGTCACCGTATTAGATGGGTGACTATCATACACATGACCAGTTCTGTTTGGGAGAGAGGTTAGAGGGATGAAAGTTAGTACAGCAACTTCACTCGCCTTGCTTATCAACCTCTCGACAGCATGGATTTGTGGAGGAATCCTGTTGTTCGCGTTGTACCGTCCTTCGGAAGGGATGTTAAGCTGGTGGTCCCCTTGGTGCTCTTCGACAGGAGTAGGCTACGTGCCGGCACCGGTTTTCCCCTCCTCTCTTCCAAGCTAGGTTAGGTTCATCATTATCCTCATCATCATGCACTCATTCACCGACGCCATTAAACCAGTGCCGCATGGCCAGTTGTCAAAACAGTGCGTCGTTAAACACCACAAATAATAATAATAATAATAATAATAATAATAATAATAATAATAACCAACAGCATGCCCATACGAATTCAACACCATTCTTTGAAGTAAGATAAAATTGATAAATACCTCCCTAAGCAACCTCGGTGATATCTAGGTGGTATATCCTGTCATGTTCCACCTAGATCTCATATGCGTGCCAAGTATCGAAACACACCAGCCCTATTTTTATGTGAAAATACTTGAAGTGTGTGACAATGAATAGATATGACGATATTTTGTGTTGTGCTTGTTTGCTTTGTTTACTTAGCTTATGTGGAGTCCCTGGGTAGTGCTGGGTAGTGCTGGGAGATGTCGTTCGCGCATGGGTCGTGCCAAAGCATAGAGTGACTCAGCTATGTGGGACTGGGAGTTTCACATTGCTAACCAGGCGATCCTGAAAAACTATGCAATCACATAATGCAGGGGTTTCAATTAGTGTGCTACTGACTTTACTGATTCTACTGACTCTACTGACTTTACTGACTATGATGGGCTATGATGGGCTATGATGGGCTATGATGGGCTATGATGGGCTATGATGGGCTATGAGGGGCTATGATGGGCTATGAGGGGCTATGAGGGGCTATGAGGAGCTATGATGGGCTATGAGGGGCTATGAGGGGCTATGAGGGGCTATGATGGGCTATGATGGGCTATGAGGGGCTATGATGGGCTTTGAGGGGCTATGATGGGCCACCTCAGTACATAGCCTACACCGCCTGAGCTAATCACCCTAACGCGAGGAACCCGCAATCTCTAACGCAATTTTTGCACCTAAATCTGCCAGTGCAATGAAATAGCTCCAAGAGATTCAATCTCGAGCGTGCACTCTTGTGCAGAACACCGAATTATGATAGCCACTGGTAGACGCTGCCGACGCCGACGCCGACGCCGACGCCGACGCCACCGCCGTCGCCACCGCTTAATGAGCGCTGACAAGGAAGGGAGCTATAAAATTAATTGTGCTTTTCTTGCAAGCGTAACACACCAGTAAAGATTTGCTGGTCGCTACCAGCACGCCCGTCCGTGACATTAAAACTTAAATGATTTTATTTCGCAATGAACATTTCACCAAAGCATAACAAAATTAGTTTATGAAAGATATTACAACAAGCCATCTTTGGCTAGGGCGTGGTGATTATTGCATTCCTTGTACAATTATATGCCGGACTTTTGAAAATCATTTCGGTTTTGGGTGAAATGGGCTATGAATTAAAGTTAAGGAGAGTTTTTGTTTTAGACTTTATAAGAAGTTACATATACAGATATATTTGTACTATAATCCGCTATCAGTTGTGAAAAGGATGCGCAAACGGAAGGAGAATGAATCTTTGGCGCCTCATGTTCTTCACCGATCCTTTCTGATTGATCGGGTTTACAAATCATCAATCAGAGGATTGTCTCAGCTCAACACCAACTTTCCAGATGACTTTCGATCATCTGGGTTTCCGCTTCCTTGTTTGTTTGTTTTCACCTCATTTCGTTGATCGGAAGGCGTGAGCGGGCAGCAGAAAGTTGGGGGGTGGGTGGGTGGGTGGGTGGGTGGGTGGGAGGGTGGGAGGCTGGGTGAATGGGTGGGGAGTTCTTGTGGACCCTGCGAAATGCTGAGCGTCGCGGATTCGTTTGCCCAGATAAATACGTAGCTACATTCTCGAGCCTATCTATCGCTGTAACAGCAATGAAATTAAATCTCATTCACTTGTATAAGCGTAGCAATCGCGTAGCAAGCTACGAATTGCGATCAATACCTTATATCGGAGTCGTCTCGCTTACTGGTTTGTTTACAGTCTTCTCCTTGCACAATGGACGAAGAAAACAATGGTAGCAGCCTGTGAAACTTTGGGTAAATAGGCAGCAATATGGTGTAATATGGGAAAGGAACCGATGAGTTTGGTTTGCTTGCTGTGGGATGGGAATGGGGATGGGGATGGGAATGAGACTGGTACGGTATGTGAGTGGTAGGTAGGTAAGCTACGCGGCATGCTAAAGTGCTCGAGGCATAGACGTAACTGAGTAGAAGAAACGATGGCGTGATGTATTGTGTACATGTATCACGAGCTGGTACAGCATCCCGCTCCCATGGATCCCATGGATCGCATGCTCCAGCCGTCTGGCTGTTAGCTTGAAATTCGCCGCTTTTCCAAGGATAGAAAGATGTTTACGAATGCAAGAGACAATTAACGAGTAATCTCTCTTGTAGTCGAGGCGGGGGCCCGCAAGTTTCTCTTATCGATTCTCTTTTGTTTCTCTACATCGTTAATGGCTCCAAAACTCATTTCAGTACTGATTAAAACTTGGAATAAAACAAACAATGAATTAAAAGCTTATTAAAAGCACAGAAAAGAACATGAAAACTCGAAGCCAGCAAGCAACTCAGCCCCATCCCCAGTTGCTTACTCATTTGCTCTGGTTCCAACTTTGTATCAAGTTAATTCAAGAAAGAAAACACGGCTGGCCGCTCGCCTGCCGGTGCTTCCCCATCCCATTTGTTGGACTGAAATAAAGCTAAATCAGCACCCTTTAATAAACAATTCTAATCTTAAGTGTTTGGAGCTTCAATATAATGGAATATTACTTTTTATACGCAATAACTTTTTTTGTGTGAAGAAAATGCCGACTATTGCAAAAAACTAATATAGAAAGTTTTTTGCCCCCAACATCTTCTGTGCATTTGATATAAATTTCATAACCATTTATGGCGATTTGCCATTCATAATTGCAAGTAAAACATGGGCATAAAACATTTGTTCCTCAGCCGGATGCCTGGTATACGCTGACGGCCTTGAGAACGTTCCCTGTGTTTTAGCCACCATTACTCTTCTTGGTTCCAAGGTCAAAGCGTCGACCATCTCAAGGTCACCGATATCACGGCACCTCCACCGTAACACAAACTCCGAAAGCAACCAACACACGTGACTTGACTCAAATAACACCACAATAAATAAACGCAAACAATTTAATCGCAAAAGTTTCATCGACCAATTAAATTCAATGGCTCCCACTTCTTTTTATTAATAACATATTTCCACTGAGAGTGTTCTTCTTCTATTTCCGCTTTTATTAAATTTCAAGCGTTAGAATAATTCACGCAGCAAAAGCAATTAAAAGCGCTGAACATTCCATGACCTAGTCCATATGTTAGAAATGCTGGTGAACGCGAGATGCAAATGAGTGTGTTAATTCGTCGAGAGACGAGACGGAGACAGGTTCTGCGTGCAGTTCGTCGAGCGCGTCGTAGCGCGTCGTGTCGCGTCGCGACGCTGTTTACCTCTCATTACGCGTCCCGACGCCAGGGAAGGACGTCGCCGAGTGATGTTTAGACCTTGTTGTGTAAAGGCAAGTTGTGATGCTGGGCTAGGGTGGGCTAGGGTGGGTGGAGGAGAGAGCGGTGGGATGCTGGGAGGGATAACGGGGAAATAGGCAACAAGGGATGAAAGCGCAAGCGTGCGAGATCGGGGAAAGCCTAAAACAGGAAGTAGCGACGGGTGGAAGCTCAGTTGCCAGAGTTGGTGGCACACGTATACAACAATACAACAAACGACGCTTTGCCAGCCGAGACGCCGTCGCGACGCCGCGACGCGATCTTATTCACGCGCGTCGCGACGCGTCGCGTTATGAACGTTCGGAACAAATATCGAACAGAATCACGATTTATCGCCTCACGAATTTATGTCACGCCTTTACTGCTTGTCATGCAACGAGAATATATTGTTGTTTATTTCCTAATGTCCTGAATAATAAATGGGCGAAAAAACAAAAACAAACAAAAAAAACACATTTTTAAAATTATCGACCTTTTTTATTTAATTTGAAGCATTAATTTTCTATACGTAATGATCATTCAAGACGCAACAACACAAGCATTCGGTTTGCACGCGTCGTTTCGTGCTAACAGCAATTCTAAGTTGCTGGCCAAACACGATATGACCACGGCATAGTTGCTTACACTTACAGACGAGGTTGGGCTAGGTGGCCCAAATCTAAATTTAATGTTCGACGTCAATATTGTTTAACCTTATTGTTGTTCGCTCTGTGCTAGCGCTATCAATTGCCCCCCCCCCCCCCCCCCCCCCCGTCATTCCCCGGCCCACCTCGCACGTAGCCCCAAACCGTGTATGCATATTGCTAGGTCTGCTACCGTGCATCTCACTTACAGATAAATATTATCGGGCACAACCCAGCCCCATGCTGAATAGTAGGTACTTAGAACAGAAGGACTCGGTTCACCAGGCGCCGAGGAGGAATTAAGTTGGGCTGAGAGAGACTGGTCTATTTATTGGATGGTTTTAATGTAAGCTTTTCAAATGTTATTCTCCAGAGAATCGGGCTTAAAAAGCAAATTTTACATTTAGCGCGATTATAATACAGCTTACACTGTATCCAATCGAGAAGCAAGCAGCCGCACAACTCTTAATGGAGTGTGTGCTGTTGATTTTATACCAACTAGAACAATTATTTTTATTTTTTATGGCATAATATACCCTAATAGATCTGCAATAAACAATCGTGGATTATTGCTGGTCCATTGCAAAAATTTAAATGGAAGCGTATCTGGTTAATTGCTATTCATGTGGAAAAGGAGAACACGTATATCACTATCTGCATATAATTGCTCCTATGTAGCATGTAGCATGTAGCATGTAGTGCCGGTATGGGTACTGGATTCTAGCTATATACACGGCTAGTAGCTTGATGTTGGCGTGAAATCTCGTGCATATAGAGGCTGTGTAGTGTGTATAGAATGACTCTTTACTAATTGAGAATGTTTATTATTTATACCCCGTGTAGATGGTATAAATGTAATGCTTTGGTATTGCTGCGAAAAGCCCGAGAGGAGATCGCAGCATTGCTGTGGTTAAATTGCGGATAGATCCATCTTACGAGTTACACTTGTTTCTACTGGAATCTCATTCAGCAATGACCTAGTGGTACGCTTTTCGTTCCGCCTAAATGCTAGACTGGTAAGAAAATGTCGGTGAAGATTCACCTCATGACCTCCTCTTCGTTCTCCCTCCTCCCTCCACGGCCCATTTTCCTGACCCATGATCTCCCTCTCCCTAGATTCACGGTCCCTCTCTCTTCCTTGCCCTCGCTCAGACTTCCAGCGGCGATCGTCTCGGCGAGTCCTGCACCGACCACTTTATTAAATCGTAGAGTGTGTCTGGCAAATCTCTCCATAATGAAGTCGTTGCTCTGATCGACTGCCAGGCACCTGGAAGCCTCCTGTTAGGCTCCTGTAAGGCTCCTGTTAGGCTACTGCAAGGCTCCTGTTAGGCTCCTGTAAGGTTACTGCAAGGCTACTGCAAGGCTACTGCAATGCTACTGCAAGGCTACTGCAAGGCTACTGCAAGGCTACTGCAAGGCTACTGCAAGGCTACTGCAAGGCTACTGCAAGGCTACTGCAAGGCTACTGCAAGGCTACTGCAAGGTTACTGCAAGGCTACTGCAAGGCTACTGCAAGGCTACTGCAAGGCTACTGCAAGGCTACTGCAAGGCTACTGCAAGGCTACTGCAAGGCTATTGCAAGGCTACTGCAAGGCTACTGCAAGGCTACTGCAAGGCTACTGCAAGGCTACTGCAAGGCTACTGCAAGGCTACTGCAAGGCTACTGCAAGGCTACTGCAAGGCTAATGCAAGGCTACTGCAAGGCTACTGCAAGGTTACTGCAAGGCTACTGCAAGGCTACTGCAAGGCTACTGCAAGGCTACTGCAAGGCTACTGCAAGGCTACTGCAAGGCTAATGCAAGGCTACTGCAAGGCTACTGCAAGGCTACTGCAAGGCTACTGCAAGGCTACTGCAAGGCTACTGCAAGGCTACTGCAAGGCTACTGCTTGTTGTTGTGGATGTGTTTGCTAATCCTGTGTTCAAGTTTCGAGATAACAGAAGATGAACTGTTTCCTTCCAAAGCGATGCCAGCGATTGTCGGCAATGCACGCGTTTTGAAAGTTGCTTACTCCTTGATTTACTTAAAATCGTGGTAACCGATTTGATCAAAATAATTCCACTTGTTTTAAGCGAGAAATTGTTTACGTGGTTCACTGACGATTTCCAATTGAAAATCTGATTTCTTGTTATGTGTATGTTGTATTTACACGGATACCTATTCATGCGCATTCATCTTTCAATTACAATCTTTCCAAGAGAAAACATTGCCGCTTTCAAATACTTTTCTATTTTGAATATACCCCCTCCCCTTCTCCCACCACACCTATCAAAATAATTAGATTAGTATCTTCCTTTGAGTCGATACAAGTTCTACTCATTCCTTATCCTGCCCATTACCTGTATCGTGTTGTATCTCATAAACATACCAAAATTGATAAACGAGCAACTTTCAACGAAACAACAATTTGCCAGCACTTTTTGGACGCCATGCCCCCCCCCCCCCCCCCCCCCCTCTCCACCCTACCTCTCTCTCTCTTCCCACAGCCCACCACAGCACCATTGCCATTCCCATTTCCATTGCCGGATGTGTAGCGTGCCATTTATGGGTGCGGTCAGCACGCAATGAAATTATTTGTTGATCAATTCGTCTCGCTTCCCATCCCTTTTCGACAATGGGAAATTATTGTCATATTCCGTGCGTCTTTACACCGACGCCGACGCCGACGCCGACGTCGATGCAACATTTCCTCCGACGCCCCGCGCGACATTTGCCCGAGTGTGCATCGTTAGCTTGAACATCCCGAAGCCCCTCATTTAATTGAACGCCACCACATTGGACAACCACTAAATTGTTCAGCACTAGATTATGTACAGATCAAAAAGTGCCACAAAGATATTGATTTCACGGAACTCGTAACTAAAATCTTTACTTTCAATCTTTTATTTATCTGTTTTAATAAACTGTATCTCTAAATATTTGTTTGGCGTCTTTCTATTATTATCATAATGTTACCTTTTCAAAAGTAGCTACCCTTTTCTGCACTGAAGAAATCAGTATAATTCAAATTCATCATTTTCTCATAGACCGACGGCAGAATTGTGTACTTGCTTGTGGGCTTCGGAACCCATAAGAAGGGCTGTACTTTAGAATTTCATGCCTAATACTCGCCAGTCACGCAGTCTAGCTTTACAACAATGATTCAGACGTGGGAAATCTACACGAGAAACTTTCCGGGAAAATGCACCCCAATACCCAAGATAGCCTACATCCTTAGGAGCGACCTATTTCAGATCCAACAAATTGCTGACATCCGCAATTTTACTGCAGACCTTAATCCGAGAACGATCTTGTTGGCTGTTAGCGTTGTTTGTTTGTTTATTTGTTTGTTTGTTTGTTTGTCTGTTGTTTATCTTCTTTCTATCATTAACTAGCAGACAAGTATTGTTAGGCGTGGTCATCCAACGTATAAATCTTTACTTGCTGTTTATGAAATGTACTTATTTGTTATTTGTTCTGTAACTTCGCGCAGTGTTGTACTACACGGACACAGATACAAACGTGATCTGTGATTAGATCCTACGATGCGATTTGTAAGTTGATAGGAATACAAGATACGGCTTGCTTTCCGAACTCTTAAAATACATTAGAGAACAATTTCGAGACAAGTTACTTGTGAACCCTAACTTTCTCGCCCGTCACAGTTGTAAAGTTCCAATAGAGTCGAGTACTAATGGGTGGTAACATGGAAAGAGTCATCTGAAGGAAGTAGAAGATTTGCTTAAGATAAATTAGTGACACCTTCTCGAGCTGACTTCATAACCACGACTATATGAACGCTCGAATAACAGTGAGTAGAATCCACCAGCAGGGCATAGGCATCATCCGCTCAGAGTCGTTGTTCTGTGAAACCATACCGCCAGCGAATTCTCTTTGTCGCAATTGCGTACACATAATTAAATGCTCTCCATCATTTTGGGGAGCCGCTGAAAAGTGGTGGTTTGCTGATTGATAGGTGGCATTGCGTATATTGTTCTAGCTACTATAGACTTAGTCGGTTGGGATAATGTTCAGTATACTAAGAGAGATAGAGAGATGGAGTATGAGTGAGTTAGTGAGAGGTACGAGGGTGGGATGAGTCGGGTATACCAGGGTCTTCAGAGAATTTGCATCCATCCAGCTCCACCACGGCATACCCTGCCGTCGCCGATTACATCTTCTTTCCAAATCATTCCAATGACTTATGACGGACTTTTCTTCCTTTGCCGTGGAAAATGATCGGGGTAGAAGGTCATTGTTTCAATTTATTGCTCGGCTAAATTGAGGTTTGGAACAGTTCACAAGTGTTTATTCCCAAACTGTGGGGTCAGCAGAACTGAGAGATGCGAGAATTGTTTTTCTTTTATTGGTTTTGAGCGAATGGATTCTTATCTGATGAACCAAGCAAGATCAATGCACAATCGTTTGCCGTCACCCACGGATCCCGTTTTTTGGGCATTCACAGCTGTAATAAAAGTAGTATGCTTGTCTATAATTCTTCTGTTATGGTTCAAGTTTTGTCTTTACAGTCTTTACAGTCTATACAACAGAATCTCTCTTTTAAACGGTCTGCGGCGTCCGTCTCCGCGTCTCCGCGTCGCCTGGAAAATTCGTCTTCTTTCTCCCATTCTCCCACGTTTATCATGTTTCTTCGGTTTTTCTCAGAATATCTCTCCTTTTGAAAATATTACTTTGCCGGAACAGTCGGAAAAGCGGATGGTAAACCAAAATTGTATTTAGTCGTTGGGCATTTCCTGTTTGGGAATGAAATGAAAACGTGATTTCATTTTCAAGCAAGTCTTCGAATTTTTCCTCTCTTATTTCACTGAGCTAGAATAATGTACATCGTGCGGCTTGTCTTCGAAGGGAGGAAGGAAGTCGGGGCTCGCCGAGGATGTGACTTGTTGAAGAGAGAAACTGATGAAGGAAATCAAGTCAATAATAGGATTTGCTTTCTCAACTGGCGCACGACTGTTGACTCGGGATGCTGTAAGATGATGCACAACACGACTCTTCTCTAAGATCGCAATAAGCATCGCAGGTGGCACTGCTCCCAGGATTTATCACCTTGTTGAGTGGAGCTAAATTAATGAACGAACAGCCTATTTGCATTTGTGGGTATGAGCCTAGGAACACACAGCATGGCGATAAATTGATGAATGTTTGCAAATTAAGGTGTCACAGTCTTGCAATGCTCTCTCTGTGGTCAAAGACTTTGTTGGCAAAGTTCACTAGCACCCCATCCACCCACTCACCCACCGACCAACCTACCCCCCCCCCCCCCCCCCACACACATACACACACATTGCCCAGCACGACGATCATCCTCCGTACATTTAGTTTAATTCCACATCCCCATCTATTTCATCCTTTCTACTGGAAACTAACAAAAAAATAACTGTTAAATGAAAACCGCCTAAAGCAGTTTCCTAATGCTTAATTTCTCTTTTATGGTAAGAGACAGTTCAATTTCCTCTCATATTTAAATGTATCCGTAGGTTCACCAGAGGGTTGTTTTTCATATTATTTTTATCATTTTCTCATTGCTACACTGTATGCAAGTGTGCTACATTGGTGCCCTAGGCGTTGTTTCGTCAGCCAGCCAAGCTCACGTCTGTCACTGCCTCTGCTACCCACAGGCTGGCTGACTGGCTGCTGAATACTGGCTGGTGGATACTGGCTTCTTTACCAAAACACACTACCAAGTGCACATGCATAGGATGGATGGGTGGGCGGCAGAAAGGGGGTGGGTGCTCCGCTCGCCACACACCGTGTAGTACTGTGGGTCCGTGTGCCCGTGTTCCCGTGTTCCCGTGTGCAGGCGTGTGTAGTCGGGATGCCTCCACTCACTTCTCTTTGAGTCTCCTAGCGCATGTTATGCCACGATACACTCAATTACAAAGTGCTTGTGTTTTTTTATCTCTTTGTAAATGATAAGTTAATTCACTCACTCATAATCAATTTACTGGCGATGGGCATTCTTTGTTTTCTGTTTTTTTCCTAATTCGTGTTCTCTGCGTGCGTGTGATTATGACTAAGCTCAATTAGTCTTTGAGAATTGCGTGAGCTTTTCGCGTATACATCATAGAGTAGAGTAGCATCATAGAGTAGCTTTCTACTTCCGAAATAAATACCTTGTTTTTGTGTTGCGCCGAGGTAAATCTACGGCTGGGCTGCCTTGTACACAATTTAAATGATATCATTTCTGTTTCGTTTAGCGCTACTCTGGTATAAACCCTTTTTTTCCTGCAATCAATATAACATGATTTATTGTGACTTGAAGCAAAAATGGCCTTGTGACAAGATCTGACAGCCTCTAAAGACGAAAGTAATTGACGGTGTCAATTTGTTCTTTAAGCATTTCGGTAATTAAACTTAACAATGGAACGCTCACGATTCTTTTTTTGTTTACTTTGAATTGTTACGTCATTTAAAGATTTTCAAACGACGGATCTTTAGCGAAAAACAAATCCAATTAATTAATTTCTCTGACAACCTTTATTAATTAAAAAGCAGGTTTCATGTCCATCCGTATCAGATTGTTTCTCCTATAAAGTGTTTGACGATAAAGCGGACCGGTGCTGGGAGAAAATCCAATGCATATCGAGCCACTGACGTATGACGGGGCTAACAAATCCCGAGGGAGAAATTTCTTCCCGTTCGTAGGTCGAGGGGAGTTGTTGTGCCGAGGGAGCTAGCAGCAGCCAGGACGGGCAATCAACTTCAATCGCTAGGGTGAAAGATCGTGTGTTGCTTTATACCTATTAGATGGATTTTATTAGTTGAGTGCATTCTTTCCTGGTGGCCCAGTTTATCGAGAAAAACATTTCAACAACTTTTCCGTCGCGAATTCGTTTATTAACGCACCAAGACTCGCTTTCCATGATTTTTTTCACGAAATCTGGAAAAAGGTAGTACATTGGTGGCAACGGTGCCGTTACATTGGTGACAGAGGTGGGATTGCTATGTTTTTCAGAACTTTGCGCCAACTGAATTTAACAACTGACACCATATGGTAAGAAATAGTTAACTGGAGTTCTAAGAACGTATTGCGCTTCGGTGACCTTGACCGATTCACATTGGTGGCAACGGTGGGATTATCGGTAGGGTAGAAACACTTTGGCGCCCCATCTATCGTTGGTAACTTTGCTAAGACCTTGGCTGTGGATATCAATTTCTTTATTCGACCATTTTGTCAACCGTGAGACTCACAGTAACTAATGCCACAAACAGCGTTATTTTCTCCAAGTTTAATTATATAACATCATAACAAGGGTGTTGTTATATCTTGTATACGTTCTTTTACCGGGATGTTTATTCAAATGTGTTTATTTATTAAACTGGTTTGAAACAGAATGTAGAAAGTTTACTTCAACTTGGTAAATCAACAAAACTGTTCAAAGTTGAAGATTTTGGCGTGCCTGTTGTTGTTCAATACATGCGTTTGTACATAATTATTGCCATTACTGTTATGATAGAGAGAGATAGAACAACAGCTTGGTGTAAGTACCCATCGAATTGCAGACATGCGTACCTTAGTTTCCGTCAACAAATATAATGTTCTATTATCTAAGCATATTCGTTGATTTCTTTCAGACGGAACACCGTAGCAGTGGCGGGGGTGTCGCAGTACAAGCCATCCCTGCTGCACCATCAGGTAAGACGTTACGCCAAGGATTTTTTTTATCTATATTCCTGCAAAGTCCATTGCTATTTAGATGTAGCCATGAATCTAAAGAATGCTACTTCTTATGGGACTTGCTGACCAATTTATCTTCCACAACACAACGACATAATAATAAATTAAAGAATATTACATAAAATATCACTAAAATGTGACGGTTCAAAGCTTTTAAAAAAAGGCAATATAAGCCACCCTAAGCCTACTTTATTTAGGAATGCTCAGCAGAGTGAACGTAGGCCTTCACTGCACAGAGATGACGATCGAAAAGTTTATTACTGGAACTTTATTGTATTAAGTCAAATACATGTTGACTCGAAAGAATGTCTGAATGTCTGAAATTGAGATGCCGTTTGTACTCTTTGGTGTATTCAGTGAAATAAGGAGATTGGCGGTGATATTCGCTAACTGATGGATCTCATAAAGCCTTCAATATATTTGTTACAAACAAGAAGCATGAAAGTTGGATGTTGGGAAACACAGAGACTTGGTGTTTCCCCAAGTGAAAGTAGATAATTTAGCTTGTGTTGTTTACTAAAGTTTCGGTGGGTGGGTTGATGGAGCTTTGGGTGGGGTGGGGATGGGTACGTGAAATAGGGACAGCATTTGGGGTGTGGGACTAGGGAGTAAGGGGGGAGATATTTCGAGGATCTCTTGCCATCAACAGCTAGATGCTCGGGAGATGCGACGGCCCGGGTTGCTGATAAATCGCATCTCGGTTCGCTTCATTACACACCAAGCTATAGGAAAACAGGCGCAAGGGGAACACAACTTGCGTATAGATATATGCCATGGTAACCCAATGGCTATATGGGAATAGAATAGATATAGGTATAGTGTAATGTAGCTCTGAGCGGGAAAAACTACAGCGAAACAGCGCGATTCTACATCGGCAGTCGGCACCAAGCAATATATACGAGCCAATTTAATTTATAGTCTGCTAACTTGTAATTATTTATGATATATTTACAACTGCTTGTTTACCATGAAAATAGGAAGGAATACAGCTCATTAAGTTAAGCGTTTATAGCTACCAGTTCTACCAGTTCTACCAGTTCTACCAGTTCTATCAGTTCTACCAGTTCACGTTAGCGGGGCTCGAATATAATGACTATTTGCCCCTAAAAACTTTCCAAACATCGATTCTTCGCATTCACAATGGTATTTGCGCGGTGATGATACAGAAAACACAAGAATAAGTGATGCTTGTATTTGCTACGAAATGGACTAAATGAGTTTGGTGAAAGGTGGATTCAAGAAAGTCACTTTCGGTGCTAAGCTTCAAAGAAAACCTCTTTTGATGTTTCTTACACATGCTATCATCGTTCGCAAAAATCTCTTCTTTCCTTCGTAAAGAGTTTTTGAAAAGTATGAAGGTGGTTGGGAGCGAAAGCACTGGGCGGTGTCGGGTTGGTGTCGGGTTGGTGTCGGGTTGGTGTGGTGAGGGGGAGGGGGGCGTATGGGGAACCTATTAACATAACCCCACGAAGCATACGGCGTGCTACGGTGACAAATTGCCCGCCAATGATTGGGATGCTGAAGGGAAAGCCCTTCTTCTTCTCGCTAGTTTCACGTCGCATACGAGGTTGAGTTTTGAAAGGAACGAGGATGACACCTTTGAAGCAATTTCCTTGCAAATTAAAAATAAAATAAGAGGCTCCACACAATAGAGGCAATGTATTCTCCTTGCTATAAAATTATTTTTATAAAAAAAGACGTTTTTTAATAATTATATGAAGATACTCTTGAAAAGGCTATAAACATGAATTACGTGTATGGTCATGTATCTTTTCCTTGACTTTCCTGTCTACCTACTTAATTATTTAAATTCTTTTAGCGCCTTCGTGAATAGTGACCGTTAAGGTGTAATGCTACCTAGGAAATCCTTGCATTTTGTCAAGTTCAACGAACGTTTGTTTCAATTTAGCAATTCGAAAATCGCTTTAATCCGGCTTGAGAGTCGACAACCTTGCTCTCGATAGCAATATTCGATTCGAGCACCATCCTGGCAAGCAAACTCAGTGATACACTGAAATGCCAATTGTAACCGCACTGTTTATATGCAAAATAAAAGGAATTTTTGCCAACAACATTGCTACCCTTCACGAGATGAACAGCGATGACATGCAACGAGCATTGATTCACTTCTTCTCTGGGGAATGTTTTCGATTGGACTTTCTCTGCTGGTGATCGACACTCGCTGGCTCGTAATGAATCGTACTGGCTCGTACTGGCTCGTACTGGCTCGTACTGGCTCGTACTGGCTCGTACTGGCTCGTACTGGCTCGTACTGGCTCGTACTGGCTCGTACTGGCTCGACAGCGCATTACATGTACTGGCATAACAGTGGTCAATTTAATGAGACATCTTGTCGTTCACCGAGTACACCACCGGCCGGGAAACACAAAACTCGAGTATTGCCAATGAGAGAGAGAGATCATTTTCCGTTGGAGAAGGAAAAAAATAAAATGATTTTCTCTCGCATATCGAACGAGCTACATCGCGATTTTTCCTGGTATCGTTGAGCAAGAGGGAAGAGCGTTAACCCTATCACATAGGCCTACTCAAATATTCAACTCTCACATACTATACTACACCAAATCTACCCCCATACCCTCCCACACCCACTACCCACCTCCAAACACCCCATTTTCTAACTCCAATATTCGCAGTGACACGTAGAAATAATTAAAGCGGCAACGCATGCCATGGGTTTTTGGGGGAGTTGGGCTGCCGAAGTGGCGGCGTGGGTGGGGTGGGTGGGGTAGGGTGGGGTAAGGGGTGGATAGCTTTCATCTCACCTCACGGTCCATTCAGTCTAATCGAAAGGGACACTGGAAAGACTATTCGGAAAAGAGCGGGCACAAACCGATTTCCTATTATCCTATATCGAGTCATTACTGGCATGCCGGGACTGGCTTGTTCGCTGCTAACCCGCTATGCCATTCAAAATTAGCCGAGTCGACGCTAATTTGATCAGCAAGAAACGACATGTCGGAGGCACAAGGGTTCATCATCCGGGACAAGGCCGTTATTGGAAATTATTTGCTTGTACATTTTTGTCGGTAATAAACGTGGTGTCGAAGAGGGTAAGATTTTGTTTCGATATTGTTCAATTATTGTGCCAATTGAGCTGCGTTATAAACACGAGCAATTGAACTTGAATTAGCTGCGCGGAACGGAAAGCGTTCACAATATTCACGCTATGAAAGCGTTTGCACCTCGCGTTTCATAATTGTGTTTTGACAAAGTAAAAACGAGGAAAACGCTTGAAAATATCAACCTGTGGCATTTTAACAAAATATACATTTTTTTCGGATGAATATTGTGTATCATAGTGGCATTTCACCTTTAAAATGTTCCTCTTGCTTTCGTTTTTATTTACTGGAGAGGAAAATTGAGCATATTTTGTGAAAGTCTTTTCCGTTTCCGCAGAGCTTTATCCAGTCAGAGAGAAGTGAGTCCATTTTTTTATTCCTTATCACGTTATAAACAAGCAAAGCAAAATATTTCACCCTCGATTTACTTTTATTCGTTGACACCTGCAACAAAAATACCTTTATAACGCTCAAAAAGCTACAAACCATTTGAGATTAGGTCCAGAAAATTAACATGAATTCCTGAAAAGGTTCC
Source organism: Protonemura montana (assembly GCA_947568835.1). NCBI lineage: Eukaryota > Metazoa > Arthropoda > Insecta > Plecoptera > Nemouridae > Protonemura > Protonemura montana. Next base: position 540,077 of record OX387604.1, on the reverse strand, counting down.
CTACGTTTACAACTGACATTATGACATAAGATTTTGTTATGTCAGCGTTTGTACTCAAAATGTTTCTCTAGTTATTCAATTGAACCACCCTTGAATGGTGGAGGTGCCCGTTCTAACACTATGAATAGATACCACTTTCTATAATTGTGTGCTACAACTTCGTCCTCTTCTCTGTCACCACCACACTGATTTATACCATTATACCATTATACCATTATACCATTATAACATTATCTACCTAAATTTACGTTCTACCATTGTAGCTATTGATCTCGTATTTGTGTTTATAACTTGAAACAATATCTTCGATGGTTTAATTACCCTGCAATTCAAATGTGCCAGAGCTTTGTTATTGCCGTGTTGGCTTTCGTATTATCTCTGATTATTTTGACAGAACGGTTTACGAAGTTTCGTGTACGTGGAAGTGCAATCTGAAAGACCGCCACCACCGCCACCACCGCCACCTCTTATAAACGTAGCCAAAGCAACCTAAGACGGTAACGGCAACGGGAACGGCGAAGGAAGAGATAGGGAATGGGAAGGAAACGAGAAAACCTTGGGGCATTTTGTATAATTGTCTTGCGATTTATTAAGAAGTCAAACACTGAGGCTCAATTTACACAGCTATGTTGGAGCACAATTTTAGGGTTATGGAAAACGCTGATCGTTTTTAGGGAGAAAACAGCTATAAAGACACATATATATAAATATCATATATATATTAATTAATCAACTGAGTTGTAATTTTCTTCCAGGTCTTATTTTGTTCGAAACATTTCAAATATACGCGACGCTTTCATTTATTCTTAGCATTGGGTTTATTTAAAAGCACACATTTTTGTTCGAATGTTGCCCCTTCCTACACATCCGCTCTCGCGCTGGGGTGCATAAGATTGAAAATAACGTGTGGGAAAATATTCGCCTGAACAAAAATTTAATTTAGTCTTTTTTTTGATTTGCGTATAACAAGAGAAACTTTTTTCAATTATTGTTCTCAATAAACTTAAACAAACACGGTATGTTCTGATTATTAGTTGGGGATTGGCGGTCAAACAATTTGCATATGCGCTACCGTCCAACCCACGATGGCCTGACACGTAAGAACAATATTTTACCAGAAGAACAGTACACATTTGAAGCGACGCACTTTAGAGAATTCATATCTATTTGCATTTTCCGTGGTGTGTTTCAATGAAAATATGCAGCGCAGAGTAACTCGGGCACCGAATTCCATGGGCCGGGAACAGAAACTGAGGCAAAGTCTCTTTCAAAGCGATCTGATTTAAGTAAATAATACCATTGTTTACCGTCACTCTATGCGCTGTATATACTATAGATTTGCGTGTTCAGAGGTTTTACTTAAAGTTTCGGTTTAATCCAATACCGAATTGAAGGCTCCACTCATCTATTCATCCGTTCCCTGCCCCCCACCCCTGCCCCCCCTGCCCCCCACCATTCACTCGCCCCCACCCTCTTTCTGATCTGCCCGCATGCCCTGTTTGTCTTGCTAGATTATGCGTAAAGTCTGGTGCCTCGCTAAAATCCAGCTAACTTTATAAACAAATTAAGAATGTGTTTTTTTTTTTCTTTTATTATAAAAAATATATCTCTTCTACTTTGTCAGTTTAAAAGACAAGTTGATTTTGAAAGAAACTAGAGGGGGTCAAAGTTGCATGTCAAGGCATGTCGTTGATCATCACTTGCCGGGATATTGTATCGCCACCCACGACATGTCCTGGCACAAATCTCTCTATCGACTTTAGATAATTGTCAAACCTTTGCCGCTTGCCCCCCCCCCCCCCCCCCCCACCCCTTCCTTTCCAGCACCTCGCCATGACGCGATGGGGTTGTGCAGGGGTGAGGGGGGGGGGAGGGTCCGCGGTAGCTGTCCTTTTCCCTACAGGCGCGACATAATTCCTGCGATATTTGCTGTTTTCTGCCGTCCCTGCATTCTTTCGCGCCCTTTCCTGCCCCCACCTCTTGCTACCCCTCCAAATACCCACCCCATTTCACTCCACTCGCTCCTTTTTCATACAAACCCACACCATTCGCGAGTTTTTTTTCTCTCTTCTTCTCTGAAAAGCCTCGTCGATTGTAAACAGTTGCGAACGTCAGCTTCATAGGCTGGATAGAGTTTTTCTCCACTGCTTTTCATACTCCCCTTATTGACCGGGAGCGTAGTCCAAGCAGTAAACAAGAAGCTGGCTGCTTTGGTGGGTGGGTGGGGTGGGTGGGTGGGGTGGGGTGGGGTGGATGGGGGGGCAGGGTCATCAGTCGGGTCATTGCTTTAACGACTCCTGCTTGTTTTCCTCCTGGGCATTGTCTATCTCACTCTCTTAGACTTGGTAACGCATACAGTTTCTTCTTATTGTGGATCGCCAATCGTATTTTGGGCCTTCGGAATTCCGACTCAATTACCAAAACTTCTTGTTCAAAGTATACCAATGGCCAATCATTTGTTTCATTTGAAATGATTGTTGGAGTTTTGCGAGAGCTTCTCGACAAATCCCTTCCCCTCTGGTCGCCTAAGATGGTCAGGAGCACTGGTCGAGTGCAAAGGTTGTCAAGTTGCGACGCCGATGCCGACGCCGACGCCGACGCCGACGCCGGGTAAATATTCAGCGTGGGTTTTGGGTGCACTTTGTAAGTTTACCGCGGTGTGCCATGTCGCTATTCGCAATTAGCAGGCAGATTTCAACACAGCGTGCTCTGCAAACGTCGTGATTTTATTTTCCTATCTCGCTTTTAATCTTACCTATGCACTAAATTGTGATTACTTTCAAAGTTTGTCCAGCGAGCGTTGGGTGCTGGGTAAAAGGGGGTGGGGGTAGGGTCCTGCGTCGGCTGGCTTGAGTTCCGCGCCTTGCGTGCATGTGATTTGTTGGCTCGCTGGTGTAGTGCGGGGTACAGCTCTCGCAGGGGCAGCAGCACCCAGGCCATGTGTCTAGTCTATCTACTTCCTCTGGGTGTTGCTGTGGCCGCTGGCATGACCACCGGATGTTGTATGTAGACCTAGTGTGTGTGTGTGTGTGTGTTTGTAGGCCCCCCCCCCCCCCCCCCCCCCCCTCCCCCCCCCCCTCCTCCGCCCAGACCACCCAACGCACCCTAACGCGGTGTGTCAAGAAGCTGTGTACTCGCATAGCTTCGTGTCCAGCGACTTCACAAACTTCACCGACTTCTCGATTGGATTCCGGCCAGAAAATCACACATTTATTCCGATAATCCTTATATATAGAACATACCACACTTCTGCTTGTTCATCTCACCCCTCATCCGCTCCGCTATTTCATAGGAACGGGTTTTCTGGCCGAACCGACGCTCACCGCAACCTTACAATACACCCAAACCAGCAATTTTCATTTACATTTTCCCATGGCTAGATTGGAGATTGTACCCTGTTGTATTAACGACGTCGCATATTTTCATTCTGGTGAAACATGACCCAACCAATCGGCAATTTTAAATGTTAAGCTAGAGATGTATTTCCTTTATTTCCCCTTCCTCCCTTGTGACTCTTTACGCGACCCCCTGGGACGGCCGACTCACAGTTTTCCACTTTTATAATGTCGATTGTAGTGGTGCAAACGTGGAAAGTGTGTCGCCGTCACCACCACCACCACCACCACCACCTCCACCTCCACCCAGCGACGCCTAGCGCCCAGCCCCAGCGCTAACTCAACAATTCATCTCGCTCGGAAAATGCTCCAGCAGATTATTTCCACCGACGCAGCTCGTGTGGCTGTATCCCAGCAGTCTTTCTCACTCTCACTCGGGGTTTGTTCCTCATCTTGTCGCTTAGTTCCGTCTCGTACCCCTTGCGCTATATCTGCACATATCTCGCTCGTTTGCTTGTTTTTATCGTTATGTTAAGTGGATACATGCACAAGCACGGCGCACGGAAACTTTCGTCAATCCGCAAATTATCGGTCTTGGCACTCGTGGTCGCAAGAACTGTCACGGACACAAACTCGCCACATAAACAAACACGGTGTTGGTTTTGCATACGAACTAGGCAAATATCTACCCTTTGAAAGTATGCGGCCGTCGCCGCGTTTTCCCCGTCGTTTTCCTCGCCGCTTTTCCTCGCCGCTTTTCCTCGGTGTTCGCCAGCACTTGTGTTTTTCTCGCGAGTTCCAGTCCGCTATCTCGTCAGCTTCGCCATTGCTCGCCTGAGGGTATGTCGGCCAGGAACGGATCTATGATTAGAAGAGTGTATGCAGCTTTCTTGAAGCAACTCTTCTACTTACTAATTAAAATGGGCTACAATATGCAAAGATATGAATCAGACAGGCAGGCAGCGTAGTTGCGACGCCTGATTACGATTTCGAGCGAAATAGCAGGACGGAAAACGGAGAAGGGAGTACCAGAGGGATGCGAGATGGTACGGCGCGCACGAAAATTACGATTTCGGGGGAACTGCCTTCATCTTTCAAGTCACATCTAAATAAGTGATGGTTCAGCTCAGATGTAAAGAGTACGTCAGACTCCTGTATTGCGTACTGCTACAGAGATATGTTTGCTGGGTGTTATCAGCAAGAGTCTCCTGATATTCTTTAGTCTCAACTGTAATATTAGAAAGGTTTTGTGGCGTAGTCGCTCCAAATGATGCCTACTCGTAGTCCTGCGCTGCTTTGCAGCATTTTAGTTATTATCTGAAATAATTACAGAAGGAATGACAGGAAATTATTTCTCTTGGCACAACGCAGAATGTCAAGCTCTCCACAGCGAAGCAACGCTATTGGGTGCCACTGGAGGAAAATCTCACCAATCTGGGTCTCCATGACTTCTCTGGAGCAGCTGAGATAAGCCAGAGTTACAAAGTGATTCAGTGTTCTGATAAATCTATTACAATGTTCGCATGCACAACTGACCAACTACTTTTATAAGCGATGCGTTTTACCTGTTTTACCTATGAACAGTTCTACGCGTAGAACATTGTTACGCTCCTAATCTTTTGCACTGTGTGTTTTTTCATTCTTTTACCTATTCTTTCTTATTTTCCCGTTTCTTGACTAGGTTTTCTGGCTGAAATACTCGCAGATTTCCTCGATGATTATATATATAAGCATGCCTGCCAACCGAAATGGTTGCACGAGTGAATATATTATGCATGTCGAAGATATTATCGATAATTATATAAGAAGTATCCCTTCCACATAATTCAGATGACTGCCGACTGCCGCCAATACGTCGGCAACTCCGCCTGGCGTGTTGTGGGCGTACTGATACTAACTATGTTCAAATATTAACTATGTTTTCGGGATTCGGAGCTAAATGCTCGGTTGTTAAGGTATATTTATGCAATCAAATATGCACAAAGTGAACCTCATGACACCAACTTTCAAGGCTTCCGCTAGAACCGCGTCCAACCCCTTTCCTCTCGCAATGAAACGATTATTTAAACATAACGCACATTTTGTTTTGAGTCGGGTTTCCACCATTCAGGGGCAACAAAATCGTAATTTGTGCTGCACAGAACCATTCTGGTGCACTACATTTCTGAGCTGGAAATCAAGAGATATTACCAAGTAGAAAGAGTAGCAAGGTAAATCCACTCAAGCAACTTACAACTCGTCAATATTTTATAAGAAAAGTATCGGGGAAAGAAGGCGTATTCCCATTGCTTAAGTTCGAATATATAACGTATCTGTTACATGAGAACAGCTCGTTTGTGCTGAAACATTTATGAATGAAAATGGTTTCTTTGTTGGCTTATATTAATTAATTGATTACCAGTCATTGGCTAGCATGAACTCATGCAGTCTGATCGATAATGCGACAGGGAGCTCTATCAATCTTGACGTGGCTTACTTGGCCTGAGACAATGCCTGATTTATGCCATTTGAGTATAAGTGATAGTTTAATTAATACCTCGATCCGTGCTGGTGGGTGTGGTGGTGAGGGAGGGAGGGATGCCAGATGGGAAGTAGGGATTCAGATCCCCTCGTTCCTTCGAGTTCTGTCACCAATCTTACTAGCTTCGACATGTCACCCCAAAGATCACACCACATTATTTTGCCCTGTAGTATTATTATAATTGGTATTCACGCCGTAAAAATATTGCCTCAATTTCGAGCAAAGGAGAAAAAAAATCTTCCGTCGTTTCGATCCGTGCACGAACGCAGGTAATTTATAAATGTGAATCCTTCGTTGATCTCTCATCAATCCATCCCACCGATCTCGGATATTCCATTCTTATATCATAGGCAGCCACTCAGCGCCGCATTCAAGCTTAAAAACCTGCTAAAAAGCTTCTCTGCATTTTCATTTAATGAGTTTAATGTCATTATGGTGCGATGATTTCCTCGCCCATATCCCATTCCCGTCTCAGTATTCGGCAGTTAGGAAGCATTCAGAGCAAGTGGCGTGGAAGTGAGCACCTTCTCGGCAGGTTGCTGGGTTGGGGTACCGGGCCCCCTGCGCCGCGTTTCGAGCTGGTGTAGGAGTGGGGGGGGGGGGGGGGGAGGACGAGGTGGTGGCAGTGGTGGGCTCTAAGCTCTCACTTACGCTAACTGAGCGAGCAGTTGGATATCAGCTCATTTCTTCGCCATCCACTTTGCCCTCTTATAGAACGCGCTGAGATTTTTGCCCTCAGCTACCGTCTGAGGTAGCTTGTGGTAAGGAGCTTGTGGTCCGATCTGGTGCTGGCAAAGGTTCACCGACAACCGCCAACTGATAACAGTTGGGTGCTTGAGACTTTAGAGGCGGGAACTTGCAACGCCTTTTATGCTCTCTCTGGGAAATGTTTTCCTCTGAAATCGTTCGCGTTTTGCTGGAACTCGCTCGAAATTGCTTTCCGGTGTAACCCACTCAAACACTTACGCAATTTCTAAGTCTTCTTGCGTAATATAACTGCTGACCCCCACCTCTAGCCTCCCCCCTGACCAACGCGTTAGACTTCATGGCTAAAGCTCATCTCATAGACGGTCATTTAAAACGGTTGTTCTAATAACTCAATCAAGCTCTTCACAAACGCTCTCGAAAGGTATTTCTTGCCTCTCTCTCAGATTGTATAATGGTTATTAGCTAGTGACATAAGCGGCTGGCTGGACTGGGCCGACGATGAAATCTCCAGGGACGTCTTTATTCCCTCTAGCTTCACTTCACTTTGTTTAACTAATTACTGTCCAATTATCTCCATAGAGATACATGCTTTTGTTGGCTTGCTTTCAACATGAATTGTCCGGCCAGGGCGCCAGATAAGATAGAGCGACCCCTAACATTTTCACTATGTTTGCTTTCCTTTGGTGAAGATAGCGACGGTTAAGCAAGTTCCTTTGAACTCTATCGGATCTGTGCTGACCTGACAGACTGACATTGGCTTGATCATTTGGAATGGGTTATCATTTTGGCGGCAACTCCTCGGTCATACGGGCCTCCAACTTACCTCCCGACTGCTGCATGCTTCAGATTGTTGGAGATTGTTGGAGATTGTTGAAGATTGCCGAGTGGATCTAAGATGAGCTAGAATGGTCGGTCGCGACTGCACGCAAGCAAAGCGCGCCAGTCGACGACCTTTTGCATTTGCATTCCGAGTTTGCTAGGTTTGTTTGATTCTAGAATTTAGACAGGTGAATCATTTCGCTTGAGCTCGACGGAAAAAAATTGAAACTTGTTACACGATCTGATAGCAATTATGTTTTGATATTTTGAAAAGCGATAAATAGCATCGGCAATTTTAAGTGAAGGAATGGATTTAAAGGTGATTGATTATTCGTGAAATATATCGCCACAATGTCTTCTGGGTTTTGGATTCCCCCTGGCGGTTTTTCCAGCAAGGCTTTAGACCCCCCCCCCCCCCCACTCTCTCACACCCCTTAACCCAATCACCCGCCCATCACCCTCTTCCCCTCCTGATCCTTCGAGTGGCAGGAATCAGTGAAATAAACAAGAATATGTCATCCTCGGCAACGTATGATGGCAAATAAAACCAATAATATTTCCAATTGATTTTTAACCAAGTTCGGAATCTAATGGGAAACTGAGGTGCTATCCGATTCCAATATCCCTGAGCACGCGAGACAATCCAGAGAATAAATATGAACTGATCCTTGTACAAATTTCACTTGCTCTGTAGGATCGGACACTTTTTGTTTAATTTTACTTTTTTTTTTTTGTGCAGTTTGTCAGAATGATTCGGTCTTGTTAAAAACACGGCAGAGCGTGTGAACAGATCAAGTGCACGTGCACTCGACCGCCACGTGGTGCGATTCTGTCTGCTCTTCACTCCTTGCAGCAAATCGGCGATAACGCGCGTACAAATGTTACTTTTATTTCAATGTTGGGGGCGAGCCACTAGCCACTGGAACGGATGACAAGTTTTCGAGGTCCCCAAGCGGTAAATTCCGGCACATCTCCTCGTCCCCGTCCCCCCCCCCCCCCCCCGCCCCCCACTCCTTCCTCTACCCTTTCGGAGGCTGGATTCTGGACCGAAGAGTGTTAGATGCTAAATTCACAGTTGATGAAGGGTCTTAGCTCATATATTCTGGCAGGATGCGAGAGAAATCATCTCTTTGCTTGCCTGTTCTATCTCTGTCTATCTCTCTCTCCACCCCCTCTTCACCTCCTTCTCCTTCTCCTTCTCTCTTCTATATACTATAATACGGAATACTATATGCATTGCCATACCATTTCCGCGGGGTTTATTTTTAATTAGGACGGTTGTGGATCTCCTAGATAACGTATAACTCGCAGTGCTGTTTGCCGAGCTCCAGCGCGACTCCCGTCTCCTTTCTGATGTTACCCCTTCGCCCCCCACCCCCCCTTATCCTTCCTGGCAGGGTGCGAGTCCAGAGCCAGGGTGCCCCAACCCCCACCCCTCCCCACGGCCGAATACCGTTCAAAAATACTAACAAACTGGAACTAAATTCAATGCTCGGTGTATTTTCATCGCATCCTGGTGAAAATCTCACCACACCGTGGTCTGATTAACAAATGCAAACGCAATGCCGGCGCAATGCTGATCTTTCGAGCCCCGCAAAACTGGGAAACGCTTTCTTTTGTTTTCCTAATCAGTATTGTAATGAGTGTTGATTTAGGGAAGAATTAAAAACGTTTAGATGCAGTGTCGGCCACGTGACAGTGGTAGGAGGCGAAGAAGCATCGCTTTTGCGACGAGACGTGTTGGCGGTGGGTGGGCCATTGGTGGGCGGCATTAAGCACCCTCGTAAGACCTGCCCACTAACAAGCTATTACCCATCGGACTCGTTAAAACAGTATTATTCAGAAAAACAAGTGCTTTGGCAAAATAACAATCCTTGATAGTAAAGAACCGGGATGGCAAATAAATATTAGGGGGCTCAAGTCGCGACTGGAGATATCTGCGATGGTGATTCAACTGACACCGCAAGAGTGTGCGTTAATGTGAGTGCTGTTGGAGGAATCAGATCTGCAGTGCGTAGCCACATAGCCATGGATAACGGTCTGATGTGGTCGTAACTAATCACTTAATTCCCTTGTCAACTGTTGGCAACGACTTACCAGATCGCGTTATGTGCCACTGCCATGCCAAGCCAAATGTTCTTAGGTGATCCCAACGCCCATCTCTATCCTTCCTCAATAATAAGCTTCCCCTTGTTGCCTCCCTGTTCCCTGTTCCCTGTTCCCTGCCCCTGGACCAATTCCCCACCCGAACCCTTTCGCTGATTTCATTCCATATGGCGGCTTAGCTGCACCCAGCCAGCCAGCCAGCCAGCCACCCAGCCAGCCACCCAGCCAGCCAGCCACCCAGCTATCCAGCCACCCACCCAGCCACCCAGCCAGCCAGCCAGCCAGCCAGCCAGCCAGCCAGCCAGCCAGCCACCCAGCCAGCCACCCAGCCACCCAGCCACCCAGCCACCCAGCCAGCCAGCCAGCCAGCCAGCCAGCCAGCCAGCCAGCCACCCAGCCACCCAGCCACCCAGCCACCCAGCCAGCCAGCCAGCCAGCCAGCCAGCCAGCCACCCAGCCACCCAGCCACCCAGCCACCCAGCCAGCCACCCAGCCACCCAGCCAGCCAGCCAGCCAGCCAGCCAGCCACCCAGCCAGCCAGCCAGCCAGCCAGCCAGCCACCCACCCAGCCAGCCAGCCAGCCACCCAGCCACCCAGCCAGCCAGCCAGCCAGCCAGCCAGCCAGCCAGCCACCCAGCTACCCAGCCAGCCAGCCAGCCAGCCACCCAGCCACCCAGCCACCCAGCCACCCAGCCAGCCAGCCAGCCAGCCAGCCAGCCAGCCAGCCAGCCAGCTACCCAGCCACCCAGCCAGCCAGCCAGCCAGCCAGCCAGCCAGCCAGCCACCCAGCTACCCAGCCAGCCAGCCAGCCAGCCACCCAGCCACCCAGCAAGCCACCCACCCAGCCAGCCACCCAGCCACCCAGCCACCCAGCCACCCAGCCAGCCACCCACCCAGCCACCCAGCCACCCAGCCAGCCAGCCAGCCACCCAGCCACCCAGCCAGCCAGCCACCCAGCCACCCAGCCACCCAGCCACCCAGCCACCCAGCCACCCAGCCAGCCACCCAGCCAGCCAGCCAGCCAGCCAGCCAGCCACCCAGCCAGCCAGCCACCCAGCCAGCCAGCAACTAATAGTGTTTTATTAATTGTATGGGCGACGTTGCTTGCCCAAACGAGCACTGATTTTCACGAAGCTGCCAAAGCTGTGGAGGTTGCTGATGTCGTCCTGAGTACAGACATAGAATTCTCTTCTCAAATGAAAAATTGAGTTACTAAGAAAGGGAGTGTTTAGACTCTGACTGCTCTGACTGCTCTGACTGCTCTGACTGCTCTGCTTGTTGTCGATAATCCACATGAATACATTGAGGAAGTGTACTACGGGTTGCGTCCTGCTAACATCGTTCCTCAGAGCCCCCCCCCCCCCCCCCCCCCACCACCCTCTCGCCACTCTCCCCTTTCTCCCTCTTTCATCTCCACTTGGCTAATTAATTGAACGAGAGTATTAATTGGCGATTTTCAATACTAAGCTAAAGCGCAAAATTCGTTTCAGGTGTCAACACTTTTTGTAGAAATGTATTAAGCCAAGACAAATATTGGAATTCTTGACGACTTTTAAGTATTTTTAACAAAGTAAATTTGCTTTCTTGAAGGATATTTGTCCGGAACGAGTGACTGACGATTGACGGCGTTCATTTCCAAAATACGCCCTTCGTTATATTTTCTAAGACGAAGAAAAGATATCAATACGTCATCATCTAAAATTCTTCTGCCGACGCGATTTGAATGAAATTTGATCCATGACGTCCTTTCTTTCATTTCTAATTGCTCGTTTCTCATTTTATTGGTAATTGGTATCAAGGATGGAGCTCCCAAACAAGCACCTGTCTTCGAATACATGGAGGAACCCAGTAGCTCAGGGAAAACAATTGATCGCGAGTAGATTGCGAGTAGATCCTTCGAGCGAAGGCAGTTTCGGACAAGGAACCTCTTGATAGATGGCCACCTCCTTGTCGTCCTTGTCGTGCATGTACGATGCTCGAAGCAAACATGATCAGGTACCCCACCCCACCCTACCCTACCCCATCCTCATCCTACCCCTATCCCAACCCAACCCAACCCCAACCCAACCCCAACCCATGTCCAACTCCCGAGCGGAGCGTCGTTTTCACATCCTATCTTCCCGATGGTCGGTGTGGCTCTTCTCCAAGTCCTAATGTCACCAAACGGACCTCATAAACAAACGACAAAACAATATTGGGCGGAAACGAGGATGGGGCAGGGGGACGTTAGTTTGAGCTACGGCCATCTGTGAACAGAGGATTGCATCTTGCTCCAGGGATGCTATGCTTCACTAGATAGATCATGGGACACCAGCGAGATCTGGACGATAGGTACTATAATAGTTGATGCAAGAGCTGGCCCCATGCTGGTATGGGGCATGATATGGGGCATGGTATGGGGCATGGTATGGGGCATGATATGGGGCATGGTATGGGGCATGATATGGTGTCATCTGCTCAAAATGTCCTAGTACGGCTTGTAAGTTATGTCAATATCACATTGGGCCGCGCTGGTATGACTAATTGGCACCAATGTCGCAAGCAGGGTTGGTTATGAATGCACGCTCTGCTATTCGAATCGCTATTCCCAAGTGCGTAGAGAACGAAATGATTCTTTTGCGGCCAACTAGCAATGACTACATCTTATTTGTTCCTCTGATGTGAAGGGTTTTCGTGAAAGTTGGCGTCTTTTACATAACTCGAAAGATGTGTTGCTTCGAAGTTCGTATACATTGTGAGGCTACGAATTCCTTGTGTACAAGGATATTTTGTGAGATATGTGTGTCAACAAAATCAAGGCTGCAGTTGAGGCTGTTGAGGCTGTACAATGCAGGAGAAATACAAGGCACAGAATCATGTTGTTTATTTGTCTAAAGTGAAAGAAAAGCAAGCAAGGCATCGGATCGCATCGCCTTGTGGGATCATTCGGGGCCTACAAACACACATGAATAACCAAAACATTTGGCTTGAAGAAGAGGGAACACAACCAAGCATCTGAAAATCATGTTAGCCTTGCCAGTCTTGCTTTGCTTCTGACAATAATAATTATCAATTCTCGATAAGCAACGATAATAAACGTACACAAGGTTTCTTAAAGTGTATAAACCTTGTTACTGAAATGGATATTGTCCAGAAAGTGGAAGCTGCTCACGATTCGCAATCGCAATCGCTTCTGCCTGATTTTTTTTCCCCCAAAAATGAAATTACCAAGACGATGGTCGACTGCAAATTTGCCTAATTGTTCTTGGCTCTGATAAGGCAAGTCTTATCGAATACGAATATTCTACGCAATGGTATAAATGTTAAGATATTGCTTATGCTTTCACCCCTTTGACCAAGCGAACTATATTATTATGACTAGAATAGCAGTCCCCTATATAGTTTAGCTTTGTGGACGTGTAATCATGTCTTGAAGGTATATAAAGGAAGGAACCCGGTTTGCATGAGTGTCTCAGAGATTGTTCATAATACTCCTTGAGATGTTAGTCATGCAATTCCCATTTTCTTGGGGTACAATCATATAAATCATGAGGGAGGGGGACAGGACAGCTCTTGCTGCTCAATACGTGCTCACGTGCTCAGGAGCACATGCAGGGAGAACATCCACAACCAGGTTACGCGTTTAAGTTTGCATTGCAAGCCCAGCCCAGCCCAGCCCAGCCCAGCCCAGCCCAGCCCAGTGATGTTATTGTCTCCTCTCCTGCCACCCACGCCTTCCGCATTTCACATTTACACCCTCGAATTCACGCACACACTTAATGTTTTTACTCATAAACAAAACAAGGGCGCAAGAAAAGCAACTCTGAAAATGCAATTTGTGTTAATTACCTTAGAATTACGGAATGTATGCTTTGCTGAGGAGACAAGAGCAATACCGAATTAATTAATTACTCAATATGAATTGACGAAATGGGGCGACGACAGGTGATTGAACTATTGTTGTGCGCCGTCCTAACTTTGACAAAACGAGCAGAGAGATTTCAACTAAACTGGATGTTGTTCAAATGTGTTTACTGAAATGAAACACCAAGACTTAATAGTAGGTAATATCTTGTTGGATTGTTGGACTTGAAATCATGTTGATCTATATGCCCATTAGCGTTACTCAGCATAGTTTATAATACGTCACACTTGTACGCATTCGCTACACATTGCACTGATTAAGTATTATTGATTTTTTTCAGAGTTTGTCTATAAAAACTCGCGAGTTTGCCTCTGCTTAGCAATTACAAATAACACATCTCAAGCAGTCACACTTTCATGACACAGACATTAAGTTTCAAGTTTTGTCCAATGATTTATACTTCTCAATGATAGCAATTGCAAATGACATGAAAATTAAGTTTGCTGACAGTTGTAACTTAAGGTGTAGCTTTAGACATTTCTTATACACCACGCTAAGTCTCGAGCACGCCCATGGGTTGCTGCATAAGCTCTTCACAGTGCAAGGGCTTTAAGGGTTGTTTATGTTTTTGTCCTGTGTTACCATCCGTCTCCCTGGCAGCAATATTGTAATCGTGCGAACTGTTTAGCTAGTCGTCATTTGCTTTTCTCACCCGACTTCGAGCTGCCATTTAGGGGAGCGAAAGGCGAAACGTACCTCCGGAGACCTGAGAACAGGGTGTTGTAAGAAATTGCATAGATAGATGTCATTAATTACGTTAGAAGCGAGCTACTATCGCATTTTCATTAAAAGCGAATCCCCGCGTTATAGATTTGTTTCCACAATGTTCGGCTTGGAAAGACGAGCTATACGGACCTATAGTCAATGTACCATACGGCATCGTGAAAGAACACTTGTCGGAAGTCCAGCTTAAAAGCATAATTTATAATAAAACACAAATCTTGTTCAAATGTAAATAATTAAAACGTGGGCGCGGAAAGAGATTGTAGATTGGGGGACGTGTTACGGGTAGCGGGGACATGAGCCAGCGTGTAGTTGCTATTTCGAAAGGGGAGGCAATTCCTCGTATGTGACGAAAAGAACAGAGCAAGAGTTATACACGTACATAGGCCTTCACATTCGGAGGAATGCATATAGATTATAGCTATGGGAAGTCTACATTTAATGAAGGGGAGGTTTAGGACAGTGAGAATTTGACATATGGTGCAAGTATGGGGAAACGTTTCAATTTATACGCTCCCGTGCACTTCTAAATACCCGAGCATTTTACCCATCAACGCGAGTCGGTCTCACTCCAGAACCCACACACCAAGCGCCACCTAGCGCCACCTAGCGCCACCTAGCGCCACCTAGCGCCACCTAGCGCTCGTTCGAAGTCAAAGTAACACCCATCAATGAGTACAGAACATACCCGCTTGTACTTTGTTCGTGAACTAATCCACCTGACTAATTAGGTTGAATGCGTATCATGTATACACTGGTCTGTCGACCCGTCTTTCTGCTAGTGTGTAAATGCCACGACTCGCCAGCGGCTCAATCGTAACGGTCACCCCAAAGACTTGCTCCAGATGTCAATCAAGTGTTTGTACCCTTATTTTCTATTTAAACTGCGATCTTCAACGTTGCGTTCATTTTGTGTGCTAAACGAGCCGAATGAAATTTACTGTCAACGAGTAAAAAACCGTGGACATGGCGCCTCCACTTCATTGAAGATTGCACCAATACTTTGATTGTATGCACTTTTGATACGATAAGACGAGACTCATGCAGCATGAATAACTCCTTGGTTCGAATCCAGGTGCGAGTCAAGTTTCAGTTCGAGCATGCACATGTGTAAAGTCACGTGGTCGGCGTCGGCGTCGGTTCGCGGCGTCGGTACGCTCTCGCGGCTCGGATGCTGGAAGGAGGCGCCTGTGAGAGCAGGGCGGAGCACGGAATGGTGTGCGCATGCTATACCCGATTTCTAGCATCCCACCAGCCAAGCTTCAAGCCCACTTTCCACACGACTTTTCAAATTTGCCCGTCTTTTCCACGACCCACTGACTAGCCAGGCCAGCCTCTTCAACTATCTTAAAATACCGAACACATTTCTGACACTGCCACCCGCTTCGTTGTAACGGTTTCAACGGTTTCAACGGTTTCAACGGTTTCAACGGTTTCAACGGTTTCAACGGTTTCAACGGTAAACTCTCATTGTTTCACTGAACATTCAACTATTTGGATATTGTGACCACGTTTTAATAGATAGTTTTCTTGGAAGAAAATTGGAGTACAAAAACATAGTCTGGAAAAATATTCGAGTAGTGTTGCTGGTCTTGCTTGTGTCTTTCCCGCCCGTCCGCCCGCCCGCCCGTACGCCCGCCCGTACGCCCGTCCGTCCGTCCGCCCGCAGCCCGCGTCACAATCTGCCGTCGGTGTCGGTTTCGGCGTCGGTGTCGGCGTCGGTGTCGGCGTCGAACCAAGCCGTGCGCCGCCGACAATAGTAAATGCAGTGGGTTTTAGATTTGAAGCAGCAGAGATCCTGCTATAGTAGGCGCACTAAGTTGAAGACCCGAATTGCTCGTCTGGTTTGGGAGATGGCCTCCTATCCAGTGATAACTCAGGTAAGCGGCTAATTGCACTTTACCTTACCTCTTCATTAATAATCGTTGGGTAAACTCAATGTCACGCTTCCCCCCTTGTTTCTAATCGGTACGTTTCAACGATGCGTTCTCCGTGACAATTTTCACCGACGTCCTGTCCCTGCAAGCTGACAACGGGACAATAAAACGAAAACTGATTTTCACTCGTTCACCCGACCGTAATTTCCTAGCGCATATTCGAGATCCAAGTAATTCGCATGATTATTAGCCGGGACGTCTTTGCGGGTTCAATTAAGATGGTCTTGAAGTGTTGCCGAGTCTTGCAGGGTTGTTAAGATGCCGTCCGATTCAAGTGCAGGCGGGGGCCACAAAGTCCTAATGCACCAAGCAGCCGTCTTCGCTGGTTCTCCCTTCTTCGGCAATCTCGACGGATTCATGGGCCTGCTGGTGTATGCAATTGCGACCGCCACTCCTCCCTAATTAAGAACGTTAAGCTGCCATGAAATGCAGATTATGTTGATAGAAAGGCGACGAGTGAATTTCTTGGCCGGCCGTTAGCTTTCTAAGCGATCTTGAGGACAAGCTGGCGAGAGGGTGGGAGGGTGGGAGGGTCGGAGGGCGGGAGGGTGGCCTAACCAAGCGACATCTCGGCAGCAAATACACCTTAATAAACACATCGAAGTGTTGAAAGCACCAGTCGCGTTCATCAATATCCAAGTGTTATTGTTTTCAATTCCCTCAATCGATGGCGCTTTTATTTCTCAGAAGAAAAGAAGAAAGTAGAGGCCTGAAATAACTGATGAGTGATTTCTTCAGATAAAGTGCACGAAGTATTGTGCACGAAGTATTGTGCACGAAATTGTATGGAGAAGTGTCTAAAGAGTGGTGATCGTCTTCCACTTGGGGGTGCTTCACCACTGAGTTCCTTCAGCGAATGCGTAGAGTAAATCCGTTGGGATCAAACTGCAAACATTAAGGAGACTTGTGTCATTCTTTACCAAACTGCACTCGACTCATTATGCATTTGCATGAAACAATAAATAAGTGGAACGGTTTTAGTATTGTTAGAAGTGTCGAGTGCAGAAACATTAAAAGTGGACATTTTCAACGGATGTTGTTTAACTTGATCTAAACTGACCTAATTATCGATTGCCTAGAAGTCCACAGCCAAATGAATCGTGTGTCGTTATTACAAAAAACTTCTTCGTTCATCAGAAGGACGGACAAAGTTTTCTTTTGCTTTCCGTTGAGTGATTGCGTAGCCTCCAGATATTTTCACGCGGGTTCTATTATTTAGCCTTTATTTACCTAACACAGTTCTGGCTCATGAGGTTGAGGTTGTAATATTTAATGGCACCAACCATCACCTGAAATTACTTGCTTTTCAATCATTTTATTTCAACTAGTACATAACCAAATGACTACGAGACAAAAACAATTATTTGTCTCTAACGCAAGAAATTTATATCAGCATACCTATACGTTTTGAATAAACCTACTTCTTTCTTCAATCTTACATCGGTTCCAGTTCGGAGGAATGCATTCTAGTGAGCTCATTCTCACGATCTGGTGATAGTCGATTTATTTTATCAATGCATGTGCTTTGAAAAATGTTTCGAGTAGTGTCTTAAAAAAGCGTCTCGCCATCTCTTGTTCTAGAACAACAAAGGAACATGAAAGTCTACGTTTAAATACTCAAACAAGCGTAAAGTATTGCACTGAACTGCATATTGTTACTGCAATCACGAACGCATTCTATCTTCTGCAAAGTTAACAATGAAAATGCATGCGATCTTGTCTACCGTTCAGACATTTTATGCATGCCCGACCCAAGTTATATTCACTTGCAGTTTCCACCTGGAAACTCATCGACATTATTAGCATGCAAATTTAAAATTATCCGCAGTTTGAGATATTTTTAATTACATTTATCGAATCATTTTACGTGGCTCGTTTTGGGTTTTGTCGTACTCTTGTGTTCAAACTGAAAATGAAAAGTTGCATGCAAGTGCTAATCGGAAAGTTCCAATAGGTGGTCGTGGTGAAACCGTCAGTACAAGCCCTGGTCGGTGCACCGTGCCGCGATAGCAGCCAGGTTAACAGGCATAGCCCAGTCTGTACCGTACGTTCATTTGCTGGAAGGAAATGTTCGTGCTCGAACGCATTAAATCCGTGCAATGGAGTTCTTGATTCTTAAAGTCTTCAATGACGTGACTTACTTCCTCTGACCTACACGCGGTACCTACACCCACCCTCGCACCCTAGTCCCCCCCTCTCCCCCCTCTCCCCCCTCCCCGCACTCCACTACCTTCTAGCACCGGCCGGCACTCCCTTATGGCAAAACTTTCTGTGTTCGTTGAAATAAGTATATTGGTTTGATCAAGTCTCTATGCTGTAAATAAAACAGCTGCCATTTTAAGCCATAAAACTATACTTTACATGGAAAACCCTTTTTGATTGCAATCATTTCCATGAGCAGTGTATTTGTATAAAGGTCGCTGGTCGCTGGTCGGTGGTTGGTAGTCGGTAGTCGGTGGTTGGTAGTCGCTGGTCGGTGGTTGGTAGTCGCTGGTCGGTGGTTGGTAGTCGCTGGTCGGTAGTCGCTGGTCGGTGGTTGGTAGTCGGTAGTCGGTGGTTGGTAGTCGCTGGTCGCTGGTCGCTGGTCGGTGGTTGGTAGTCGGTAGTCGGTGGTTGGTAGTCGCTGGTCGGTGGTTGGTAGTCGCTGGTCGGTGGTTGGTAGTCGCTGGTCGGTAGTCGCTGGTCGGTGGTCGGTAGTCGCTGGTCGGTAGTCGGTGGTCGGTGGTTGGTAGTCGGTAGTCGCTGGTCGGTGGTTGGTAGTCGCTGGTCGGTGGTTGGTAGTCGCTGGTCGCTGGTCGTTACCTTCACAATGCAAACAAATTGATTCGCGTTACTTGATAAAACACGAAAGAGTTTTGTTTTGTGAATTATATTTTGCTTGTATTCTGAATAACACTCATATTTAATAGCAACTGTAATTTATTAATCGTGCTAAGCTAGCATTTAGCATGTTTCGTCGTCGCTACATTGCAAGAATTCGGGGTGGGGTTTGGGGTTTGGGGGGATGATTGTAGGGAAGGTAGAGGGGGATCGTGGGTGTTTGGCACGGATTCATTTGCTCGGCAATCAATGAATTAGTGTCGAGGCTCGAGGGTTAGAGGGTGTTCCTCTCAGTTCTCTTGAGGCAAACCTCTTGGAGTTGGCTGACAGTCTTTGTCGCCAGGGACCACCGATCTCCCTGTTCCCTGTTCCCTGTTCCCTGTTTCCTGTTCCCTGTTCCCTATTCCGAAGAAGCGCGCCTCTAGGTTGTAACCTACGATCAAATACAACTACCTTCTGATATTGCACCCCAGCGCCTAGTTCCACGCAATCTTCTCGAACCTGGTGTTAATGCATGAAAGCTGGTTTTAAAACACACAATTAGTAGGTCCCATCGCCGGGCGCTCTCGCGTAGAAACCCGACCAGCCAGCAGCCACGTAGAAGGTACAAGTTCGTTACGTGCCGCCCAACGTCTTCCAAACTCTAAACGGCGACTGCCTCCGACCAATTAGTTCGCCTCCAAATTTCTAAATTGGCCGTACATGTTTCAAGTATAATAAACGGCAAATTTGAATTTGGTGAGAAGTGAAAAGTGTGACAGAAAATAATGGGGTCGGAGGTTTAAAGAGTTGAGAATGAGGATGAAAGGGTGTTACGGGATGGGCGGGCAGGGGACGTTTAATGCCACAACGATGAAGCCTCGCTATATAGCTGTAGTATGATTCGTACAGAAAAAAAAATCGTTTTTTTTTTTTAAGAAAGTGAGAAATATCCTGGCAAGCTACAAGCGTCGACCAGCCTCTTTTAAAACCGTTCTCCAGGAGATCTGGCTGGCCGTATAAACTGCGGACTCGCTGAAGTTATCAGCTTTTTCCATAAGAAACAAGCAGCATTGTTACGTCAAACTTTGAAATAGATGTGACACCTTTTATCACCAGTTATAAATATCATCTCTTCATCTATAAACCAAATGGTGTTTTCCTGTATGCTGGAAATAATAAAAGGATAGCATTTATATAAAATGTTTTAACGGCATTTTAGTAAGCTTTTTCTTCCTGCAACGGACCCTTTTCTTCCGCAGTGCTGGAGGACAATGGCACATCCGCTCCTCATAGACGTGATATATTCAAGTCCCGGTCCAAAAGTAAGGACACTTTTTCTATCGGCCACGGTCCATGGTGGCACGGTGGCTGGAGCTGCTGGAAAACACCACCAAGCAGTTTCGGTCTCGCAAGGAAATCCAATATCCACTCTTTGCGCTTAATGGTGGTATAGCAGGATGGTACAGCACTGCATGAAGCAGTCCAACGTGAAGCAGGCCAACATGAAGCAGACCAACGTGAAGCAGGCCAACGTGAAGCAGGCCAGCATGAAGCTGCTGCTGCTCCTGGAGTTTTAAGGATGGAGCAAAATGATGTCAGGTTAGGTGCACAATTCACAAGGTTCGCATTATTCACAAGCACGGGGTGAAGGGTGGGCTCAGTCTACCCCTGCCCCTGCCCCTGCCCCTGCCCCTGCCCCTGCCCCTGCTCCTGCCCAAGCCCGCGCGCGCGCCCGCTCGCGAAAAGGGCTTACGATTGACTCGAGTATAAATGGATTCATAGGAAGTGTAACTTAACGAGCCGATTTATCGTCGTAAGGTGAAACAAATGGCAATCGGTCGACATTATATTATTGTGAATTGGTTTGCCGCGGAACGTAGATACTTGCGTCTTATAGTACCTCAGTGCCGAGCCGTCTCACCCATCGGTGAGTGGGTAAGGTGCAAAGGGTGCCCTTTGGTGTGTGGCCTTCTCGCTTCACAACCCCACGTTTGTCCTTTCTTCGTCCTCATTTCACAACCTCAAGAAAACACACCAGTAATTAAACTCGTAATTTTTATTGCAAGCAACATTCACCCGTTTCACCCCTCGGCCTTAAATTTTCCTCGGGTCTAAACTCTCCTTGCTTGAACATTTATAAACTTCCATCCAGAATTGTCACTCTCTCTTTCTCTCTTGCGCTACCTTCGAGCGTTCTTCCCCATCTCATTCCGTCTCTATTAAACTCGTAGAATGAGCGAAATAATTTCACATTTTCCCGCAGTGTTCCAGATTGAATAAACACTTGGCTAAATAATTCTACCCAAACAAAATATTTGGCTAGTTGTCGACTATAATGAGATCTTTCCTCTTCCATCTCCGACAATGCCAGAGCCACCTCCTTCTCCCAGCGTACAGCAACTAAAAATACACGGAGAAGAAATTATTGTACGCCCAATAATACCACGGCGGTCGAGTGGTGGAAGCCGAACACGAGCTGAGCAATGGAATATTTTCCTGCGCGCTTAAAATGGCATCGAATGTAAATGTAGCATTTAAATTCGCTTCTGCTATCCTTCTTTGTTGGTACACCGGAGCCATGCTACACCATGCTACACCATGCTACACCATGCTACACCATGCTACACCATGCTACACCATGCTACACCATGCTACACCATGCTACACCATGCTACACCATGCTACACCATGCAACGTACATGGACATAACACCCTTCAATAGGTGCAGCGCAAGAAAACGTATCACACACGAGAATAGGAAGATAAAAAAACGTTCACAAAGCAAACCAACGAAGACGGATGGAATTTGCATTAAACTCTCAGTTGCTCTCGGTTTATTTGTTATGCTTTTTCGAGTTGTGTTTATGCCTGGGTGTGGACAGAGGCCATGTTTCCAGGAAGCGTCTATTTACTCACAAAATACGGCCAAATGCCATCAGAACACAGCGTGACTCTCTGGTGCAGCCTGCGTTGGTGGCGTTGCCAACGCTAGGTCATAGTCACAGCGTGACTCTCTGGTGCAGCCTGCGTTGGTGGCGTTGCCAACGCTAGGTCATAGTCACAGCGTGACTCTCTGGTGCAGCCTGCGTTGGTGGCGTTGGCGGCGTTAGTGGCGTTAGTGGCGTTGGCAGCGTTGGCAGCGTTGCCAGCGTTGCCAGCGTTGGCAGCGTTGGCAGCGTTGGCAGCGTTGCCAGTGTTGCCAGCGTTGCCAGCGTTGCCAGCGTTGCCAGCGTTGCCAGCGTTGCTAGCGTTGCCAGTGCAAGGTCACAGCCCCAACGTTACTCTAGAGCCGGCGGCATTAGCGGTGTTGGTGGCGGTGGCTCGATGTCGCCAGTGCGATCTACCGTGTTCTATAAGTCTCCCACGGCGTTTGTCATCACGTTTACCCTTTGAACACTCTGAGATATCCATTCTTGGTGGCACAACTCTTGCAGCCATCCTGCCATCCTGCCATCCTGCCATCCTGCCATCCTGCCATCCTGTCATCCAGCCATCCTGCCATCCTGCCATCCTGCCATCCTGCCATCCAGCCATCCAGCCATCCTGCCATCCTGCCATCCTGCCATCCAGCCATCCTGCCATCCTGCCATCCTGCCATCCAGCCATCCAGCCATCCTGCCATCCTGCCATCCTGCCATCCTGCCATCCTGCCATCCTGCCATCCTGCCATCCAGCCATCCAGCCATCCTGCCATCCTGCCATCCTGCCATCCAGCCATCCTGCCATCCAGCCATCCTGCCATCCTGCCATCCTGCCATCCTGCCATCCAGCCATCCAGCCATCCTGCCATCCTGCCATCCTGCCATCCTGCCATCCAGCCATCCTGTCATCCAGCCATCCTGCCATCCTGCCATCCTGCCATCCTGCCATCCTGCCATCCTGCCATCCAGCCATCCTGCCATCCAGCCATCCTGCCATCCTGCCATCCTGCCATCCTGCCATCCTGCCATCCAGCCATCCAGCCATCCTGCCATCCTGCCATCCTGCCATCCTGCCATCCAGCCATCCTGTCATCCTGCCATCCTGCCATCCAGCCATCCTGCCATCCAGCCATCCTACCATCCTGCCATCCTGCCATCCAGCCATCCAGCCATCCTGTCATCCTGCCATCCTGCCATCCAGCCATCCTGTCATCCTGCCATCCTGCCATCCAGCCATCCTACCATCCAGCCATCCTACCATCCTGCCATCCTGCCATCCTGTCATCCAGCCATCCTGCCATCCTGCCATCCTGCCATCCTGCCATCCTGCCATCCTGCCATCCT
This sequence comes from Protonemura montana, assembly GCA_947568835.1. NCBI lineage: Eukaryota > Metazoa > Arthropoda > Insecta > Plecoptera > Nemouridae > Protonemura > Protonemura montana. The sequence goes on along the minus strand of OX387604.1, from coordinate 516,957 downwards.
GTCATCCTGCCATCCTGCCATCCTGTCATCCTGCCATCCAGCCATCCTGCCATCCTGCCATCCTGCCATCCAGCCATCCTGCCATCCTGCCATCCTGCCATCCTGCCATCCTGCCATCCTGCCATCCTGCCATCCAGCCATCCTGCCATCCTGCCATCCTGCCATCCAGCCATCCTGCCATCCTGCCATCCTGCCATCCTGCCATCCTGCCATCCTGCCATCCTGCCATCCAGCCATCCTGCCATCCTGCCATCCAGCCATCCTGCCATCCAGCCATCCTGCCATCCTGCCACCCTGCCATCCTGCCATCCTGCCATCCTGCCATCCAGCCATCCTGTCATCCTGCCATCCTGCCATCCTGCCATCCTGCCATCCTGCCATCCTACCATCCTGCCATCCTGCCATCCTGCCATCCTGTCATCCAGCCATCCAGCCATCCTGCCATCCTGCCATCCTGCCATCCTGCCATCCTACCATCCTGCCATCCTGCCATCCTGCCATCCTGCCATCCAGCCATCCTGCCATCCTGCCATCCTGCCATCCTGCCATCCTACCATCCTGCCATCCTGCCATCCTGCCATCCTGTCATCCAGCCATCCAGCCATCCTGCCATCCTGCCATCCTGCCATCCTGCCATCCTGCCATCCTGCCATCCTGCCATCCTGCCATCCTGCCATCCTGCCATCCTGCCATCCAGCCATCCTGCCATCCTGCCATCCTGTGATCCTGCCATCCTGCCATCCTGCCATCCTGTGATCCTGCCATCCTGCCATCCAGCCATCCTGCCATCCTGCCATCCTGTCATCCTGCCATCCTGCCATCCTGCCATCCAGCCATCCTGCCATCCTGCCATCCTGCCATCCTGCCATCCTGCCATCCTGCCATCCTGCCATCCTGCCATCCTACCATCCTGCCATCCTGCCATCCTGCCATCCTGCCATCCTGCCATCCTGCCATCCTGCCATCCTGCCATCCTGCCATCCTGCCATCCTGCCATCCTGCCATCCAGCCATCCTGCCATCCTGCCATCCTGCCATCCTGCCATCCAGCCATCCAGCCATCCTGCCATCCAGCCATCCTGCCATCCTGCCATCCTGCCATCCTGCCATCCTACCATCCAGCCATCCTGCCATCCTGCCATCCAGCCATCCAGCCATCCTGCCATCCAGCCATCCAGCCATCCTGCCATCCTGCCATCCTGCCATCCTGCCATCCTGCCATCCTACCATCCAGCCATCCTGCCATCCAGCCATCCTGCCATCCTGCCATCCTGCCATCCAGCCATCCTGCCATCCAGCCATCCTGCCATCCAGCCATCCTGCCATCCTGCCATCCTGCCATCCTGTCATCCTGCCATCCTGCCATCCAGCCATCCTGCAATCCTGCCATCCTGCCATCCTGTCATCCTACCATCCAGCCATCCTGCCATCCAGCCATCCTGCCATCCTGCCATCCTGCCATCCAGCCATCCTGCCATCCTGCCATCCTGCCATCCTACCATCCTGCCATCCAGCCATCCAGCCATCCAGCCATCCTACCATCCTGCCATCCTGCCATCCTGCCATCCAGCCATCCTGCCATCCAGCCATCCTACCATCCTGCCATCCTGCCATCCAGCCATCCAGCCATCCAGCCATCCTACCATCCAGCCATCCTGCCATCCTGCCATCCTGCCATCCTGTCATCCTGCCATCCTGCCATCCTACCATCCTGCCATCCAGCCATCCTACCATCCAGCCATCCTGCCATCCTGCCATCCTACCATCCTGCCATCCTACCATCCAGCCATCCTGCCATCCTGCCATCCTGCCATCCAGCCATCCAGCCATCCTGCCATCCTACCATCCTGCCATCCTACCATCCAGCCATCCTGCCATCCTGCCATCCTGCCATCCTGCCATCCTGCCATCCTGCCATCCAGCCATCCTGCCATCCTACCATCCTGCCATCCTACCATCCAGCCATCCTGCCATCCTGCCATCCTGCCATCCTGCCATCCTGCCATCCTGCCATCCTGCCATCCAGCCATCCTGCCATCCTGCCATCCTGCCATCCTGCCATCCTGCCATCCTGCCATCCTGCCATCCTACCATCCTGCCATCCAGCCATCCAGCCATCCTGCCATCCTGCCATCCAGCCATCCAGCCATCCTGCCATCCTACCATCCTGCCATCCTACCATCCAGCCATCCTGCCATCCTGCCATCCTGCCATCCTGTCATCCTGCCATCCTGCCATCCTACCATCCTGCCATCCTGCCATCCAGCCATCCAGCCATCCTACCATCCTGCCATCCAGCCATCCTGCCATCCTGCCATCCTGCCATCCTGCCATCCAGCCATCCAGCCATCCTACCATCCTGCCATCCTGCCATCCTGCCATCCAGCCATCCTGCCATCCTGCCATCCTACCATCCTGCCATCCTACCATCCTGCCATCCTGCCATCCTGCCATCCTGCCATCCTGCCATCCTGCCATCCTGCCATCCTGCCATCCAGCCATCCTGCCATCCTGCCATCCTGCCATCCTGCCATCCTGCCATCCAGCCATCCTGCCATCCTGCCATCCTGCCATCCTACCATCCTGCCATCCTGCCATCCTGCCATCCTGCCATCCTGCCATCCTGCCATCCTACCATCCTGCCATCCTGCCATCCAGCCATCCTGCCATCCAGCCATCCTGCCATCCTGCCATCCTACCATCCTACCATCCTGCCATCCTGCCATCCTACCATCCTACCATCCAGCCATCCTGCCATCCTGCCATCCTGCCATCCTGCCATCCTGCCATCCTGCCATCCTGCCATCCTGCCATCCTGCCATCCTACCATCCAGCCATCCTACCATCCAGCCATCCTGCCATCCTGCCATCCTGCCATCCTACCATCCAGCCATCCAGCCATCCTACCATCCAGCCATCCAGCCATCCTGCCATCCTACCATCCAGCCATCCTGCCATCCTGCCATCCTGTCATCCTGCCATCCTGCCATCCTGCCATCCTGCCATCCTACCATCCTGCCATCCTGCCATCCTGCCATCCTGCCATCCTACCATCCTGCCATCCTGCCATCCTGCCATCCTGCCATCCTACCATCCAGCCATCCTGCCATCCTGCCATCCTGTCATCCTGCCATCCTGCCATCCTGCCATCCTGCCATCCTGCCATCCTGCCATCCTGCCATCCTACCATCCTGCCATCCTGCCATCCTGCCATCCTGCCATCCTACCATCCAGCCATCCTGCCATCCTGCCATCCTACCATCCAGCCATCCTGCCATCCAGCCATCCTGCCATCCTGCCATCCTGCCATCCTGCCATCCTGCCATCCTGCCATCCAGCCATCCTGCCATCCTGCCATCCTGCCATCCTGCCATCCTGTCATCCTACCATCCAGCCATCCTGCCATCCTGCCATCCTGTCATCCTGCCATCCTGCCATCCTGCCATCCTGCCATCCTGCCATCCTGCCATCCTGCCATCCTACCATCCTGCCATCCTGCCATCCTGCCATCCTGCCATCCTACCATCCAGCCATCCTGCCATCCTGCCATCCTACCATCCAGCCATCCTGCCATCCAGCCATCCTGCCATCCTGCCATCCTGCCATCCTGCCATCCTGCCATCCTGCCATCCAGCCATCCTGCCATCCAGCCATCCTGCCATCCAGCCATCCTGCCATCCTGCCATCCTGCCATCCTGCCATCCTGCCATCCTGCCATCCTGCCATCCTGTCATCCTGCCATCCTGCCATCCTGCCATCCTGCCATCCTGCCATCCTGCCATCCTGCCATCCTGCCATCCTGTCATCCTGCCATCCTGCCATCCTGCCATCCTGCCATCCTGCCATCCTGCCATCCTGCCATCCAGCCATCCTGCCATCCTGCCATCCTGCCATCCTGCCATCCTGCCATCCTGCCATCCTACCATCCAGCCATCCAGCCATCCTGCCATCCAGCCATCCTGCCATCCTGCCATCCTGCCATCCTGCCATCCTGCCATCCTGCCATCCAGCCATCCAACGGATCAATGTTGGCTGGAGTCTGGCACAATCAAGTTGGCTTTTTATCCCGGCCTATTGTTCCTGAACACCGTACGTAGTAAGCGCTGTTTATTCAGCAAGAATCTTCGTCTTGCATAATGAAATTCACAGCCTCGCTGCAGAGATGGACCAGGATGACTGGTGGAGATCACTCTGCTAAATCTAGCATCGAGCTACTAAAATATTACCTTAGCGAATATATTCTATAATTTATGCATAATCCATGTAGCTTCCCGAACAATGAGTGTAATATGCATACACAAGGCTATTGAAGAACAAGGCAGAGAAGGTTATTGTATCTGATTGTTTACGAACTCCAGTTGATCAAATTAACTAGAAAAAACACTAACTCTGGGATTGAGATCTTGTTAAGAAAGCCGATGTAAAGAGAACGAGCGAAAAAAGGAATCATGGAGGGTAAAGAAAACTAGAGAAAGATTAATTTCACCCCGGCCTTGCCAAGATATTTCTACCCTTATCGTTTGGCACCTCACTTTCTTCTCTATACGATCAGTCCCCATTTATTTTCTTTTTCTGTGTGCTAAGCACATCGGGAGAAAACTTTCCTCCGACTAGAATGAGTGCAAAACAATAAAAAATAATAAAATTTGCGTTCAGTGACGTGAAAATACCCGGTCCCAAATGCTTGCTATAACAGCCATGACTTTCAAGCGAAATAAATTGAAGACGTAAATAAACTTTTTGAAAACTTAACGGTTCGAACCACTTAGATAATATAATTAATTAACCTAGCTTCTTTTGTTTGGTGTACAAGTGCCAAGAAAGATGGCAGTCGCCTGTCAAATGCACGTCCTGCACGTCCTGCACGTCCTGGAGCTTGTCGCAACACCGTAGCAGATTATGCAAGGATATTGCAATTTAAGAAGGTTCCAAATACTGCAAGCGTAGCCCGTGAGCGTGAACCATTATTGTAGCCCATGAGCGTAGCTCTTGAGCGTAGCCCATGAGCGTAGCCCATGAGCGTAGCCCATGAGCGTAGCCCCTGAGCGTAGCCCATGAGCGTAGCCCATGAGCGTAGCTTGTGAGCGTAGCCCGTGAGCGTGAACCATTATTGTAGCCCATGAGCGTAGCCCATGAGCGTAGCCCGTGAGCGTAGCCCATGAGCGTAGCCCGTGAGCGTAGCCCGTGAGCGTAGCCCATGAGCGTAGCCCATGAGCGTAGCCCATGAGCGTAGCCCCAGAGCTTGGCCCAGAGCGTAGCCTCTCAATCATGTGCCCGTCCAATGTGACTAGCAAGCGGATAGATGATAAAACAGTGTGTTTAGAAGGTGACTGCTTGTTGCAGGGGGCTCCAGAGGGTAGTCGCGGGGTAAGGGGATCTGCGGGGTTGGGGGGTGGGGGAGACTCATGGGCCGGGACCTATTTATTCTCCCCGACTCCTCGATAAGCATGTATGTTTCTGTCTGATAGCAAACAGCCAAACAGCGTGGCCGTATTGATCAGTAACTAGAGTAAACAAGTGTCGGTAAGGCGTGGGGCTCGGCGCGGGATATAGGAACATGGGAGAGAGGGGGCACCCTGCACCCTGCACCCTGCACCCTGCACCCTGCACCCTACACCCATCCACCCATCCACCCTCTCCACAGATGGTACTTCAGACCTGAGGTTAGTCGTGTTGACCGAGGATCTCATGTCTGCCTGCAGCGATTCAGATCCGTTGTCTCTGCCCGTGGTCAGAATCATCCGTGACGTATACGTGGTGAACTCTGCCAAACGACGGCCCTATGGTATGTGCCGCGTTGAAACGCGTTGAAATGGAATGACACAAACGTAACTATCATAAGGCGGTCCGAGTTGGGGTGGGGGACACAAGTTGTGAGTCAATGTGTAAGGTGCTTCGAGTGAGACGACCGCGTGCAGTGTTGACTGGCTACTCAGTTGAATCGTGGACGCTGTGCGGCAAGGCTTTGCTAGTCAGCACGAGACACCGAGACACCGAGTGAACGGCGTCGCTACAACCAGCAAAGTGCGCCGACTCGCGAGGCTAGCCCGAGAAGCGAAGGGATGTGACGGGGCTGGCTTGCTTTCCACCGTCGACGCCGCCGCCGCCGACGCCGCCGCCGACGCCGCCGCCGCCGCGTGCTTCGGGAAAGCAAGGTTCGACGCTTATTCGCACAACTACACGACAGCAGGCAGACTCGACGCAACCGGCAGACTAGTAACAAGCAGCATCGCAGCGTCGAAGTGAGGCAACAGAGATAGCGCGACATATCGTCGCGACGCTCTGCATCGGAACAACACGCGACGTCTGATATTAGACGCTCGCTCGTTTAATCGACGGCGAATTCGACGCCGGCACCAACATCGCACCCCAGAGAGGTGACGGAAGAGGTGCAGGTGACAGGCGTCTTGCGGTTGGGAGCATGCTGGAACCACGTTGGCGGCCAGTTCAGGTAAATAACTACAACATGTGTTTGGTATTTAGGCGTTTATTTTCTTTTATTTTGCTGGTTGACTTGATGTTGATTGGCATTTAAAGGCGTTTTGATAATTTGTTTTGAATTTGTGGGACACCAGTTTGACACCTCATCTTCTTGCGATGGGGGTGGCGAAAAGCAATTGGGTCGGGACTGGAAGGTGGCGGTTTAAAGAAGTAAAGGTGGAGAAGGGAATGGGAGGGGCACAACTTCTCCGATTAGCTTGGGCTTCTGTGACGTCACACGGTTCGACCTCTTAGGAGACCCCAGCATCTTTGTTTCTTACGAACCCTGGACTCCTCCTCTTCAACCCCTACCAATAGCTCTGTTTGACATTTCACATAATTGTTACTCTTTTGTGGTCAATGCTGATGGTGTTGATGGACGTTGCGGATTTTAAGGTACACAACAACAAATTTACATACTATCTAAATAATAATAATAATAATAACAATACAAATAACAACAATAATAATAATAACAATAATAACAGCAAACAATATAATTAACAATACTTGTTTGTTGTAAATAATAAGGTGTGTAGCAGCTATGAGAAGTGTGGGGCTCGTGTGGGTTTAGCCAGGAGCCCGTGTGCGAGTGTTTCTTTTATGGGCCCCTGAAACCTGAATCACGTTCCGAAAGTGTCACACGGGGAAGACATGAGAGCCCTTCGCGGTCGCAGTCCGAGTCGCGGCCAATTTACCACACAAATATTTGATAACTCATTAATCTCTTGGCATTTCTCAGTAAAAACGCGCTTAAAATTCACACCTACGGTAAATGTGTCTTTAGAGGCCAGACGGATTGTCTTAAGACGTAAATACCTTGTGAAACGTGATTTTTTATTTTTATACCTTGGCTGTTATGAATGAAACTAAATGTGTGAGTGGGTTTTTTTGTTTCAATTATCTTTGAGCTGATTGATTAGTTGATGTGGTCGGTTTTATTTCCCTAGGTTTTAGCATGCAAAGTTACCAATGGCATTTAAAAACAACGAACGGGGCAAAAGGGGTGTGGAAACGGCCGACGGGATTTTACGATTGCCTGGCCATTTATTTACGTTCATTATTGGTACACTTTAAGTGGCGAAAGAAAATGTACGGTGTAAAACAGCCAAAGATCAAAGAATACCGGATTTTCTTTCATTTATAAGTTTGCCTCTTATGTGTTACTAATTATTCTAAAATGACCTTATCGTCTGTAATATTTCAGTGTGAAACCAGAAAAAATATTGTTTATTTATTTATAAGCTAAACACACACAGAAAATTGAAATGGTTACCGCCGCAAGGCTTTTAATTGCAAATTGTCATTGGCAGGTAACTTTGATACTAATTTCGTTTCATATTTCAATACTTAAAGAACTGAAATGATAACAGAAAAATATCATAATTTATTCCAAGGCTGGTGTGCCTTCCTAATGTTTAATATATCTATGCAAAGCTGATAATATATTTTTAAATTAACCTGCAATCGCATTACAATGTGATATCTTAGATGTATTAAATTAGTCAAAACTAAATATCACTGCTCCACTAAAATAGTAAATAAATTCACGATTTAGATTTCAAACTGTCTTTTTGAATTAGCTTGGCCCATTTTGAAAGATTTGCTGAATTAGCTTGGCCCATTTTGAAAGATTTGCTGAATTAGCTTGGCCCATTTTGAAAGATTTGCTGAATTAGCTTGGCCCATTTTGAAAGATTTGCTGAATTAGCTTGGCCCGTTTTGAAAGATTTGCTGAATTAGCTTGGCCCATTTTGAAAGATTTGCTGAATTACTTGGCCCATTTTGAAAGATTTGCTGAATTAGCTTGGCCCATTTTGAAAGATTTGCTGAATTAGCTTGGCCCATTTTGAAAGATTTGCTGAATTAGCTTGGCCCATTTTGAAAGATTTGCTGAATTAGCTTGGCCCATTTTGAAAGATTTGCTGAATTACTTGGCCCATTTTGAAAGATTTGCTGAATTAGCTTGGCCCATTTTGAAAGATTTGCTGAATTAGCTTGGCCCATTTTGAAAGATTTGCTGAATTACTTGGCCCATTTTGAAAGATTTGCTGAATTAGCTTGGCCCATTTTGAAAGAGTTGCTGAATTGTTTTGATTTGCGAGAAATATTTAGGTGATGAAAACAGAATTCATACTTGGCGTGAATGAAAATGAAGATCTGTCGCTTGCAACAAATGTCGTTCAGAAATCTACCTATTGTTTGATATGTTAATATGTTATGTTCGCCGATATGTTTGTCTTCTTATGTTCGTGGCCCGAAAAGTCACCTATTAAGACTTGGTCGTGTACTGGCAGAATTGTCACGGGCTCCAAATAGTTCAAATCAAAATAAATTAATACAATCGAGCAATATTTATTTGAATTGCCACATTGGTGAAACACATATAAAGTTGACATTTCCATTCGAAGAGCTGTGAAGAAATGCTTCTTGAAACATGAACGGAAATGTCTTCTTTGCCAGGAAAAGCTGTAAGGGTTCCGTCGGAACTACTGATCTGCCGTTATAACCTCAAATCTGATGGATCGCAATCCACTTCTAATGGAAATAATCTGTGCTTGAAGAAATCGAGGTAAATTAACAAACTGTTAGTGGAAGTTAGTAGCTTTTAACCAAGTGATGGAATAACGCTTCAATAATATCACCTAATGGTGACTTAAACCTAAACAATGCGACACATTTCCGCTATAAAACACGGTTGTTCAATTAAGTCACGTAACATGAATATTATAGTTGATTATTGACAGATGATTAGTTATATTGCGTTTCATAACATTTAATGAGTGGGTCGGGGAAAGAGTGTTGACTAAAATTGTATTGATGACTCGATATCAAAGTGTTCGTGGAATAATCACCTTCGTTTACCGGAAAACAAACAAGTGAAGCATTGTTAATGACTAACTACATTACCGAACGCGTAATATATCATATTATTATTATCATCACATGTGTTATCATCATGCATTTAATAGAGTCGGTTTTGGGCGCTTCGTTCGACTGGCATAATTCTCTGAACATCGGTTATTATAGAACTATTTTAAGTAAATCCCTGCGAACAATGGGTAACGGAAACAACTACCTACAAATATTCCTAGTGATAGCTTAGTGAAAACCACCCTTACCCATTTTCATCTCGTACCCAAACCCACAGCCTTCCACTCGTCTTGGCCACCTTTATGATTCGAATGCTCGCAGATACTCTAGAAACACTTAAGTCGCATCATATGCAAATGCATTATGGTCCTTGTGTATTAAATGATTAACTTTATCCTGAACCGCCTTAGCTGGCAACGAGGTAACAATTCTCGTATCTAATTGGAATACCAATCTAGCACGTTTTACCGCTGTCCGCCGTCCGCCGGCGCCGATTCCGACTTTGCGCGTGAACTTGGGGCGCCGCGACGCCGACGCCGACGCCGACTGCCCGCCTCGGTGCTCGGCGTTTGGCGTCGCTTTCTCCGTCGCGGTCGAGCGTTGGCAGGCCGTTGCCACTTTGCCGTAATTTGCGTTGTCGACAAGGAATTAAAATTGGAAACAATATTCGCTCTTTTGCCATACTAATTTTAATTTCTTTTGAAATATAAATTAAAGAAGTTGATCTTACATATTCTTGAAATATCTTTGCGGTACGATTCACGTGACAACCCACCACCCGGTCGGCCTCCAGACTTAACCAATCATTCAATTAAACGAAGCTTGCAATAATCTTAGACGAACTCAACCACACCAAACCACACCATAACAATAACATCTATTTGTATTTGTCTCGTGAAGATGCATAGTTTTGTTTACATTTCTCAGACTGTACCTGCTAATTGATGATTATGATGACGGTACGTGACGGGAAGCCGCCAATCGTCTTTCATGGTGCTCTAATCTTTGCAACTATTACAATATGAATATAGGCCTATTTGCAATTGCGCTAGAACCACTGTCTTCCTGTTATCAGTAGGCTTGGATCATACACGAGCATAGTGTTACCGGACCCTGTATATGTGTATAGACCGATCAAGATATGCGTGCAATAATCTGCAATAATCTGCATCAATCAACACTAATTTATCCCATCCTCCCCGTTGATACTAGCTTGATCCTCCCTGCGGATCCGGGATCACTCAAAATATCTCTCACAATATAACTCATCATTTTCATGTCCCGATTAGTAAAATATATTGTAGTAAACACATATAATATTTTCTAGTACCGCTTGCGCTCAAAGTGCCCGGTCAATCTAAAGTTATCATATCAGGTTCCTTTATATCAAGTTTATAGAGATTTGCATCTCAGATTCAATTGTAATTTGCATGTTGTGTTGCACTGCGATCATTATTGCAAGCTTGATCAGCAAAACTGTTTCCTGTGGCTGCTCTTTTCACCGATTTCTTGAAACTATGGGTAGTACATTTTTGAGTGATTACATCACATCCTTGGGAACAAGCAAAATGTTTTGAAGAATATTGGTTAGCAGAATTCATATCACCTATATTGGTTATATAAGATGCCTATGTGTTGTTAGGCTTTCATTAGGTATCTTTATTGGAGATAGATATTCGAGGGGACACCATTTACATTATTAAACTTCTAAGATATGTTACACCAAACAATCGACAATGATATAACAAAAACTGGCAACTGATAGGTATTTTGCTATAACAATACCATCTTTTTTACAATCACTGATCTCATGATCTCTTGATGAATTTCTGACAATTTCCACGACACGGAAAGCTCAAGAAATTAGCGGGTTTAGCCTGCGTTTCTGCAGATATCGAGTTCTTTGGTTAATCTTAAGCTGTGCTCTATGTATAATTGAGGTAGGAAATTTGAAATATTAACGAGACGTTATGGGAGGTGGTTGAACTTTATTATTTAATTAGTAACGCGATTGAAACCGAGATATATAGTGACTCGTGTGCGTTCATTTCCAAACACATTAAAGCAACAAATGCCACATAAAAGATTTTATCACAGAAACGAGCCGCGATTTTCATTTTGCCCTTCAGCTTTTTTTTTTTTTTTTTGTGAAAAACGCCACAAAAAATTTGCTGATTGACCGTCGTTTGGTTTTCCTCATCTCAAAACGCCTTCAAGCTAACTTTGAACAAAAACCCGTCTCCTGTTAAACACGGCAAATAATTTGTTAGCAACATTTGTTCCAGATTTTTGATAATTTATTTGAAATTTGAAAATGATTGTATTCTGTTCGGATCCTATATCCTATATCGCCAAATAGTTGACTGCGATATCAGTGTGCTGTGAAGTGAAGTGACTAAGATGGAGCTAATCCCTATGATTTGGGGCTGTGGTGGAACCCGTGGTTGAGTGGGTGGAAGGGTGGAGGGGGGAAGGAGTGCAAATGTCGGCTTTGTTGCTTGTGTTGACGTTTGGCGTCCGGTTCAAGACACAAGACCTAAGACAGAAGACCTAAACACAATGCTGTAAGCGCCGAATCAAGAAATCACAGCTATTGAAATATTCATAGTGGTAGTGATCAGAGCCAACGCCAGGATCAGTCATTTGCTTACAATTTTCTAAGGAGAGGTACAAGTCTCTGAGTTTCTCAAGAAATAGTTTCTCAAAAGAGTTGCAAATATTTTTCTTATAAGATCTTAAGATTGCAGTCTTTAAAATAGTGACCAAAATGTTCCTACAAGGCTGAGGGAACATTCAGATACTTTCTTGATCCATGAAAAAATACCGTGAGTTTTAAAAAGCAAAATCTGCTAAACATTTTGGAAAGTGCAAATCCTAGCCCAGTTGTTGTATGAAAAGAATTGAAGTCTTTTAGAATAAGCGCCAATTACAATGCATCTGGATTCTGCACTCGATTCCCACGGGCCAGCGTCCGACGGCACGGTGCCGAGTCAACGTCGGCGTCGGCGTCGGCGTCGGCGTCGGCGTCGGCGTCGGTTGTGCTTTTCCTCCCCGTAGAGACGAGTTGTATACATCCATGAGCTGAACGTCTGTCTAGTCGCTTGCGGCAAACAAACAGGAACAAATATAAATTATCCAGTAAGCATTTGCTGGAATTTTCCACGGCGCTGATTTGGCTGCTGATTTGGCTGGTGCTTTGGCCAGCTTTACCTCGCCTTGCCTGGCCTCGTCTTGCCCTGCCACTGACTCGTCTAGCTGGTGGGCTATGATTCAGTTCTTCTTTTCGCTGCTCTGGGAACTTTTGCAATTAAAACAAGGCTGTTTAATCGGAGGAAACATCCACAAAATATTAATGATACTGTAATTAACAAATGAACCGTATTCTATCCTGAGGAACCAAACTAGGGAATGGGGCTCACAGTTTGCAAGCAGCGCAAGCAAAGTAGCGACGCAGTGGAGCCAAAAGTAAATAACGTGACAGAAAAATGGGGGCAAAATCGGGTATACGGTCTGTGAAATCAGAAAGTTATTTGGTATGAGAATCGAGAACATGTTGAAATGTCAGTGAGAACAACATGATACGGTAGATTAACTTCACTTTGTACTCTGACTTATACGGAAAAGAAAAGTGTCAGCTTTTTGAGGATCTTGTCAAACGAAGCAAGTCGCTCTGTGAGAAGATTATTATGCATCGAACAAGATCTGCTGGGATAGACTACCTTTTGAGAAAGAGTTACGAACGAATATTTTGACTCAACTCTGAGAGGGATTTTAACCACAGAAGGTTTGTTAATTGCAATCCAATTGGGCTTAATTATGCCTCTGAAACTGAGAGGGGATTTCGAGGGTTGCTAACGCCTATCCGGGTTAATCAGATGTGAATCCAGATCTAGTTACTGGTCTATTTAAGCTTGCGCAGAATATGAGTTGACCCGACACTCCCGCTCACTTTTCCCCGAACGGGGCGCGTCTTGCTCTAGCTTTTCCGGAGTCGATGACTTTTCCGGGTGCGACTGGTTTCCCGTATCTTTGAGACACCCTGTCACAACGCGATCCACTGATCCTGAGCAAGAAATTAGTTGAATAAACCGGTTTCTGCCTCGGCTCAGTAACGCACAATCCTTCACAATCCTTCACAATCCTTCACTACCCCTCATAACTTTGCACCATGACTTTTAGAACCATTATTATACTACTCTAGTTACTGTAGCGTATTCCACTTCTGCATTTCCTAATTAAATAGCAAAGTCGTCCTAAACATCGAGAAAAGGAATTTTTACGGTAATTGGAACGCTTTTCTGTGTTTAAATGAAGAGAATTGTTAAGTTATTGAATGGCGCCTCTGACAAACCTCTGGCGTCACGGATAAGATGCCATGCTAATTTCTTGGTTTATCAACGAGTAGCTGGCTTCACTTGTCTTGTGTTATTTCGAAGGCGAATTCTCTTTCTTTGAATTCTCGGTTGAATTCCAACGTTATCAGCTCTGGACCATAGGGGCTTGAAATTTGTTCAATTGGTGACAAAAGTGAACGCCAACAGGGGAAGCTTTTCTTGGCTCGAGGATTACGCAAGTACGCGCAAAGATCTGCTTGTGGCGTCTTAAGACTGAACGAGCTTCCTTCCCTTCCACTGGAATGGCCAAGCTAATAACGCACACTTATTTCTTGCGCCCGCGGAAAGTCGAAGTATTGCAGCGACTGTTTATTGCGTTTGAGCGACGATCCTCATTTGTAAGCAAATTTCGGACCAAGACTTTTCTCTATCTGCTTGGTGCAGATAATACAAAATCAATTTAAAATACAATCATACTGAAAACTGCTATGAGTGAGATCTTATTTCGAATTACTCATCATCTTCTTTGCTCCTACTTCTTTGCTCCCCGCGCTTTGCGATCCTTGGAAGTTGTTTAGAAGAGCCGTGAAATGTGATTCTGCTCTAACTGCGAATAAGTTGCTAGATAAGTTTTCTTCCTGCCCTCACGACTTTAAAGTGATATAATAATAAAAACTCTGTGTGTACGCAATGTTGAAGTAACCGATTTATTCTAAACGGTTTAGCTTCTAATGGATGCTATTTTTAAGATAGGTTTGATTCAAATTTGTGCCATGAAAGTATGGCGAGAGGGAAACATCTCCTGACTTAAACTGGTCGCAAAGAAAATCGCTTTCTATAACACAGCTTATGGATGAAATGTTATGCATATGTATGTTGCTTGAATATTAATAGAATTTGCATTCCTGATGAAAAAATTAAAAGAAACTTTCTTTTGAGAGTATACGAGAGTCCATGCAATCTAAAGCTAGTAAAGCTGCCAGACCGCGCATAGATGAAAACCGCCTTGATATTATTTCCCCTCTTGAATTCCACTCATTTAAACCAAACCCTGGGAACAAAATCTGGATACGAATCTTGCATCACAATTTCTAATTTCTTTTCATCACAAAATAAAACTTTAGATTCGAAACTTGCAGAAATTAACGCTACTTTTAATCCTCGCTCTCCCCCCCCCCCCCCCCCCCCCCCCCCCCCACCCTTTGCATACTTGAAGAGGGCGCGGCACGGGTGACCCATCGCATACGCGATCATTGTCTTCCTTGCCTGATTCTTCGGTTGCATATTTCTTGTCTCAGAGCCAGCCTCCGAGAACACAACACACCGAACACACCGAACACACCGAACACACCGAACACACCGAACACACCGAACACACCGAACACACCGAACACTATCGCCGACCTAGCTAATTGTAAGCTTTCAATGAATACTCATAAGAAAATATGCAAATAGTTGTTATGGTGGTTGTTGGTTGAGAGTTTGACGAAAGCTGACGACGCCGGCGTCGACTTGTCAGTGACGGCGGCGTCGGATTTGCCCAAAGCGTCGCAGAACACTAACGCGTGAGCATGGCAAACTGGAACGGGCTGTTCACGCAAACTGGTTGCCTCTTGCACTTCTCGATCAACACGAGTATTTTTATAAGATTTTCTTTCTCTTACATCACGCGCTCAGCTCTCTTTTCCTGCCTCCTCTCCCCCCCCCCACCCCCCTCTCTTGCTCTCCTGACTAAACCAACAAGCAAAGAATTTTTGCTAGTTTTTTTTGTTGAAATTTTGTTATCGTTGTCTATTGTGGTGACGGTGAGCTGCATGCAAAGCAAGCTGGGCTACTCAGGGACGATGGTGAAGGTGGGTGAAGGTGGGTGGTGATGGGGGGGAGGGGGGGGGGGGGAATATATAGAGATCATGGGGTTCACGGTGGTTCACGGTGGTTCACGGTGGTTCACGGTATGTATAAGTGTATGCTGAGAAAATATCCTGGATTTCTTCAAACATCCCCAGGTTCAGCAACAAGAACTTGCTTCCCGGATGTCCTCATCCACGGCACGGAACCTAAGAAAACAATGGAGACTACAAAATTCCTGGCATTTCCAAACATGAATAAAAAAAATAAAATTTTATTTAATAATAAAAATGTGGCTTAATGCATCCCCTTGCTTTCCGTGAGTTTGCGTCACGAAAATGGACTAAAATCTGAATGCATTTCCGCGTTGTTTTCGTATTGAAAAGAGAAGAAAAGAAATGGTCGTGACGTAATAATATAGTTTTCCGTGGTGGTGCTTGAAAGTTGAAAGGTCTAAATGTCTAATACTTTGCTATTGTACAGTGTTATAGTTTCGTACTTTTGCTAGATGACGCTCAGGGAAGTGTAAGGAAATGGGGTTGCGGGCAAAGGGTGCTGGAGAGAAAGAAGTAACGCGTATCCAAAGCATAAACGAACATTGCAAAGAAACGCAAATCCGTCTTAGTTGGCAGTCTTAGCTTTCTCTGCCTACGTCTCGAGCCTATACTGCAATACTTGCTAATAAATGAAGTCTCGTGATCTGTTGTGTCCCACCAAGACTGAAAACAAAAGCGGAAGGAAGTTTTAACAATCATTTGTGATAAGAAGTCGTGGTGAATTGGTAAAAGGGGAACTAATCGACGCCTATGAGTATAGGAACAGAATCAAATTCAGAAAGACTTTGGAGTCGTACTTTCAAAAGGGTGCTTGAGGTGAGTGTGGGGCGTCGTAGAGGGGCTAGAGAGTGGAAAGGGGAAAGTGGTAGGGGAAGGGTAAGGGGAGGTAATGTCTTATCAGTCACTCTTGATGGAACTAATTTAGTCTCACTCTCCGTTTGCCATCTCACCTAATGAAAAGTCCAAGGATCTGTCCCCAGTTTGTGTGATTTTACTAGCGCAATTTACAACTAACAATAATGCACACACTAACACTAATACGCAATAACAATTAGTTATTATCTTCATGATATTAGAAGATTACTTTTTACAGTTGATTATAAAGCAATCTTCTGGCGATTGCCTGATTATTCGAATGGGAACAAGGAGTACGGTGAAGCTCCCACCCTAACATTGAAAATGGTCAAGCTCTAATAATCTCGGAACAGTTCTACTGTCCCCGCCAGGAGTTCCTGCGCTTAGCTTGATTCTACAAAGCACTACAGATTAAGGTAATAATGTGGTCAGACAGTGACTTATACACCCCGTAATATCTTCTATGGCATGACGACTTACCAAATGAACACTCTACCAAGGACCGTGCGGCTGCATGTGCATGATGCAAGATATGAATGGTCTGGCAGATAAGCGTCTTTTCGTGGCACCGGCACCGACACCGGCGATGGCGATGGCATGCTATCATCCTTTGCTTGGACGTTAATCCTAGGATAGCCACCGCAGTATTGCAGTAGCGCCACATGATTATAAATCGGTTCCTCTGCTTTCCTCTGCTTTCCAATAGTACTAGATTACGAATAAGTGCACTACACTATACGGGACACAAGCAGGGGGCTGAAACCACTGGGTCCATGACTAGACCATCAACTAGCGGTAGCCAACCTACATGCATACACATACTTATCTTCACTATTGCAGTGGACATTTCTTCGCTATTTCTGACGAAACCAAATCACATGTATCAGCATTTTTGTTAACGTAAAGAAACATTTTGGCGCAATTTTCCCAACGGTGCTTTGAAGCACGTGGTGAGCCATCAAAGGTGAGCCATCAAAGGTGAGCCCTTTTAGGGGATGAATAATCCAATTTGCATTAATTTCAGCTCATTCCGTAGACCTGTCCGATGTTTGGTGTTACGTGTCGGTAAACTAGTGAAAGAATGGTCAGGGATGTTATTTTGTGGCAACTTCAATTTGATCGCTCCTCTGGCGCCAACGATGGCCTCCATAGCCCTCCATAGCCCTCCATAGCCCTCCATAGCCCTACATAGCCCTACATAGCCCATCATAGCCCTCCATAGCCATGCATAGGAGCTTGTCCATTCGCAGAAACAACACATAAGCACATTTAACTGGTCAAACTATCAGATCGAGTCAGGAGAAGAAAGTTTCATTGCCTGACATTAAATCGTATTCGGCAATATTCTTCTCTGTCTCCAACTTGTTTAGCTAGAGGGGGTTTGTTTATGTGGAAGAATTGAACGTAAATAACCCAAGAACCAAGTCATTCGAAGAGAATAACCCTTCCCATAACTTTCTCAGGGTCCGATCGGTCCGATCGGTCCGATCGAAGGAGATCAATTCATGTGATTTTATTGTCGAGAGAATGTTATTTAATCACGCACTACTGACATGTCAAATCTTTATTTGCATGCTAATAAGCGGCAATGTTCCAATTTTCACATTTCCTTCGCTCATTAGGTATCTAAAAAAAACGCCCGACGAAACCTTCCGCCTACTCGACTTAGTTGTATAGCATTCATTCTGAGATCGTTTTCAAAATAAATTGCTTTGGCAACTCGTGACTGGCAAGATCATTGTGTTGTTTTCAAAATAAACCACGTGCGATATTTCTGCCTACTAATTATTCGGCATCGGCGAAAGAGTCAAATGTTTGCGTTGAAATAGTGGACGAGCGACTTACGTATCGCTGTGATTTCAACTAACCTAACCTAACCATAACCTAACCAAAAGAAGTTAAGCAACACTACGCTGAGTCAGTTATTAGATGGGTGACCATCATACACATGACCAGTTCTGTTTGGGAGAGAGGTTGGAGGGATGAAAGTTAGTACAGTAACTTCACTCGCCTTGCTTATCAACCTCTCGACAGCATGGATTTGTAGAGGAATCCTGTTGTTCGAGTTGTACCGTCCTTCGGAAGGGACGTTAAGCCGGTGGTCCCCTTGGTGCTCTTCGACGTGCCGGCACCGGGTTTCCCCCCCTCCCTTCTAGGCTACGTTAGGTTCATCATCATTTTCATCATCATCCTCTCATTCACCGACGCCATTAGACCAGTGCCGCATGGCCAGATGTCAAAATAGTGCGTCGTTAAACACCACTTATTAATCAAACCTAACCTAACCTGACCTAACCTAACCTAACACAGACAGCAACTGCCACCTAGATCTTCGATACAGAATCTCTGAGACGTCGAAATCACCCCGGTTGTGGGTCCAAGCAACTAACCCCAGCTATTTCTGTTCTGACGCATTGAATCTCGATAGTGCTAGTTTATTATAAGCTTATATATTTCTGCAATTGATTCATAATGATTCTTTATTGAGTAAGAGGAAGTTATGTTTAAACAAAATGTGTGTTGCACTTCCAAGGATATATAACTCTACAGTTTTTTTATTCTTTCACTAAAATCTGATGCAAATTGAAACTGAACTCGCACTTTTCAAATATTCACAATTAATTGTGTGCATTATTTGCACCATTGATTCGTATTTCATGGTGATTTCAAAGGAGGAGACGATGTCATATTTCAGCAAATAGCGCTGTTCACTCTCAAGGGCTCATAACTGTACACAGATTTTAGTGTCATTTGAACAAAGCTGATGCAAACATAAACGAGTCCCGTTCTTCCCCAGTACCTACTCCACTTCACTTCTTTCAACTGTAACACAGGAAAGCAAGTACTTGACAACGCTAGCGGAGAACTCCCGATGAAGATTTGTACCTCTCTTCTTGAAGAAGTTCATTTCACCACAAAGTGGACAAGGGAATGTAGAAGGATTCGCATGTTCTGGACAGTTACGAGTACCTGATATGCAGCCGCTAGAATCTTGAGCGAAGGAAACAATCATTTACTTACCTCAAGTCGCTTTTCCTGCTTTTCTGGCTTCAGGGGTGACACTTCGCTCAAAGTTTTCCCCGCCTTTAAAAAAAATAGATGGTTATTCTTCGGACATTGAAATCGGCGTGACCAGTCACGTTGATACCATGTCAACCAAAGAAACTCAGATCGCTTCCTGACAGTTGGATTATATTCGGGGGTGTGTAAATAATCGAGAATTGATTTCGGTTTTGATAACATCTCTCGTATATGTCTAGTAAATCGATAAATTCGACTTGATCTGCACTCAATCTCGTCTCATTTCCCTCAAGGCATAACCCGAGGAACCCAAGGTGCAGTTTTGCATTCTGATTAGCTCCCCGGCGACGGCTGACAAGCCCCGAATAATGTTACTCGGATGTCCAGCGTCTTAGTGAAGGGAAATGAATAAATTTCCTTATATGAAGGCACTGAGATAATATCGGTACAGCTGTTGATCCCATTTCTCATCTGTTCTGTGATTCAATATTCTATCTGTTGGCTAATGATAGAAATACACATTGAAAGAATGCCAACAAGCAAGGTGGGTCGCGCCCTGCCATATCGGCAAGACAAGACGAGGAAAGACAAGGCAAGGCAAGACAAGGTAAGGCAAGGCAAGGCAAGGCAAGGCAAGGCAAGGCAAGGCAAGGCAAGGCAAGGCAAGGCAAGGCAAGGCAAGGCAAGACAAGGCAAGACAAGGCAAGACAAGGCAAGGCAAGGCATGGCAAGACAAGACAAGACAAGGCAAGGCACGGCAAGGCATGGCAAGACAAGGCAAGGCAAGGCAAGGCAAGGCAAGGCAGGGCAAGGCAAGGCAAGGCATGGCAAGGCAAGGCAAGGCAAGGCAAGGAAAGGCAAGGCGAGGCAAGGCAAGACAAGACAAGACAAGGCATGGCAAGGCAAGGCAAGGCAAGGCAAGGCAAGGCAAGGCAAGGCAAGACAAGGCAAGGCAAGGAAAGGCAAGGCAAGGCGAGGCAAGGCGAGGCAAGGCAAGACAAGACAAGGCATGGCAAGGCAAGGCAAGGCAACGCAAGGCAGGGCAAGGCAAGGCAACGCAAGGCAAGGCAGGGCAAGGCAAGGCAAGGCAAGGCAAGGCAAGGCAAGGCAAGGCAAGGCAAGGCAAGGCATGGCAAGGCAAGACAAGGCAAGGCAGGGCAAGGCAAGGCAAGGCAAGGCAAGGCAAGGCAAGGCAAGGCAAGGCAAGGCAAGGCAAGGCAAGGCAACGCAAGGCAGGGCAAGGCAAGGCAACGCAAGGCAAGGCAAGGCAAGGCAACGCAAGGCAGGGCAAGGCAAGGCAAGACAAGACAAGACAAGGCAAGACAAGGGCCTGAATTTGCATTGCGTCGTGCCGAGGTTCTTCGAGACGTAGTACCTGTGTAAAGCTGGCGGCAGCGGCAGCGGCAGCACCCAACAGATTGTTTGTTTGCTGAGCTAGGGGTGAGACTGCGTTACGATACGACCCACCTCTTTCACACCGACGCTACATACAATTGAATTTATGTAAACGCTTAGCGCAAAGCGTGGATCGAGGATCCCAATCTGCCACGTTTGTTTTAATGCGACTAATATTTTGTATTTTTGTCTCATGAGTGTTTCCTTCTCTCCCTTCGTCTTGTTTCCTTACTGCGTAATGAGAGTTTGCTACTTTGTTGCCTTGCCATCTTTCTGTAGCTTTATCAGTTCCCTTCCCCCTTTCTTCTCATTACGCTTCGCACTTTCTCATTATTCTCGCTCGTTCTCTCTCTCTGGTCCCTCGATGTACGTCGGGACTGTGTCTACTGTGTGTCGAGAGAGGGGTGGGGGAGGGGTGGGGAGGGGTGGGGGAGGGGGAAGGGGGTTGCATTGCTAGGAATGCTTACACTGTTAACATCCCAACTTAATGAGATCGTCACTCCTGCCCTGTGTTGTTTACGAGTTGCTATCAACTCGAGCAGTTTTGTTTACCTGCAATGATAACGATATTTGGCGTCGACTTAGCTCTTATAACACCTGTCCCTGGTGTCTGCTCTGCGCGTAGAGGGCACAGCAACGCGATGGGTGATATTACCCGGCGCTACCCAGTGCTACTCGGCGCTACCCGGCGTTACCCAGCGCAACAGTGCGTGTCACTATTCGCTACTCGCGGCCTGCGTTGGTCTCGCCGACCCGGGGCAGTTGGCCCAGGGGATCCATGGGTATTTGGAATGTAGATTCTAGTCCGTGCTAATGGCGTCTGCACCCCGCTACGGGCTAATATTGTGCGCTTCAGGAGGGGCACGTGGAGCATCCCCTAAGATTGGCCACTAAGAATGATATATACATGGAGGAGACGGTGTGGATATGAGCAAGCACACGTTAACTGGTTGCAAATGTGCATGAAGCTGAAAGAAACAGGCTATTTTATCAGTTCTTTCTTATTGCTAAGCTGGAAGATACTGTTTGGGTGAGATAGTCAGGCAATCGTTTGCCTCTCGACTGACTAAATGTCGGATGCTAGTCGAATCCTCTACTATCATTAGATGCTGTTTGGCTACCTGATTTCCCTAGAGCGCAATGGACCAGTGGGACGCTGAATGGGCTCTTCCTGCCCACTTCCTTGACCAACTGTCTCCTTAGCTCGATCCTGCCACTTCCAGCCACATCAAGGATCGAGAGTCTCCGAAATTTCGAGCCTGGTTATGGGCTATAAATATAGTACAGACGTCATCACAACATGGTGTTAAATCCCTTACATAATCCATTACCCCGGAACAACGGAAGGCTTTGAGAATTGATTATTCCCCGCAAGTTGTTTATCAGATTTCAAGCGACGCAGCCTGCACCCGCTCGGAGCGCTTGTGTTGTGTGTGAGTGTGTGTGTGCGTGTGTATGCGTGTGTATGCGTGGCCATTTGCTAGTTGTTTACACTTGGTTGACAGATGGTGAACCTACTGACTAAGTGATGCAAAATGGGACGAATAAAAATTAAAATGAACACAATAGCAGGCTGATGTGTTCTCCCAAGTCCCTAGGGGTGCTTCTGACTGCGAGTATCAGCTGACAGATGACTGGTCTACCATGTCCCTACCGTCATACTACCCTCACTATGTCTGCGATTTCGCTATGCCGCAAAACAAAAGGTCTCTCGCCAATTAGATGTAACCTTTCATCATCATTTTTATCCTCATTCTTAGCAATGCACTTGCATTGTACATGAAATTCAGCCACATTAAACAGCAAGTCATATTTGTACGTCTCCAGACAGGAGATTTGATTGTATTTCAATATTATTACTTGGATATCTGTTCGGTATTCCTGAGCCTTGTTCGACTTTATGGTGATGGACCACGGTTGAGTGGACTGGACCCTAGCACCATTCGCGTGACATCATTTGTTGTGCTGGTTAATGCGGTTGGAAACAGGGATGGGTAGCTTTTTTTTTGACATCGCTCAGTGCAGTATTTATAAGGGTTGGAGATCGGACATACACGAGGTAGCAACTCACGGTCTTCATATACCCCGGCCAGCCCCGGTCAGCCCCGGCCAGCCCCGGTCAGCCTCGCACATGCAACGCATTCTTATCGTATCGCGCTCTTACGCTCCATTAGATGCCCAATGATGATTTCCTAACTGGACAATACACACAGATGTTGATAGAGACGCTCTACGTTAGGTTAGGTTAGGTGACCAGCACATCCAACATCCAAGTGACCAGTGTCCACTGTCCACACATCGTTATCGCCAGTGATAATGGAT
This sequence comes from Protonemura montana, assembly GCA_947568835.1. Lineage (NCBI taxonomy): Eukaryota > Metazoa > Arthropoda > Insecta > Plecoptera > Nemouridae > Protonemura > Protonemura montana. Next base: position 493,773 of record OX387604.1, on the reverse strand, counting down.
GACGGTCATTTCTCTCATGAATGGTACAACCAGCGGCTTGCATGCATGGACCAACTACGATTGACGGGGAAACGAATAGAAAGCCGGGTGTCAATGATAGGTGTCATTATTTACGCGAAAGCTAGATAGCACGTGACGTGGCAATGTTTCTTATCTCTGTCAGATGCATTTGGCAATGGACGATAACTCAACCAGCTAAAGGTGAAACACAATAATAGTTGATAAGTGTTTTCTATGCTAGAACTTTAGCCGGTCGGCGGTACAGATGTAAATGTGATGGTAAATGTGTAGAATTTGGATTAGGCTCAACGCTAGCTTCTTGGGGGTGTAATTCAGCCACAGGAGACCTAATTTTATCTGGTCATGAGAAATAATTGAAACGTTTCGCAAAGGGCAGTTGGCTCGATTCGAAGTTCTTTGGGAACAACAAACTCACAACTTCCTTGTTTTCGTTGCCGGTTTTCACGCCCTCAATAGTGTTTAATCAATTTCATGCGAGGCTTATTTCCTATTTCCTCTCGGAAAGAGATTTTCGAATATGGCAATAATATGGCTTGTTGTCTGTCTGACAAGAAAGATGGAAGTATACATTGTTATTGCTACGATGCCACTCAGCAGTTTTCGAGGGATGATGCATGAATGCTGTTGGTTTTGCTAGTAAACAACTTTATGGATGCAGTCTCCTCCTGTACAGCATAAACTGTTACCATAAAGTGGTCGCATGCCCAGCTTGCCCAGCCTGCCCAGCTTGCCTAGCTTGCCCAGCCTGCCTAGCTTGCCTAGCTTGCCTAGCTTGCCCAGCTTGCCTAGCTTGCCCAGCCTGCCCAGCTTGCCTAGCTTGCCCAGCTTGCCTAGCTTGCCTAGCTTGCCTAGCTTGCCCAGCTTGCCCAGCTTGCCTAGCTTGCCCAGCCTGCCCAGCTTGCCCAGCTTGCCTAGCTTGCCCAGCTTGCCCAGCTTGCCTAGCTTGCCTAGCTTGCCCAGCTTGCCTAGCTTGCCCAGCTTGCCTAGCTTGCCCAGCTTGCCCAGCATTCCTAGGAGGACATGCGAAGCATCGATATCACGACGTACACATTTCATTGCTCTGGCGATCATCTCGGAGTCGGAGGTCGGATTAGGAAGAATCTTGAAAAGACTTGCGGATCCTTCTCAGGAATGAAAAACGTGAATTGACATGGCGTAAGCCTCTCGCGAAGACGGGTTTAAGAAACAGCAAGAGGCAAATACTGGGACATTGGCTAAGTTTCAGTAAAATGTGATGAGGACTTGGAGGACGAAATCAGAGGCATGACATGCGAAATACTTGTGCGAATAAAATACTTCATGTGCGAATTGAATAATAAAATACTCAATAACTAGGTGTCCACAAGCCCAACTCGACTTCTCAAAAATAAAAATATCGAATTGCCCCAAGAAGTCGACCTCTAGCCCTTCCAAATCCCCCTACTCCCCACTTCAAACGCAATGCACATACAATGCATCTAACTTCAAAACTACCCTCAGCCGAAACTTTGAAAAATTTAAATTTGTCGACAGCTTTTAAGAGCAGAATAGAGAGATTCGACTAACTTTTGAGGGAGTCACTTTCTCAGCTACATTCTAACTTGAATGTAATTTAAATGATTCATTGATTATTCGCTGTTGTTGACTTGAATATAGGCACTCCTTTTGCCGACAAGTTTTAAGAGTGTCAGGGGTGGGGTTGGGTTTGTTCCTGGTGGGGGATGTTGTGAGGTTGTTGTTTGGAGGTTGCTGGAGGTTGCGGGAGGAAGGGGTGGTGAATGATTCACTGCTTGGCCTGCTAGACAATGCTGATGACGCAACGGTCCGCCTAAATTGTATGCAGAACATATCACTTTTCCGGAGCACTTATTTACCATGCTGGAAAGCCTTGCGATCAATAGCAAGGCGCGGTATTGAGTAAACACGCAAGAAGAAACGGGGGTGGGAATGTATAGGGGCCTCGTGGATGTGCTCCAGATATATTTTGGCTTGCATTTGCTTTGCTTTGGCCATGTAACGATGTAAAATTACTTTTGCACCACAATTCGCTCTTTTCCTACGAGTTTCCCGGTGAAACAAAAAAAGGTAGCTGCTTAACATAGCTCGGTGGACTATACTTACAAGGCGTTGCGAACTATAATCGCTTTAATCTTGATTTGGGCGGAAAGAAAAGTGTAAGGAATAGTCTGGAATGTATAGCTTATAGATGATGAACATTAATATACCACTACTATCCTAACGCCCTCCCCCAACCTTCTCGCCCAAGCAAGTTGTCTTGCTTGGGCTGTGTTGAAGATGTTACATGTTGAGATGCTACATGTTAAGGGCTTCAAAGTGATGATATTATTTTGGCAAGCTGAGTGGTGAAAGGGAGAGGGCGGGAGGGTCACCGCTGTCAGCTGATTCTCAACATCGTTTCCAGTCAAGGAAGGGGTGAAGTATTCTCTCGCTACCGATATTAAAAATTGTTGCATTCACTCAATTGAAAGATGGAATTATTCGTGCAGAAATGCAATATGGAAAGGCGAAGCAATGTTGTCCCACCAAAGTAGGTTGGTTCTATGCAGTGAAATAATCTTAAATTCGGATCAAAATTTAATAATAAAAGCATGGCTAGAGGCGACAGGTACATGATTTCTCTCGTTTTTTTCCCTTTTTTAAAATCAAAACTTGATTTGTCCGCGTGCTGGAATCAGAGTAACCCCTGTAATAAAGTTCACGCTCGACTCTACAAACGAACAAAATGAATATTCTGTTCAGCTCAAATCAGGAGAAACGAACAATTCGTTTACATTGTCAGCCAATTAATATGTTTTCCGCCCTCCTTTAAAACAAAAACGAGTTTATTCGAGAATGTTTATTTGTATTCTTCAAAGCGAGATACATTATTTTCTGAGTAGCATTACATTTCGTCTGATGTGTGTATAAGATCGTAATCAGTAATCACTCTAACTCAGTCAAGTAGTCATGTAGTCAAGTACACTTCTTGGGGTACGAGTTGAGGTAAAACTGTGGATTGCGGTGCATACAAATGAGTGGCAAGTCGATTAACAGGCAGGCAAAGCACAGCAAAGAAACCAGGGGCAACCCCAAGTATGCCTTGCACCACGTCTGTACCGCACTCTGTACCGCACTCTGTACCGCACTCTGTACCGCACTCTGTACCGCACTCTGTGCTCAACACCACGACAATGGCAATTGCTAAGAGCACTCCTCGTCTTCAAACATCTGAAACCACATAGCGCTGTTTTGCCAGCGTTATAGGAAGTGTGTGTAATTGCGGCTCGTAATAAAAATAAATGCTTGGGTTACGGAACTGTACTGAGCTCCTCTAAGGAAAGGAAAAAGCACATTTTAGTACATCACGTTCTTTATGTAATATTGTAATGGCTCCACGGCAGAAGAGTACGAATGCGAGCAATAAAAAAATATATCTCGAGTTTTGTTTCTTTTCAACAATTTCCTCAGTAGCATTTTTGCTAAATACTAGTTAGGTAATCATAAGCTTACCTCCGTATTCTTCCTCCCTGAACGTAGATGTTTTCACGGATCCTGAAGTACTTTAGGGTGAGTGTGGTCGAGAGCCCACAATCTCGTTCACAATAATTGGGTAAGCCCTTTTGTAATAGCATCTAATTTGAGTGATGCGATCTCGAATTGAGGAGCCTAATCGAGCTTATGAGCCAGATACTAGCCAGTATTTAGCCAGTTAGTTGCTTCAACGGATTTCTATGAACACCTCTGGATCTGTACGCTGAGAAAGCAATGAGTTTAATCCCGTTTGAATAGTACATGATAATAAGGGGTGTTATGATATTGGATGAAGCTGGGTGCATATCATCAAGAAATGACCACAACAGGATGTCCTAAAATTAGCACAAATCTCGCCCAATGCCTACTTGTAATGTAGTTTCCTTTTCGGCAAGATAAAAATACTGCTTTCTCTGATAAGACAAAAATTCACCAATGTGTTGGGAAGTACTGCGGATCTAACATTCTGGTTAGGTGTTATTGCCAGGAAAAAGTTATCAAAAAATATGGGGTATATATTAAAAATTATTGTTTTAATTATTAATATACTAAAAATACTACACAAAGTGACAAGAGAAATTAAAAAATGTTTCAGTACATTTTTTGCCGTACAAAATGTTTGATAGCATGAAGTTAAAAGATTTGTAAAAATAACTGTCCCTTTCTTAACGGACACTTTTTTAAAATAACATAATATCATTCTTTATTCCCACATCTATTTACATTGTAGGTATAAGTGAACATGTTGGTTGTGGGCAGTCTCTGGGTTTACTTTGTGGCCGGTTGTTGGCTGAATTGTTGTGTGGTTGTGTGGTTGTGTGGTTGTGGTTGTGGTTGTGACCAGTTGTGGTACAAGCGTCGGTGAGATCCCTTCGCTGGATGCTGCCTTGTGGCTGGCCTTGACCACCTGGAAAACTAGCAAACTCACACATCTAGTACGCTGATCCTGACTGAACCCTCGACGAGCCAATGTTGACACAATTGGTGTATCCTACCCAGTTCAGAGAGTAGACAACAACAGACCTCCTCACAAACCACGCGAAGCGATCCAAGGTATTGTAATCTTCTAAGTTCTTCACCACAAGAGACAGTAGGGGGTATCGAAGAGGTATCGAAACTTCGGACCAATGCACAATCGTACTCTTTTTGTCGCTGCAAATCAATGAACAAATACCACATACATGCTCTTATACGCCTTGTTTTATGTGTGCTTTTTTACATCGATGCAAGTTTACGTTAGGCATACAATTACCACAACAGTTTCATAGTTGTGCGAGTCGATTCGTTCCCGATTTTCCACTCAAGCCACAGTCCACCTTACCAGACTACGTGCGTGGCTTACAACCAGACTACTCGCGTATTTTTATTTTTCCAAGCGCTTTTTTTAGCCATGGTAAACAATTGAAATGCGCCCCTGCCACTTCTTCCTCTTCTTAGCCCCCCCCCCCTGCCCATACCTCCCTCAGTACAAATACACTACAGTATTGATTTATTCCCCCTACTGTTTCGTGACGACTCCACAACAAAATATTACACGAAGATTTCTCACCCGTTTCTTTTCTCTTTTGGGGTTGAAACTATAGCTGACATGAAAATAAGGGTCGGGTGTCAGAATGGGGGTGTACTTAAAAATGGGGTGAATAAAAAGACTTGCATGGACACGTGCCTGTTTCCCCTGAAAATTCTAATCCAGACCGATCCGTTTCGCAATGAAGGGAAGGGTTGTTGTGTACTGTGTTTTCTGATAGCCAAAAGAGTTATGCAGGCTCAATTCTAGCCGGTTGCTACCTCGGGTTGACTATAGCAGCAGAGACTAGAGAGGGATGTGTGTGTGTTTGTGTGTGTTTGTGTGTATAGTTGTTGATTATAGCATAGTGTTGAGTCCGCCCTGTTGTATACAGAATACAGATAGATGAATTGTAAACAGTCGAGTTGAAAGATAGGATGGAAGGCAGGATAGCGGGCACAGCAGGCCGAGTCGGCATGCTGGCAGATGTGTATTGCGCGCGGCAAAGGGAAGACGTGTAAACTTCGCTGTCGCGTTACGCACAAAGTGCGTACCGTTCAATTCGCTGGCATTGCCTGTGACAGTACGCGTGTTGTTTGTGTGTTATAGAGTGAGTTTGTGTTCACACCTTCAAAGTGGTTAGTAATTAGTGACATTTTGCGTAACCATTTGTTGGTTGAACCGAGCGAGTGTCAGTTTTAGACGGCTGGTGGATTTGACCTAGAGATAGAGTGTTGAGCTGGTCGATATTTGGACACGAATACGCGACATGTCATCTTTCGCCGACTGCGTGAATGCATGTGAGTTATTTTGTCCCCTTTGCTTGTCTTGGTTCGCTTCTATCCCGCGTGGGCATCCAGTACTTGCATCTTGTATGGGATCGCTGGCCATGTTTTATCCCCCTCTCTGCTCTGCTGCTCTCTGCTCTCTGCTCTGCTGCTCTGAATACAACAACATCAGTTCAATCCATCTCAGACATTTCAGAGTAGATCACGTGAAAGCCATCAAATTATGCATAATGCACTCTTTGATGAATATTTTCTTAAGAAACAAGATCTCGCTGTCTTTGTACCACCCACTTTTAAAGACCGTCAAATATTGTGATCTCATGAAATACGGAAATATTGTAATATTATTTTTGCTATTATTACAACTACTTCCTGTTGTGACCAATTGTAAGCTCCTTTCGCTAACTAAACTCTACAACGGTTAGTGCACAACAATTTCTGTCGAAGACAAATACGTTCGTTTCAGTAATCGTCACTGCTTGGAGCAAACAAATATTTGAATAACAATCGCGCCTAGGTGTATGTTATTAGCCCGATCGGCGATTGTCGGCTTTGTTGTTGTTCCCATGGTTATAGCCTGTTTTTGTTATGATCTGCTCGGATGCTATTTCATAGATTCACAATCAAGAAAGGCGAGGTTAATTTTAGACTCGGAATTATTGTGCAGAGCTGTGTTTGTGATATGATCCAACGCGTCCGTGCATCTCTAATCTTGTATGAAATATGAAAGTATTGTTGTAAGCTGCAATGTGATTTGGTGTTTGAGTAGGAACAGGGGCACCGGTGACCCGACCCTGTCCCCAACCCCGTCCCCAACCCCGTCCCGTACCCACCTACCCCTGTACCCCTGTCACCGTCCCGTCCCTGTTCATGACCGGCTACAAGACCTCTTTAACACCTGGAATAACAAAAATGCTCTCGCTTTGTCAGTAACTGGAGATAGAAGTATTAACCTAACCCTCAATATTATATCCTAGCACAGAGGAAACAAAAACATATATTTACTCGTCTTTATATCGAATGTTTTTTGCTTCCTTTTGCTACTTAATTGAATGTAACCTTTGCCTGAAGTTCGAGCTGTTGCCGAATAGTTAAAGCTTAGTAAACTCGACACAAATTTTAAAAATAAACGACAATTTCTACAATCTGTTTCACAATTAAACGCATCATGCTGCTGCTGATCTATAGAAACGCCCCGCTGATCTGTACAAGTAAAAGGTAGTCATTTTTATGATAAAATAGTAACACTTTTTTCACGTATTTTGGTAAAGGGGTTGCAATTATGGGCCAAAATATCAAAATAAAGGATCTCCTGGCCTAGCCGTAAATTCTTTGCTCAGGGTCCAGATTATTATATAACGCTACGTATGCCAAAATTTCAGATTTCCTATCAATACGCTTTTTACCATAAAGGTTCAACAGACAATTCGGCGTGAGAAAATATTTCAACATCGCTGACCGGAGCTGTTTTTATGCCGCAGCAAAGGAATTTTCAGCAGCTATAAAATGTTCTTTGCTGTTTACGGATCACAATCGTTGTGCGCTTTTATTTCTGCTTTGGTAAAGCGGTCCGCTCTTGCTTTTCGATTTTTGCCTGTCTCTGCTTATTTCAATTAATTAAAACTATATTTCCCACTGTCCCATTATTCCTTTGCCGGACAATATATGTAAGCAGTCCTGCATGTAGCTACAGTCTCGTCCGAGTCTACTCGATACCTGCCCTTCATCTCTTTGATGTGGTATAATCTGAGAGGATCTAAAATCCCTTCAGATTATACCATATTATTTTCAAATCTCTTGCACAGAGCCATATATTAGTAGTTTTAGTTCCTAACATTTGTGTTTCTAATTCCTTCAATCGTGAAATTAGCCCAGCAATGAATTGATTGCTAGGCTTCCTTGATCCTTTAAGCTGCTTGTTTACGCTTGTCTGTAAACTGTACGGAAACTCAGGATCAATTGTTCCATCGCGAAGCTACCACTTTGCAATGCCAGTGTAATTCGGAACGTCTCGGCGATGATTTTCCAGACCCCGACGTAGACCACGTGGTGTAGCCGAGGTCTTCATTGTCTTGTACCTAGCAAGGGGTGAAGGGGAGGGGGAAACGATGTTAATAGTGTCATGCTCTTCGCACTAGCATCCCAGTATCGAAAGGTCTCAAGACGTAGGTCTCAAGAGGTAGGTCTCAAGACGTAGGTATCTTATTGCTATAGTCGAGCCTGGCGTAGCGAGAAGCCGTAAGGTTCCGCCAGTGGGTCCCGCCAGGCAAATCCCCGAACAAGCCATAGCATGCATTGCGTGGCTAGGTTCGTACCGACTCCCATTCGCGATTTCTTGCTGTAATCTTGTAGATTGTTATTGCAGACTTGTTCCCCTTGCCATGAACATGAATATTACTACTGTTCCCTAACCTCAGCCTCCTGCAGGCCGCGGGGTGTAACGCGGGGTGTAACGGCTATTAAAACATTGCAGCCCTAATGAAGTAACCACCTCCAAAACTTTCTAACGCGCTTTAATGTTCTTTCGTGTTTTTATAATGACACACTTCGCCGATGATGCCTCGCGAAACTTTCTATAGATGAAAATGAAGGAAATTATGTAGGATTCACCCCACGCCGGTCTACTTTCTACCCCATTTCTTTGACACCGTTAGGTTGTAAAGATAATTTCACTCGATATTGATTTGATGAGCTACGCTACTTTTAGTGTGTTCTTTGTTTCTTCTTGGGCTGCGATATAATACGATGGAATTGATAAACTTATATTCTCCAATTGGCCGAAGGTTTGGGTGGGGGTGGGGGTGGTTGTGGGGGGGGGGGTAATATTTTGCAGTCAGTGTGTATATCTAGTAGATTGCATATATTCATATTTAAATGCCTTGCCACTCGCTGTTATTCTTTACATTCCTTCTCGAGAGTGAACTGGAATTTCACGCATCTGAAGAAACCAATGTCAACCCCTGCATGCCACACACCTCTAGCTCCCCTCCCCTTCACCCTCCACCCTACCACCCTACCACCCTTCCACAACAAACCACCCCACACACCAAACACCCACCTACCAATTTTACGGCTTCGTGCAATGACGTGCATTGCCGTACAATCAAATGTATTCAGAAATAATTGTTATTATGTCTTCCACATAATGTACGTAACGTGACAATAGGTGCAAACATAAATAGGTAGATAATAATATATAACTTGACGCACTCGTTCTGTTCTGTGATGCACACAGAACACAGGAAACTCAGAAAACACGGAACGCTAGTGTGTGCATTTAATTTCGGTATGCAATGCAACTGAGTATCAATTATTTAGAGCAGTCTGAAGGTATTCACAGTGTGAATTCTTCCCTCCCAACTCAACGGATGGAATCGCAGCTGTAACCCAGGTCTCCCCCTAAATGCGGGATAGCACTTCTTTGCTACTTCATGCTCATTAATGCCCGTTCGATCTCTCACGATCAAATTGTTTCACTTCTACATAAAAGTGCAAATATAAAGGGAAGCGGCGAGTGGCAAAGGGAATTGCAGTGTTGATCACTGTGAAGGAGACATAAGAAGCGTTGGGGAAATATTTTCAATTGGAAATCAAGAATACAAGGGACGAGAAAAAAGCACAAGGGGTTGGGAAAGAGTTTAATGAAGAACAGTGGGGGATGGAAATAAAAAGAGAGAGGAGATTTTTCATTCAACGTCGAGTTTTATGGAGGAGAGTTTTCAAATGCACCGTGATGATTATTCAGGATACTTTGCACTTGATGCAGATAAGGTGAAGCAGTTTTCCAATCTTGGATTTATAACTGTGAAAAGAAGTCTCTGACTCTGCCTGCTTGCCTGCTCCTCTCAATGCATGATGCTAGCAAAGATGAGAGTTATTTGACGCTCAGTGCCGCGAGTCTGCTAGTCTGCTAGTCTGCTAGTCTGCTTTTTCTGTTTTATACGAGCTCCAGGTGCTATGACTGTATTTATAAGTGCAAGCTCTCTCCGTAATGACACTGTCCGTTTGTACCACCAATTTATTTCATTGCTATTCCTCCTCGATCTCTTCAAGGAAGAGTATTAATAAATTATGTTTATTTAATTATTACTTAAATATCATGGATAAGAAAGGACAAAGCTGTGAGAAAATGTGAGAAAATGTGCAGATATCGGGAAACAAACACGGGACTTTTATTTTGTTGTATTGGTAATTGGAAATGGGATCAAGTCAAAAAGCCACTGGCGGTTGCAGGTGTTTTTCATTCTTTTACAGGACAGTAATTACAGTTTAAGTCTACAGTTCGAACTGGTCACCAAGTTGGTACTACAGAGATGGATTTTTGGCAAAACTAAACCACATCCAACTCAACCCGCGAATATAGTTATTCAAACTGCGATTTTATGTCATTTGTAATCAATTTGCCTAGATCAGACTTTCAGAAACAACTTCTTAACGAAACTTCTTATTTGAAGATTCAATATAAATAAGAAGGAGGTTAATTCCCCAGTCTGCACGCCAGCGGCTCTTTAACAAACTCGCGACGTTTCCCAAAGATTTCGACGCAAGGGAGCACAGTAGCTTTCTTACATCTCGACCCTCTACAACATTGTTTCCCGCCGACTAGCATCTCTATGTAATCTTAACATGATGAAGCTAACAGACTCGATTGTTTGTGGACATGCTGGTGATACATGGCGTTAAGTCAGCAAACTACCTAAACTTCACTTTTGGTTCAACTGTTCTGTTCTTCGAAGCTTGTTAGAGATGTAAAAGTGCAAATACAAGCTCTAGCCCCGTTGGGCGCTACTAGCTCGTTGCTACTTGCTTTTACTTGGGCACAGTTTGGTCCATGTTGAAGTTTCCAGGAGGTGGTATACACACATACGTAGTATACACATACACACATATAACATTGCAGAGACCAAGTTCTTGCCGAGTTCTGGCCTCGCAAGAGTAAACCTCTTTCATTATAAATGGTGGTACTTGCTTTAACAGTTTACTACCCTTGTGCGACCGAACCTCGTGACTTCTTGGGCAACTGGGAACTGGCAACTGGGAACTGGCAACTGGGAACTGGGAACTGGGAACTGGCAACTGGGAACTGGGAACTGGGAACTGGGAAGGAAAGAAGGATGGTAGCGGTGTAGTAAGTAAGTCAAGGAATAGAGAGGGAAGAAAGTATTTCCTAGTTAGAGAGCTAGCAATTGATCCCGCGGGCAATCAGGAAGTATGTACAGTGGAGATGAAGGGTAACTTGCTGCTTGTAATCCTTGTTACCTGTACCAATTATCTCGGGAACAACCCTTCTGTGTTCAAAGGTAACAAGCGAGTTGAGCAACCAAGAAAACCAAACGTATCAATAACAAGTACATAATTATCGATAGATTACTCTTATGTGTGTTGAAAACTCCTCAAAGTATAACGAACTTCCAATATTCAGCTGGATAAATTTGTTGGAGAGAAACTCACGCCCCTTATATTTCGCTTTCTAAGTCCTATTTCTTCATCAGTATTGATAGCCGAGAGAACTGTCATTTTATCGAGCTAAACTTATAATTAATAGTCACAAGAAATATGAAAAGGGGGAATTTAAAATTGATATGACAACAAATTTGCGCTATTTTTTGTGAAAGCATTCGGAAAGAATTGCAGGTTGGGGGAGATCGAGCAAAGGATATACCGTGCACTAATATGAAGGGATAAGAGGGTGAGGATTGTTACTGTGCTGGCAGTGGGGCGAGTGGGGTGAGGGGGGTGAGGGGGGTGAGGGGACGGGGTGTATGAGACTTGTTCGCAGCAGGCGTAAGTATTGATAACGATTTGATTGTGCGGAATAAAATTAACGGATCACGTGTCATCTCCAATACAATTCAGGGGAGAAATAGGGAAGATATTTCAGAGGAAGCCGCGATTGTGTTCTGTGTTGAAACTTTCAAGTGAACAACATAGTAAACGGACGCCATGTAAGAATATTTCCTGCGCAATTTGAAATGTCGGTGACATTTGATTGCTTTGTTTTTGCAGAAATCCATGCATCGAAAAAAGAACGTTGAATTGTTTGAGCATTATAAATGCTAGATTATTCTGTCTAATTTTTAATTCTTCCCATCTATAATTGGATTAGCATATTCTGAGCGTGACATTGCCTGGGGAAGTTTTCATGAGATTAGGGTGCGATTTTAGGCTTGGATAGTTTTTCTTTCTCGCTAGCTGAAGAATGGGCCCTGTAAATACGGTCAGGACGAGTTACTGATCTTCTCGAAGAAATGTCTCAAAAACTTTTTGAAACCACTCATTTCATTTTACCCTCTAAAAATGCGGGAGAAGTTCTTTCTACTTTCTCACCGTCATGAGTTTATTCTAATAGCTGGGAAGCCTTACTTCATCTCCACCCACTCGAAAGCACTTGGGTGAGCAAAAATAATAGAAGGCATCCTCGATCTTTGCGCTCGTATTAGGGGCAGGTACCTACTAGAAGAATCTGTAAACGTTTTTATGTTTGGCATATATTTGATTTCAACCATACTTAATACCCGGCGTCTAGGAGATAAGGTGGTGAGAAAATTCTCTTTCACAATATGGTAACAAATAACTCACCCAAGCTTCTTTGATTAAAAACTTTCTTTGCGAGCTATTGTCACGCAAAGAAGACTGAAGCACTACTGTTTCATCCGCATTCCTCAAGGCACATCATCATACGCAAGAGTAAACAAATTCTCTAAGATGGACATCGTACCTACACTATAAACAATTGTGCACAAGTAGGGATGGGATTCGTCTACTCGGGGGTGCGAAATCTTTGTGTGGTCCAGCTTGCTTTATCCAACTATCATATAATTTGTGCCACCACAGCACAAAAAACATTAATGGCCGATTGTGAAAGGCCGGCTCGGGGTGTGCTCGCAGGGGTGGAATTGGAACGGGAATCTGCTCCCGGCGGTGGTGGTGGTGGGAGGGTGGGGGGAAGGGGGCTTGATGGGCCCCGCAGTGGACAATAGGGCGCGAAGTGATCGTAGCGTCGCATTGTTATGTCTTGCGTTTCGCCAGCCGAACAACTTACTTGGGTCTAATCCAAGACGACAGCAATAGGGAGTTGCTTCCCAAGAGCCGGTATCATCAGCCCGTGCTTTGCTCGTCAACGAACGACCGCGACCGCGACCGCGACTTCGACTTTTCAATCTTCCTTGTGGTGCGAAAAACAAAATGATCGTTCGACGTGCACATTCTTAGGGTAGTTAGGAGAAGCGGCGAACTTATTCACTTTTCCAAAAGTAACACCATTCGCCCAGTTGGCCCATATTTTCACGTAATTTATTATCAACATATCAACAACTAACAAACTTGTTTATTTCTTGGGGAAATCTTGATTATAACGGAAAATACAAATTTTAGCAACGACAGCACCGACGTAAGAATAGCTTGACAGGTTCTTGGTTCTTCTGATTGATTGCGCCGTTAGCTTTTCTAACATTTTTTTAAATGATAAATATAAAATAGCATTCCCTCTGGGGGTAGGTATCCATCCTGCAGGCATACAAATTGAGCTACCGTCTTTTTGTAATTTACAAACAATTGTTTACGTAGTCTGTAAAAATATTTTCGAGTAAATCTATTCTAAGACAAACACCGTAGTGAAATGTTTGCCATCATAAAATAACAAAATTCACTACTGCCAATATATTCACTTATTTTTTCAATGAATTCCTTACAAAATCCTTCATTAAAAACGTGTAATATTTCTTTGTTTACTTAACATTTAATTACTTTTATAATTAATAAGCGCAAGGCCTACACCTACGTTCATCAAACTTCTCTTTGCTTAAATTAACAAACGGGCGGCCGGCAATTTTCTCGCTACATATTTATTTAGGAGAGGAAACAGATGTTTATGCTTGCGTTGATTTCATTTTTAAGCAAGGGTATGTTTTTAAGATAAATACTTGGCATAGACCTTCTTGTAGGACCATGAAATGAAACAATTAATATTAAAATTATGTATGCTTAGTCCTTTACACAACGTCCTGCACACAATACACAACGTCGCTTTTCCTGGAAAAAATCAAGTCTCAGATGTTCTTGCGGTTGGTGAAATTTAGTATTGAGTGACCAGTTTAAACTAAATTCTTGTATCTTAATATTTTTCAAATGTCTATGCCAGAAAGACTGGATTGAACGGGCGAGCAACTGATTCTTCCAACTGATTCTAGCAAACTGCGTGTACACAACATTTTTCCCTCTTGTTTTCTCAAAATCTTATAAAAATGATTTCCTTGGCTTCTGTAGCCTCATGTCTTCGTCTCTAAAGATCTGAATACATGCCAGAATCACCTTCACCACTACCTTCCCATTGGTACAAATGTTGTAATATTATCACCATCTGCTTGTCTGCTAATGCGTTTTGTATTGGTTCGTAAAGGCAAGCAAACATTGTACCGTTTGTTCGAGTGTGTTTCGGAACTTAGTGGCACGATATTTTGGAAGAGCGAATCGAGATTATAACCATGGCCATGCAAAGCTGGGTATGAGGCTGTGGTCTCGGTATTCAAGCTGATGAGCTTGATTTTAACTCTAATTAGGCCTGGCGCGAGGGGTGTCGACTGGCACTTGGCAGTGGCAATTAGGTATAGAGTACTGGCTGCACCAGCGCGCTACACCAACGCCAACGTCGACGCCAGCGTCGATTCTATAGCAACGCACCGACACACTGTGCTCGAATCACTGCCCCAGCTAATCGACTCAGATTCTAGAACTGCTAATCACCTATAGCTAGCCAGGCACAGATTGCTACATTAAGAATACAAATACAATCCAAATGAAGGTAAAATCATGGTGTATTGACATTATAACAGGTGTGGGACCAGTTAGGTAGTTAGATCTTTCAATTAGCAGAGATGCAAATGTTAGTAAACTGTTTGTCGGCTTTGCTAATAGGCTAAGGGACTAAGAATTGTTGAAATTTGTTTTGAAATTGGCAGTATTTTGTATTTTGAATGGTTTTAGGAACAGTGGGTATATTTTGTGCGTAGATATTAAGATGCAAATGACCCCTGTCGGGTGTAGCTTGTTTCAAGATACCTGCACGCATGAGTCAAGTCAAGTCAAGTCAAGTCAAGTCATTTATCATGTTTCACAAGACAACACGAAATTCTGAAAAAACGGACCAGCTGTGAAAAGATCGCTTGACACTGTCAAAGAACCGATCTGCATATTGGACTTTATTTAGAGAAATCGAATGCGATCCATATAATGATCGAGCTGAAAACTTGGCTGCTTGTGGCTTGTAGGAAATGCGGCATTACGTGCCTGCAACTTGTAACATGCATTCAATCATTGCTTTACTCAACCTAAATGCTATTTTAAATGCAAAACAGAGTTCTGCATTGAATGTCTGCTGAGTGTGATTCACAGTTGACTTTTTCTCGAGCAATGAAATCGCACGTTTTATTTCAATCTTAAAATTGAGGTAAGACAGTTTGTTGTGGCGCTGCTTGCATGTTCAAGTGATGTCTGATGCCTGATGCCTGATGCCTGATGCCTGGGCGCAGTGTTTGCATCTTTCAAGTCAGCAACGATGAGAACGCACCGTACTACCGTCCCACCGTCCTACCGTCCTACCGTCCTAGCGTCCTACGTCACCCGTTCAGACGACACCAGAGACGTGTCGCCTGTCGGCATCAAATCAGTGCCTTACAAGACAAAATTGCGACGTGAGATTTTATTCAGAGTTTGATTGTTACTGTAAACAAATGCTGTGTGGGAGAGTTCCAAGTTGGCGATGAGACAAGCAAATTGGGGAGGTCTCGGTGAGACGAGGTTTGCGTTTGAGGGGGGTAGTGGGGAAGAGAGGGGGGTAGTGGGGAAGAGAGGGAGGGGTGGTAAATATGAAAGCCAAAAAATGAGGAAAGCATCGTACACAAGATGGCTGAATTTCTCGCTTGTCGTTCTACACGCTTGAATGAGTTCATCAGGAACACCAAACCTCTTCTTGTTTGGTCAGTCAAAACTTACCGACTTGACATTCTAGACTGGACGTAGTCGAGCCACCTCATTTTCCTCATGCATGGGTTTCATTCCCAGTCGTTCGTTCACTCCCTCTCTTGCCTCAAGTTTTTTTATCACCCTCGGTGAATGTGAATAGGAAAAAGAAATAATTCACTGCATGGGGCTCACATTTTTCATGTAAGAAATACAGGAATACGATGATGAATGCAAACTATTCCGTTTCGTTGTCTCTGTTATCCATCTCTCATGACAAACTCATGTAGAAAATGAGGACGCGGAAGAAAAAAGGCTTTTCTTTTGATCTGCAGTTTTCCCTTTTTTTGATCCGCTCCCAAATCGTTGATTGATGGCAATCAACTCCTGCTTCGTTGTTTACCACAAAGAAAAAATTACAAATCACCAAAAATTAAGCTCACAAACCCTCACATCTAAGCCCATCTTGAACTTTTTGAAGAAAAATATGAAAATTTTGAGATGAATTGTAAGATGAGCGACTTTTGAAACATTTCTAAACATCCCGCATTGCAATGACTGATAATCTAACCAGCAAGTTCACTACCCTTGCACATGCACTAACCAATCTTAGCTGAGTGTAAACAAATCCTATGCACGTGTCTAGTGCATTCTAGCATGTGCATCACAAATATGCTGATTACTGCTGACTACGGCATTTGGTGGTATATTATAACTATGATGCATACGCCATGACGTGATCTGATGGTTATAACTTGGAGGTTGATAATTATTAAATACAAGGATAGAAGCGCCCACTGGGCGGTGAGGTGGTGTTGAGGTGGTGTTGAGGTGATATTGAGGTGGTGTTGAGGTGATATTGAGGTGATATTGAGGTGATATTGAGGTGATATTAGGCGCTATTAGGCGCTATTAGGCGCTATTAGGTGCTATTGACTACTTTGCAATATGGATTGGTTTCATCAGTATACCCAGGGAATTGAAACTCCAAACCAACTTCAGGTAAAACCTTTACAAGATTTGTCTTTTAATTATTTATTTCTATTGTTTGCTTTTGCGTTAACACCCCAAATATAGTCTCACTAAAATCAAATGAGAAAAAAACCTTTGGCACATAATATCGTGACATTCAAGATACTAGAGCCTGATTCTCTTGAGATACTTTTCAGATAAATCTATATTTAACCGAAAAAACTATTGTTTTCTTTAATTTTCTTCTACATTTGCACAAATATAACGCGTTAATTATTCTCAGTTCATACCGTCTAACATCACGTAGTCTTTCATTTTACTAAGAATCTTGAACATTGCGGTAAACATGCGGTACACACAGCCCCGTTTAGTCACAATAATATTGCTCATTGCTCATTACTCATTACTCAACTTACATAACAACATGCTTCTTGGTATTAATAAATTGCAAAAAGCCTGCTGAGTGGAATACAAAAGTGACATTTTCAACACAATAGTGACTGAAAATAAATGTATATTATGGTAATAATTAGCTATGAATATCACGAGTGAAGGGCTCGTGCACCTAGTATCAGTTCGTTGGGTTGGAGATTAGGGCATAAGGCACAAGGATAATGTATTGTGTTGCCGATTGCCGATTGCCGGTCTGGACTAAGTGAAATCTACGGAGGGCGTTACTTCGGTGCATTACACGCGAAGCGTCCATCAAGAAACAATGAAAACTTAGATAAAATTAAATTTCAGAACAAACGAAACAATTTTCAGATATAACTGAGTTTCCAGCTGAAGACCATAACAGCTCGTGAACTATTGATTTGAAAATGTATGATTCTGAATTATAGGGTATAAACTGAAGAGTCATAGTTTGGTGTTTTTATTAAACTGTCGATGTCAATTTGAGAAAGTAACTAAATAAAACAGTGGGATATATTTAGCCCCATGCGTATTACATGCCCAGTGTTTTTTTCAATATCAAAATACGCCATGGAATTTCCTTGCTTAGAGGCGAGGGTGAAAGTTTTAATCACAATTGAGCAAAATATTCAGCTTGCCGATAAAATTAGATCAAATAGATTAATGTTTTTAGGTGAAATTCTAGATTAGCACAATGTATCACTGTTTCTGCCCGTGATCGCAATATTACTGGGTGTATTTAGTGGCATTGCCTATACGGAGTCGGCTTGAATTCGTAATGAATGCTGGTAAACCACTGGGCCAGGGAAACCATGGCCGTCCTGTGGGATGTTCTCACCCCAACCCACTAACCGGGAAAGATCTGCAATCACAACCACTTATAAATCTCCACTTGTAATGAGATACTCTCTGTCTTCTGTGTCTCTCCAAACCTTTTTACCCCTTTCCTGTCTTCAAGCTTTAAATTTTCCTCGTTTTGAAATCAATTTAAACAACCAGGAAACCATAGATTTGTTTCAAGAATGAGAAATCGCAACCTTAACGCTCTATCCTTTTGCCTTCGCCCACATTACTTAATAGTAATACGTCTAATCTTGTGGCAGAGCCGCCTCCACCGCATCCACCGCCTCCACTGTCGACCTCTGTTACATTTCTCCCTATTACTGTTCATCCGATCCTATTCTTCTGATGGCCTTTTTGGGACGGGGGGTTGCTTAACCTCATTAATTTTGATAATAAACGCTAAAAACTCATTTTCTTCCCCTTTTTCTGTACTATCTGGCTCCAGAGCGGAGTCACAGGGACATTGTCTCTCACAAGATGACCGGAAATAATACGAACATAATTCTTGCAAATCAAGTCCACCCCCTGGTCTCCTGGTCTGCTGGTCTCCTGGTCTCCTGGTCTCCTGGTCTCCTGGTCTCGACCAAGGAGCGTATATTCGTGAATTCATCACACATCTTGCCTGTCGTGGTTATGAATGCAGATTAACTTAATGTAGTTATAATGGCAAAGTGCGTCGGTACCACAAAAGCGGTGGGGAGATTTTGCAACGCTAATGGCCCCACGCTTGGAAAAGCTTGGAAATAATCGGAATCTGTCAAGTGATTTCATTAATCTCAATCGCTAATTGAAGTGCATTTTATTTTTGATTGCAGGGTCATCTCGGTGAGAACCCATTCGAGGGAAACTCGTGGAGCAAAGCTCATTTTATAAATCAGGCTACGAGTTTCCAGACATCACTGCGAGGCTCAGGGGGCAGCCACGGGCGATCAAGTGTGAGTAACCTGTACACCCAGTACACCCAGTACACCCAGTACACCCAGTACACCCAGTAATTTCTCTAGGGCACCCACAACTGGTGATAGCCACGAGGCTCTCAGCATGAACTTGTTCCTTGAGACAAGCTCATGCTGAACAATGCAGGACAATTCAGCAACGAGCATCGTTTCTTGAGACGCGGTGTCAATTGCAAACCTTTGCGTACCAATGTTTTAAACTGCACATCGACACGATTGCGTGCTGTTAGTGTGGTAGGGGTAGGGTGGAGGGGGGTGAGGAGGGGGGGAGGGGTGGGGGTTAAACAGTTTTGACGTTAGCGTCGAGGTGCAGGTGAGCACGTGACCACAAAATACTCTCGAGTAATCTTTCGAAAGACGTGGCAGTTGCAAGGTACGACGTGGATCACGCGCTAAATGAGCGGCACACGTTTGTCTTGGAAGACATTACCCCGACAAGACATCTATAGAGATATGAACAAGATTGTGCTCGAGTCTCTTTGCCAGAATCCAAATTCTCACAGAAATTGCGAGCTTTTAGTTGTTTTCTATCCTCGCTCCAAACAAATCAGAATTTTAGAACCACTGATTTACGAATGTATGTTTCCGCCGCCGGCATCTATTTTTTGTTTCACGCAGCTATAATATGTTGAAATCCTTCCTAGGAGTTGCTGTTTAGGAAAGGGCATAAAATTGGGCGCTTTACAAGAAGTGGTAATTTCCGTGAACCCGTGGCCCCCGCACCCCGTTTCCCGTCCAACCCCTAGGAAGAGATCTGCAAGCAAACAACAAGAAGCAAGAACACAAAACATTCCAAATTGCCAACCATTTGCTCTCTCATTCCTGATAGCGCCCCAACAAGCGACCCAACAAGCGCCCCAACAAGCGACCCAACAAGCGACCCAACAAGCGACCCAACAAGCAAAACAACAACAGACGATAACAACGGGGATTATTTTTAATAAATAACATTTCTGGGAGGGGGTAGTGCTTTTCCACGGCTGAGCTAAACCATTCTTTAATGACTATTCCGCTGGTTTGCATAACTTTGTTCGCTTAAAAGAATTCAATTTATCGCGTGAATCCGATTTGACTAAAACGATTATTTAGATGTTTACCAACTTTTTGGCTGTTTCTGTCTTGTATTTTCTGTCTCTCTCTTTCCCGTAATAATGATTGTTGCCAAGTGATCTCTTTTAACTCTGAATGTGGAAGCCGCTCTTTCGCCCAGCGTAGAGAAGCTACTAATTTATGATGTTTCTTGATGTGTAGATAATTAGTTCCCTCGCGTCGTGTAGGCAGCCGAACAAAAACAAGTCTTCATGCCAATGCATCTCCCCATCTCCCCATCTCCCCATCTCCCCATCTCCCGGGCGCCCCAGGAGTACCTTGCTTTAGCCCCCAACCCCAATAAGTAAGGGACTCCTGCTGCATCGAAGGCCAACTATAAACCCACTGTCGTTGATACGGGACTCCCAGACCCCAGACCCCAGACCCCAGACCCCAGACCCCAGACCCCACACCCCACACCCCACACCCCACACCCCACACACCCTCCCGACACCTCTACCCAGATCGCTAACCACTGCAACGTTTAAACATTTTTCTCGAGCTTCTTCTCGCCCCTGAATGGACCCTCTGAGAGACGCTCCAAACGTCTTGGCCCATGTAAGTCAGAAAGCCTTTGAGGACGATGACACGTGACTGGACTGCGACACCCCATTATAATATAAAAAAATCTCACTTTTGTTTTCAATGCTTCGCTGCTTTTAGTAAGTCGTTGGAAAATGGGTGGAAATGCGGCTTGAAATTTGCTTTCCTCGGTTTTCGACTCGTCGTATCTTGCCTTCGGTAAAACTGTATTTTCTTTTATTTACACTTGTTTTAATTTGTCTGCAAAAGACTATTGTCTCAGGGGTTTGAAATTAATGAGATACTGATGATGATGAAAACCTCCTCGTATCGTACCGCTTTTTTCCCATTGAAACAGAGCTGACTTGTCTCCCCCGCTTGGTGGGACACATTTCCTTGATATATAACAAATCCTCACTCTTTAGTTAGAAAAATACAAGTAATTTTACCCAGACGCTTGCTAATTGTTTTTAGTCTGCGAATCAACGATTTGTCTTTGACTGAATTGTGCTTGTCTTGCCCGTACTTGTCAATCTTTTTAGCTTTGAGTTGTGAGTTTTGAAAGCACTAAATACGCCAGCCACTTTCAACTCATTCACTTTTTAAATGATTGATAATAATGCGAACAGTTCCATATGTTCTTGGGTTCTTTTCAAAAGAACTGCAATCAAAATATCCCGTAAGATTTACTATTAAACTGCAACAGAATTTTTAAATTGTGTTATAGCGTGTGTTTTTAGCCAATTTTATTCCTGTGAGTGACAAACACAGCCACAACTTTTATAATACGTTGCAAGATTGTTGCAAGATTGTTGCAAGATTGTTGCAAGATTGTTGCAAGATTGTTGCAAGATTGTTGCAAGATTGTTGCAAGATTGTTGCAAGATTGTTGCAAGATTGTTGCAAGATTGTTGCAAGATTGTTGCAAGATTGTTGCAAGATTGTTGCAAGATTGTTGCAAGATTGTTGCAAGATTGTTGCAAGATTGTTGCAAGATTGTTGCAAGATTGTTGCAAGATTGTTAAGTTTCTTTAATAGACCTATATTGAAATGAGCTTGACAGTTTAGAGTAAGACATTCGTATGTCTTTATGCGTGTGCTCGAGATCTGAAAGACAGGCTTGAATGTTCACGAAATTACTTCACTCTCAACGTAGGTAATACATGTTTCCCTTTATTAAAACTGCGTTGTTTTTAGCTAGATTTCTTCTCAAAACACTTGATCAAGAAAATGTATGAAATGACTGGAATATTTGTACCTATACATAACATACAGGTAACATAACATACAGGTTCACTGTTAGTTGTTAAATTATATACGAGGTGTATGTGTAACGTTGCATTGTCTGCTAAAATAAAGGCTAACCATTTGAAAGAGAAGAGAAGCTTAGTTGAAAGAGTTTGTTGGTGTTTTTATTGTATGCAATGTTAGGTATAAGTAAACAAAGACTAGCAGCGATTTTCATTTGGTGAGATTTCATAAAGCATAAACAAACATTAATAAAGCATGCGGTGGATTGTCGGTGGAACGTACATTGTCCCCGTATTATTTTCTCAGGTTAATTTTTTACCCTCGCATCATGAGTTCAGTGTGTGTTTCGTTTTGGGGCAAAAGCAATTACTGCTTTTTAGCTTTTGAAATTTATAAAGAATCCGCCCTTGTGTTGAGCATTCGCCGATACATTGACTTTTGAATGAAATGTTTTCTTGTGCTTATTTGGTAACTTATGAAAACAGAATCAACACTAAACATAACACAACATAACACAACATAACACAACATAACACAACATAACACATCACACACATATATCAACCCTGAGTTGGTAAAACCTCACATCTCCTAAACATAAATTGTTCAGGTGGTACCTACATTAAAGTGTTTTTAAAATTAAGTAATGAAATCTTATAAGTGACACTCATATGTGTAAATTTCAACAAAAATCCCATACTTAATATTCTTCTCAAAATCAAAATTAAAAATAATGAAATGATAATCTAAATTTAATGGAAATGATGAGGTTTGTCACAAAATCTGTGATTATTTTCCCTAAATTTTTCATAAATAAACCCATTTTTGAAAAAAGTAGAGATATCAGGTTCTGCCACGTCACTATCATTTATATGACAAGGATATCTAAAATCGTTTCTAATTTCAAAAGTAAGGTTAAGTGGCTTGAAAGTAATGCTGATACCCGGTAGCCCAGTGATCATTTCTTATCGCACTATTGTACAGAAATAGCGAACAAATATAAAGACGTTAAGCTACGAATGAAGACCAAGAGATTCTTGTATTCTTGTATTATTTATTAGCTTGTAACCGAACTCAATCCAAACGGTGAAATCACAACGAACAACGTAATTCAAACGCAAAATCAAAAGGCAAATAATCAAAAGTTGGGTGAAATCTGTAGTTACAAGATGATTTGAAAGTTTTGTTGAAACTGAAAATGAAGTTAACGGCACATTGTGTTGCTCTTTTCACTCTGAAGACAAGAGTTGAAGAAACATCTGAAGGTGAAGACGTTTGGGCTCCTGGCCCTCTTCTCCCGCTAAACATTGCTAAACATTGCCAAACATTGCTAAACATTGCTAAACATTGCCAAACATTGCTAAACATTGCTAAACATTGCTAAACATTGCTAAACATTGCTAAACATTGCTAAACATTGCTAAACATTGCTAAACATTGCTAAACATTGCTAAACATTGCCAAACATTGCTAAACATTGCTAAACATTGCCAAACATTGCTAAACATTGCTAAACATTGCTAAACATTGCTAAACATTGCCAAACATTGCTAAACATTGCTAAACATTGCTAAACATTGCTAAACATTGCTAAACATTGCTAAACATTGCCAAACATTGCTAAACATTGCTAAACATTGCTAAACATTGCTAAACATTGCTAAACATTGCCAAACATTGCTAAACATTGTTAAACATTGCTAAACATTGCTAAACATTGCTAAACATTGCTAAACATTGCTAAACATTGCCAAACATTGCCAAACATTGCTAAACATTGCTAAACATTGCTAAACATTGCTAAACATTGCTAAACATTGCTAAACATTGCTAAACATTGCTAAACATTGCTAAACATTGCTAAACATTGCTAAACATTGCTAAACATTGCTAAACATTGCTAAACATTGCCAAACATTGCTAAACATTGCTAAACATTGCTAAACATTGCTAAACATTGCTAAACATTGCTAAACATTGCTAAACATTGCTAAACATTGCTAAACATTGCTAAACATTGCTAAACATTGCTAAACATTGCTAAACATTGCTAAACATTGCTAAACATTGCCAAACATTGCTAAACATTGCTAAACATTGCTAAACATTGCCAAACATTGCCAAACATTGCCAAACATTGCTAAACATTGCCAAACATTGCCAAACATTGCCAAACATTGCTAAACATTGCCAAACATTGCCAAACATTGCTAAACATTGTTCAAGTGCGTATCTGCGTAGTCAGAAGTGGAGGTCGCTCTGCCAATAGCTCTTCGTTGGTCACATTCTATTTACTGGTGGAACTTGATGCTACTAATAATGGTATAATGGTATAATGGTATAATGGTATATAAGTTACAGGGACGCTTCGTCAAATGCAGCGATGACATTTCCAACTTGCTAAACCAATGCACCCCAATGGAACGGGACTGCAATTTTCTTACTTTCATTACCTCATTTTCAACGACACGTTTTTTAATTTTATGTAACGACTAGGAAAATAATTTGATTATTTATAGATGTACGAGAGTGCATTGCATGTGATATTCTATATGCACAGTTTTATATCAGCTGTGAATGGTAGCCACATGGTTAAAACAGACTTCCTCCAAATTATCAGCTTTTATTAATTAAATCTTTTGATCACTTTATACAGAAAAAAAAAATGGGTTGGTCTTAGTTGTCACCCGTAACAGTGAGCCAGAGAAGCGCAAATCCCGGATATACAATAGTACTCGCTTGCAGGTGGTGGCAAGGGGTGGGGCCACCCCATCCACAGATGACGGAAGTAGTGAAGGGGGTTGTGGGGAGTCCAACCAGGTATAGGATGCGCAACCCGAAGTCCCGCCCACTCGTCACTAGGTCCCATAGATAGGCTACAAAACCGCCCCGAAAACTGACCAGCAAAACTTGACTTGGAGCACATCCTAGCTCTCTCTCATAGCTTCGCACACCCCTCTAATCGCCTTAGAACCCTTTTCCGGCGAAACCGGCTTTCAAACCTCTCCAAAGAATTGGGTAATACGCACTGGAAAATGCTCGAAACAAGGTGCGGCTTCGTTAATGAACCAATGCTAACGAATTCGTGCATGACTATGGCTTATGCAAAATATAAATTTGCAACGAGGTACTTGTCATTCACAAGAGATGGTCACCTTTTGAGCATTATTAAATAATCTTCTAATTTTCTTCGTCTTAGAAGTCAGTCTATGCGAGTTTTATGTGAAAATTGCTCAGCAAGATTGCGTTGTTCCATACAAAGCAATGCAATAGTTGGGACGCACAACCTGCAAAAAAGGGAAATGATTTCGTTTTTCACTCTGCCGATAGCTTCTTATGTCAGAGAGTGACTCCCCTTTGCCCCTACTCCCCCGCCCCATTCCATTCCGTGCCGTCACCTTCGTATCCAGCCAATAGCCTCTTGCTGGGTCCTGCTACTTCCACACGACTGAAAATTTACAATTCTTTCTTTTTTATCATCTTCTTTTCCCCACTAGGCGATGCCGATTGCGACATGCGCTCTTCCCGAGCAATAAACTGGCACCGCGTCGGGTCGCGTCCCGTCCCGTCCCGTCACTATAGCTCCCGATTGAGAGGCTCTCTACTTCTGTTTGACGAGACGTGATAATTGGAGATTCACTCCCTCCCAATTCACTCTTTCTCTCACGATCCCGCGGCTTGCACTCACTACCAAAAGACTATGGGGTACTCAAAGCGTCTTACGCAAGACATTCGAAGAAGTAGATTCATTCCATTTTCAGATAGCTTTTCGACCTTGCTGTATGTTGATGAATGCTGTATGTGGTAGCTGCTTCTTGAAGATAGCTATTGCTTTAGGGGAGTGAACGGACTTGGAAAGCTTGATTTTCTCAACCCACCGATGTGTTGTCTTGGTACCACTAAAACCTTTTTTAAATGCGATGATTACTTACGTTTGTAGATCCCTTGAGCTTAGCTGTGAAGAGTTTAAGAATGATTTGGAAGGAGATCCCATTTAGTTAGGAACTGTCTCTGCTATAACTTGGGCCTTGACTAGATGGAAGAATTAAGCTACATTATGCCAGTAGCGCAATATGGCAAAGAGAATCTGATCTAGAAAAGTCGACTTGGTTTGCTGCAGGTCTGGCCCGATGTGATTTCATCGGTGTAATTACGTTACATTGAATCACTTCGATTCATGACATTTTTCAAGATTTTTCGGAAGACTGTCAGGCTTCCTGGATAATAATGAAATGGCTGTCATTTACATGCAACTGCAAGCATTGTGCTCTACGAAAGGTGTTCGATGCATAGTCTCCAGAAACGACTAAAGACAAATGAATAGCAATACAGTTATAAATCTCACGCTTGAATAATTTTAACACATTCATGTCTCTTTATATTTTGCCTAGGTTTCATTTCCAGCTAGAGGAAAGATTTCTGACAAGCTTTATTGCCAATATTTGTCAAACATTTGTCAAACTTATTTAAATCGGCTTCCCTAACCGCAATTTTATTTCAAAACTTCCATATCTTGCAGTATGAGAAACTACCGAAGATAGGTAATTTATTCGTAACGTGTCTCTTTACGTTTGTGCATTGCTACACTTATCAGTACTGCTGTGGATATAATTCACGTATCAGTTCGTCTCACATTATCCTCGCTTAAGTGCAGTTTGCAAAATCGAGTCGAACATACGTCTCTGAGGAATGTAAAATAATATTACTTAAAATCACAGACGCACTATCCTTGCATTTTTCATGATTTCCAATCCGTCCCAAATATTTGATCACCACAAAGCGATAGAAAGGGGGGTCTGGTTGGGCCATGTGCGTTAGTGATTCACAAAGATTAGACTCAAGAAAAGAAGACAGGCTCCTTAATTGACACGCTGGAACACGACGTTGTTTCAAATTACTGTCTAATTGCACTTAGGTGCGTTTCTTACATTTCCAATAAATATTTAATAACAATGTAGCAACTTTTGACAGGAAATTGATTAAGGAAGTTAGGGATAAATTGTCTAGTGTGTCCTGATGACGGAAGACTGCTGAATGGCTATGCGAACAAGCAATAAAGTGACATATTAAACCTTTCAGATGTTTAGGTTATGTATTCATTTGTCTTCTTCAACTTTTTTCATACTTGTTTCCCCACCGGATGAGCGGTGAGATGAAAAGAGTGTGTATTCCCCCGCTACCTTGATGGTAAATCTATTGTGCAAAGTATCAGCATTGTAAAACAGCTTCTTTGTGGAGAGAAATCCCACAAAATCCACCCGTGGCAGACTAGTAGAACATGTAGGATATTTCTACAAGAAATATATCAATTTGTTTTTCCTGTTTTTTAAGTAAATGTAAAGAAAGAGATGTGGCTTTCAATGTGGTTCTAGATAGCGGTAAATGCAAGTGAGCTGACAAACAGGTTGCACAAAAATACATTAACCTTATCTAATGCACGACACACAGTTGATAGGAACCTCTTCGTAGTGAAAATATATATAATTATATTAGCTGTGGTATTATTATAAATACCCTGGACTGCGCCTAAATGCAGCCCGCAGAGCATAGTTCTTCGGAGACATTAAGTGGATATAAACGCTTGATTAGGCGCTCCACACGGGAAGCCATCAAACAACTCACAGATATTTCCTCACCTCTAATCAGTGTCTAAATCATGTTTGCCCCTGAATGCAACCCTCAGAGCAAATCAAGTGTAGTAGGAACCTATTGGCTAAACAAAACTCAGCCCACTTGAGGATCAGGGATCGGGGATCGGGGATCGGGGATCGGGGATCGGGGATCGGGGATTGGGGATCGGGGATCGGGGATCGGGGAAGAGAAGGAGGAGGGAGGTACATTTAATCTTTATCAGGACATAGCAATATATATTGATATCACAGCCATGAAAACTGATGAAATACAATCTCGTGAATCAGTACATTTTTAAAATTGCTCAATCAATTTGCTGTTAAAGCTAACGAAAGATCGCGTACCTTCCTGTTATTATGCAGGAGGCAGGAGGTAAGGTAAGAAGGCTGAGTTTTCTTTTCATATTTCAACTCTGACGGGTTATAGAAAGTCTTTCGACAATAGTAGCCCCTAAACGCAGCCCTCAGAGCAATCATGGCACCTCCACTCGTATGAGCCTAGGCGTGGAGGTGCCATGTTCTAAAATAGCACACGATTACGTTCACTTGAGTTGTAGTTATTTAATTTCTGGGAGAATTCCCAGAAAGCCCCCGAAATGAAGGTTACCTGTGCAAGGTTCTGCGTGTAGTTTTGTTAAGGGGGGGGGGGGGGGGGAGGGGGGAGGCTCAGTGTTTTGGGTAAGAAGTGGTGTTAATTAGATTTGTTATTTCCTGTCGTTAGGTTAACTTAAACTGCAGCTGCCAAGCCTTGAAGAAAGTGAAATGATAGAATAATGAAGGTTCTCTCAAAGATAACTTACCCCTTAATTTCCAAACGACAGGAGAGAAATTGGCCCCCTCAAGCAACAATCATGTGCCAGGATTGGTAAAGATTAGAATATTGGATATCATTTAGATGGATAATTCCCCTGGATTTATATCATATCCTGGTCCCTGAGACATCTAGATACACTAGGACCGGGTTTTATCGCGTCTTTACAACTAATTCTTGCGTTCCTGGATGTCTTTTTTATAAATCCACTTGCAGAAAAAAGCCCAGATTTTGAGTTTCAGCTTGATTTGGAATCAAAATTCCAAAGCGTGTGTCTGTGATCGAATAAAAGCGTATGAAAATTGAGGGAAATCCTATTTCCAGTGAAAGCAAAGAAATAATCGGCTGGCAAATCAGTTTCAACATCCAACTTTTGAAAAACAATCAGATTTCTTGACCTTTATTACTGAGATGCCAAAATCTTAATTCCAAAATCTTCTCCCCCCCCCCCCCTTCTATTAAAAAATGCATCGCTCATTTAAAAAAAAAATGGTTTTATATATTTTTTCAAATTGAATCTTGCACCCACTTCGACATTTTCTGCATTAACAAATAATGTAGATACATGTTTTCCGTGGCTTCCATGAAAAACAATCGCTTGGTTCTTGTTTCCTCGGTGTTATTTCTGCTCGCGTTTACCAGATTATGCATGTAAGTGCCAGCATGCTCGACTGCCAGCCTCGTATTTCATCTTGACAGCTCACACTTTGAGCATCCCGTCAAGGGGCATCGCCCATCAATACTTGAATGATGAATTGATATTCCTTGTCATCCCACGCATCATCTTTCGAAGAACCAAATGGTCGACCACATACCTTATTTTATGTACCCACACACACATATGCATTTCTTGAAGGTGGTCCTTTTCTTAATTCTTCGATCCATTAGGTTTGGTCTCCACTGACACTGATGGTCATTTATAATCGAGAAAGTACCTAGATCTATACAATAATCTCCTTCACTGCTTTTGTGATCACACTTCTTGCTTAATAAAATGCCTAGCATCAAAATAGGCACTCGACTAACGTAGATCACAACTTTGAGTGGTTCGAGCTTGTAATCACTCTCTTCGACTCTGAATCTTACACACCATCCAAAATCCAAATATATTTCACGAGTTCGGCTGGAGCAAGCATTCAGAGCTCCAGAGCTTTTCAGAATTATTAGAACCCCTATCAACTCGGCATCTTTATAAACATGCCGATCGAATACCTAGCATGTATTCGATGTATTCAATACCTTATCGCTCATCTGTGATTCCTTCACTCTCATTCCCTTATCTCTTCACAATCTCAGCCATCTCAGCCATCTCACAATATTGTTGATTGCTTTGAAGAAAGTCGCGTTTAATTTAATACGACCGCGGTACTGGTCGCCTCCCTTCCCCACTTCTCCCCCACCGCTTTGGTAAAACGTCACACTTCTTTTGTTTCGCCGAGGAAATGAAGTCGCCCCGTCGTCATCTGCTACGCTTGGACACTTTTCACCCTTGTTCCTCTAGCGCAGGCATTGGCATCACTTATGTTGACCAAGAAGTAAAAAACTATCCAGCGTCTTCGAGGTGTTGTAAGTGATGGGGAGTTACGCCGGCTGCGAACGTTGACTTCCTCTTTTTCTATCTTCCCTGCAGAGCAGTCCCGAAAGTATCGTGCTTACTTGACAGTTTTGGGAATGGATTAGTTGCAAGCATTTGCGGCATCACACTGCTAAGGGACTGATGTGAAGTGTCGTATGTGTTGCCCTCTTTTTTCGCCCCCCCCCCCCTCCCCAACTCTCATTCCCCCTCCCTCCTATGACTGTAGATAAGTAAGCGAGAGTATTCACAAGTGAGATAAAACCTCCCTATTTTAATGCCTGCTTCGTAGATCGGTGAACCCGCGACCTGCTAGCCTGGCGCTAAGAGTAGGCGGTAGCGGCGGCGGTTGTGGCTGTGGATAAATGACCAGTGCTGGACTTCTCTCAACGCAACTGGACCGTATTCCCCGTCCCACACCCCATCCTGAATCCCTCCCCAACCCCCATTCCCCATCACCCATACCTCCCATATCTCTCTTACTCTCTTTCACTCCCTCTCTTTTACTCACGCACGAACACAAACTCTTCTTTATCTTTTTCCTGTTAGAAGTGGAATGAGGTGGGCTCTAGGCCTTGTCTTTGAACGAGCACCCGGTGATTTGTGGCTTTGACTGACCTGTCGTTCACACGTAACACTTTCGACAATAGCAGCACGGATTTATCTGCGCCCTGTCAGAACTGATCCTTCGGGAAAAACGAACAATGCTTTCATCAGGTGTGATGTGTCCTGCTGGCCGTTTGTCTTCGAAAGGTGCCCACCCTGACGCACCCCGCGTTCAAATACTTCCCACCACGATTTGCCAACTGACCCGAAAGTACAACGTCCACGACAGATATCTTGAAAATAGATAATTGTCGGATGCAGCGAGCCATTTTTTAATTAAATTTTTCCCATTGGTATTCTCACTTTTGATCTTCTGTCCCGCGTGCATACGATTTAGCGATTGTGACATTTGGTATTCTATGTCTACAGGATGATGGCATGATGGACCATGAAACAGATGGAGACGGCGCAATCAACTTATCCACGTCACAGCGTCCGTCTGCAGCCACGACCCCTAACGGGCACATCGACTACGATCCAGATCTCGACCAGGTGAGTGGTTCTCCTGTCCCGTCTCGGCGCGGCAATGTGTGTTCATCCAGTACTAAGTACGCAGTACCTACGCAGTACCTACGCAGTACCTACGCAGTCCCAAGTATTCAGTACCAATCTGTACTCGCTTCGTCAATATTGATCCATCAAAAAGCGAGATCAGAAGTTATGACAAGGAGATTGAATCGCCAGATATATTAATTAATTCCGTGTGCATGAACTATTTGATAACTTTGAAAACAATAATAGGCTATACACCTTGGCAAACATTTTGCTACGATCTAAGACAGAAGCCGCACTGTTCATATCAATCTAAGCTGAGATTGGGAATGTTATGACATGAGGCGATTCAACTAGTTGGCTGGCTTGAACCAATTTCAGAGTCATTTGGGCCCATCAGAAAGTCGAACAAGTTGTAATGATGCTTTTTGGTGCCGGGACGATGGTAGATAGACGATGGTAGTTTCAAGACTGTTTTCTGTTTGGTGCGATTATTATGGCTGTTCGTGTTCCGTCTTGCGTGCATGTCTTCGTGTGAATAACTGAGGTGGTTGTTGTGTGGCCGTCGTCTCCGTCTCCGTCTCCGTCTCGTCCCTATGCCCCCCACGCGAGACGGAAAGACGGCAGTCGCCCGCCTGTGTATCCCTCAATAATGCAAACACCCACAATGACTTTGATTAGCGTTGGGTTGCAAAGCAATGGCTGAGGCTGCTAGGGTTGCTTGACGGCTGCCGATACTATTCCTTGGCATATCACCTTAAGCTTCTTGGACGACGTTCAGCTGATAGACTCAAGTCTCAACTACCAGGCAACGACAACTACAACGACAACAACGACAACGACAACGACAACTCCTCTTAAACTGCCCGTAGGCTAGTCACGAAACTTGCCACTTCTTGTTATGTTGCTTCTTTATAATTAACATATTGTGTTGGGCAAGGGATGAAATTTCCCTCTCTCCTCTCTTTATCCAAAGTCTCTCTCGCCCTCGTAGTAAATTTGAGTGTAACACCCTCGCCCAAGCTGTGATCATGCAGATATATTTAGTTGGTAAATAAGATTGTGGAAAAGGGAGTGGGGTTACGAAGAATATGGCCTGTCCTTTCCAATCAACCTACCTCCTACTTCGGCAGATCGCTCTCCCTTCTCTCTTAATTGAAAGAGTTCGAGAGCCAGATGGTTGAAATATAAAAAAAGGGAAGAGATAATCCTTGTATTTTTTGTATGACGTTTGTACCCCTGAACAGTAAAGTTAGACGAAAGAATTTGTAAGTGAATAGAGGAGAGGGTGGCCTACCCTGCACGGCGAGGCGCAAACATCATGCCAGATATACTTTTTTACAGAGTTATTTTCCAAACTCATATTAAGTTTCAAGAGTTTCTTTAATGATAGATGTCTTCGATGAACTTTTCGAAAATTAAGATATTTGCACGCTGTTATAATTAGAAATGAAGCTAATTTTTCATCCTTTGTTTTCAACACTTTCCTCGGCTTTAATTAGAGGGTGACAAATGCCAGGTGGAATGACGCCCTTCGCTGATGTCGGAATTAAAAAGTGCTCTTAGAGATAATTTGATGTGAATTAGGTGACCTTCCGTCGTTCTCGTTATTTGTCATATTCTTTTGCAAACTTTGGATGGCGCTCGAGCCGGCGAGGTCTACTCCAGATTGGGTTTGTGACAGGCTTCTTAATCACCAGTAGGAACATTTCGTGAAAAATCTGGTGATAAAAAAGGGAAAATGAAATATGGACCTGTAAAAAATTAGCTGAACAAATTTCTTGTGACATCTTGCGAGTGTGCTATTTGACTGTGTTCCTAATCACAACACCCACCTCCTTCGCCAAATGCGACGCGACGTGCTACTTGCAAAATATTACTGCATCTTCTCACGGCTCAAAGTGGACATCATCTTGCCCCATTTCCACTCAATTCACGTTGTTTTCATGTGGCCGAAAAATGTATCCAATTTTCTTTGTTTATGCAAGAGCTTGTGTGTTGTTCTCCTTGTTCTATGAGGCAGGGGACCAAATTGAATTTGGGACTTGGTCGCTGTTTAGATTCCTGCTTGGTTGTTTAGTTTAGCGGAACAAAGAAAACAGCCATGTGTTTATTCTGGCTGAAATAGCATGCGGCACACCCCTATTCACCACTCGCCCATTTCTGACAGCCTCCTCTCATGCTATCCCATCGTCGGGCCGTCCGTCCGACGCCGACGCCGACGCTGACGCCACACCAACGCCGTGCTAAGTCCAAAACCCCAAACAACTATAAACAGGCGCCATACCACATCAATTGGTCAACTCTTTATGCTTAGAACTCATTTTATGGAATAGCACACGTCTTTATAGTAATTCCTGGAATGCCTGTGGGAACAGCACATCGGTAGTGCTTTACGTAGGGAAAAATGAAATGACTCACGAAACTCGAAAAAGAAAAACGCGAAAACTGCTTGTCCGATCGGCCCCCGTGGTACAGTTACAATGTTTAGATACAGTGAGAGCATCCATATGAAGAATAAACAATGAGCTCGCTATTATCTCACAGAAGCCATAACATAAATAAAGAGATGCTGATGTCTCTTGAGTTTTCCATTCTCGTGTTCACAAAAAGTGTTTATTGAAATATGTAATGATGAGGCACATCCACAAAAACACCCGCATCGCCCTCCGCCCTCCGCCAGCTCACAGCTCACATCTTGCACTTGCGAGTCGCCGAGACCCTCTCTTTGCAAATATTGCGTTGGCATTCTCATTCCAGAGTGAAGCAAGTTTGCGATGCGACGAGGATGAGGTTGCTTACTTTGGGTTTGGGGATTAAATGAAAAATATTCTCCCGGGAGTGTGTTACCCCTGTGCTATGACATGATGTCAATTGCTGCGACGGTTCATCTTGAGGTAAATTGGCTGAGGAGGAAGACAGTAAATAGTAATAACAAAAGCAAGGGAAGGAGATGTGAAACTGCTATTTTCTGTACCCTTTTCGTAGGTGCAACGAGTTAAAGTGTTATTGAGAAAGTTGTAAGATGCCGGGCCGTTGTATTGAGACGTCTTGTTGAAAACAGGCTTGTAGTTTTCTTCAACTTATAGATATGCGGAGTTTCCAAACAGTTCACGTAGGAGGCAAAGTGAGATAGATAATAGTATGAGCTTTTGCTTTGCTCGCGTGGAAGAAATGGCCCATCGCGACTAATGCACTTTCGACAAGATGTTCATTTATTCAAAGGGAACGAATAGCGAAACATATTGCGTTTCTCACTATTTAGACGCAGTTTTAAGCTCGGTGAAAAAGCAGTGAACTGATATTTATTGCTTCAATTTTGAGTAGACACCTTCTTTCGAAGGTGGAGTGGTCGGAGAGAGCTGAAGCTACGGCGCATTCTTCTAACCAAATCAGTGTGTTGGAAAAGTTTGTTAGCAAAGTTAGTCTAATGACCTGTCTCGAGGCAAGTGGCCGAGATATTGCCATCATTAGCTGGCAAAAAGCTCTCCCGAAGAAAAATTACCTCGTCAACAAATCCACTTCTTGCGGGTTTCTTTCGACCATAAAATCATTTTAAAATCGGGAAAAAACTAAAATTGCATACATTGCATATTAGTCAGAAACCAATAATTATAGGCAATTAATATGCATGCCTCCAACTTTCTAAGGGAGAGCAGTCAATCTACGTTCCCTAAGACCGTAAGATGCTAGGAAATGGGGAGAAAGAGGATGAAGCGAGGACGGAGGGTGGAGAAGGTACGGAAGAAACTTAAAGAAAACTTGGCATGCGGCAAAGTATTTAATAAAGCCGCATTAGGAGGAACCAAAGAGTTCTTTTCTGATTTGGTAAAAGTTGAAGTAAGGGGGTTAGTCCTTTGGCCATAGCAATCTATCATGGCGTTACGGCAGAGATTTCTGCGAGACCGAACTAGGAAAGGCACTTGACAGGTAAGAGATTGTTGTTCCAATATTTCTACTAAACTTCTCGCAACTTTCACACTGTTTATTTTATCTTGAGTTTATCAACATTTTTATGGTTAAACGCGAGTCTTTTTCATTTATAGTCACTCGCAAATTGCTGAAATTTCTGAAAATTCCCAATTTTACTTCCTGCAATTCTTATTTCATTCTCCATTTTTATTCCGCAATTTAATTGTCAATCCCGCCTCCCCACCCCCATCTCCTTATTTAGAGCATGTTCCGTTCATTTCCTTGGTCGGAAACTGTGTGTAACCTTCATCAACCCCTTTGAAAACATCGAATTATAGACAATATAACAATTCAACAAACCAGCATGTTGACTCTTCAAATTTAAAATTCCAACCATCACTCTACACAATTCTTTGTGTTTTCACGCTGCATTTCATTTGATTCCACCTCTGGGGCTTCCAGATTTTGTTTTCCTTTTCCAGCTTTTGTTTAAGCTAACATTAGGCTGACGTTCGGCTCAGTGTTCGACATGGCCATCCGTTCTTCTCTGGTAAAGCATATTGAGAAAGCGGATGTAATCCACGCTTTAAATTTTAAACGTTTCTAATTAAAAGGCTGGTTAAATAAGTGTGTGGCCCGCGGGCTGAGCATGTTCCAAACAGGGAAAAACAGCATTAGAACAGGGGCAAGGGTTTCAATCATCGAACGAAGCTCGGTAACGGCAAACTGCGAACTGCAAACTGCAAACTGCGAACTGCACACAGCCCAGTGTAGACATGATATTTTGCTAACATTTGCGTAAGGCGGGGGAGGAATGTTATGTAAACACATCATACCTGTCATTGTTCACTTCCACACTTATTACAATCAAATTGAAATCTTTTCATTCACACGTATCTATTTCAAGGTTTTACTCAAACTTTAAAACTGGTTTTCCTTATCATTAACATTAATTCAAATAACTGTTATTCTCATTTTTGTTTAATCCCATCACATGCAATGCCATGCATCGCTTGTGCACATATCTTCTCTGGACTTGATTGATTTGTTTACTGTCTCAACTTTTTCATATCAAACCGTTCCACTGTCATATTCTAATTGTTGGAGAAAATTATTCTAGGAGATTATATGGAGTGTAACCGACCAAGCCCAATTTATTATTGATGAAGGTACTGAGAGCTGGGCGAGAACAGCTTCTGCATGTCAAGTTACGTCAAGTTACGTCAAGTTACGTCAAGTTACGTCAAGTTACGTACATCCTGCTACTGAGAGGGCAAGTTGTCACACCTCTGCAGTTGGTTCGTTAGTGTCCCGCGGTAAGCCATCTAAAAGCTGCTAGTCCCAGCACACGCACTGGATTCGTAACTAAATTCAGTTGAATCGGAAATGCGAGAATGCTCGGTACAGAAAAAACAAACATGTTCACGCACTTTGAGCAGGGGACTTATTTCACATCACAAAAAACAATGCACACGTGGAATTTCTCTTCGAGATTTGCTGATTGTAACTTCCAAGATGTGTTCTCTCCCAGAGCAATGTATGGCAGTGAAGAAGCAATTAGTTGCCCAGCTATTGTTGACAGAAGTGTCGCGCACTGGGCATGGAAAGTAAAGGACCCCAGCGTTTCGCATTTATTTGATTTGAAACCGAATCGAGTCTGCTTGGTTGGGGTGAGAGGGGTGGGTGGGTGTTGAAGGGAGGGGGGGGGGGGAGGGATTTAGACACATGTGCGGGCGCCGTCTTAGATTCTAAAATAGCTGCACGCGATCGGCAATCCGGAATTAAAGTAATCAGCGCTCCTGAGAGCTTTATAGCCTCGTGGAATTCTTCTTGGTGTAAGCACCACAGCACGCGTATTCACGTGCCACTTGCTAAGGGGTAGGTGATCGAAATGTAATGTTAACTTTGTCGGAACACAGCATCTACTTTGTGAGAAGCACATTCGGGTAAATCGTGTTCGGTTTTCACTGTTTCTAATCAGATGTTGACTGTTTTTTCCGCTAGAAATAGAGATGTTGTTTCTGTGGTATGGAACGAACAGCTTCTTTACCGCGGTAATAATTATTGATGCTCGCCAAAGATCGGACAGTTTGGCTGTGAACTAAGAAGTAATTCAGTCGATTTCATATGAGCCTCTCTGATAACCCATTGTTTATCAACTTCGTGTATCCCTTTTATCTGGTGTTCGAATGGAATTGGGGGCGTTGGAGTAAAAGCGCTGAAATCTCCTAGTCCGAATGTGCATGTTGAGATAGCACCCCAACATCACTGACCACCATATCTCGCGGTCACTCTTAAATCGCCATCTGACGCGGCAAGCCGTGAAAAATGTCAAAGTTTTATCCCTGATATTTCAACCCCAGCTCTTTTAGCTTTTAGGTGGGAACAAGTCTTGAAAAACAACCGTTGTCTTCATTCATCAGGATTTTCTTATCTTGCTTGTCATGAGAAAGAGGAAGAAATGAGAACTCTTCCAAGAGTAAGAAGTACTTTTGAGACCGACTAAGCTGTTTGCTTGATAATTTTGTCGTTAAGCATTTGGCTTCGTCGGTGTTGTGTGGAATTGAACCGCTAGAGGGAATTAGTGGGCTTCGCTAACGCGTATTGGGGGCTCATCGACAAAGACTGAAATCCAAATTTGAAGATAAATGACGGATTTGAGTTTCGAGTCGCTAGTCGCGAGAGCTGTTGGAGCGATAATTGAGCAATTCAGGCCAAGTTAAGAAACAGAGGCAATCAGGATCAGGACTCAAGATTCAGGAGTGTGTGGCAGAATACGTAGGCCTTAACGGTCGAGTATTAACACCGTTAGACAATGACAAATGAGCTAGCCGCATTAAGCCCTTGATTACGAGGAATTGAGATTAATGGACAGCTTTTTTGTGCTGTACTTTTGAAGAAGCAGCAGTTTAGAGTGAAGAGAGAATAGAACATAAACATCAACACAAACACAGACCTAAATTGAGTTATTGGATTTCAACGACAATCGAGGTGCAAATACATATCTGTACGTGTTGATCTGTAAGGTTGATCACTTGCCCGACTAAACTATGCCATTTGCTTTGACATCTGAATACATGTATAGAATTAACCCTCGTGAAATCTCGGCATTTGCGTTCAGAGCCTCTAAAACCATTCCATGCACATTTCATTAACACTTGCAAGCGTTTCGCTAGCATTGAACGCACGCACGCACGCACGCACGCACGCACACACACACCCTACTTCACTCGGCTAGCACTCCCATTGAGTCGCTAGCAAGGAAGACAATGGACCCCGACGAACATTAGGACAACTTAAGGCTCTCTTCTTGGATCAAGGATAAAGGAAACTATGGTGCATCCATATGCTAATTTAACATCAAGCAACCCCGTTAGAGAAAAAGCCATAATACTAAATATTAAAATTACACGGGTTTCGTAATGTTATTGAATTCCCAGCCCTCTGGTTTCCAGCGGCTTGTACAAACGACTTCATCGCTTAATTGAAGTGATTGTATCGTTGTTTGTGGATCCTAGCTGCTGCGTATT
The DNA here is from genome assembly GCA_947568835.1 of Protonemura montana. Taxonomy (NCBI): domain Eukaryota; kingdom Metazoa; phylum Arthropoda; class Insecta; order Plecoptera; family Nemouridae; genus Protonemura; species Protonemura montana. Next base: position 455,389 of record OX387604.1, on the reverse strand, counting down.
TCCTTCAAAGACTTGAGCGACAATCCAACAAATCTGGTGTTAGATAATAGATCCCATGGTAGCTTTTCAATCAAAGCGGTAGTCCAGGAATTTTGCATGCAGCTATCTGAGACCGATTACCCTTCGCCTTACCGAAAGTGAAAACTCGCCATCGTTTTATCGCCATAGGACTTTGTGACTTTTCCACCAGCCCCGCTCCCCCGCTTTCCCGCTCTCCCGCTTTTCCGAGCCCGCGCCGCTCTACGCGGCAGCTACAGTGTTTTCCGTTCAGTACCCACATTATGATAAATATTCGCCGCACCAGCATTACAGTGAAAGACCAATATTTGCACTTTCCTCCAACTTCATTGCTTTATATTATAAGCTTGGGGTAAAATCAAGCCAGAGAAAGAAAGGTTTGCATTTGACGGTGGTGGTGGTGGTGCTGGTGGTGCTGGTGGTGCTAGCGGTACTGCTGCTGCTATAACAGTAAGAAAATACTGTATCTCATTTTTCATTTGGTCGGACTTTGCAATCCTCATCTGCTTGCTATGTAATAATAACTTAAGGGACTGCGTTTTCTCCCGAGATCGCGATAAAAGAGTAAAGAAGGGTGAGTGAATATGGTTTGATGGGATATGCGTATCAGACCGCTTGTACCCCGGCGCTATGGACGGGTGGGGTGCAGTACGGTAGAGGGACACCCACCCACTCACCCACCCCCACTGCCACCCCCTAACGCCGCTCTGAGAAACAATGCTACTCCAATTAAAACTGGTGTTTGTTTAGTATCTGGGAGATATGAAGAGCAGAATGTTTTAACCCAAATACTAAGGAGACAGTGACCGGAAGTTGGCAGGAGGGAATGGGCGATGTGGTAGGGAAGGAGGAAAGGGGCACGTGGTACGGGGCTCGATTCTGTCAAACATTTCTTTGTCGCATTCGGAATGAATCTGTGGAACGACACCCAGCGGCCATCGAGTACCGCACACGTTACACTTTGCACGCGTGTATCCAGGGTCTCAATTAAAACCAGCACATCCGGTTCGGTTTCCACTTTTAGAAAATTATTGCCGATCAACGTGACGAAAAACCACTCGAATCTTGGCTGGGAAATTGCACAATTACAAGAAAGGAAATGCTTCGCCTCTCAGTCTCATTAACCTCTCAAGATTTCCCGACTAAACTGTGATAATTGCCGCTATAACAATGCTTGGAGACGCGGGGCTGCGACGTCGACGCCGACACCGATGCCGACGCCCGGGCACCGGTCAGGCACTTGTCGGGCGTCGGGCGTCGGGCGTCGGGCGTGCCCCATCGACGCCGATCACGCATTCCGCGTCTCTCCCATCTCGTACTCTCGACACCCTTCCAGAGAAAGAGATCCAAATGTCACATAATAATATTCACGGACATCGCGAATAATTCGCCGATTCATGTAAAATGTCCAGTTTTGAAGTGTGACGTCGAAGGGGAGTGGGAGGGGGGAGGGAGGAGGGGGGGGGGGGCGGAGGTATTCCGCGGAGGTGTGCCGACGTTACGAAACACGTTCAATATGCACGGAGAGTTAAGTGGGACGTCATTAGTGGCGTCGCTGCTGACCAGGAGCGTCGCTCAGCAGGCGTCGGCGGCGTCGGTCGAGGAAAGGGTGTCAGAGTGGCAGTCGGGAAGTCGGGAAGCCGGGAAAGTCAGGACAAGCGGGGTGACGGTCCAAGCTAGCCCTTGGAGACGACTCGCCCACAGAGCTGACTTGGCAGAAATCGAGCCAAATGGCAGGGCCGGTGAAAGCTAATGGTCCAACGACCGCTACTTATTCGACCCCAACCAAATTGTTTAGACCGGCAAAAACTCGGGTAAACGTGGAAAAGACGGTCGTCGGATTTGAATCTTTCGCCAGAGAGAGCAAGAGAGAGGAAGTGAGATTCGCTGGGCGGAGGGAGAAAAGCGAGGGAAAGGAAAGGAGAGGAAAGGAGAGGAAAGGAGAGGAAAGGAGCGGAAAGGAGGCGGTTTGTCCCCATCACAGCTGACCCTGGTTGACACCCCTCGTTAATCAGGGCCAGCTACTGCTCTGCATGCGTTCGCGACAACCCAGCTCGCTCATTCTTACTAATAAAAAGACTAAACGTATTACCCTATCACATGGCATTTTGTAATGTATAAATCTTGACAAATGTCTACCACAATATCGCCTTCTAGTAAATGGAGGGTCGAGATGGCCAAGATCTCGGTGAGACTCATATGCGCCCGTCGTAGCGACGTGGATACCACACCGAGATTATTGCCTTGGCCTGCCACCCACTATAGGTGCGAGGTGGGTGAAGACGCTCGCCTAAAGACGGTGATGGGGGGAGAGATGACTATCTGCAAAATTGCTTTTATTTCGTGGTTGACACCCTTGTCGACTATTTGTTGGCCTGCGTGGTTCTAAGAATATTCCCGATATTTCATGCCGAGATTGAAAGAAATGATTTGAGGCGATGATGCTGCTTGCCGTGCACAGCGGGGACCATTGGATATTGGGGTGGGGGAGGGGGAGGGGGTGCGTAAATGTAAAAAAAGCTAAGTTTTGTTTTAGCGCAAGATAGCTTAGATAGGCATACCATATTATAGTATAGTATAGTAGTATAGGGTCAGGTTCTCTCCATATATGACAATGGCTTTGCAGCAGGTGGTGCCTCGAGTTTCCAATATCAGAGCTTCACGCCCTGGCGTAAACGATATGCAGATGCACTCGGCTCATCTCTGAGCATCTATCGCACATCGTTCGTATCGTTCCTGTGACCTCCCCTTCCCCACCCAGACCATAACAGCCCGGTGCACGCAGTATTCTGCGTGCACCGGGCTCTTGCGTGTGTAGGCAGGAGAGTGCGTGCAAATGAACAGTTATCCTGCGTAAGCATCGAGAAGTGTTGCCCAAACATTTGTTAGCGGCAAGAAATCTTCATATTAAACCGTCCATGATGTCATATATTTGTTGAAGTCGTTGGTTTTTTTAAACGAACTGGAATCACAGTTCGAGAACAGTGCAGTTACTCAGGCCTGTCTGCTTCACTAAAAATGTACATGACGATTGCAATTTCGTCTTGACCTCGATTTTGCTATACAAATATCGCACAAAAATAATGAAGACATATTCGTATTTGTCAAAATACGTGATGTCCGACCACAAACTTTAGTTAGAGAACAAATCAGAGTTCTTCGTCTCCTTTGTCTTTCATGCGACTTCATGCGACTCCAAGTGGTCTTTCCTCACATTTTAACCCTGTGTGGTATTTCCTATGCGTAGACAAAGTTAAGATGTTTCATATTTTACTACCTATATCATACATATTTTAAGACACGGTAAAAATCTTCCCCTCTTATTTTCAAATTTTGATCAATGCTTTGTATTCGCATTTATGTCATTCGATATTTATTGCATCTGCACAAAAGCGCTGTGCGTAAAAGTGCTGAGACGTGGTGAAACGTATTCGTAATCTGTAGCCATCATTCTATTGCCCCCGTTAGCCTCCTGATGGCGTAAAGGAGGGGACATGTGCTGGACAGCCAGAAAGTGCTTGGGCAGGGGACAAAATCAGATGGAGCGTCCAAGCGACATCGACGCTTTTAACAAAACAAAAAAAACTCTTATCACACAGTCATCCACAATCCCTTTCCGCTTGAATTCTGCTTCTGTTTTCTGCATGATCTGATTCAATTCAAAAGCCATTGGTTGGTGTTTTGATTATCTGTCAATCATTGGCTGTTCTCATTGGTTAGAAATAAAGTGTATGCTCTGCGTGGTAAGAGGTAATGGGGTGGGAGGGGGTAAGGGTGGGGAAGACGCTGGGAGCCGCGCGACGACGCCGGCGCTGCCTGCCCCCGAGACCCCAAACCCGTTTCGCGCTCCCATCCCCGTAGTTGTCCGCCGCCGCCGCCGCCGCCGCCGCCGCCCGTTTGCCAGCAAGCATGCATGCATACGCTCACTCTTCTAGAAAAGAAATAATCAATGCACATTTGACACCTAGTCAAAACGAGATGATATGCTTCAATATTGAATTGTTGAATTGAATGCGGCGATGATAAACAGCCACTTATAGTGAGGGTATGGAGCTTTGGTATGGAGCTTTGGTATGGAGGTTTTGGAAAGACTTAGACAGGACGGCGTCGGATCAGGTCGGTAAAAAGGAATTTAATAAATATATCAATCAGAGATCGGCCTTCTCTCCACAGCGCCCGTGATTAAACTGACTCGATTGGAATTGATTTTCATGTCTTTACTTATTGTGAAATACAACTAATTATTAATAGACCACGCAACTTGTCCGTGGTCCAAATTACGACCGACGTTCGCTGTGCGTAACGTAGGGATTGCGTGAAATAGATCGCACGCGTTGTTGTGTTGTGCTTTGGGAGTGGCCAGGGCAAGCTGCCTTTCGACATGGGGCTCGTAGCTCGACTGAGCGAGCGTCGAGTCGGCGTCTGTGGCGTCGGCGTCGTATCGCGCTGCCAGCCAAATCCTCGGGCGGTCTATCCCCCGCTCGTCCGGTTTCCTAACCTTCATCGCCCACCGGCCACACAGTGGGGCCGTCACAGTGGGGCCGTCACAGTGGGGCCGTCACAGTGGGGCCGTCACAGTGGGGCCGTCACAGTGGGGCCGTCACAGTGGGGCCGTCACAGTGGGGCCGTCACAGTGGGGCCGTCACAGTGGGGCCGTCACAGTGGGGCCGTCACAGTGGGGCCGTCACAGTGAGGCCGTCACAGTGGGGCCGTCACAGTGGGGCCGTCACAGTGGGGCCGTCACAGTGAGGCCGTCACAGTGGGGCCGTCACAGTGGGGCCGTCACAGTGAGGCCGTCACAGTGGGGCCGTCACAGTGGGGCCGTCACAGTGGGGCCGTCACAGTGGGGCCGTCACAGTGGGGCCGTCACAGTGAGGCCGTCACAGTGGGGCCGTCACAGTGGGGCCGTCACAGTGAGGCCGTCACAGTGGGGCCGTCACAGTGGGGCCGTCACAGTGGGGCCGTCACAGTGAGGCCGTCACTGTGTTGATATCATGATCTAGCTTCAGGGTGGCAGAGGGAGCTCAGAGTTGTTATGTAAAAGAGAAGGCGAGCATTTATTTAATAATGTCCCCTAGCTGGGCTTCACGATACCGGTCAGCTATGTGATTTGTTTGGAGGGCCCAACTTGAGAAAGTAACAAATGACGGCTGTCTTTTGCACGCCGACACGTTGCCAGATGGCGTTGGTATCGATAGTTTTCGGTGGAGAACTCGTAAATCAGGTCCAGTATTATTGCCATTTCAAGGGAGATGGATACACTGACGGACTTGGAATGGGTCGCCTTTATTCAATACGCCTTGCCGTTAAATAGCTCCATGTGTGAAATTCAGCAGTCATAGGCATTACTGACAATGGGTTGCAGTAAGTTACACCCGCGGCCATTTGTGACCCCGTCCGTTGGTCCCTTTTCCCTCCCACTACCTGCTTTATTTCTTTGAAAATGAGAAATTTGTCAGCCCCTTGGATGGCCGACACTCGACAGTTTCGCTGAAATATGCACGGGTGTTAAGCCGGGAAATATGTCAGTGATCGTTATGCGCACCGCTGTGCAGCTTCCTTTTTCTGTCACAAATATTGGAAATGCGAATGTGCTGCTCGCTTTGCTGTCGGATGACCGATTGCTGTGTATTATTTCTGCTACATACCAAGCTTACTCATATTTCACGCACTCGGTTGGTGCAAAGATAGACTAATGGCAGGGTGAATGGCCAAGTCACTCTGATTATCTTTTTGCTAATTGCACGTGTATGAGCTCTCTAAAGATTCAATCAATTTGGTAGGGAAAACAAATTACCAGGGTAAAATGATAACTTCCTGGCAATGTCATGTCATGGCCCAGACATTAAAAGGTTTAATGAAGCTGGACTTGGTATTCGTTAAGCATTCATCTCACATAAAGTACATCATTATTTATTCTTATTCGAAAATTGAGTGTGGAAATGTTCCTTGATCTCATGGCTGGAAATTGTTTTCACTAGTGAACTGCGTAACGTTTAGAATGACTAAGCATGCTGTATGGTATGAAGCAAGCAGCATGTTCGAAGTCAATGCTTCAATGGAACCTATAATTGTAGGGTGTTTCATTATCTTGCCTAACCATTATTTTCGTTCGCTGGTTCCGCTCAATCCTTTCACGAAAGATTCGTATGACTTTTTGGTCACGTACTCGCTGATCTGCATCCAGCCTCCGTTATAAAAACCCTTTCACTTAGGGGGTGGGGATAATTTGGTACAATTCTGAGATGGCTCAGCCGTCGCAGCAGGCTGCGAAATATTACCATCCTTGCCGATGCCGTTGTCGTGTTTCACTATTCCCTTTGAAAATACTTGATAGAAGTTTTCAAACGAGCAATGAGCAATCGTCGCTATTATTACTCTGCCTAACTCTATTAAAAGTAATTAACCTTTTGTGAACGGAATTGCTCTGGCCAGTGTGTACCTTGTGAACTATGCGAGCACCTTTCATTTCGCGCAAGACTTTTTACGGTTGTTTTGGCTCTTTGGACATGTTTGGCATTCATTGGGTGGCAAACGGTGGAAGGGAGGAGGGAAGGGGAGGGTGGAGGACTCCTCACAAATGTCATGAGTGAGGCCTGCAGGGGAAAATTGGGAAACTTTAACCAATTTAATGGGAAATATAAATGGCTAATCTGAGAGCGTGCTCGCAATGTTTATGGAGGCAGTCGCAAGCAGCCCCCCCTACCCCCCCCCCCCCCTCCATACTTTCTTATTCTAAAATTAACATCATTGTGAAGAAGAATCGTTGAGGGGAATCGATGAGGGAAATTGGGAAGGGAAATCGATGTGAGTAATCAGTTAAGGAAATTGGTGAGGGAATTAAGAGAGAAATCGGTGAGGGATATAGGTGAGGGATATAGGTGAGGGATATAGGTGAGGGATATAGGTGAGGGATATCGGTGAGATAAATAGGGGTAAATATAAAGAATAAGTGTCACCTTCGTCCCGTCGCACCCCGCCCCGCCCCGCCCCGCCCCGCCCCGTCCCGTCCCGTCCCGTCCCGTCCCGTCCCGTCGACCGAGAACCTGATTTTAATTTTATTGTCAGTGTTCACCTACCACAGTCCCAGCTTCGTCTTGAAGTCGATTTTATTGCCGGTTCCCATGCAGCTAATGCTCTTGTTGCGATTATTGCGGCGTCGGCGTCGGCGTCGGCGTCGGCGTCGGCGTCTTGTACAGTTTGATTGTGTTATACAATCTTGCATTGCAGAAGTGTAACGGTAAATGATTTAAAGTCTGCTCGACCTGCATGCTAACATCCTGATCTAAACTCAATTTCAGAGCGAGGGTGTCTGCAATTCCTCCCGTAATGACGATGTGCTTCCATCAGAATCTCTCCCCAATGAGCCATATTCCATGGGCGTCGGGCGTCGGGCTATGGGCGTCGGGTTACGGGCGTCGGGTTACGGGCGTCTGGCGGCGTAAGCTTTTCGGGCGGCTAATTGTCAACTTTGTGTGCCAAGCAAATTCTCAGCAAAACGCATAGAAAACCGAAGAAAGTTTCATTCGTAAATTTCTTCGCTAGAACTCGTTTGTTTAAAAAGCATTAAAACCAGCATTTCTTGGCTGTCAATCTTCTAGCTATTTACTGAAGTGTTATTTTTTCTTTCGCGAAAAAATTACACGAACTTTTCTTCCTTACAAGTTTCTGTTACCCCAGTGATTCCTCCCTTGCTTCTTACGGTATGTTGTTTTATGTTTCATTCAATTCTTTCCATTCCACCTCGGCAGATAAATAGAAAGAAACTTTCTGAGAATAAAAATGGTAAGATCCTGTTAGCCACGAATCAAGCATGGCAAGGATTCTGCTGGAAAATATATGCAGAATATTCTTTTCACTTGACAAGCGCGCCGTGTTTTTCCCTTGTTATTTGCTTATAAAAAGGGGAAAGTATTCTGGTGTTATATTATTACCGATTCGTTAACATTGCAGTTCGAATCTAAACTCGCCAACGCCGTCACATTTGTATGAAATTAATGGAGCCTGTCGCTAGCCAACCCCGGCCCCTGTCCGATGGGGTGGAAAAAGGAAGAAGCATTTTCCGCGCACTGGCGAGGATACTCATCGCCTTCAAGTTGTTTATGGCATGCATCGAGTGCGATATTATACTATTGAGTATGGAGACAAGATGCAGAACGAACGTGGTAGAATTTTAAATTTTCCCCTTTATAGCCCATAATTTCCGGAAATCTGCCATCAGAGAGCAGTTAGCTTCTTATGTTTGTGTGTTCCGTATGCACCGAACATGCATGACGTAAATGTTGTGGCAGAACCTCCTTCACTCCCGACGGCCTGTTTCGCTTTCGAGATATTAATGGGCCGAGTTGGGGCCCACCGTGCACCGGGGTCCGGGCAGACCATTCTTTTTCGATGGGCGGCGCGTGCTACGCGGGCAGACCCTGCCCAACCCTGCCCAACCCTGCCCGACCCTGCCCAACCCTGCCCGAATCGCGGCGCGGCGCGCAGCACATCTCGTCGTACATCAGAGCGAAACGCCGCTCTCGCGGCCCATCTTGAACAAATATTTACTTGGTATGGCTGCGTTCCTTGCATGGACTTGTGAAGATGCCGCAATGAATGATAAAACGTTAAAATGCATTACCATGATGTCACATGAAATAAAAGCCATACACAGCGGCGCATTATGTGAAAAATATGGAAATAATATTGCTCCTGGCAAGCAAAACAGCCCTCTGCATATGAAATATGTGATAAGGGATCTTTTCTCAAAAAGGGATGAAACGCCAGGGCGAGTTTTTAAGTTTTGCCGTGGTTCGCCGTGAATACCAATGGTGCTAGGTATGAGCCAGGAACGCAATTTTGGTAGAATTAACGAGAAAACAAAGCGTGAGCGGCCTTGTCAGAATTTCGGGGTGGGTGCGGGAATGATTTAACCATTCTTTGCCCTTTATTCGCTCTTTTTGTGTCATAAGGCCCCGCTGGTGCTTGCTTGCCTTTCGTGCCACCGCTGCCTGCTCTCTGCGCCTTGGACCGCCTTGCGGATCGCTAGAAGGTGGCACCCGCGATGTGATGTTGCGTTAGGGTTGATGCATTCAAATTTTCGTGAATCGTTATGAGATGGGCCGCGGCGAGTGCAAGGGAGGCTGCCGGAAGTAGGACTTGAAATGCTGTTGGATTCACTGACATCAATATGGAAATTCGTCTCTCCACGCGATCCTGAATGGCAAACCGTGTTGCAACTAAGAGAGAGCAGAGGCTGCTGTGCTTGACTGCGGACCCTGACTGCGGACCCTGGCTGCGGACCCTGGCTGCCCATAACCACCCACCCGAAAGCTTCGGCAAAATCCGAAATCGCCAAGTGACTGTTGACCATTGGTAAGTGGTTGAGGTGCTTACTGCCTTGCCAATCAGGTAGGGGTGACAAATTGAGAGAAAGAAGTAGCTTTTCCCTCAGCGTGCCAGCATGCTGAAGAATGGTTGGGGCATGGTACAACAAATTCGACTCTGGGTGTCTGGTTTTTGCCCATCAGGCAAGTGGTGATTGCCAATCGTTGATGGCAAATGGTTATCGATGAAGACTCATTGAGGAGGAATGCCGGACATTCAGTTTTCATCGTGCGATGCAACGCTGGGTCGGTTGGAGTGTCGGACACCGGCCAGTCAAAATAGGGGCGCCAGCAAAATAGGGGTACAACCCAACTCATCCCACCGCGGCCGAAACCGACTTCTCGACACCAGGGAGGGGGTGGAGGAGTGAGGGAGGGGGGGGGGGGCTAGGGCTCGCAAAGCCCTGATAGTTAATATTCAAGACTTGAAATCAAATGAATATTAAACAAGGTAATCGTTTTAACATTGCCTCCGCTATGATGTTACTCAGGCCATATTATATTCAAGCCAGCGTAGTTTATCCGGTTATTATTTTCGGGTAAGTTGATTTATGAGACTAAGGAAGAAAAGCCATGAACTTTTCAATATGCCTATAGACGAGTAGGTACTTTTATTGGTATCTATAAATACCCCTCTCTGTCAGTATATCGTTTGAGTAAATATTCTCAAATATGCTTTCTCAAATATGCTAATTTGACTGGCTGAAAAATTGAACGAAGCGTCACAATAAAGCGTAATTTCGTGATACCCTGGTGTTTATGCAATACCTTCACACCCTCACCGCCCCTCACCGCCCCTTACCACGCTAAAACGCCAGAGGGTGGTGATGTAAATGTTGGGGTGAATGTTGGGAGATCACTCGTGGACCAAACCTTCCCTTCATTCTTGCAGTCTTTCAGCGGGTTTAGGGTTTATAATGTTAACCCACTTTTACTCAATACATCAAGACATCAAGACATGCTTTAATATTTTGATGAAAATTCAGTTTGATATCCATATGAGTTTCTTCTTAGCTCCAGGTCTTCCGGTGTTGTTTTCGAGGTGAGTGGGGGTGGGGAGATTTTTACCTGACTCATAAAATATAAGCAGCAGCACTTGAAGGTGATTTATTCCTGGGCATTATTTAAGAGAGATAACACAAATTAAGCTTGCTCATTTCAACCCCTCTGTCCCCTCACAAAGTCTCTCCAACCCTCCTCCTCCTTTCCCCAGATATACTATGTAAGGTGTCGCATAAAAGTTAAAAAAAAGAAAGAAAAAAAAAACACTTTCCCGCTTATTCTTTGAAGATTATAATTTTTCTGTAGGCGGCGAAGTGATATTGAATTAGTATTTAAATTTCCTTGGTTTAGTCCAATTTATCAGGAAAGTTGATGCAAATGGTGACATGTAAAACGCAAGGCGAGCTCGCTTGAACAAAAGAAAACACAAGTTAGTTTTTTCGCCAGAACAACGAGGTGCCCTGTGTTTTACTATGAATATATTTGTATTACGGTAACTCCAATAAAACCCAATTCCGTTTTCAATGCGCTTGCATCCTCGCAAGTACTTAAAAAATAAACATAAATAATGCATTTAATCCTATCTGAAATTTGAAAAATGAGTTAATTTGGGCGGCTGTCTCCGCTGGCATGAATTTTAGCTGACACCAAGCTATCTCGCATAGCAACAGCAAGCCCAGCGAGGTTATGTAATTGTGTTAACAAGCCCATCTAGCACAACACCTCTCCAAACCTTCTCGGGCAAGGAGAATAAATTATAGGTGGGCATAACGTCTAGCTCGAGCGTTACACCAGCCTAAGCGAAATGTTTTCGCCACTTTAGGTGGGGTGAGATGATTTTTTTCTTAACGAAGATGTTCGTCTAGTCTTTCTGGCCGTTGTTGCTCTGGTGCAGTAAAACAGCGCATTCATTAATTCAGTCTAAATTCACAGCCACCAAATAAACGAGCACCTCTCAGTGACCCGACTGAAAGATTATATTAGATTATATTATGTAAAAGTGTAGCGTGTAGCGTGTAGCGTGTAGCGTGTAGCTTGTATGATGCCTCGCGAGCTCGAGTCGAGCTTGTACCCTTTCTTTGATCCAGTTGAAGACGTTCTTCCGTCTGCCTCTCTCTGTAAACTCGACTTATTATATAGAAGTTCAGGAAAAATACTGGTTGATGTTTATCAGAATAGAGATCAACTAGCGCGGTAAAGTAAACATGGACCACATTAAGATTTCACCCCAGCGATTTATAAACAGATCAGGTCAGGTCAGATCGTCTTGCCACTAACATGGGAAGGTAGATAACTATATAATTTAACAGTGTACTAATTGATACTAAATTATTAAGCCTAACAAAACAGGCGGCTCCGCTATCAATGCTGTTTGACCCCATTTTCCTGAAAACAACACCAAGTGAATGGTGAGGGAAGACAAGTCAGTTTTAGAAGAAAAATATCGTCGTTGGAGTGGGGTGAAACGGAAGATGCCCTGCAGTATGTAAGTTGGTACCCTTTCTTGCCAAGCTACCTTCATTAGGCTATTATTTGATTTTCCCGGATGAAGAAAGGAGTGGGTTGGGTGGGGTGGTGGGGTGGGGTGGGGGGTAGTTAGTTTAATTAGAGATCTAGATGAAAGGAGAGGAAGTCATTTTTGTCGTGTTTGAGTAAATATGGAAACAAGATGTGGTTTGCATAAATATTTTCGAAAGGTGTCTTCATTTAAGAATATCTTCTCGCTTCGTCGATCTATTTCAAGAGTGATATTTTCGTCGTCATTTCCTGGCATTTTCTTGTAATTTCATAAGGACTTTCATGAGGCTTCGAAGTGTCGTTACTTTCTGCCGCAATTGCGGGTGATTGTAGGTCTACAAAGGAGAAATCTTTTCTTCATGAAATTATCCGAAATAAAGAAAAGGAGTTTGGAATAAAATTGCAATTTCCTTTGCCAAATGCACTGAATTTGATCCTAAGCTGCTCTGCTTTCTTGAGTGGATCCTAGAAGAACACAACGTGTTCATTTCATTTCGGAAAACACTCTTCACCCACTGAACGCCAAGCTTTTGTACAAAGTTTGATTTTTAAATATTTCAATACTTGGTGCTGTTATTCAGTTTTATGATGAATGGAGTTTCTTATTTACTTCCTGACTTTTTTACGTTATCATTCGCTAGCAACAAAGTGTGATTTGCTTGTTTTGTTGGTTTAAACGAGATAGCGATGCATGATGCTGAAACCTGCAAGAATCCCTCATAACCATTGTCAATTCTCGGTAAAAACACTTATAATTTCTTAGATAACTGTCATTAATAAATACATTGGGTGACTGAAGCATAATCATTTCATTTTCATCAACTAAATTCACTTTTTCTGTAACGTCTGATGAATGATGATATATAAATTGATGATTTATTGCAGAGTAATTTTGATTCCTAACAGTTTCATTCCTCATGCTCCTCATGCGCCTCATGCGCTTCATCAGCTTCATCAGCTTCTCTCATGCGGTGCTTAAGTTACCTTACAAACGGGTTTTTCTGATTGTTGCAGGCTTCGACATTGACAAAGGCTTTGAAACAGCACCAACAGCATCAACAGCACCAACAGCATCAACAGAGGGATCGCGAGCGAGAACAAGAAAGAGAAGTGGCAATTTTGGGAAATGGGAAAAGCAGTCCCAACCAGTCGGTTTCTCCGCTTTCCAACCACCACCAACAGTCACAACTATCACCCCAGCAACCGACACCACAACCACTTCCACAACAACAGCTGTTACTCCAACAGCAACAACAGCAACAACAGCAACAACAGCAACAACAGCCACCACCTTCACAACAAATACAACAACAACAGTCACCGCAACAGCAACAACAAATTTCTAGTAAAACATCTCAAAGACAGGCCTCTCCACAAAATCTACCACAACAACTTCTTCCAGTTCAACCTAGTTCTCAGCAGCATCAGATGATGCTGAACCCAGCTACTAACATCCACCAAATGCAACAACTTTTACAGCAACAGATCCTCAGTCCAGCACAACTGCAGTCACTAATGCAGCAACACTCATTGTTTCTGCAACAGCAACATCACCATCAGCAGGTCAGTGGACACCCGTTCAATTTCTTTCAAATGTTCCACCGATTGAATTATACGATTGGTAAAAGCTGCAACCCTCTTTACTTATTGATACTGGAGTAAAATATTGATTTTTTGCAGGAGAGTGGTGACCATGCTGCCAACGACAGATTTGGCTATCTCACACTCAAATCAATGGTAAGCGAAAAGAACATATTTTCAAACAACGCTCGCTGCACAAGCTTGGTTAATGAAATAACTTTTTCCTCCTTTTTTGCTGGATAATATTTTTGGTGCAAATTTCAAATGTTATGTTCTTCTATAACAAACATTTCAATTTTATAACAGCAACATACGCAAACATATGTGTGATTTAGTATTTACAGCCATTGTATTTAATGAATGAAAATGTCCCCCAAAAAAAGTGACCTCCTCAGCTTGAAGGGAACTAACCAACATTTCTCAAGTGTATTTGTGTGTGTTTCTCTCCTTAAGTTGCGTGTGTTGCAGCAACAACAACAGCTGGCAGAACTGGGAAGGAAGCAAGTCGAACAAGTGATGCAGCAACTTCAGGAGCAACTGCAACTTAATCTCATCCAGCAAACTCATCTTCTCCAAACAAGTGACAAGAAGAAGGCATCGGCTCCTCTACAGCAACTTGCTGCTCAACAACAACAGTTAATGCAACAATTGCAGCTAGCACAGCGGCAATATTTACTGCATCAGGGAATCGGAATTCAGCCAATGGTGCTGGCGCAGGCACAAGGGACAGGTATGGCTGAAGAAGGCACTCCAGTCTTTTGCGGCTCTTTCGGGATGATGGGAGGTAACACTATTGTAAAACGGTCTTCAATCTCGTCCTTGGGTGGTACGACAGGTTTGTCGTCGAGCATTGCTGTGGGATAACTAAAGGATTGTGCTGGTTAACACCAGCGAGAGTGAGGGTTGGTAAGACCTTTGGTAAGACCTTTGGTAAGACTGCTAAGAGTGAGGTTTTTGCTTAAATTTCTTGTCTTTAGTTTGTAAGAGTATACACAAAATCACGAGACGGGACTCAACTGAAGAAATAACTGAAGAATTTCCCGACTAAACAAGACGCTAGCTCTTCAGCAACAGCAACAACAGAAGCAAAACAAAAATAATTACAAGAAACTCTTGCTGCGTATCATTCTAGCAATAAAAGCACTTCTTCAATCAATTTATCTTGCATTCAATTCACAGCAAATGGTACCAAAAATGCTTTAAACAATTTCAAAACTAAAGTCTGAATTATTATTTGAATGTTTTATAAGTAAATTCAACAAGAAATTAAAATTAAATTAAATTAAGAATGATCAGACTATTTCTAACACAGAAATAATATTTGCTTCAACATCAAGATCATCAAGAATTGTCAAGAGACCTCGTGGAGAAAAAAGAAACAACCTCAATTTCATCTGAATGAATTAAATCAATTTATAACCAATAATTTCATACCAAAATTAAGTATTTGATTAATTCATATTTCAAAGTCAATGGTTCAAATGAACTTCCACTCATAAATAATCTGCAAGAGCCAACTCTCATCTCTGGAATTTTAAAATGCATTTTAATTTGCTCTATTTTTAATTTCAAGTTAATTTGAAAACATGAACAGTAAATTGTACTATGAATATTTCTCAAGATATTATCAAGATCGGAAGACAAGATCGGAAGACAAGATCGGACGACAAATGGACTGATGCAAAAGTTGAAGAAGGAAGATGAAAAATAAGTAGCTAAAAAAGCAAACCACAACAATTTAATTGAATTGTGCGATTCTGCATTCGAACTTTTATCACGATAAACAACGTCAATTCAGTAAAAGACAACATTTTGAATAATTCCATCTTATTATCAAGAAATTAATATTGCTCGAGAATCACTAAAAAGAAGTTGTCAATTCATCCTCAATCTGAATTGAAAATGAGTTCATTATCTTATCACAAATTTCGTTTGTGCATTAGCATTTTCAAAATTAGATTCTTTCCAAATGAAGAGAAGAGGATCTTAAAAAAAGTGTTGAAGGTATGTCTCCTGATTCCTAAATAATCCAACCTTTTCATAGCCTCTCCAGCTTTGTGAACTGATCATATTTTATTCAAAACACACACTGTGTTCGGTATTGCTTCAAATTGCGTCATGTTTCACCTTCGGCTAAGTTAGAAAACTATTTGTAAACTTTGTCAAAATTATACAAAATTCTTTCGCAATTTATGTTTCACGTGTGGATCTCAAGAACTCGTACTCCAATCCTTCCCTGCTCTGTCCACGCCCGAATTACCTTTCATCCGATATACCTCAACACAATTGACAAAGCATCGAACTCATGGTCTCTTAGTTAATGCTTCACACGTGAAACCGCGGATAAAGAAGAAAGAATTCAGCCGACCACATCGACGATATCATACAGCAAGCTTTTGTCGCTTCATTTTGTTATTCTGCTTTATTTAACTAACATTGGCCTCTAGGTTCACGTTTGATCGCTCGATCGGCACAAATCGCTTAGACAATTTTACCTGTTTTATCATCATGTTTGATGTTAACTGATGATTAGACAGCCCATTATCCCGTGGAGCTCGCTTTTTCATATAAGCATCCTAAAAATCACTATCAAGTGGAAATGATTCGCAGTAAATCAGTCAATCTGCAATCAACATTTTTGAAAAATTGTCCTGAAAAAAATATGATCATTCCCAAAGATCTTGGCAAGATGAAAATATCAATAATTTTGACAACACAAACATAAAATTATTGTAAGACATTCATCATTTGCGGTGCTTCATTTTGACGTGTTAATTTCTAGGCATGTCCGCCTCAGATTGGAAAGAATCAATGGGAGAGCTTCTCGACGTGCATCACAATGCAGGAGGAGGGCACAAGCCACAAGGTCTTAACGGTCTACTCAGCTCGATGGGTCTGGGTCGCCGAGATCTCATCAACGGGGTCGCCAATCTTCAGGACGAAAAGCATCTTGATGGATGCACGGACAAAATGCATCCCTTGTATGGGCACGGGGTCTGTAAATGGCCTGGCTGTGAAGTGATCTGTGATGACTTCCAGTCGTTCCTAAAGTAAGTCAATCTTAGTTTCTTTTGTTGTAGAGTCGTTCTAAACTGAATGTGGTCAGCATTCATTACAAGGTCTAGTTTGCAATCAGCAAACGGTGAACTGTACTCGCCTTTATGTTTTCACACCCATAATATGATTACTGAATGTATATAAACGATACTCCTTTTGAGCCTTTTGATACTTATAAAGCATACATATCCCCCCCCCCCCCCCCAGGCGTTTACCCTGCAACTCCCCCCGCCACTTCTAACAACCCCTATATTTTTGCCTGGTTTTGATTAAAGTCAGGCTTCATCATTAAGAATCGCCCGTCGTATTAATGCGATGCGATATCCGGCCATTCTTCGAGCAAGAATTCGCATTTCAATGCAATGCAGCTTGGCACAATCGTTACGCAATCCGTAACTGACTACTCAAAAACTGTAGAAGAATGAGAAAATTGCTTCTTTCAGCATAGTTTCTTTTAAGAATTATCTGCGCAGAGTCGTCCGTTATTTAAAAAATATTAATTGCTTTGTCTAATTAATATTCAAGACCTTTCTCCTTCTCCTAATGTCAAGGTTTGGCCCAAGATAACTCCTCATTTTGGTCGAATAGATTTTTCATATTTAGCTGCTTTACAGTAATCGGATTTCAAATCATTCTTCTGTCTTAGTTTAACAATGCAAAGAATTCCCTCATTTGTGAGCGCGAAGCGATTAAATGTCACATTTATTAACAAAAACTTGGCCCCTTGAACCATCCCCAGACTAGGGTAGCAGTTGTGGGTGTAGTTTTGATAAAGCACGCCGTGTTTTGTCACGTCCTAGGCACCTGAACACGGAGCACACTTTAGACGACAGATCGACGGCGCAGGCACGCGTTCAGATGCAAGTGGTTTCTCAGTTGGAGCTGCAGCTTCAAAAGGAGCGCGATCGGCTTCAGGCGATGATGCACCATCTGCACATGACGAAACAACACAACTCTCCTGACTCCATCAAACCCGAGCCACCGGTAAGTTCAAGGAACGCAAGTAATCTGTCACTCCCTATTGATTTATTTGCTTGGAGGGAATGCATTGTATTGCATAGTCAGTCAACAAAGCCTATATAAAAAGTAAACCTTAATGTCTTAAGTGTAAATTTTAGGTAAATTTCTTTCCTCCCGAAAATGAGTTAGACATTTTCACTTATCTAGCGAATTGGGGACAGTCTGATTTGTTTCAGCCAAACCCCAATTTATCGAAACTGAACTTATCGTCTGTGCTGATGAACCAAGCCCCTCCCTCGATGGGTTCAGCAGCTGTATCAACGAACCAGGTGTCACCTGTGACAATGTCAGCATTAGTGTCAGCAGTACGGTCCCCAGGTCTGCAGCCTCCCACCTCAAACATGGGTGGACCGATAAGGAGACGAATCAGCGACAAGTCAGCATTATCAATAGCAGGAGGTGAGTCATCACAATTAATTTTATCTCCAGGTTTTTCTGTGGTTGGTTATTTATAGTAAGAACCTACAGTGTACTCTAACGAAATTTCTACAGCTTTAAGGTCATTTATTTATTGCTGTTGTCTCCATTACTAATTTTCTTTCTTTCTCAGTTTTCTTTTTGCTTAGGATTTCATTGGTATTTTTCGGTGGACCTACATTTGAACAGTGACATATTTTAAAGAACTCCGAAATTTGAATGCAATTGCATTTCATTGCATTTCATTGCATTTCAGTACTTGTGCAACAGACTGCATCACTTCGTGCACAATACAATACAGTCAACAATACAAAGTAATGCACAGCAATACACAGCAATACACAGCAATACACATCTATATCGATATATTTGCTATGTGTCCATCGCAGTTCATGACACATTCTTAGAGCATCGCACTTCTGGGGCCAATTGGTATAAATTAGCTATTCATCATTTTAGTTGCATTGCTTTTATTGTCTCACAAAACCACGTTTATCAAATAGCTGCAACTTTCGGAATCAAAGACATAGAATCTTATCATCTTACACATTATAAATATCATGACTACGAAGTAAATTATTAAAATAAGATTGATCAGAAACAAATTAGATAAACAGACTATTTGAAGATTTAGCTCCGGCCTGACTTAGCATATACTTTGCCCTTTCCCTGTAGGATCTTTTGAAGATTTTCCCGTCCCGCAAACGCTAAGACGCAAGGCCGCCGACAAAGTATCTCTAGATATTTATGAAGGTAATGAGTAATTTGTTCGATTACGTGTGCTGTAAAGCTCCTTTAGCTCTTCATTGGTTTTTTAACAATCTTTTTTGGGAATATCTTGTCTGATGCGAATCTATTTTCTCTTTCTTTCTGTGCCTTCTCTTCTTCTGGACTATTGCATTTGCAATAGGGCTGCCCTATATGTTGGAGCGGGCAGGACTTGATGTTCAACAAGGTAAAATCGTTCATGTTTCTCCTCTACCCATTATATTCATCTTTATCATCTCTAACCATCATCTCTAACCATCATCTCTAACCATCATCTCTAACCATCATCTCTAACCACTAATTGGTACCATGTGCTTTCTTCAAAATGTTGAATGGAACATTTTTAAATAGCACTTAAGAGGAAAATAGAAGACTATTTTCACTATACTTGATTAAATACAAGTTTTGTTTACCCTTATCATAAAATGTGCCAATCCAATCAATGCCTTTGTGGAAAAAGTAGCGTTAAGAATCAGATAATTTTCTTTTATGGGCTGAGCGAACGAAGTGAAATCTTTGATTCCCCAAAAATAAAGAGACTCATGTGTGTTTGTTCGCGCTCTTCGAGGCCCAGCACTTTCGGTAAAGTAGTTTTAACAATCAGAATTTAAGAACATTTCCAGAGTTCCCAAACATTCGAACGTTTTAGAGTCAGACTTTACAAATGGGCATAATTTACTCAAATAAAGTTTGCCCGAAGTTTGCAGCTCCTTTCATATTTTCACTTTTTTATTTGCTTTTTTGTGACATTTTTATAGCGAAATTTTCTGTGAAATTTTTGATGTTCTACTTTTCATGCTGCAAATTTAATCTAATCCATTTTTATTGAATTCCGCAAACATTCTTAAAAGACTCTTTGATTCAGACTTGTTCTGATCTTTATATCTGATCTATTCCTCATGCCCCCACTTTTAATTGACTACCGGTAAAAAGCTACGCTCATCTACAAGGCGACTAACATTGCATTTGCAAGTTTCTATTCAACCACCATTCGATTTCCATTGCACAAACTTTGAAATAGGCTTACAATGATAGAAAGGGTCCTTCTGCTGTTTCTTCTGGTAATTCGATGGTTTTACTCGACAAAATTGACTAAGAACCTCTGTAAAATGAGTACAAGTACAAATCAATATTCTTCTTTCGCAGCATTGACACCTTGTGTGGTGCATCACCTAATAAACATAATAAATCTTATGTGCCTATTTTCTTTCAGGAAATGTGAATGTTATTTATGGAAATTAGATTTCTGTATTTCAGAAATTCAGCGAAATCGTGATTTTTACAAGAACGCGGACGTGCGTCCTCCGTTCACTTACGCGTCGTTGATTCGTCAGGTGAGCGTTCATTCCAGAGGACGATTCCATACAATTCCGTGTAAACATAAACTTCCAGTGATACAATTTATATTCTTCTGCTTTCAGAGTCTGAATGCTATTTACGGAATTTGGTATTCCTCAGGACAGTTTTCAGTCAAATAGCCTTATATTTATGATTACTTCAAACCCCATTGTTTTATTCTACTACTTTATGCTTCAAGATTCTCTGATTACTTCCAATCCCTTAGCTGCCCCTGATTCATGGTGGCCATGGCCTTAGAGCACACCTTGAGACGCAATGACCACGATTCGATTTTTTGTTCGCTTCCACAAAATAAATGTATTTGTGATTTTCTTTTCAGGCCATCATTGAGTCTCCTGACAAGCAGCTGACATTGAATGAAATATACAATTGGTTCCAGAACACTTTCTGCTACTTCCGACGAAACGCAGCGACATGGAAGGTACAGTGGCTTTCACATTCGATTGATTTCTCGTTTAAACAGCTAGTATCGGACATGGTTTTCCTAACTGAATGTATTTTCAATGACTTGTCTTCGAATTAACATGTGCAAAAACCAGCATTGGCGCCGATTGAAGTGACAAGTGACCATTACTAGGACAGCTTATGGTAGACTGCGTTTTAAGCTGTTTACATACTCTGCAGAAAGGGAAATATATTTCGATGAATGTCAAATGAAAACGAAATGAGTTCGAGATCAGGCAACTATTGGACGATGTTGTGTTTAAAACAACAAGGACTGTAGATTGTCTCATTTTATTTGTAATAATTGGATCGTTCATTTCCCGACAGAACAGCGTGTTTTACTACTGATGCAGACTTCTGTGCGATGCTGCGTCAAGTCTACATGAATAAACCTAAAGTTGTCTTTGTTCTTATAATGTGCTGTGCGATTTTTACCTCCTTGCTTACTTAAGCTTCGAAAATGACACAGGGCTCGGCTGGCTACAAATTGTCTACACATTCGACTCATGATTGGATTGCTATTATTAACTTAATAGTTTAATGAGGAAGAGTTTGTGCTCCACAGCAAAGATGCGTCCAAAAGAGGCCTCTTTGGCTACAGATTAGCACATTCCTTGTGACAATATTGACACATAAAATGTGTAAACAACCGATAAAGTTCATTGAAAAAACAACCAATATATATGCAAATATAAATGAATAATGGATTGCTATAGGGCCAAAGAGTCTTGCTTGGAACACATAGTTTATTTAAGTTCTTGGTTTTTGTTTTAAAGTTAATGGAATGTTGCTTTTTTAATTTTGCGCCAAAGAAATTATTCCATCTGGAAAAACATTGTTCTGAATGTCAAAATGGGGGTTTTACAAAAAGGCGCGTTGTTGGTCATTCGGGTAAATGTAATGAAATTGGCTGCGTCGCTTTTGATAGATTGGTGGATGCGTATTATTGAAACTTTCGTGGCAAAATATTACGTACATTATCCAATAGTATGGGAATTTTTAAAACCCGCTCCGCCATTCGCCGCTATTCCTCCAAGTCATAAAAAAAAAAGGCGGAATAATAATATCTAAAACTTGGCAGGAACGATGGGATAATTACTTGACGGTGTATTTTTGCTGCGTCTATCGACTTATTGCCTGGAGAAGTGCACGTTGCCTGAAAATAAGCAAACAAGATAATTATTTATTGCGTAACTACCCCTCGTTTTTATTGCAAGGTAAAACTACTTCTCTAGTAGGTGCTTATCTCCGTGTAAGCGGACTTTATTTTATTCACTGACAACATTTACATCTTTGCCCTTTGCCTTGCTAAAACTAGGCGGAAATTTATCAATTTAATTTATGTTCCCTCCTAGCACAACTTTAATTTCATATCCAAATTTATTTGCAATTTTTTGTTCATCATTTTCGCATTCGCTTTGAGTTATTTATGCTAATTTTTCAGTCCACCAACAGACTGCCAAATTGTCTGGACACTATAAAATAGTGTGCATGGAGACTGCAGTGAAATTCTTAATTCTCTAGGTCCAGTAATTGGTTGATTCATAGTGCTTGAGCAACAATAACCTGTCATTGATTGTTTATTTGTTAGCGAAAAGTTAGAGGAAAAATGCTTACCAGACATTTTGTTGATAATTTTCAATAACTTTTGTTTCTTTGTTTTGCATTGCTTACTTAGTATGTGTATTATTTTGTATAGAATGCAGTGCGACACAACCTCTCTCTCCACAAATGTTTCATGAGGGTGGAGAACGTGAAAGGCGCTGTTTGGACGGTGGATGAAGTCGAGTTTTACAAGCGTCGCCCCCAAAGATGCACCACAGGGTATGTGCCCCAGTCGAGCCCACGCGCAAGCAAGTTGTCTCGGTCTCTCTTAAGTCTCTAGCTCCTTCTAGCAAACATTTGGATTTGAATTTTTTTATTCCTACTTTTTCCATTTTCATCTTATTCCATTTACATGTTTTTTCGAACATTTTATGTGTACATGTTTGATTCTGGTGTGTGAGCGTGTGTGTGCGTGTGCGAAGGTCTGCGCGTGTTTTGAAACTCTTTCTGGCTTGTTTCTTTGTGGGTAACAGCATGAGACGGCTTCCTCAACACTAATCGCGCGTTGCAGGGACATGGGTACCTACTGGTTCAGGAGGTAGAAGGTATTTCAGATCGAATATGTCTTGCTGAGAAGGTAGCTAGAAGTGAGACTTAACCATTCTCTCTACTTTTTTCTCTTTTAAAACTTTGTCTTTTACTCTCTTTTCTCTTTCTTGGTGGTCTGTGTAAACCTACAGAACGCGATTCGCACCAACCTGTCACTGCACAAGTGCTTTGTGCGATACGAAGATGACTTTGGCTCCTTCTGGATGGTGGACGATGCAGAGTTTGTCAAGCGACGACATCTTTCTCGTGGTCGTCCGCGGAAATATGACCCAACCCCATCACCCACTCCACCCCACCTATCCGCACAGTAAGCACCGAATTTTAGAACATGCCGCTGGGGCTGTCGCCGCAAGTTGCAACCGCTCGCTGTTCTGTTACTTTTAGAGATTTGCAACCGTTTGGTAAACCTGCTTTAGTGGATCGAGTCCATTCGATAGTGCGTGTTCTGTTCTGTGTTTTCATGCTTTCCGGTTGGCTACAGCCTACTGTGGGCAGGCAACGAAAGATGCCAGCTCTCTAGGCAATGCACCCTCACTAAGCCCTCACTACTTACTATACACAATCCACACAATCCACACAATCCACACAATCCACACATACAAAGTAACATACAGTACCTACCATGCCTGGATTTGTGTGGGTATCTTCAGGGTAGTCTTGAGAAGTGTCGGCCTAGATCATCCACCCTGAGCCAGTTTGTTTGTCTATGTTTCAAGTATTTTGTATTTAGTTGGACACAAAGATTGTGCACGGACATGCTTTATGGAATTTAAAATTCGTGATGTCTCAGTAATATATTATGAGTAGGTCATATTGAGGTCGTATTCCACTGGATAATGTTTTGTGGGTGGCAACTGGAGTCTGCATGCGAGGTCTGATTCAAAGATGCCTTGCTCTTTCAGGGCTATGTTCAGGCATGCGCTGCAGATGCGAAAATTGCACCCACTCCATCTGCACTTCTAGTGGAATAAGACCTGGTAGTAATGTGCCAACTGCTTTGTCAATGAAAAGAGCTCACAATGCGTGCTTACCAAATGAAAATAGCGTACTTACAATAAGAATTGAGTGTAGTGTGGCGCTTTGGCTGCCCAGTGTGACTATTTACTCGGACTGATTGTTGTTTTTGTTTCGTTGTCAAGAATTTACCCTTTGTGCTGTTTCCTCTGTCGAATAGATGACGCATGTTGTTTTTGCCACTTACACTACATGAGTCTAACATAACAACACAAAACATGCATCAACATGACAATCCAGGGTAGTTAAACCCACATTAAACCCACATTAAACCCACATTAGGCTACCTTTTTTTCGGTTTGATGGATTTGATCTGACGACTGGCCTTGGACTATTTTTCCCATAAGATTTTGAAATTCTCAAGCTCTGGAAGCACCAGTTTCCATTTCTAAAACATCGCAGGGTTTTCTAATCTCTGCCAAGGCACATCAGATCTTCTCCACATCTATCCATATCCTTTTCTGTTATTGTAGGCCAACAAGATATTTACTTTCTGAACTATCCTATCACTAACACTTGCATGTTATGACTGACACAATTCAGAGTGTCATGCATTCCTTGCTTTCACTTACTGCTTTCCTAGTTGAGTGTCGGTGTTTCTTGTAGAACATTAGTTGTTATTGTTTCAATGGTTTGTGATGGTTTGTGATGGTTTGTGATGGCAGTGCGAGATAGCTGCTGCAGTTTGAAGGGAATTCTCAGCAAGTGTACAGCATTTTAAAGGTAGCTCCCTCGTAGAAGTCACCTCTGAAGTCACCTCACAAGGTGTTCTTTCTTCGTCTTTTATAACCCAAGAGTACAAGTATTGTCTTTTAAATTTTGTCTACTCTCTTTTTGGACTTCCTTTGCCTGTTTTGAATGTTCTCT
Source organism: Protonemura montana (assembly GCA_947568835.1). Taxonomy (NCBI): domain Eukaryota; kingdom Metazoa; phylum Arthropoda; class Insecta; order Plecoptera; family Nemouridae; genus Protonemura; species Protonemura montana. The sequence continues at coordinate 430,802 of OX387604.1, read as the reverse complement.
TTTGAACTGTACATATAATTATAGGAATATTTTTATAGTACTTTTCAACTTACATCCCTGTGCTCTTTTCTACTTTTCCATTAATTATTGTAGATCTTTTCTAATATTTTATTATCTCTCCATTTTTATCTCATTTTTCTATTTCAATTATCTTTATAGCGAAATTTCTTTCAAATTGTTACTGCCCAGAAAGCCACTGAATTTTTATTGTGTCTTGGATAACTTGTAATTCTGAGTGATATCCAGGATTGTCTTAGCCAGGTATTTACCATTCAGTGGCACTGGGAGCTCGTTTCAAATACCTTAACTCACCCACACATTTCTTGGCTGTCTGTTCCATTACCACCTCTTCGGTGAATCTTACAGTGGATCTTAAGTTCGGTAAAGTCGAACCATGGTATTTGAAACGAGTTATTTTCAAATTAAAAGTCAGATCATAATAAATACCCATTGGACAGCTCCATGGTGAGTGGTGACATTTTGTAAACCTTTTTATAACATTTAAATTCTATTTTTATCTCTCTTTGAAATCTTGATGTTTTTTATAAATTTTTAAATATTTTTACATCTCAGTAGATTAGTTGGTAGATTTGATTATATTCCAGGTTTTTGAATGTCTCAAAAACTGTATCAAAACTAAAAATTGTTTAAATTTTTACTCATTAGGGGTATGCAGTCGTCTAAGAGCCCCACATTGATGCACAGTCCAAACCTGTATGGCGACGCACTAAATGCCAGCTTACAGGTAACTATCTACGTCTTGTCTCTTGCGGGTTGTAGGTGAACCACTTCAAACTCAGTCGACAACCTAGCTCAGAAATATTACATCTTAAATTAATAATGCATTAGTAATTAGTACATTAATGCATTAGTACTAGTAATGCAATTAGTAACTCTCCCAAATTTAATTTTTTTTCAATCCTCCAGCTTTTTCCACAACCTTTCCTTGAAGTGATGTAAGGCATCGTTTTAAGGTTTTTTATTTGTTCGTTTAGTAACAGTTCTCGGTTCCTGTTCAATTCACAAACCAACACACTTCTTGTTTAGATATTTATACTAATCATATGAGTGTTTTGAGCATTATCTGACCAATTTGTAACATTGCTTTTCAAGAATCCCCACCGTGAGAATTATTCCGAGGTAAATTATTTCAGTAATATTGATTGACTGTACTGAAATGGATTGATATAGTTGATACTCTATTTTGAATAACATTTCTTTATGTTATTTGTTTAAGGCTGCGCTCGGAGACAGTAACATGGGCTTCCTGAACAACTCCATGAGCACGTCCACTGCCACCAGCCCAGACAAAGTCTCCTCTCCGCTGGCTGACCACAGGTAATCATCCTAACTACCCTGGACTTCTTAAAGACTTCTTAAAACCTATCAATGGGTCTCAATTCAAAACTAAACCCATGAAGGCAAAACAGTTATAAACACTTTCAGAGCAGTTCAGTAAAACCCCCTTTACAAATGTTGACCCATTTGACTGATCAAACCTAACAAGCAACAATCAAAAGTTCATTTCTGATTAATGCTTCCTCTATTTTCCGTATGAAAACGACAATTACTGGCTTAATCCTTTCCAACAAAAAATCTTCTATAACCTACCGTTTAAAGTTTACTGAAGTACACTTTTGCAGATCCTCAATGGAGAGCTCCCTCTTACACATAAAACAGGAATCTCACCAGCCATCAAGCCATGCTCCTGAAAACGAAAGACTGGTTCATTTGATCAAACGTGAGGTCATGGAGCACGGAATGGACGGCGATTCGATCGACGATGACCGAGACATGAGTGGACACCCGATGGACGAGGGTCCGGAGTCTGATGGCGACGAGATGGCAGAGGACCTGTCGATGATTCCCGACACGGCCTCCATTGCAGACGACAACCTCGAAGCATAGTGCAAGCGTGTTGAACCTTGCCTGCCGGCTGCGAAACAAGTTACATTCGAGTATTACCACATTTTTATCTAAAAAATAAAATGTAAACTATCAGTGATCTTTTGGAAGAATAAACAAACACTTTTGGAACGTACTCCGGAAGGTGCGTGTGAATATGCTAGCTGATACAGATCTAGCTTGCATGTTTGTCTGTGTTTGAGAGAACCTGTGGCACTGTGTATAAATAGTACGGCCAAGTACGCTATGAACGGGCATAGTTAGTTGCATAAAAATGCACCAATGAATCTAGATATTATGCATATTATTATTATTATATTATTATATTATTATATTATTATATTATTATTATTATGTAAATGATGTAATATTTGAAAGCATAGCTTTATTTGGTAAGTAGTAAATATCAAAGTATGTGATACGCCCGTTTCTGACAGCCTGGTCGAAGAGGTGCTGAGTGCATGCTCCAAACTAACAATATACCTTATTTCTCTATTACCATATTTTAATCTTATAACTTGGGTGCCATATCAGATATAACCGTTTTTGGTTATTGCTATTCCTTGGTGGGGTAACGAATCGAGGAACTGCCTTCTCTAACGTTTTAGCATTGAACGCGCTAGCTATTTTCTTACCTTTTTGCATCTGATTTTATGTTCTGTACATTAAAGTTGGTACCCAAATTTGAAGCCACCAGGAATAGCGTTAAGCAAGAATATCAGATAGTTGTTCTCATAGATTTTCAAACCTATATTTAAAAAATATTGTGTTTAAATTAACTTAAGTATTTTAAGACTGTCATATATATTGACATGTTAATATTTTGGAAGATTTTATTATCATAATTATTTTGAGCAATATGGCAAGTATGATTGGATTGATTTCTATGATCTCTATCTCTACCTACTATAGGGATGCAACTCTTCACCAGGCTTAGGCTACGAGCGTAATAAATCTATCAATAAAACCGTACCAAGAACTTATGACTTGTAAGAAAAATACACACAATATTCGTAATGCTAGGTGTGTCTAAATATTACAACAGAACTATTGGTTCTAGTTGTCGTGAGATCAGGTCAGTCTTGTGCAAACCTGATGATTCACTTCAGGTACACAAATCTGTTCCCTAAACTGATTGCACCTGTTGATGTTGTTCCAGTTTGTTGCCCAATTTGGTAGAATAATATGAAATGGTACTAGAGCATCTTGAAAATTATTTGTTTAATCGTGCAATGTGAACATGCATTATTATTTTGTATGTTATAAATGAGTTATGCACTATGAATCATTATTGAAAAGCAATACTTTAGACTTGATGGAATGCTGGTTAAACAAGCCATCCAAGAGTTGAGACAAAAATCTTTGTTTATTTCAATTAAGAAGACAAAGAAAAACAGTTCCTTTGTACAATCATATTCATTTTATACCCATTTCAAATAGCTTAGAAACTACTTTTTTCACCATCTTTTTTTATGGTTATTTGAACGATTAGTTGCTCTCTGTTAATTTATATTTTCACCTAAGCAAGCTCTGATCGAAAAATGGATATCTTATGATTTAAAAAAAGAAGATTCTATCGTTATATTATAAAAAAGATATTAAAGACTTTGATTAAAAAAAGTGGCGAGATCGAAAGATTGAATGATAATATTGAAAAACAATTAAAGATATAATATCGGGGTAGTTTGAGTAGACCTCCCATGACCAGTAGATAAAATGGAACTGTCTATGGGAAATTATACAGGAGTATTCGGAACATGTGGGTAAAGAAAACATCTTGTCTCTCCCCAATCTCAAGGAAGTGTACATTTGCAAGGAAACTGGGGACACATAGAGCAGTATTTATTGATGTTCTCTTCTGTATAAATTTCGATAAATACGGATCCACTACGAGGGGCTAGGAGTATGGTCTCAATAATTGCAATGAGAAACCCAGATCCCAAAATATTTGTGTTGTTTTCTTGGTTCTAGAAAATTCGGAAGAAAATGTGTGAAAAGTGGAAACATTTGATTAGTTCCAATCGGCGACATTTAGAATGCAGAATGTACTAAGCAAACATGTATGTGTTGTGATTAATGGGTTTAGCTTCAAATATAGTTTGATATTTATTTGATCAGGTACTAAAAAAAACTGTAGCTTTGATCAGGTGTATGAATTCTTCATTCCACGTGAAGAACATACTGGCAGAACTGACAAACACTTCCATATCACTGCTAGTCCTGAATTTGTTGGGTAAAAGAAAATTGAATGCCAAAAATTTAATTAAAATAATCTTGAAACTAAAACTGTCTTATGTCTATATTGTTATCAGTTAAACATAGTTAACTTGAAAAATGTTTTTAATTTTCTTTATTAACAAACTACCCATGTAATAGAAACCGAAATCTGTGCCCATACATATTATTTATATATAAGATCATGCTATATTTTTAAGCAAAGAAGACAAACCAGTTTACCAACGATGCGTTTATTTAATTTGAGCAATGACTGACATAAACTTGTACCAGAGTTCGAAGGTTATCACTTGAAATTCAACCATAATGTTGTAACTGTTCCACCCAATGTAGTTCAATCTAAGGGTGCTTTGCCGGCTCCTCAGTGACGTTTTACCATGGGCAACCACTCCTGTGAAATTATTTCTCATCTAGTAAATGCAGAACATTGGTATGCATATCAAACCAACATAGTTGTAGGTACGTCTTCAAATAAATGTTTTTTTCACTTAAAATCGTCCGCACTTTTCGGCTGTGTTTCATATCTTTACACAAATGGAGAAATTTATTTTTTGATCAAATTATTTGTGTATGCGTGAAATCAGCATAGTGCTATCTTTTTCTGATTCCATTGTCTTTTAATGTCGGCGCTACTGACAGAAAGAGAATACGTATTACATTTGTTTGGGAAATATTGAGCTTCCGAACATCAAGAATAACACTGGGGGTAAGTAAAGCTACATCTTGTATTTTACACAAAGATTTTACACTTTAACATACGTATGTAGTACATTAGGCAGTGTTGGACTGGCCAGGGCAGCCAGGCGGCAAATGCCGCCGGGGCCTCCAGCCGGCCGGGGCCCCTGGGGCCCCCATTTACAATAAGGAAGTTGTTTAAAACATTTTTTAATTTATAGTCATTTGATTATGTTGTCTTAATGTTGCAAATAGCCAGTGCTTGTTATCATTGAGCCACGCTGCCCTGATGGCAACAGGTTGGTGGAAGTCGTATATAAACACTTGATTTTAGACTTGGTAAAAAAAAATCATGAATGTTATATTTCGGATCATCTCTCCCCATCCCTTCACTTGATCCATGTTCCAGGTGCCGGGAAGCGAACTGCGGACCCCACGCATTGGAACTCACGACCATCCCACTGCGCTACGAGGACACATATGCTGTTACTGATTTGTTATCAACATGCAAGTCAATAAAACAAGATGTAAATCAATCACTTCTAGCAGTAATATTTATGTGTGAATCCTGATGGGTAGGCCACTCATCTTACACGTGTGCACTGACGTCGTGTTTACAGTCCAGGCGTTGGGTGTGCAGTCACTTCAATTTCCACTCAAAAAATATTGAAAAATCAATGGATGTTTTTTACGTTTCTTACGTTTCTTCTTGATTTTTGAAGATTCGCCTATACTGTGGTCTATGGGGTAGTTTGCACCCCCAAACACGATGGGCTATTATGGGCACGATTCCGTTATTTTATAGCTTCAAGGTTGGCAGCTCAGCAAGGTGGGTACACGGGTTACCGACCGATGGCCGTGATTTATCGACATTTTAATTGATCAAGTACATTTGATAACTAACAGATTGCGTTTGCGATCACTGTGTGATTTATCTCGACTGCTGGTTCGGTGATACTTGTTTGGTATGGTTGACCAGGATACCTGCATTCGAACAACGGGGTTCGACTGGCGTTCCTCCAGTCGGGCTTCAAGGCTTGCATTTTCGCGTCAGATCGTGGCAACTGGTGAAAGCCCATATTTTTGGAGTGGCCATGGCCTCAGCACTGCTTGGTGTGGGGTCAGGTCCGGCATTTACACATCGTGTAGAGGCGAAACCTTCTTTCTCTATTAGCGCATGGTTGATATCGTGGTGGTGGTGATGGTGATGTTGGTGATGTTGGTGATGTTGGTGATGTTGGTGATGTTAATAATGTTGGTGGTATTACTGTACGTTATCTTCGTTATAATGTTTGTGGTGATGTTTGTTCATTTCTATATCTATGTCGCATGATTATATAATGTAATTATATTATTGTTATTACTAATATATTATACGAATTATACCAATATTATTTCGTCGCTGCTATCACCCCCTGGTAGCCAGGCTAGGAACTAAAACATAATTTGACTTTTTTTTTCTTACCCTGGAGGATGATTGGTGTGATTAAAAAAAGATATAGGCAACGAGGATCGAACGCAGGACGTCTGATACCTGATGCACATAAACCGCTCGACACCGAGACCCGCTCTCCATGATACCTTTTTTTTTGGATACAAAAACTGTTCAACTGTGACAACTCCGTCAAAAAATCCGAAAAAAATCTCAAACACTGCCTCCATGATTTTAAATAAAATATATTTCGACGAAACATTATAAACATCAGCTTCAGTATTTCCCATCATCGTACAAAATAAAAATTACGTTCGATGTCTTGTACAGTTAACTCATCCTGGATCTTTCACTATATATGAACAGACTGTCGTATAACACCACTTGGAAACCCAGGACGACGGTGGCATACTCTGGCGCTGGCCCTTAGGTCTAGCATCAAGCGTATAGGAACGATTATAATGAGTGTTACGCATCATCAGCGCCATCTGTTGACAGGATTTTCTACTACACTTTGAATTTAATCAATTAGATTAAAAATCAGACTTGGCAAATTTCTTCAATTTTTACAAGTCCAGAGTATAGTACAAAATCCTGCTTACAGGTGGCGCTGATGATGCTTAACACTCATTATCGTTCCTATATACTTGATGCTAGACGTAGGAGTCAACGCGGCATACGGGTGGCACGCCCGGGTGCGTGAGCGACTGGCGCTTCGCGCCAGTCGCTCACGCACCCTGCTAGACCCTGGCGCGGACGCGCTCAGGTGCACGTGCGCACCGGCGGGCGTCCAAGCGCGCGGAGCGCGCTTGGACGCAACAAATTTGCGGAGCGCCAGTCGCGCTCCGCAAATTTCCTGCTGTCTACACTATGCGCTCAAAAAAAAATAAGAGGTGTGAAACTGCAGTAGTTGTGCGGTCGGGATTCGAACACGGGACCCCGGCAATTTCATGATTATTCACAAGAAGTAGTGCCTTGTACCGCACGACCACGCGGACATCTAGTTGCTGAGGCAATTTTATGGTATATAATTTCTTCAGACTGCAGCTAACATATGTGAATAATTTGAATGTCGATTTCCAATAGAAAAAATATCCTGTCGGTGAGCGGGATCGAACCATGTCACAATGTAGCTTGATGATTCCGAAGTAACGACATGTCCATTGTGCTACGCAGACGGTCGCCCCTGCTGTGGTAAACTGAATATATTTTTATTTCATATCTGATGTCCCTGTTTACCGGGTTGACTATAGGCACATGTCACTGACGGCACTCAATGTATACTACGGTTCGGAGTCGCATTCTTCTTTGCGTTTCAGTGAACCATCATTTAAGAAATTCAAGATATTATGATCGACTATGACCGACTTACGCAGCGAGCAAGAACTGGACCTGACCCCCGCACCAAGTAATGCAGGGGCAATCGTCCACTCCAAAGATACGGGCTACCACCAGTTGCTACGATCTAGCGTGAAAGTGTCAGCTGATAGCGCCCTCTGCAGGGACGCAAGCCACACCCAGTTGCTGGTTTGTCGTTTTTTTTTTTTTTTTTTTGCCTTCTTATCCGATCCCGGCAGCATGGAGATCGCTTCACACTACATCGCCTCTGCCATGCACTATCAAAGATTGTGCAAGCCATGTCGTGAAGAACAAAAAGCGGAGCGGACAGGACTCGAACGCGGTCACATCCGAATTGCTCTTTCGAGGAGCGACTTTTCCAACCGGCCACCGAGACGAGATGGTTATGGATGGAACAAAGAGATACATGAATAGCAGAAGACGACTACAGTGTAATAATGAAAAGAGTCAAAAATACTTTGAGAGTTTCGATGTATGAACGAGCGATGCAATATTTGCAGCATTCAATGAATGCCAGTCGCCACTTGATGAAGAACAAAATGAGGATCGGGCAGGATTCGAACTCGAGACATTTCAGCAATGCTCCCATGAAGAAGTGGCCGTATCTCACAGCCACTGAGACGTGTTACTGTACGAAAGGAAATAACATATACTTGAATAGCAGCTGGCGGGGATCACGGTACACCATCGAGAAGAGATGTTAGTTTTCTCTGTAAAGATTAATACATATCCAGCAGTTTTACACACATGTGACTTACCTGCTACGAACCAGCGACCCTATGCACCCTGGCGCTGAGCACGAGAGCGATCTTCACTCGCCGCCGAATGGACGCTACGAAGACCGGCGAGAGTTGCATGACAATACTTTAACAATCTTGGTAGGTGATTGATTCTTAGTTAAAAATAGTGCACCAAGCGGGATACGAACCCTTTCCGCAACCTTTCCGGAAATGAATGATCGATTTACACTATCGCAAGAAAAAGTGGGTACGCGGGGCTAACGTGAGCTTACGCCAAAAATAACCTCTGCAGTGGGCAGACAATGTATCGTATTCCAGACAAAGAAATGCACCAGTATGTTTTTGCCCTAGCACAAGCATTTTTCTGAGAAGTAGATAGACGATTTCAAAAAGGCTTTATTTTCAGTAATTCCAAAGGCAATTAATATTGTGTTGTAATATCGTGTTAATATCGTGTATCGTGTTTCTGCGATTTCGTAGAGTCCTGTAGCCTGGTTGTAAATCGTCTATTCAATTTTATGAATTGTCGACGTGTTGACTCTTGTCGACAAATTTTTTCATTTAATTTTGGCGTGTGCCGTGCTGCCTGAGTTTTTTTCGGGGCACAAAATTTGGGTTTTGCTTCGGGCGTCCAAACCCTACACTGTGCGTACACGACACTCTGCGTATGTCAAGTCGATACGTCACAGGTCACCCGATGTCCTAATACCAATACCTTATTATAATACCTTAGAGAAACATTATGTACACACTCGGAAAATTCAAATATCCTACCTCGCAAGAAAAAACCAATTGGAAATATTATTTTATTTTTAAATTTGACCAGAAAATTTCCCCTTTTGACATTCTACAGTACCTACTCAACAAAAGAAATTACAAAAATACAAAAAGTACAGTTTTAAAATATTGTTTAGAATCATTAAAAGACTTTTGTTTTATTTGTTATTTTAGTTATCTTATTTCTATTTAGGATGACAACGACGTAATAAGCACTAACAATATTTTAGCACCAACTGCTTGGTACATTTTATCAGATGGATGACCACTGATCTTTGATGACCACTGATCTTTGATGACCACTGATCTTTGATGACCACTGATCTTTGATGACCACTGATCTTTGATGACCACTGATCTTTGATGACCACTGATCTTTGATGACCACTGATCTTTGATGACCACTGATCTTTGATGACCACTGATCTTTGATGACCACTGATCTTTGATGACCACTGATCTTTGATGACCACTGATCTTTGATGACCACTGATCTTTGATGACCACTGATCTTTGATGACCACTGATCTTTGATGACCACTGATCTTTGATGACCACTGATCTTTGATGACCACTGATCTTTGATGACCACTGATCTTTGATGACCACTGATCTTTGATGACCACTGATCTTTGATGACCACTGATCTTTGATGACCACTGATCTTTGATGACCACTGATCTTTGATGACCACTGATCTTTGATGACCACTGATCTTTGATGACCACTAATCTTTGATGACCACTGATCTTTGATGACCACTGATCTTTGATGACCACTGATCTTTGATGACCACTGATCTTTGATGACCACTGATCTTTGATGACCACTGATCTTTGATGACCACTGATCTTTGATGACCACTGATCTTTGATGACCACTGATCTTTGATGACCACTGATCTTTGATGACCACTGATCTTTGATGACCACTGATCTTTGATGACCACTGATCTTTGATGACCACTGATCTTTGATGACCACTGATCTTTGATGACCACTGATCTTTGATGACCACTGATCTTTGATGACCACTGATCTTTGATGACCACTGATCTTTGATGACCACTGATCTTTGATGACCACTGATCTTTGATGACCACTAAGGGATTTCTTCGCTAGATACATTCTAGTTAATTTGTTTACTTTTCAAAAAGAATCGTGGCTAAGTAATGTCAGAAGGCTCACATAACATCTCATGCTCATCTCATGCATCTCATGTTTTATTATAAGAAAACATGCTGACTTAAATACAAACAATTATTTAAAAAATTGGCACAGCCTTATAAAAGCTAAGAAATTAAAAAACATATCATATCGATATCGTAATAGATTGGAAATTCCACTAATAACTAATGTGAACATTTTAAATAGGACCTAAAAGAAATTACCACACTTGATTTGAAAAGTACGAATTCCATGCAACATTATTTCCTTTTGTCACCGATGAGGTACTTTCACGCTGTTGTTCTGTTGTTGTTCTGTTGGGAAGACAGGTTGGGAAGACAGGTTGGGAAGACAGGTTGGGAAGACAGGTTGGGAAGACAGGTTGGGAAGACAGGTTGGGAAGACAGGTTGGGAAGACAGGTTGGGAAGACAGGTTGGGAAGACAGGTTGGGAAGACAGGTTGGGAAGACAGGTTGGGAAGACAGGTTGGGAAGACAGGTTGGGAAGACAGGTTGGGAAGACAGGTTGGTTCCTTGCTTCAGCATGAGCACTTCTTAGTCGGGGAGTTGACAGGTCCAGTCAACTTCAAGCTTTCCGACGTTACTCCTGGCGTTCCCGACCCTTGAATACCCTCCTGTCTCATCATGACGTCTGCCACAAACCTGAAACAATTGGACAACAATTGGACAAACAGAGTTTACTCAAATGTTGCAACACAATCAAATGTTGATAGCTTCTCATTTTATAAAAAGGGTAAATCAAGAAGTGAAAATTGTAAAAATATTTGTTTACCGAAACTAGTAGAAAGATATCTTTATCAATTGTGTGTTAGTGTGTGTTACCAAATAAAATCTGATATTGACCATCGAAATAGGCAGGTTATTGAGCAGTCACTTTTTTGATAATTTTTACACAATCGCCCTCCAGAACGCAACGCGATCACTTTGAATGAAAGTTGGATAAAAGACCCAAATGACACTAGAAAATAATCTCTAAAGCTGCAGTCACCGTATCTCAGCGTCGCAGCAAAGTAATATAAGCGATGGACTTCAATTGTACATTTGACTCAACTCTCTAAACGTTGTTCCTTGTTGACATTAGTCACGTGACCAGCATACAGTTTCTCTTCATACCCATCTCCCCACTTTTAACTCAATTTTCACTCAATTTTACACAATTACAAAATTAGTATAGAAAGTAATTTGGTTCAAATTGATCAAATCACATGTGCTTGGTAAATAATAAGAAATTAGGGGCAAGGGAAAGCATTTTCAAGTGAAACTTGGTCTGGCTCTAAAGTTAGCATCAATTGAATTGCTAATTTTCTTTTTTGGCGTAAATAAACAGGAAGTGCTCCATTGTCGACCGACACCAAGTGTCGACGGACACCAAGTGTCGACCGACACCAAGTGTCAACCGACACCAAGTGTTGACCGACACCAAGTGTTGACCGACACCAAGTGTCGACCGACACCAAGTGTCGACCGACACCAAGTGTCGACGGACACCAAGTGTCGACGGACACCAAGTGTCGACGGACACCAAGTGTCGACGGACACCAAGTGTCGACCGACACCAAGTGTCGACCGACACCAAGTGTCGACCGACACCAAGTGTCGACCGACACCAAGTGTCGACCGACACCAAGTGTCGACCGACACCAAGTGTCGACGTGGGTGTGAGTAGTAAATAGTGTTGACAGTTTAAACACAGAAATAGCAAGTCGAAATCTGTGTCTGGTAAAAGAAATGTGTGGGGCCAATTTTAGTGAGACAATCCTTTCTCTTACCTCATCGAGTCATTCACCATCAACCCATCTTTAGCAGAAGTTTCCGTCCATCCAATAAAATTATGCTCCTTGTAAAATGCCTCAATCTCCATGTAATCAACTTGTCTATGCGCCAAGTCACACTGCAATTAAAACGAGATAATCTGTCATGAATCAACCAAGTAAAATTGAAATAAAAGATTATTTTTATTTATTTATTTGTGGTGTTTAACGACGCACTGTTTTGACATCTGGCCGTGTGGCACTGGTCTAATGGCGTCGGTGAATGAGTGGATGATGATGAGGATGATGATGAACCTAACCTAGAGGGGAGGAGGGTAAACCCGGTGCCGGCACGTAGCCTACTCCTGTCGCAGAGCACCAAGGGGACCACCGGCTTAACGTCCCTTCCGAAGGACGGTACAACTCGAACAACAGGATTCCTCCACAAATCCATGCTGTCGAGAGGTTGATAAGCAAGGCGAGTGAAGTTGCTGTACTAACTTTCATCCCTCCAACCTCTCTCTCGAACAGAACTGGTCATGTGTATGATGGTCACCCATCCAATACCTGACCCAGCGCAGTGTTGCTTAACTTTCATCCCTCCAACCTCTCTCCCGAACAGAACTGGTCATGTGTATGATGGTCACCCATCCAATACCTGACCCAGCGCAGTGTTGCTTAACTTTCATCCCTCCAACCTCTCTCCCGAACAGAACTGGTCATGTGTATGATGGTCACCCATCCAATACCTGACCCAGCGCAGTGTTGCTTAACTTTCATCCCTCCAACCTCTCTCCCGAACAGAACTGGTCATGTGTATGATGGTCACCCATCCAATACCTGACCCAGCGCAGTGTTGCTTAACTTTCATCCCTCCACCCTCTCTCCCGAACAGAACTGGTCATGTGTATGATGGTCACCCATCCAATATCTGACTCAGTGCAGTGTTGCTTTGAAATAAAATAAAATAATAAATAAGTGACTCACCTTATTCGCCAACAAAATACAGGGGATTGGACTACCATCAGGCAAACTGCACTTGGAATCGACGTCTCGCTTCCATTTCAGTGTGTTTATGAATGAATTCTTGTTTGTTAAGTCAAACATTATGACACACCCATGAGCATCTTTGTAGTAAACCCTAGTCATCCACGTAAACCTTTCTTGTCCTAGAAGCAAAACAAGATAATAGTGTAAGACACTTGCGTAATCTCGTGTAGCCGAGTGATTTGCGACCGTGCGGTTCAATATTCAATCAGGTGTTAGAATACTCACCGGCTATATCCCAGAGTTGAAGTTTTATAGTCTGTGAGTCGGACCACTTCAATATTTTTAGTGCAAAATCGACGCCAACTGTTCCTTTATAATCTTTGGAATAAGAATTCTGCACATATCTCTGGACGAATGATGTTTTGCCAACTGTTGGGTCTCCAATAATTATCACTTTGAATAACTTTTCAGGCATATTTATGACTTCTGAAAATTACATTTTCGCGATTAATTTGTGCTAAGAATTATATTTGACATCTATTTAGGAAATATACAATTCAGATTACCTATCTAACGCAATGTTTCTGCAACAAGCCACAAAACTAACGACGGTTTCTTTGTGTTTGTAACGTACATAGGCAAACATTCTATTCCACTTTCGGTACCTCTCGGTTCATGTCCTAATATTATTATTATGTCAGCTGGTCGAGCTGAGAGTCATTACACTGAGCAATACATTATAGGGGTTGAAGGTCTCCAGTAACATCCAAACAATCGTTAAGTAAATCACATGATAATCAAAATAACTTGATCTAAATTAGAGTCTGCTTGTTTAAAGTACGCCAAGTAACCTACTTACCGTTATCAGGTCTATGGTAAAATTGCGCCTCGCTCTCTGGCTCGCTGCCTTCGTCTCCTTCCAGAGGAGTCATGTTGTTGGTTCTTCTCATCTCCTCTTGACCATCAATTTTTTCTGCTGAATATCGTTCAAAAGTATTGTCTTCCAAATAGGGAGGGGGCTGTTCAGGGATTCCTTCACCAACCCGAGGCCAAAAAGCCAATTGCTTCTTTTTGTCTTGATCTGCCATTGCAGTCGCAGGTGTCAATTGTCACAATCTTAATACTTGCAATAAATAGCCTTCTAAGGATTGGAAACTAATTGAATACAAGCTAAGCCACCAAGCATGTTTTCTTGAATAAAAATGTTCCAGTTGGTTTTTTGTTTTACCTGTAAACTATTCGATGGACGAGGAGAGCGGCCTATTTCGTACGCACTGTGAAGTCGTACAAGCTCTCGCCTGTAAATCGTTAGTCGAACTGAATTACAGGAGTCCGGGATGTGTCCCTTGTCCTTACCACGAAGCCGTCTTTCACAATAACTCAATATTAATTCCCTTCGCCTTCAGTCAAGTGCAAATCTTGTGGTTCACTTGTTCAATCTTACGTAACATGAACCTTTATCCAAGGTTGGTTAGTATTGTAGGCAGCAAAACGGGTTTGTTTATATAATAACATTGCAATGGTTTTTTTTTAATTTTTACAGCTTTTCAGAAGTAAAGGTAGGTAGGTTCTAACGGCTGGATGCACTTGTCAGTTCTTGTATAAGCAATTATTTAAGTCCGTGAAATAAACTGCAATCTTCTTGTACCCTCTGTTACGCCTGAAAGGTAGGCAATTGACCCTGAAAAGAACCCACATTGTGTGAAACGTTTAATTTTGAGCTTAACTGGGAAACAGAAGTTTGTTTTGAGTAATTAATCGCATAAGACACAGGTAATGGATAGGTACTAATATGGAACATTCAGTGTGGCAAAGAAACTGTTACTTTTTCATGTCGAAGAAATGAGCTCCTTGGGTGTTCATGATACCTACCGCTCTTATTCTTGGAAATCAAATTTGTTTCACTAATTTATATGACAATAATCAAGTCTGAATCCAGAGTGAGAAATTTCTTTTGACCACTCATGGTAGAAAGATAATATATAACAGGCAGCACGTTGATTTTGAAAGGTCTGTTTTTTATTTTGTTTTTGGGATGTTTTTGGGATGAGGTTCCAAGTTCTTTTCTTACTAAACTCTTTCGAATCCAAATAAGAATCAACCATGATAAAACCGTCAAAGTATGCCGGGAAAGCATGAACTTTGTTGGAACTTTTAAATATGTAGAAAGTGTGACCACCAACGAATCCAGACAACCAATTGCCGGGGCAATTTATTTATAGCTTTTACATAAGATTTCCCAATAATGCATGGTGGTTTTGTCATGGTAGATACTTGAACCAGATCAAACGAGTAATGGAATAGTACAAGCTTGAACTGAATCTAACGTCTCTTTATTGGTATAAAATGTGAAAAACTGCAAAATAACATGGTATTTAGCTTTTTATAGCATATCCTAGGAACTTGGCGTTTAACCTGAAATATTTGGCCTGGCATGAAAAGCTGCATAGCAACAGCAACACCATCAAGCTATTTTTGGAAATGAAGAAAAACTTGAGCTGATAATTTGATGCATAACAATTTAATGAGAAGAACGATGCGACCATAAAATATAATTACCTATAACAAACGTTTTACACAAAATACACTTTCATAGAGAAATGGCAAATATTCATAAACAGGATTCTTATGAGCAGTGAGTGTATGTCGTGACCGTGTTTCCTTCTCGTTTCGTAACGACATAACAATCTTCAGCAACTGGCTGATGTCGGTTTGCCTTATGGTGTTGGAATTGATTGTGCGCTTGTTTGTGGATTTGGTCGTGCATTTGATGAATTGAGTCGTGCATGTGAGCACCAGCATGCACTCGCTCATCATCGAACGGGTGATGAGTGTGAGGAAAAGGATGTCCGTGTCCACCAAAATGGTTGCCAAAGAAGGAATCACCTCCACCGAATTCGTGGCCATCTTCATCCTGTTGGACAGTTTTCATTTGATATTCTACATAAATGTATATTCATGCATGAGATTCATTAGTTCAGGTGTTTTCCGTTTATTGGAAAATCTAAATATGTTTCAAGACTCACCTCAGCAAACATTTCTTCAAAGCTATTGAAATGCTCATTATTTCCTCGGTGAGGATTATTATTGTTGCTCCAGCTGTTAGCTTGATACGAGTGAAAGAACTGGTGTCCTCCCTCCGTATGAAAATCTTCAAATAAGTCATCAAAATTATAATGATGAGTTTGACGGGCATCAGGGTTTGCAAAAGGAATTTGAGAGCGATTGTCGTATTTTTTTCTCAGCTTTGAATCTGTTAACGTCTCGTAAGCTAAAAAAATTACATATGCATGAGGGACTGCAAGAAAATTAATTATTATGTTTTAAGCACAATTTCGAACAGTATAAATTTGGAAAGAAGAAAGAGAAGTGGGAGTTCAACACACAGGAATCTTAGCTAAAATTCACATGGTTAACGTTTCGGCAAGTCTTTGTCGCTGAGAGGTTTCTCAACTCCTCTAGATTATTCCCCCTCAGACACAAAAACCCTCAAGAGACAAAGGCGCTATCGAAAACGTTAACAAGAAGAAGTCAAGCCTTCGCATTAGATCCCCACTTCCTATCTTTACTTATTCCTCATATAAACTGACACAAGTTTGGAAAAAATGATGCTAGACTCCCCAGTTGCCTAGAGTGGGTCGAACAGATCACTGTGAAGAGGAGAGGGTAGGGAATTAATTGTTTGTACATTTTTCCATCATCTTTTATAAACAAAAGTCAAAAGTCAATTAACCAAAAATTCATTGAAATATCCCCTACACATATGATCTTGAACTCACCATGTAAAATGTTTTGGAATTTACTCTCGGCACTCTTCTCCTTGTTTTTATCGGGATGATATTTCACAGCTAGCTTTCTAAAAGCTTTCTTAATCTGAGAATTAGTTGCATCTTTAGCAACTCCCAAAACTTTGTACAGATCTTCTGCAGTTTTAGCTGCGGTACACAACACGGCCAGGTGTATGATAATAAATAATATCAAGAAGCACCGCATCTTTTATGGAAGTAAAACAGGCCACTTTAAAAAAAAACAAAGTACAAACCGATATTACAATGGTATTATTATTATAAATGCGTGCCGACTGTGGGTTTCATGACTTGTTTCAATGGAGAAAGTAAGTATACACCTACCTACCTACCTAGCTTATTTGTGATAAAGTGGATTCCTAAAGAATTTGAAATTGTGAAATTTGGACTTTCATAAAATCTTCAAAATTATTTCATTTTTAAGCTAGATAGGTGGTTATGTAGGTGGATCAATTATTTAAGAACTATGAATATGTCTTGAATGAAATCTCCAACAAATTGGTTTTGCAGGTGTAAGCACTTATTTCCATCCTATTTTAACGTGACAGGAAAGTAAAAGCCCACCTAGAAAGTGGTACAAAAGTTCCAAGTACTTTCAAAATCTTATAAAAAAAGCACTTACGATTGGAAGAAGCAAGCTACGGAAATCTTAAGTGGACATAAAGGCACACCAATAAATGTTACAAGAAAACAGTCTGTATCATGCAAACCAATGCAAACCATTACAAAAGAGCATCCACATGGCTAACGTGACAGCATGTGACAGCATAGACAGGAGGTAGATCAGCTGCCAGTCAAATGATTGGCCAATCCAGTCTAAATATTGACCAATGGAAGCACTTAAACAAAACCGCTCATAATTTGAATACGCAATGCTGGCGACTTTTGTTCCTTATCTCTCGATTCTATATCCTTTGTAGTGTTTTCTGTTTTATCCGTATTATTATCGAATTATTGCACTTATCTGCGGTTATTTTCGCAACTACGTCGACCAAGTTAATTTCTGGAATAAACTAGAATAATCAGCGACATAAACAGTTTTTTCTATTTGCCCATTTACTAACTAGTATAATTACTCTTTAAAAATGTTAGAGATTCTTATTTCAAAATCGATCAACGCTG
Organism: Protonemura montana; assembly: GCA_947568835.1. Taxonomy (NCBI): domain Eukaryota; kingdom Metazoa; phylum Arthropoda; class Insecta; order Plecoptera; family Nemouridae; genus Protonemura; species Protonemura montana. Next base: position 412,824 of record OX387604.1, on the reverse strand, counting down.
GGTAACAGCTGTAGCTCGTTATCAAGTTGAGTGCGACTTCCCCAGGAGATTAATTTTTTTTCAAGAATCTTGTTTAACTGACGAAGTGAAAAATTGAAGTCCTAAATATGCTGGGTTTATGTTGTAGTATATCTGGGTAAAATGTCACTATAACAATGAAATTGAATAAAGTTTGTGTAGTTAATTCTACGTAATAATGACATCTCTTAATTATATGTTGAAAAACTGATATGTGGTACTCAATTACATGAAGTGCACCCAACCCTGCTCTAGATCTTCAACTCTGCAATGCCCTCACAGAAAAAAAAAATGTAAAAAGATAGAACATTCTACATGATATACATTTTTGTGTCAAACGCTAAAATGTTTATTAAAAATATGCAATACAAATGTACATATGTTAATGGCAAGGCAAGCTGCAAGTCCTTTATCAAAATAGAATAAAAATGACATATTTTATAAGAAAATATATGTTGTTGATTGAACTAGATTACAGTACTTATAGCCTATAAGTATAGTGATGGTAGAAATATTTGACAGAGAACTTGGCTTCACTGGCAGAACTGTGGAAAAATCTCCCCAGTATTTGGTGAGAACTTGAGACAGATTTCATTGGATGGGGTCACAGATGTGGGAAATCTTGTCCCGGGTGGGAGGGGGGGGGGGGGGGGGGGTTGCAGACAAAATCTCCAGTTTAATTTTATGCAACATTTGACACATAAGCAAGGAGCATGGCATGGCATATGGAATGGATACTCAAATGTGCACACATGACTCGTGGATAATTGATAATACGAGACGTTGACAAAAAGGATCTAAATTGTAACCAAACTCAGCCACAATCCAAATTTCTAAACTGGCTCTTGGCTGTCTAGGTGCAAATCTGCAATTCTGAGCCGTAAGATGTAAATAAATTAAGTACAAAAGAATAAATCAATGACAACTTAATTAAGTGATTTTCACTGACAAATGTTAATTTGTGTATCACTGTAATGTGGTCCTAAAGATTGTATCATTTGAGTGTTTCAGCCTCAGCTCACACACTGTTCGATGCAAAAAAAAAGAGAGAGATTCCAAAAATATTATTACAGGCAGCTCAAAAGAGCACATTCAGCATATTTGCATTTCTTATAACATTAACTAACATATAACATATAACATTAACATGTATATAACTAGACGCGTTAACTAGACGCGTTAACTAGACGCGTTAACTAGACGCGTAGTCTACCAGATCCGTGTCCTTGTAGTTCAAATGCACAATGTTGTTCAAACGACAACACCACAAGGAGTAGCTACATATATAAACAAACATTTCAAGTCGGCAAAGTTGATTGCCACTCAATCTATCCGGGAATATCTGTCAGGAATCGAGGTTTCGTTGAAATGCTAAAGGCCAAGACCCTGTCAGACCGAATGTTCTAAAGCCCACAAATAGACTTGAAGAGTTTTAAGATAGAACTCAAATACGTCCACCCTAGTTATCCTACATCATTTGATTTTGTTTGGATAGAGCACATGGCTGCTATCTAGGCTTAACATTAAAATCAAGCAGAAATACATTGAAAAATAATGATCTACGTTCTACTGACTCTTAAAAGAGTCCACAATCCTTCAGGTTGTATTTGATGATAACATCTGTTAGAGCATCAAATACAAACTGAATGTTGTTTGTATCGGTAGCACACGTAAAATGAGTGTAGATTTCTTTTTGATCTTTCCTCTTATTGAGATTTTCAAATTTCATTTGAATGTACGCTGCTGCTTCTTCATATGTGTTGGAACCTGTAAGTAGGGTAGAATAATTAGTTTAAATAAAATCAGCAAGGATGGGTTTGCATAGCATCTTAGACCCAGAAGAGCCTGCGTTGAAACACCAATAGCAGGACAAAGGCTGTGTCTTTAGTTGAAGCACACATTTTTCTCTGTACTAGCATGACTTTGGCATGAGACAGGAACGGTGCAATAAATGAAAGTATTTTGGTGCAACACCATTACTTGATATTGGATAATGAATTATCCTATCCTAACAATTATGGAGGAAGTTTTTAAGCAAGTTCTTCACTTATGGAACAGGTGATTGAGAGTTGAGACACATCATGTGAATGAATTCGGCTTATGTAGGCATAATTCAGCAAAACTGAACCAAGACATATTTATAATAAATAACCAAATTATTGATGACCACCAAACAAATTCATTGCAAATACTGATTCAACAACAGCTAATAGTGACATCGTGCTTATATTAAGGCATAGGCCACTTAAATTAGTTAATTGGACTTTACTCACCCAAAAATTCAGGGAAGCATATGGTAAGAGGACTTTTTGCAATCTTTTCTTCAAATAAATCTTTCTTGTTAAGGAACAGTATTATTGATGTTTCAACAAACCACTTGCTGTTACATATTGAGTCGAATAGTTTCATCGACTCAATCATTCGATTCATCTCTTCGTCCTCCGCAAGAACTAAATCATAGCCTGTAAAACATTTCAGAGTAAAGGTTAATCAACTTTTATCGTCACTAGTTAAAAATGGTTCAAATGCAAAGTAATAGCCGATTTTAAAGGGTGGAATATATTTAAAGCGTGAAGACGTAAGAGGCAGTGATGGAAAAATCCTTGTCATGTGTTCTACCGATGGCATATTCGGCTGGCTGGCCTAGTGTGCACTGGGAACGATCTGCCCACTCGGCTGAGTATGTGACTCTGCCCCAGGGCAACTTTCACGTGTTTAGACTGGGCATGTGACTCTGCCCCAGTGCAACTTTCACGTGTTTGACTGGGCATGTGACTCTGTCCCAGTGCAACTTTCACGTGTTCAACTGGGCATGTGACTCTGCCCCAGTGCAACTTTCACGTGTTTGACTGGGCATGTGACTCTGCCCCAGTACAACTTTCACGTGTTTGACTGGGCATGTGACTCTGCCCCAGTGCAACTTTCACGTGTTCGACTGGGCATGTGACTCTGCCCCAGGGCAACTTTCACGTGTTTGACTGGGCATGTGACTCTGTCCCAGTGCAACTTTCACGTGTTTGACTGAGTATGTGACTCTGCCCCAGGGCAACTTTCACGTGTTTGACTGGGCATGTGACTCTGTCCCAGTGCAACTTTCACGTGTTTGACTGAGTATGTGACTCTGCCCCAGGGCAACTTTCACGTGTTCGACTGGGCATGTGACTCTGTCCCAGTGCAACTTTCACGTGTTCGACTGGGCATGTGACTCTGTCCCAGTGCAACTTTCACGTGTTTGACTGGGCATGTGACTCTGTCCCAGTGCAACTTTCACGTGTTCGACTGGGCATGTGACTCTGTCCCAGTGCAACTTTCACGTGTTCGACTGGGCATGTGACTCTGTCCCAGTGCAACTTTCACGTGTTTAACTGGGCATGTGACTCTGTCCCAGTGCAACTTTCACGTGTTTAACTGGGCATGTGACTCTGCCCCAGTGCAACTTTCACGTGTTTAACTGGGCATGTGACTCTGTCCCAGTGCAACTTTCACGTGTTTAACTGGGCATGTGACTCTGCCCCAGTGCAACTTTCACGTGTTTAACTGGGCATGTGACTCTGTCCCAGTGCAACTTTCACGTGTTCGACTGCCATAGTTACTCGCTCACGGGTCACTCCCGATGCACTTTTCTTTCCCTGAGAATTTCCACGATGCAATTGAAAAATAAATGAACACTTAGACGGCTAGTGGTGGGAGATGGAGCAAACTCCGTGATGTTATCAACAAGTTTCAAACCCGCCCTGGTGCAGCCTGTCAAAAACATCATCAAACACATTGGAGGGAGCCAGCTCAGCTTTTCACACCAAAAAATCAAAAGTTGACAGAGTAAAGGGAGGAGCAGGAACTATCTAAAGAACTTAAAAAGAAGACAAAGCACAGAAAATGGATAAAAACATTTGGGAATATGGGTCAGCAGTTCAAGTAGTGATGATACTTAATTATTTGTATGGTAAATATAACCATAATTCCCATAATATTACCAATAATATTATTCCATAATATTAACATCAACCATCCATAATATTCATCAGCATAATGTTGTATTTGACCATAATTTCTGGTAGCTATCTACGGTAGTGATGGGATATATATAAATATTTGTACACCAAATTCATGGAGGACAGAAGCAAAAGAAATTGCAGCTAGATGTGGAGAAGTCTGCCAAAAGGGCATCTCAATTCTAAGAGAACCTGGGTAATGGAAGAGAAAAAAAGAAGTTTCCATGAACAGCTATACAAGTGAGACGAGACCTCCCTTGAGAGAGATTCCAAAATGTATGAAGGTGAAGAGAAGCTGTAAAGCTTAGCAGGGATCCCCAACCCCAATGTTTTGTAAAGCCATTTTTCCCAGCATGGAATATCTTAGTAAGCGATATCTGTGATGAGAATTGTTCAACATCTTACCAGACAGGGCGACACAGAATATAATTGCGGTGACTCCCTCAAAGCAATGTATCCATTTCTTTCTCTCCGACCGTTGGCCACCAACATCAAACATTCTGCAAAGAAAAAAGTTAATTAAGTTCTATTCTGCAAAGCATATGCATTACTCATCCAAATATGAGACCAAAATGAGTCTGAGATCAGTAGTAATTCCTTAAGGTTTCATGTCAATGCAGTTTATAAGTCTTAACTTGCATTGCACTCCAGACACCCTTAATCAGACCCCTACAAAATGTCCTAGATCAGCAACCTCCTATAACACATGGCTCTTACCTCGATGAATCATCCTAGATCATCCTAGATCAGAGCTGACTAACACTCACATAGACTGACAGACTACTAATAAACCATCAAGGTATATCAAGGTATATCAAGGTATGGGGCCTGTATGAGTCAACTTTCAACCACTACGCTTCACAGGGAAAATACTTGTGAAATCTCATCAGCACATTTGATATTCAGTCAAATTTCGTGTCTAGCCACAACACCACCTTTGCTGACCCCTACTTATACAGAAGTTTGCAGAAACCAGACTGCTATGCAATAAACAAACCGTTAGCATGAATATTTTATTATTAGCATGAAATTAGCATTCGCATTATTTTCACTAGCGTGAAAATTGAAAAGACAATACAGGTAATATCAAAATATGGCGCAAGGTCTTAATTAAGTGCCATAATTTAAGGGAATACTAATTAAAACCTCAATTTCTTCCACAAAAACAATTCTGACTACTCAAAAATTGATGCTCAAACATAGACTCCACCTGTTGCATTCTTAATAGTAGTTGTAGTCCTGTAGTGTTAAATGAAATATTTTGTGCGTTGCACGAAACGTTGCACGACTGGCTTGATTTAATTTTTTAAAAGATTATGGCTAGGTACAACCGTTAAGACATGATGCAAAAAGTGTTGGATATGTTAAAGTACAACGGCGTAAATGCCGTTGTACTTTAACATATCATAATTTAACGGAAGAGACCATAAGATATGCCAGCGAGTGAATTATTTCTATTTTGTAATGAATTGTCACTAGAATAAAGACAGATTTTGCATCTATCAAGGAGTTTTATTGGATCAAATTGATCTGGTTAAAAAAACATACTTGAAATGTAATCCTTTGAAGTTGAAGTGAGTTTCAACGATGCCCGTAGTTTTAACTCGAGTACGTAAGACATCTTGTTGAGTGGGGACGTAACTTGCAAGTGAGATTCTGTCGAGCGAGTTGAGGTAATATGCTGCCGAGTCGTTTAACTGATACTCTCGGGAACGAGCAAAGCATAGTTGAACGCCCGCATCTAGCCAGAGCCTTTTCATCAACATTACCAGCTCTGATGTAAGTTCACCCTCTTCTGCCGCACTTGCCAAGGTGAAGAATTGCCGTGCATGATCCTTAAAAGAAAAATGAATATAATAAATATTGGAAGAAATTTGGCCTTATAACTCAAAAGCTAAAATGACAATTTTAAGGCACTTTACTTATGTATACCGTAAGACACAATGCATTTTTTAGTTTGCTGCCAATAAAAAATTCACAGCTAATAATGATAATGATGATCAACTAAAATTATCCTCTTTGTAATCTCTTGCCATTGAAGCATAATGAGGCAATCAAATGTTTAACAAATGCTCTATGAATCAAACCCTAACCTCTTAAGGTAATAACAGAAATTTTCAAATTTGGCATACCGCTCTACCGGGATCTGCAAAGTCGATCCTCAATTGACCCATGGCTCGAATGATAGCCATAAGACTCTGAATAGTGTTGCTGTAAACAACAGGTCGGTACTGCTCACATTCTTCTTTAGAGTACCCCGTTTCGTGTATGATCTTCATTTGTTTCACAATTGTGCTTTTCCCTGATTCACCAGCACCTATGAAAATCAAAGAGTAGATACTTTAGCAGCATAAAGCCAGCAACATATAATAGGTAAGCGTACAATTCGTTATTTTTTAAACATAATATCGAATCAATATCTCTTTAGAGATATTATTGGCAACTAGCAGTCATTCTGCATTCTGTAGAGCTGCAATTGCTGTAGTAAGCCTGCCTATGATTCAACCAAGACTAGACCTGACAGAACTGAATGCTTACCTAACAGGAGCACTTTGACTTCTTTGGCAGCTTTCTCACCATCTGCTCTTAGATCTTTATCAATCTTCTTTGATCTCTCTGCAGCCTCCTTTTCCCCGGCTGTACTAACAGCACATCCCATTTTTTTGAAGTTTACCACTTGTTGCTCACGCAAATGACTCCACCCCGCTTGCCTCAAGCAACTGGAGACGACAGCCTAATATCTTCCTTTGAAATAAATCTTGTGTCAAACGCCGATCTTAAAATAAAATAGTTTCTCAATGAATTTCGAGTGTGAAGTTACTGCAACGGATGCTTTCATCAAACTTGTGCAAATTCTACAGCTACGATTAAAAAAAAAGCACACACTTCTCCGCCTTCCGACAAAGCTTCCTTGCGCAGCAGACTTCTAGCGCCTGTGCCTGCTTTTCCAGTCTGTGTAGTGAGGAAGGAGGCAACTCTTGACAGCGTTGCGTAATATATCGGTCCGTTCCAGCATGAAGCGTTGCCATCACTCCACCGATTAATTCACCACTCCCATTCCAATGAACGGATGTCTGGCTGGACCAAACTGGCTAAAAAATGTCCCATGAATATTAAATTTTATGCGGGACAGACGACGGATAAAATTAATTCCGTGTCACCAGTCTGAAAAACTATGTTTTGAATTTGTGATTGAAGACCATTGTGACGCCGACAGATGTGTCGATGGTCTCTTGGTGTGTGGCGCGGGGGAAGGGGGTGGCGAGCGAGGAGGGATCTTTTCACCCCGATGTGAACAATTTGATCGAAATAGTATCAAACTCCTACCAACAAGACGTTGATGATATCAAACAGGTCTTAGGGGATACCAATATTTGAGCAACAGGAATTCAGGTAGTCACCATTTAGGATTTTAACAACTAAACCCTTCCAAGTACATTATGAGATATTCCTACTGAATATTTGCAAACAATTAACTTAAAGACAACATAAAAACACAATGATAGCGTGGCTTCTAAAATATTACTTCCAAGCTTCAAAATGGATGTGGCCAAATAAAAATCTAGTCATCACCAAAATTACAAAAACTGAAAAATTTTGAGTTCTGGGATTATTCCCAAAAGACACCTGCCCTATCCTGGATAGTTATTGGGTAACACGCCAAATGACTAGTCACTTGCAATCGATGCTGTATCCATCAAGAGTTCTACAAAAAAAATACAAAAAATATCTGCTATAAAAATTTAATTTATAAAATATAAAAAAACAGGTACATTTTTATCAAAAAAACAGGCAAGTTTATAAAATTTGAGACAACATGAAAACATTGGACTTGTATTGTCAGTATATGGAAGGAATGTTTGCTGAGGCACTGTGCTTTGTGAAATTGTGACTACACTACATTAACATAAGTAATGACAACCATTAGATATGCCACTGTTAATAACTAGGCCGGCAGCTTTGCACTGTGGTGTATCCCATTAACTCAGGTGTCTCCAGTTTGAACAATGTTCACCCATTTAAAGAGGTCTATATTTACCTCACATGTTAGATGTCAGGTAATACTATTTCTAGTGGTGTAGTCATGTGAGTTAGCAACACAGCTTAGATGGTCAAGTTGAGGCAGGTTGAAATGTTGACACCTGACAAGATGAAAACAGAACCAACAAAGACCCTCCTATATGACACTTGACAAATTTCAAAACAAATGCACCTGAGTTTTTGGGATGTACCAAGCCAAATATAAAGTAATATGTTATTTTCTTAATTTAATCTTATCATAGATCCATTTTTTATATTTACATTTTCTGATTTAAGTTTTAACAAACTAAATTCTAACTTTTTTCGGTATGAAAAAGACCTGATGTAGTAAAACGTAATAAAATCGCAAAAAATAATCCATTGAAAATGGCTGGTTACTCAATAGCATACACAAAAATGAGTAATTTTGCTAATACTAGTTGGTAAACTGGGCGAGTAGGTAATAGGTGGTAATAGGTACACTAATAAAAATAAGCCCAAGAACAAAAAGAGCATTCACTAAAAATTACATCCACAAAAAACCGCTAGTGACAAAATTGATGGCCAAAGTGCTACCATTTGAAAGAAAAATAGTTAATACTATAAGAAATTAGTATAACTAACAATAACTATAATTAAACATGAAACTAAAGCTTTTCAGCAACTAGATGAACAAAAATCAACTGATTGTACTTTCTCTCAAACAGACACTTCAGATGGCAGTTACTGCTGGTTACTGCTGGTTACTGCTGGTTACTGCTGGTGCATGGGTTGTAGGTCACGGAAACAGCAGTGATGGAGCAATTCCTTTGCAGTCGGCCTCGATTCCGACTCTACTCGCAAACAAAGCAGAGCGAGATCACGAACCAGCAAACCGACGCTCTGCGGTATCGACGGGGGATCCTTGCTCGAGGCGATCTGCAACGAACAAATCGCGCTGGTCAAGTAACACATTCCAGCCAAAACAAAAAATAAATATCCACCATCAAACTATGAACCTACCTTATACATCAACGCCAGATGGTTCGACATACAATTCTCCTTCCATGGCGGCTTTGTCGATGACATTTCTATCACGCAACAGCCAACGCTCCAGATGTCGCAAGATCGGCCATAGTCTTCGCCACGCAAGACCTCAGGAGCCATGAATGCGATTGTCCCAAGCAGCTGCCCTTGGAATTCCCCGGAGACAGTAGCTTGGGACATGAGACGCGCCGATGCTCCAAAATCAGCGATCCGCAAATGCTGGCCAGTGCTATCTACAAGCAGGTTTGCACCTGGAAAAACATTTTTAAGTTTTTAAAAAGTAAAAAATTTTGACATTCTTGAGAAAGAAAAAATGTACTCTAAGCCTGTTCAACAACTATCTAAGGATCAAACAACAATCAAATACACCCCCTGAAGCTAGCCATCATCTTATCTCAAAGGAATGATCTCAAAATGTCAAAGGAAAGCAATAATTAAGTCCGAAACTGAACGCTTACCTTTAAGGTCACGGTGCAGAATGTGATTATCATGAAGATAGGAGACTCCTTCAAGAATTTGCTTGGTATACACAACGATAACATCATCGTTGAATGATCCATATTTGTCCAGCATGTTTGCTATGGATCCACCAGCCATCCACTCAACAAACATATTGAAATGATTGCCTTGTCTAGTCGCACCAAGAATGCGTACGATGTTTTTGTGCTGAAGTTTTGACATGGTCACTATTTCTTCAAGTACACCCAGTTCAGCATCTTCTTGTTCTTCACGTATACTACGGTTGAATGGCACCTGAACGAATAGACAAATAAATATATTACTTAGCGGTTTAGCGATGCACTGTTTTGACAACATGCCCTGTGGCACTGGTCTCATGGCAACGGTGTATGAGTGGATGATGATGATGAACCTAACCTAGCCGTGATAGGAGGAAGGAAACCAGGTCCCAGCACATAGCCTACTTCTGTCAAAGAGCACCAAGGAGACATCCGGCTTAATGTCCCGACCAAAGGACGATACAACGCTAACAACAGGATTCCTCCACAAATCCATGCTTTGAAAAGGCTGATTAGCAAGGTGAATGAAGCTGCTATACTAACTTTCATCCCTACAACACTTCTTCCAAACAGAGCTGGACATGTGTATCATGGTAACAAAGATTTTTGGTTGGCTGTGAGGTAATTTCTGCTTACACTTCTTGGAGATCTGTCATTATCATCAATTTGTGTCCAACTAGTACAGATGGTTAGTGCAACACCCACAAAAGGTGGAGACCCAGGTTTGATTCTCTGGTTGGTGTCCTTTTTTTAGAGGGTAGAGGTGTTCATAACAATAAAATACTCTGCCCATTGCAAACCTTGTCAGTTTAAATAAGATTAGAAATGTCACATCATTATTTAGCAATAACACTCTTCAAGTTGTTGAGTCCTGGTTCGTTCTTGTAATGGTCTGAAACCAATCTATTCTGGTTCCATGGATCAGAGTATATGTATCTGCTATTGTTCACTCAAGTGAAACAAACGATAACCCTTTCTATAGCATGATTTTTGCACATTGGCAGACAATTTCATGGGATGTTTCAATTTCCCAGAGAAAAGACAGTGAAGACAGAAAAGACATTGCTAGCTTCAAGGAAAATATACCCACATTAGACTAACAGGGAATATTTTTAATCACTTTACTTCTAGTATAAAGAAGCTGGTAGATAGTGATTGAAGGTATCCAGCATTATCACCTAGGATGCTTACTTGTTTGACAGCCATCAACGTGCCAGAAGCGACATCTCGAGCCTGATAGCACGTGCTAAATGCTCCTGTACCTAGAACGTGTCCTCGTTTCCAGTCTCGATTCTCCAGATACGAGCACTGTTTTCTTTCGCTCTCCATATTCTAAAACGGATGTCAGTGTATAAGTATTTTAAGAACAAGCGTAAACTTTTGCTCTTGCCTTAGTAATGCACTCACTTGTTCTTGAGAGCGTATGTCTAGGAGATGACTGTTCCAATCCATGGGGCCTAGTTTACTCAGGCATAGTGGAATGATTAGTTCTTCTTCAGATTCATTAGGTAGGTCTGAAAAGGTATCTGGAACTGGTGAAGCTCGCGACGAGCTTGGTGAATTTGTGAATGTGGGTGAGGTCGGGCTCAGGAATTTGTACCAGATATCCGAGGTAGGAGTCGGGGAATAGTCGAGCACATCGACAGAGTTCCCCGACCTATTGCAGTGTGAACTCAATGGGTGGATTTCAAGTTTTGATGGGAGAACTTCGTCTAGCTTCTTATTCCTCGTGAACAAGTTGTACAGTCGCGATCCCGAGCCCCCCCAGCGTTTCGTCGTTGGTGGATTCACGTTTATCCCTGGTAGCTGCTGAAACTTGACAGGCTTCTTACTACGACATGACGAGAGGTCAAGTGGCAAATCTTTCGGTCTCACTGCAAGAATGGTCGGTGGCGTAGATAAACCTACGACAGGTTTCGATTTATTTTTTTCAACCATTTTCGAGTCGTCTGGCAAACTGTGCTGCGGCAGACGGGTCTCCACTTTCACGTAATGCCTCTCCGTTATTCCGGATTGATCGAGCGAGGCAACCACTCGGCCCGTCTTGTGCTGCTGTCTGAACACAGCGTTCGCGTTTGATGCCGTTGATGCCGTCGGACTCTCAGCAGCCACCTGAAGCCTTTTCTTCAGTCTGGCCTGCACGGCGGGATCCAGTCCAGACAGCATCTCGATCACTTGGCTGAAAACTCTCGACTCGACACCCGTCATAGCCGCTGAGAGAACGAACACGTGCCGCGCTAGCTTGCTCACCGTACGATGAGTGCTGTGCAACGCTTTCACCGAAAACTCGACGATCGTGATCAGTCGATTGTAGTTCTGTAATTTGTATCCAGACTCGTTGGGATATAGTGGCATGTAACGCAGCGCGAATTCATCCGGAAAGTCTTTGATGAACCGATCGAGGACGACCAGCCGTCCAGCAAACCACTGCCAGCTGGCATTTTCTGACGAGCGAAGGGACAGCGTTCCGTAGCCTGGCTCTTCCAGGATGCAGCCCAAAACGAGTTCCAGGCAATCGAGCCCAGTCGAGTTGTTACCAGCGTAGTGACCCAGAGACAACTCTCCGCTCTGCCCTTTGGCCAGCTCGACGAGGATCTCGGTCGTAAGGCGGCTGGTTCTGCGATTGCGATCCGCGCATTTCAGGAGCAAAGTGCGGATGATGGGCCGAATCAGGTTGCTGAACTCTAGGAGTTCGCTCTGTTCGTGATATTTGGCATAGCGTAGTAGGACACGGAAACATCGCTGCAAGTGAAGTCAGTGTAAGACAATAGTTTCAACTACCAAAAAAATCACAAGATTCTCACTGAAGGAGCTAATTTTACAAAATGAAAAATAACAGATACTTACAATGCACCCCAAATAAACCTTAAAAACAGGATCTGCAGCTACCATCGTCAGTATTTTGGCGCAGCACCAAATCACTTTCTGCTGATGTTCCTTTTTCTCTGACTGGTGAACGGTGACAATTTCATTCACCAGTCGACTGAGAGCCATGTCTCGACATTTCCAGTCCCGTGAGTATAGACGAGTTACCACATCACTTCCAAAAACCTAAACAACAACAAATTCATTAACATTTGTATTAATCACTCCAAGTAAACAAAATCGCATAACCAGAGTAAAAAAATATCCAATTAAAAAATAATTCTAACCTTTATCCATTCACTGGCAAGGTTTAACTGGTCGGAAGGAATAGCTGCCGATTGTGTAGAAGTACAATGAGAAGGTTGCACACTGCTCAGTCCATTGTGTGGCAAAAAATGCCGATAATTATGTGTAGGAGACATGGAACCCAAACTCCCAATCGAGTTGGAATACTTCTTAAATTCCAGTCCAGCTTTCAGCTCCATTCCTGTTTTCCCCACACACAAAGGATCCAGTTGCTTGTGGATCTTGGGGGATGGGAATGCAGGCGGCTGATTCGGCTGGGGAAACCGACTGAAGCATTTTCGGTTGCTCGACGGAGAGACGTTCCCTGTGGCGACGTACGAGTGATTCGACTTGAGTGGATGCCGGGGACTGATTAGGTTGGTTTTTTGATTGGAGCTATGGAATGGGGAGACAGGGACAGTTCGGGCTGGACTGGAATCTTCTAGCCACGGACATCGGCAAAGCGGGCACAGAACCTGCTCATTCTGCTGGTTGCATTCTGCAGCCCCTAGAACACGCAAATGCTCTATGACTATTTGCTCAGTACTTTATGAAGTAGTCACTAGCATTACATGAGATAAATAATTTACTTACATATTGCCATGCAGTGGTGATGCAGTTTGTTATTGCAACCAGAAGTGCATGAAACTAAACTTTCTCCATCAATCATCTCAAGAAGGCATATGGGACAGAGTTCTTCTTCATTTGATCTAAAATTAAGAAAATGATAATTGTTTTAATAGCCATAATCTGTAAAAAGAGCTTCGATACAAAAATCCAAAGGAAGTTGATTCTCTTAAAATGTTTGTGCCACTTTAAGTCAGCTTACTTTGTCTCATCAGCGGCAGGCAAGTTGATGACCGTCCCGTTAGATACTGCCACAGATCTGCCACAGGGAGAGCCAGGTGACGCAGGGAGTTGGGAACTTTTCCTGAGAACATCTGGACTACTATTAACTCGGGAATTTCTTCGTTCTTGGTAGTTATGAAAAAGCGACTCCACCTAGAACCAAGTAATTTTCATTAAAATAAAGTTACTGGATAGTAATGCAAAAGGCTAGATATCTGACTTGGAGAAGAAGAAAAGCTCAAGTGCACAGTTTATCATTTTGGGAGGCAATTCAGGTAAGAAAAGTGTTAATTAAGTAACTAGATTTTCAGATTAGGTCAAATATTTGTTTCTTCGAGCAGAAAATAAACGTAGCTAGTGAAAGGTACATGGTTCTATAAATGATAAATGGTATAACTTTGGCAACTCTTCCACTACCTACATATTGGTAGATCATCTTAAAATAATTCAATGCTAGTTACAGAAACATAAGGATCTTGAAATATCTTTGAATTTCGGAGTAAGCTCGCATAATGTAAAAAAACCTAAAAATTAAGTCCGCTACAATGATACACAACTTAACTGCAAAGTTAAGTTCAGTCTCTGATTTAATCATTTAAGAAGCCTGTGAGAAATCGACCAACTTTTGTTATCAATCATTGTAAGGTACCGAGCTACTAGTTATTTTCACTCTGATCTATAAACATATTTTCAATAAAACAAAATCATAATGCCATAGTCATTCATACCTCATAATTTTTCAGTTCTTTCGAGTATATTCTGGAATCACTCTCCGGAACTTGGAAGACCCTTAACATCACAAACAAGAGGTGAAGACAGTGAGGACCTCGGCCACAACTACATGTCTGAAACATATTTGAAAAGAACATTATTAAGGGTAGAGACTAGAAGTGATATTGAGCTCAAAACCTTGGGACAGGGTTGATAGAAAAACAGTAAAGTCAGTATCTGTCTCATTTCTTACTTGTGGGCCAATGACGACCCTGTATTTGTGCTGTGGGGAATCGCCTCCCACTAGAAACGAGTTGGGCCCTGGCTGTTGCAACAGGTAGAGTCGAGCTAATGCAACCCGCTGGACTCTTCGCTTCACTACTTCCATGACAGCTGGATCCAGAGCCCCGGGGCTTACCGGCCGCCGATTGCCGGTGTTGCCGGTGTTGCCTGGACTAGACGGCCGCTGAAACGATATCAACCCGATTGAGTATCTAGGTTATGTGTTGTAAAGAAGGTTTAATCAGGTTATTTTTGCCATGGTAATTCACACAAGCCATATAGGGCTTATAGGGACACTACCTCAGCTTTATCATTTGCCTAGTGTGGTGGTTGTGAAATAAAAATGAGGATAGCTGGGGAAGAAATTCCTGCATTGACTCCCAGTGTGCTAAGTGGAAGTGTTCTCGATATAATCAGGGATCAGTTTGATTGGATCGGTCTTCACTCTCATGCTGCCCAATGTTTTGTTTAAAGCATGTATGTTGATAAGCAAGAGAAATTTGCAACTATATGTAAGAAATAATCAAATTGGTACAATCACGTCGTTCTAAATTAAAAAAAATGAAAAGCAAAAAATGAAAAGCTGAAAACAAACTGAACATACACTAAAAAATATAAGGAATTATTAGTAATAGCTATATTAAAAGTCTTTTCAATATATAAAAAACCTGGAATATTGATATATTTCACTAAAAATTATAACTCTGCCTTTAAACTACATTTGGTACCAACATAATCATAGTTAGTGCAGTGGTAGCACTGAAGTTGATAAGAATATAATGCTTACCGAGCGACTTAAGCTTGGAGATCTCTTTCTAGAAAAGCTCCCCTCAATGGTTCCTGGGCCGGGCCGATAACGGTTTGGTGATTTGGCAGCATCCATTAGCTTCAAAATTAAAAGCATGTTTTATTTTTTAGCAAGTAGATTAAAAAGTAAAAAAAATATATATATATTTTTGAATAATTTTACAATTTGTGCATGACAAAGTGGCAGGGAAAGGCTGTATTCTTAGAATCTGAGCAGAAGTATGTTCTCCACAATCATGAAGGGAGCTAGTTTAGGTTCCTATGCAGCTTGTATCTGCAATTCACAAACTTTCTATTTTATATAAATGTAACTAATGATTGAAGAATGTTTGATGATATAGAAAAGTGCTTCATGAAGATTCTAGTGAACTCTTACCTTGACAAGCTCTAAATAAAAACTAACCTCTGATATTTGATCTGCTAATCCTTGAACACTGGTGCTGGTTGCCCCAAGTAGGAAATGTTGGTGCTTTGCCACCTAAAATAAAATATAATGTAACTTTACGTACCAATTGGCTTACAAACCAATAGAAAGAAATGCAAATAATTATACATTGAATTCAAAACTGTACACTGTGTAAGTTTGTATTTACCATTGGACCTTTTTTTACAGTGGATTCAGGGTCATTTGTTCGTTTTCGAACCCGAAATGTAAAATTCTCTAGCGCCAGTAATCGATGCGCATGGGTATTATATGCTCCAAATTGTGTCGGAGAGTCAAGATCAAGATCCAAAAAAGGGACTCTTTCCCCCATAGATCCGTGTTCCATTGCTCCTGTGCAGAATAAACTTGGTCCAGCAGCAGCCATTCCTTGCCGTCCTCTACTACATGAGAGAAAATAGTTAATTACCTGCAACGTAGCATCATTTGGGTTTTTTTGGGGGGGGGGTTAGAGGAAAGTATAAATTAATGCTAAAAATTGCTAGAAATTGGTTGATTTCAGATTAAATTTGTTAAACAAGTGCTGATTTTGAGGCCCTGATGGCAAATAATATTCATTCATTCAAGACCATCCTGATCAGACACATGATCAGACCTTAGTATTTCTTGGATACAGTTTCTATTCATCTCATAAGCAATCAATTATTTCTTTAATGAAGGAAATCAATAAATAATCGTCAGGGATCAGGATATTTAAGTGAACAAATGCGATTGATCCGGCCATCCCTGACAATTCACTCTTGAGTATGTAATAGCATAGATTGAAGATAGGATGGCTGCTTTAAAAACCATCAAGCAACATTCATGAACCCAATGAACGGTTACTACTAGTACTATGCTACTACTACTTCTAAGCTACTGCCTAGTGCCTATGCTACTACTATGCTACTGCCTATGCTACTACTATGCTACTGCCTATGCTACTGCCTATGCTAGTGCCCATGCTACTTCTAAGCTACTGCCTAGTGCCTATGCTACTACTATGCTACTACTATGCTACTGCCTATGCTACTACTATGCTACTGCCTATGCTACTGCCCATGCTACTTCTAAGCTACTGCCTAGTGCCTATGCTACTACTATGCTACTGCCTATGCTACTACTATGCTACTGCCTATGCTACTACTATGCTACTGCCTATGCTACTGCCTATGCTACTGCCTATGCTACTACTATGCTACTACTATGCAACTGCCTATGCTACTGCCTATGCTACTACTACTTCTAAGCTACTACCTATGCTACTGCCTATGCTACTGCTGGCCAAGAAGTTACCTACATTTTTCATAAACTTAAAATTTCTTTGGTCAGCAAAACAATGTATTTGAAGTACTGATATGCAATGTATTATCCAAGCAGATGGAGGTGTTCATCAACGTTTATTGTATTATCTTCATTGTCTAGCAAAAAGGTAGCTTTAGTGGTATAGATAACATGTATTTTAAGAGTTTCTTCATTTCTCAAGTTGATTTTTTTTTTTATATTCTGCTAAACTAGGAATATACCAAAAAGTAGAAGGCGAAAGACAGCTACGTCAACTAGCCCCTATTATTGATCAAAATGATTGACCCTTGCAAACAAAATAAGTGAATCTAAGATATTGGCCATAGCACAGATATACCTGCCATGTACCAATGCCTTGATCAATTATAAAAGCTCTACACTAATGCATTTGAAAAGTTAACGAGAATGCGAACAGAAATTCTCGGTGAGTTTCAAACACGGATTGCATGTGTTGATATTACGCTCTTTGAAGATACAAGTGGCCCTCATCCTGGAGACAGCTCCTGTTCTTTCATGCCCAAGGTAGACAGCCTTGTACATGCACTAACCCCACACGTTATGTATTACCTTTTTTAATAAGAAACTGGCTAAGAATCAGTCAATTAACTTACATTATATTATACAGCGTCTTGTAAATATCATATCGTTCATAAGTAAAACATCGCGCTTAGCACCACAGCGTTTCATAACGTTAACAAAACTACACAACAAAGGCTAACGATAAACGCACTTGCCGTAAGAACTCCATCTCAAACCCAACGCATCATGAATGTCAACAGAACTGCTGCCTGTAGCTACGATAGTGCATTATATTCCCGCTGAGGTGCGCTGGTAATGGACTTCATCGAGATCGCACCAAATTGAAAAATCGCTGAGTGTAGTGTCGAGTCCAATAAACAAGTCTCAATACCAAGACGGCAACAACGAAAACCAGTGCTAAATCGGCTGCTAAAATTTAAAAAAAAAAAATTAGGAGACAACGTATTTCTGCTTAAATTTATTTTTGAAACCACATTGTAGCCACATGTTTATGGATTTTCATGGATGTGATATGTTGGTATGATGGTGATACACATTACAGTTGTGTTAGCCTTACCTTGCTACAAGCTGGTGGACTCTGATTACACATTGCCAACTTTAGAATGCAAAATAAAGCCAGTCTTCACCGGGGAGTTTGAAATTAACCAGAAAATTATGACCAAACAATGCATCATGCACTTAAATTCTTTGTGGATTTATCAGTTTATTTACGTGAAATTAATTCTATTGAAAAATAAGAACTTAAATGCAAAACTAAAAGTCTTAATGACTTCTGCTAAATACCTACCGTACACTAGCGGATTCTAACAATGGCTGCCAAGAAGCAGTTTGCGAGCTTGGTTTCCTGCCTAAACCTGATAGAAGTTAAAAGTAATCTAAAACATATTAATTTTAACTTTGGATGATAAACATTTATTGTTTTTCATTAAATATTTTGTTTTCCTGGAATTATTAAATGTTTCAACCAAAGAAAAACATTATTTTGTTGCTTTTAAATCGGATAGTTAACAGTAGCATCATGGTGTCATATTTTCCTGGTTGGTACAAGCACCCCAGAAAGTGGCAAACTCAAATTAATCCTAGTGTACTGGTATGTTTGTTTTACCTTACAGAATAAAATTTATTCTTTTTAACCTTAAAAGCAGAATTGACCTAATCAATGACCATGGTGCGCAAAACAATAGTGCACTTCAAAAACCACACAATTCTCCAGAATCAAACGACAAAGTTTTTTTTGTTTTTTTAAATAAACCAGAAGGAACATTGCTATTAAGTCCCTTGTAATTGAACCAAAGATTTTGTTTGCACGGAGTCTCTTTAACAAAGTCAAGTACAATGTAAAATAACAATATTGCTCGGGCATCCTTCTCTCCCTAGGGCAAGCATGTTAACTAGTTTGGAAATATCAAACTAAAAAAAATTAAATTTTATAATATCGATATTCAAGTAATATCACTCTATTTCAAACATTCATAATTCATTAAATGTGACACATAATTTTTTTGTTTTTATTTTTTGATTAAGTGCAACCCTAGACTCAGTCTTTATGTCAACTGGTAAATTGTTGTCGATGACAATAACCTTTTTTTAATTTTTATTGAGGTAGATTTTCATTTTTAAATATTGAAATAATAAAAGCCTGTTTACAATTCATGTATATGAAGATATATTATATAAAGAAAACATTTTTGGGCACTATAGGTTTGATGCGCATTATACCCCAAAATTATTTTTCTGAGGTTTTGAAAGCCATTGGTCGATGGTTTTTGTGGTTTTATGGCATCTACTCTTTTATTTATAGTTTTTATGTGGCGGGGTTAGCTCCACCATGTTCAACAAGACTGAAGCACCTGCCACTCGGCTGCCTGGTTTTATAGCCTGGTGATGGTACTTTGTTGTTTGTTGGCGCTCGTAGCTCTCTCATTGACCGAGTGTTACGAGCTAATTTTGTCATTGCTGGCGATAGGGGCTGCTGGCTTCAAGCCCCCTTCCCTGCATCATTTGCCGGCCGGTCGCACGGTGAGGTCGGCTAGTGACACTAGGATCTTCTTAGTGACTGACTTCCACATTGGAAGGGGAGACAGATGCTGTCATCTCTCTTATGCCCAGCATTACAATTGTCTTCACTCCAAGATAAAGTGAGATTTAAATCAATTTCCATGGCAACAACCCATCATATGCAGTAAAAGACAGCTGTTTCTGAATGTCAGGGGCTTAACTCAGAGTTGAAAAATATTGTAATAACGGGCCTTCTTCATGTTGAAAGGTCGCCGCTCTATCTCGACCACTTCTCATTTGCCTCCAAGGACTTGATCCAGTCAAAGTTGATCTCGTGACCGGTCTGGTAGACGAGTTCGGTGGTGACAGCTCGTCGATGTTCACATGTGACGGCTGGTCTGACCCACGTGGGTTTCTTGCAGTCATCGCATGGCACCTCGTAAACCCCGTGCTGTTCCAAGTCAATCTTGTCCTTGCAGCTGCGAAGGAAGTCCTGGATTTTCCAGTCAGCTATGAAGATGGTTTTCAAATTGGCAGCTGCTAGCAGCTTGCCAACGTGGTCTGTGGTGTCTGCGATGTAGGGTAAGAATAGATTGATTTGTGGGGTTTAACGATGCACTGCTTTAACAACGGGCCATGCGGCACTGGTCTAATGGCGTCAGTGAACGAGTGGATGATGATGAGGATGAGGATGATGACGAACCTTACCTAGCTTATAAGGGAGGAGGGGAAACTTGGGATTGACACATGGCCTACTCCTATCAAGGAGCACCAAGGTGACTGTCGGTTTCACCTCCCCTTCGAAGGACGGTACAATGCAACAGAATTCCTCCACGAATCCATGCTTTCGAGATGGTGGGTGACGTTATTGAACTACAGTTGCGAGGTTGTTTTCAGAGCCGCGATATGATGATGAGATGTGTTTTACGGTATTGCTGTGTGAAGGAGGCTTGCGGCCAAAATGAGGGCCTAAAATCTTGACGTTTCGACGAGGCACGGCTTGCCATCTTCAGAAGAATTGTGCTTGTGCTCTTGACCGCCTGGTTTTATGGCAGAAGGTTGCTTGTCTGTGGGGTCGGGCTGCGGTCCTGGTGTGCTGCTTTGTCATTGGCTCTGGCTGTGACCAAGCTCATGTAGCGAGCTGGGGCATCTTGGAGGGCAAGTTTGGCCGTCTGGATAGTGACCGCTGTCGGCCTCGTGGTGGGTACTGCCGTCATCACGGTGCTCTTGTCCATGACGGGCTTCCTCGCGTGAGGGAGGCGAAGGCTGTCTTGTTTGTTCTATCTTTTGTTCTACATTCAACTATCTTTCATCCCTCACACCTCTCTTCCAAGCAGAACTGGTCATGTGCATGATGCAATACCTGACCCAGCTCAGTGTTGCTTAACTTCAGTGATCTCGACAGAACCAGTGTTTCCAACACGCCATACTGTTTGGTGTGGGGTAGGAAGGCGATAATACTGGGATTTTCTTCGGTGATGACTTCATCTGATACGGCAGCTTTCTCCTTTAACCCCCAGGCTTTTAGGAAGTTGCGGTTAGTGTAGCCGTTCTAGCAACGCGTGACCAGTAGGCCAGGTAGTTTACGTCCTAACGGAATTGAGCCAGATGATGGTGAGAGGCTGCATTCAGGCATCTGTTGGTGTGTTTTGGCTTCCTGTAAACCGAGTGGGGAAGAGTGGTCAGGAGTGGTCTGGTTTCTTGTGGGTGAGGCAGTCGAGGAACGGTATCTTGCTTTCAGCTTCTGCTTCCATGGTGAATTGGGTGTTCGGGTGAATAATGTTTACATGGCCATGAAAGTCATCAAGTTTCTTGTGTCGTTATTGTTGATTTTCTCGTTGTTTTTGCATTGTTCTTGCGACCATATAACATAGGTTTTGCGATGTATCTGAGTCAGTAACTGGGCTTGAACTCCAGGCGTAAAATGATAATCAGATTGACAGAAATCAGATTGACGCGCCTATAAACCCCACTAGCCATTCTTTGCGCTGACTCAAGGGCTCTTGTCTCGAAGTCTTTCATGTACAGGTTCGCGATGACTGGCGATATGGGGGAGCACATTGATGCTCCACATGTTTACAGTACTGGTCGTCTGACACAAAGCCATTCAGTGTGATGGCTTCATCAGCTTGATGATGTAGTCTGGCAGGGGGTACTTTTTTTGCGATATCCATGGCTTTACGGATAGGTATCTTCGTGAAGAGACACCACTTTGAAAAGAAAGTCTTTGGTCTGGAGATTCATATCCTTGAGGAGACTCAGGAGATGAGCAGAGTTCTTGACAAAGGACTCTGTTTGTGGCTAATGGCTGCAGCTAGCTGATGGCTAAGTGACAGGCGGCTTCTTCTCTCCTTGAAGGAGGCGGAGCAATTTCCGCTGAAACATCGGGATACCATCCTTTTTAGGACTGCAAACACTTCATAAATAGCCGACACTGTAAACCACAAATACCATAACCCAAAATGTATTTCTCCGCTGGGCACTGAATATTATCACTTGATTGACGATTATTTAATTAAAAAATCCTATATTTTGCACTGTCTGTTGGCCAAAAAGAAATAGTCTAAAATGTTTATATAAATGTCACCTAGATTCAAGACATGGGTGCATTACATCCTCTTTTCATATTCTTGATAATTGTTGCAGTAGATTTGAGGGCAAGATTGCTTCCAGTTTATCCAAGACGTAATGGAATGGTAAAGAAAACCAACTCAGCATCTGTGAGCAACAAAAAGTTAATCAATCAGAAATCAGAAATTGTAAAAATTACGAATGGCTGCAGCACTTATTTTCACCAATTTGTGGAATAAGGGATCATGCATATTTTGGGAAACGATCCATGGTGTCGGTAAATGATTGAATGATGACGAGGATGATGGTTTACCAAACCTAGCCAGGCTAAATGTCAGAAGGACTTGAAACTGGACACTTTCTTCACCAATCTTTGCTGTCGAATGGTTTATAAACAGAAGGGTAAGTGAATTTGTTGCATCACAGTGTTGCAGAAAGTGGCTCAAGAATGCGTTTAAAGTAATCAATCTCAGCGGTGAAGCATGAGTTCATTCGCTAAACATGTATAGGTGGAACATTTCATCCTGAGACCAACTTTTTGAAGAGAGTTTTCATGATTTCCAGCAGGTAGTTAACTCCATGGTTAACTTCATAAAAAGGTATGGTTTTTTCTAGAGCCTAATTATGCCTTCTTTATGGGTTTGGTTGTTCAATTGAAATCACTGCATGCTACTTACAGTTTTTGCGACAACTCCCATTGGTTCAGGGTACTGATGTGTGAGGAGGGCCAATAAAGCAGTAAAAGAACAAAGTCCTGCCGTAAACAAGATGAAGAATGGAAGCTCTTTTTTTGGATAGACACTAACTTCATGGAATGCTGTTGAAAGAATAAATTGTGCATTAGCAAGTTTGTGGGTTTGGGCATTAATAATTGTATCAAAATAATTGTATCAGATTATAAGATAAGATGATTAGATATAGATGATGATTTATAGATAGTTGTCAAAGGTTTGCATGTTTGAAAAAAAAATTATAAAAAAATAGATATACTAAACTATAGGCATACAACGCAATACTATGTTTGTCAACGATACAATAGCTTGACTCTTGTATAAATAGATATAGAGAAATGATTTCTAAATCAAAAATAACTTTTCTCAACCTTTTTTTGCTCCAAACCAATCTGAAGCAGTGTGAGGAGAGGACAATTTGTGACCAAATTTGCGATTTGTTCAATGTGCATGGTAAAT
This sequence comes from Protonemura montana, assembly GCA_947568835.1. Lineage (NCBI taxonomy): Eukaryota > Metazoa > Arthropoda > Insecta > Plecoptera > Nemouridae > Protonemura > Protonemura montana. The sequence continues at coordinate 389,426 of OX387604.1, read as the reverse complement.
GCAGCAACAGCAGAGTAAGGTGCAAAGTAAACATATTTTTGAAAAAAAGGCCACCGGCTGACCCCAAATGTCAACCTTTATTTCAAACATACTCGATGATTATCATTCTTATTTCACCGGTAGGGCCAGGATTTATCTGAAAAAATTTGCCCCATTTCTTGATCAATTTCCCAAAAATGTATTAATTAAGTAGTAAAATTATAAAATAAATATCAAACATTCTTTCTATTTCAGTAATTAAATTCTACAGTCTTATGCAGATTATCAAGAAGGGATCTTTCCCGTTGTCTACTAAAGCTAAAGGCATGGGTCCAGGCGTGCAAAAAAAACCAAATATTACTAAATAGTTGTTCTTACCCGGCAATAATTCTCTATCAGCACATTCGGTACACGTTGGATACGGGTAAAATAAATTTCCTCTTTCCAATGGGTAAGGAAGCATTCTGAATGTTCCTTCCCAAGTGCAGTGCAAGAGATTGAGAGCCCCCTCCACTTGCTTCCAATGGGGCAAGTGGAAAAATGTGTATGCTATTGCTTCTGAGTCCCCTCGTTTAAGAACGTGTTCTGGAGGTAAAATTAGTGGCTTCATTTCCAGTAGGTACTAGAAAATAAAACAATTACACTTTAGAATGATTAACGAAATAACGATAGGAAAATGTAAAGGAGAAACAAGTATGTTACTTATCAATGACCACATGTTAGAAAGTTCATACATTTAAAATTTTTGTAAATTGTTGAAGGTGTTTTAGTGAACCAAACAAGAAGCTAATCTATCATGATGGTGCATTCCATTAAAACAACATAGTTTCTTTAGCACAAGCAAGTATGAGTGTGAAAATTAATTTTCCAAAGATGGGGTAAGTCTTATGAAGAATATGCACATGTTGTTGGATGGTCAAATCTAAGGAAATTCATATTTACACACAATATACACATTAAACACAATTTTAAAACTACCGATTCTTATCACGTTACGAGGTAGCAGTTATATTGCATTTGGCAGCAGCAGCATATGGCAGCAGTAGCATATGGCAGCAGTAGCATATGGCAGCAGCAGCATATGGCAGCAGCAGCATATGGCAGCAGTAGCATATGGCAGCAGCAGCATATGGCAGCAGCAGCATATGGCAGCAGCAGCATATGGCAGCAGTAGCATATGGCAGCAGTAGCATATGGCAGCAGCAGCATATGGCAGCAGCAGCATATGGCAGCAGCAGCATATGGCAGCAGTAGCATATGGCAGCAGCAGCATATGGCAGCAGTAGCATATGGCAGCAGCAGCATATGGCAGCAGTAGCATATGGCAGCAGTAGCATATGGCAGCAGCAGCATATGGCAGCAGCAGCATATGGCAGCAGCAGCATATGGCAGCAGTAGCATATGGCAGCAGCAGCATATGGCAGCAGCAGCATATGGCAGCAGCAGCATATGGCAGCAGCAGCATATGGCAGCAGCAGCATATGGCAGCAGCAGCATATGGCAGCAGCAGCATATGGCAGCAGCAGCATATGGCAGCAGCAGCATATGGCAGCAGCAGCATATGGCAGCAGCAGCATATGGCAGCAGCAGCATATGGCAGCAGCAGCATATGGCAGCAGTAGCATATGGCAGCAGCAGCATATGGCAGCAGCAGCATATGGCAGCAGCAGCATATGGCAGCAGCAGCATATGGCAGCAGTAGCATATGGCAGCAGCAGCATATGGCAGCAGTAGCATATGGCAGCAGCAGCATATGGCAGCAGCAGCATATGGCAGCAGCAGCATATGGCAGCAGTAGCATATGGCAGCAGTAGCATATGGCAGCAGCAGCATATGGCAGCAGCAGCATATGGCAGCAGCAGCATATGGCAGCAGCAGCATATGGCAGCAGTAGCATATGGCAGCAGCAGCATATGGCAGCAGCAGCATATGGCAGCAGTAGCATATGGCAGCAGCAGCATATGGCAGCAGCAGCATATGGCAGCAGTAGCATATGGCAGCAGTAGCATATGGCAGCAGTAGCATATGGCAGCAGCAGCATATGGCAGCAGCAGCATATGGCAGCAGCAGCATATGGCAGCAGTAGTATATATGCAGCAAAAAAAGGTGGGATCACATTACACCTTTACCCACCTGCGGTGAATTTCCAAATTCTAAAAGAGAATCTACAAAAAGCATTGACAAAACAGCCCCTCTCATTTTCCTTTGCACAAAAATTTTGCTCCAACCCCTTAAGCTTGATCTTGGTTCTCGTTAGGCTAAGTTTGAGCCTAAAATCAATGGTTAATGAATGTTAAAGTAAGAACGGGTGCATTGGCAGAATGTGACCATTGCAAATAGGTATATGAGATGTGCTCCCGAGCTAACGCCTAAATTAACCTATGTGTGCCTCTGAGCATACAAAAAACACATGATAGGTAAGCAATTTGTTTTACCTTTGGCACGTGAGGATTGAATTCCACAGCTCTATGAATGGCTTCAACAGCTGTCATTTCTGCCGTAGTTAATCCTCTTTTACTGGCTATATCAGGGGAGAATCTAAAATATCAAGATCAGACAATTGTTAATTTTCACAATCAGAAATACTACACATTTGATTAAAAATCTAAGCTCCAAGTGGCATCTACAGATCACTTATACAATGGAAATACTAATGTATTACTAAACATTTTTAGAAAGTTGAAAAGAATGAAAAATAAATGTTATGGTCAGTATTAGAGTGCTTAATGTGAAATGAAATAAACTGCCCTAGCTGGCACCTTGCAATGAATAAGTATAGATCACGTAACTACAAACTATTGCAACCAGAGCTATAGGAATCACAAGCAATAGGCAGCACAAAAGCAGAAAATTCTGGATTTCCTAGCCTTTGTTCGAATTGGCAAGCATTCACTGCAAATTCTACGTACTGGATATCATTTTGAGAAGGAGGCCCACATTTCGCTGAGCATCAGCCAAAACACAATCAATTTACCATCTTCACAATAAGCAGTGGCATGGAAAGTTTTTTAATCTTACGCCTGCCTTCTCTAAATAATAAGGAGTACATATTGCTTTTTATGGAAAAAGCATGCTATTCTAAAATCTGCCGTCCACAAGCTGAAAACTAGCTAAAAAACTTGTAAAACCATTCCAAGAATGCATAATATCATAAAACTAATGCAAAATTGCATTTTTCATAGTAAAACATATTCTTACTTATCAGCTACAACTCTTGCTTTAAGTAATGCAGCTGTATAACATATTGTAGCTGATTTAGGCAAGCTGATATCGTCATACTTTGCTAGTACAGCCTGCACATCTGCATATGCTTGCATCTCCAAGAGAGCCTCGATTAAATTCTCGTGAATATTTAGAACATTCATAATTGGAGGAACTTCTTTTGTTAACTGAAACGTGCAAATTTAATTATATTATCAGCAATACTTAAACCAATTAAACTGTTTATCAGGTTTAAAAGGGTTCCAAGAGGTCCAATGGTTTTATAATGGGAGGTTTCAGGAAGTTAAAGGTGCAAGTTCTTTAGTTTTGTTATTGAGAAAGTTGACCAAAGGCTCAATGTTCTTGTCAGAGCCAAGCTTTATGAGTCAAGCTGTTTGTTTGGTCATTGTCAGAAACGTAACTGTTCACTTTTGGAAAACATAAAGGACTTCATCCAAAATTTAAACCATTGCTTAACAACCGCAACATCAACACGTGATTTATAATTCGCGCCGATTTCACTTTCTTCTATTCGAATGCAAACATTGACATTTTTTGCAAAGACAAATGGACAGTAAAAATATTAAATGTCATAACTACTTTAATTAAGTCATGTGTACGAGGAAGAGGAAAGAGTTACGAAATAAACCAAGAGAAGCTAGTGATGGTGGTAAACCGTGATAGTTAATGCCTTAGTCACTTGACGAGGACTAACTGACCAAGGCATTAACTGAAACGTTCACTAACACAAGAATTATAATCGCTCTACTTTCCTCTTTCTCGTTCGAACAAAGTTACCGTCTCTCTGGCCAAAAGACAACAGCGTAAATGAGCCATGTTTTTTTTTAGTATCAGTTTTTTTGAGAGAGGTTTATAATCCTCCTTTAGCTCACCAGAAAAATCTTTGCTTTAATTCCATAAAATTCATAGAAAGTACAAGAAACCCCTGAAAGAAGCTCATTCTATTTAAATACAACTCTCATCAAATGTGGGCTCTGAAAACTTTAAAACAATGCTATAATGATTTGATTGTACTTACATCACGAAACATTTTGACAGCTTCTTTAAGTTTTCCCAACTTTCTAGCACACATTGCCAATCTTCTTTTTATGTATATCAGCACATTTGTGTCCCTCCCTGTAACGCATACAAACAAAAATGAGCAATCAAACATTTTACACAAAAATGTCCTTGAGGCCTTGTTTCTATTGGCTCCGAGGTAACGACCTGCAGTTGTGATCAGCATCGCGGAATGGACGAAGCCTGCTAATAGCTCCATCTCTCAGACGAGTTCCAATTTATTCTAGCTTGAATGTGAAGCCACAGCTGTAATTTGCAAAGCCAATTTGAACAGATGTGCACTGTTCAAGTGAGCACACAGCCTAGGATGTTTCACAACACTTCCATTGCAATATGGAACAGTATACCTCAAGAAGAAATGCAACATTTTCTAAGAACATTGCTGCCCTGTCCACGTTTTTTGTCTGGTTTTAAACTTAATTTTAAATGGAACATTGCATCATTCTATTAGACCAGAATTCTAACATGTTACGATCTAACTGCCATTGGTATTTATTGCAAAGAAAGTAATAAATATTTAAATAAGAAAATAAAAATGAATGGGTCAATAAATGAATGAATGAAATGTTGAAAAGTTTAACTAGTACCTACACAGACTGCAATGTGCTGATACAACATTTGTTATAAATAAAAATGGTATAAGTGAAAAAATTCTAAATAATACATTTAATTTTTTCCTTACTGTGTGTTGCTTCCATGACAGATCCTTGATGTTGCACTTGCTGTGATTTTCTATAATTTATCTCAGCCGCTCTTAATGCTTGTTTAAGCATTCTTTCCGACTCCAAGACTGTGGTAGCTTCTTCCTCTGCTAGGAGCACATAGGCTGATGCGCAATCTGAGTTTTTTTCTAACGCATCGTGTGCAGCCTTGATCCTTGCCACAGGATTTCGTTCACGCCAGGCAGTCTGCATAACTGTCAAAATCAAGTGCATAACCATCTTATTTATAAGATGCCAGTCTCAGAGAAGAGTAGACACTACACAATTAATTGATCAAACAACTCTATTGCAATGCACTCGTTCCAGGTACATGAAGTGCATTTCCTTTTCTAAACAATACAATTTTGATGTTAACATTCTTAAGAGGTTCTCAAGTTATTGCTTGAACTTAATTTTCAAATGAAACCAGATAACCCTGCGATTTTTATGTGCACATTGCATACATTCTTGAAATTTAGCTCTGAAATTTCTGCAAGTAATTGGGGTATGTTGGTTACAGTTAACAGCAGAAAAAGGTAGGCAGATAGTTAGGAATGCTTTAGCATCAAGTCTTACTTTCATATTCTGATTTTCCACAATCACCTTCACAAGTGAAAAATGTTTGGTGATCTTGAGCTGATAGATTCATATCGTAGTACGTGAGCGGTTCCTTGCTCGTGGCCCAGTAGAATCGTTGATACTCAGCACCACGGAAAAGGTTCAAAGGATTTCGCCACACTTTACACTCTAAAGAAAAAAAACAAAATTAGCAATCATTGAGCTTTGCAGTACTGAAGCTTCAAGTGGTATTAGTTATCACATGCAGTACTGAAGCTTCAAGTGGTATTAGTTATCACATGCAGTACTGAAGCTTCAAGTGGTATTAGTTATCACATGCAGTACTGAAGCTTCAAGTGGTATTAGTTATCACATGCAGTACTGAAGCTTCAAGTGGTATTAGTTATCATATGCAGTACTGAAGCTTCAAGTGGTATTTGTTATCATATGCAGTACTGAAGCTTCAAGTGGTATTAGTTATCACATGCAGTACTGAAGCTTCAAGTGGTATTAGTTATCACATGCAGTACTGAAGCTTCAAGTGGTATTAGTTATCATATGCAGTACTGAAGCTTCAAGTGGTATTTGTTATCATATGCAGTACTGAAGCTTCAAGTGGTATTAGTTATCACATGCAGTACTGAAGCTTCAAGTGGTATTAGTTATCATATGCAGTACTGAAGCTTCAAGTGGTATTAGTTATCACATGCAGTACTGAAGCTTCAAGTGGTATTAGTTATCATATGCAGTACTGAAGCTTCAAGTGGTATTTGTTATCATATGCAGTACTGAAGCTTCAAGTGGTATTAGTTATCACATGCAGTACTGAAGCTTCAAGTGGTATTAGTTATCATATGCAGTACTGAAGCTTCAAGTGGTATTTGTTATCATATGCAGTACTGAAGCTTCAAGTGGTATTTGTTATCATATGCAGTACTGAAGCTTCAAGTGGTATTAGTTATCACATGCAGTACTGAAGCTTCAAGTGGTATTAGTTATCACATGCAGTACTGAAGCTTCAAGTGGTATTAGTTATCATATGCAGTACTGAAGCTTCAAGTGGTATTAGTTATCACATGCAGTACTGAAGCTTCAAGTGGTATTAGTTATCACATGCAGTACTGAAGCTTCAAGTGGTATTAGTTATCATATGCAGTACTGAAGCTTCAAGTGGTATTAGTTATCACATGCAGTACTGAAGCTTCAAGTGGTATTAGTTATCACATGCAGTACTGAAGCTTCAAGTGGTATTAGTTATCATATGCAGTACTGAAGCTTCAAGTGGTATTAGTTATCACATGCAGTACTGAAGCTTCAAGTGGTATTAGTTATCACATGCAGTACTGAAGCTTCAAGTGGTATTAGTTATCATATGCAGTACTGAAGCTTCAAGTGGTATTAGTTATCACTAGTATTGGCAATTTTTTTGGTGAAAAGTTTTCACGGAAATTTTCATGCATTAAATAATTTCAATTCCATGGAAATTGGACCTTTTTTAAATCTATTTTTCAAGCTTCAGTTAGCTTGTGGATAAGATATTGGGCCATACTTAACTTATTTCAAATATTGTTTTGGTGATCATCTAAAGCCAGGCAACTAAGGCATGATCTAGTCAAGTTAGGTTTTTAATTTAGGTGCTAATTACATAAGACATCAATGCAAGATTGGCCAAGTCAGCAAGGCAGCGATCACCGCAGGGACCTCTAGTATTCAAGTTAGGTTTTTAATTTAGGTGCTAATTACATAAGACATCAATGCAAGATTGGCCAAGTCAGCAAGGCAGCGATCACCGCAAGGACCTCTAGTTTTAAGAGCCGCAGAGACCCTCGAGAAACTAAATTTTCATCATTTTTGAAAATTTTAGGTTGCTTCAATTAGATTGGCTCAGATTGGTAAAATTTTCTTCACCACAACTTTCCACATTCTACTGATTTGGAAATAAGACACATAAGAGTGAGAGATGTTTTGAACTTCCGAGAGTCCTGGGTATTAGGCTGACAATAATACCCACCACCTGCATCAACAATAGAAGTCCTTATTAAGCATTGCCCCGACGTAATATTGTATAGGCCATTAAAATGTCTCGCAAAGATCATGACTTCGTAAGGTTTGGGCATCACAGATGAGAAACTATAAGCAACTTACGTAAAATGGGGAAAAATGAAAATGTTCATGTAAAACAGTTAGAAATGTATACTTGCCCACACTAGTTACAAACTAATAACTAAGTGATCAAGAGTTTGTAAAAAGTGGACAAAAACACAACAAGAAACCAAAAATACTTCTGCAAAACTACTGTATCATTGAATTTGGAATTTGGTTCTTATTCCAAATTCATTGACTGTACCCAGGGTTGGGTAGTTACGGGTCTAAAACCCTTTTAGACGTTTTACGTATAATACCTAAGTATAATACCTAAAAAACGTCTAAAACCTACGTATAAAACCAATTTTTCCCCAAAAACTGTTTAAATTTATGTTTCCTGCAAACATTTGAATTTTGGTGGTATTTGGATGAACTTGAGTCAGATGCTTCCCATTCCACTGTGTTTATGCAGCATGGAGTGTAGCATAGGTACTCCAAGTTGAAGAGACAAGTTTGCAGCAGACAGACTTCCAACTTTGTAAGTAATTCTTTATATTTTTCTATTATTTTAAAATTAAATTACTGTAAGTCTGCGAGTGACTATGAGTTCATATGTTTTGCAAGGCAACCTAATCTAAAAATGAGGGTACAATTATTACTGCAATATTTTTTATTTTGGTGGAAATAGCAGTAGTTCAAAAAATGTGTTATTTATAGGTTTTAAATGCCCGGAGGTGACCGGGCTGACGGCAAACATTGCTGATACAGCCGAGGAGTGGCTGACACTCCAGTTCCCACCTGGATATTCTACGTTAATAGCAGCCCCTTTGAAGAAAATAATGGAAAATGCTCTTAATGAGTATAATCTCACTGCCAATTACCTTCACCCAGTTTATCTAGGAAAGAGGCTTAAGCTTAGCCACCAAGATGAGATTGACAGGTTTCTGCCAGAGGAGCTCTCAGCTAAGGGCTTGGATAGCTTGGTAGAGTTCAAATCCAAGACTGCCATTTTTGGTACTCTTTCATTTTCACTCTTTCTCTTTCATTTTTAAAAATGTCATTAACCCACAAACCTTCTGGGGCCTTGTGAAACAAAACCATTCTGACTTGGCGGAGCTTGCTGAGAAATTACTAAATGTTCCAGCGTCCTAAGCGCAACTCGAATGAGTACTTTCAAACTGGTCATACGTTCACAACCCTCTCTGAAATCGCCTAAAATTTGAACGATAAAAAAAACTGCTCTTTAACTACCACACTTTAAAAATTTCAGAATCTAGGTATTCAAACTTTTCGTCGGAGGAATACTAAAATTGTCAAACAATGCTCAATTTTTTAGTTACATCTACTAACTTCAATTATTTTCAACTTCAGATCACTTACTATTCAAATTGTCATGTACTTTATAACTTTCATATTATGTTATTGTTTATCCTTTTTTATTACTCGTGTTTTATTTTTTATTTACATCCGATTGAAAATATGTATTGGCCATTCTAAACAGAGAAGAGTAATTTTTTCTGAATTTGTTCAGTAAATTGTAACTGTATTATGAATCCAAAATAAATAAAAGAAATTTTGCATCAATAACACTGTTTCTAAAGTTATTTGTAGAACATAGGCATGGTAAAACAAAGTTGACGTATTGTACCTAAAAAAACGTCTGAAACCTCCACGTATAATACCTACATATAATACAGTATAATACCTACGTATAATACAGTATAATACCTACGTATAATACATGTTTTAGACGTTACGTATAATACCTACCCAACCCTGTGTACCTGAACCACTTTCTTAAGATAATTTTCTAAAATTATATCTTGTGGTCTGTGATGGTCTTGTATGTCTATGATACAATTCTATAAATTATAATTTGTTTTTAAACAAATTTAAACAAATTCCAAATCGAAATTCTTGCCTGGAACCGTTTGCTGACTGGCTGGGACAGTGGCTGCAGTGGTAGTTATACTTGCACTTGCATCAGTTGTGGCATCTCCACCCCCAATCCAAGGACTTATGTGATTTAATGAAACTTGCTCAATAAAAGACGTGCCATATTTTCTAAAATACCACCATTCGAATATCTGAAACATTGGAAATATTTTAATCACATCACCTCAAATTACATTATTTTAGATCAATGTTTTGAAGTGTCAGTGAATATTTCTACATAAAATCTGTTTCCATGGGTGCATATCTTATAATTGTTACAAAATTTGAAAGGGAAGATCCTTTCTGTGTGCCGTTCAACATACCAAAATAAGTCCCGATATAAGAGATGAAGTTCCAGTGAGCGCCACATAAAACTTCGGAGTTAAAGTACTTAAAAACATTGTTGCTGAAACAAAAGACATTGCTTGGTCAGATTAAGCACTTAACCCAATCCACGAATTATCAATGCCACACGTTTCAAAATGAGTAGTTCGATGATCTCTTAAAGAACCATTTTCTACATGCCTAAAGAAAACTTGTTGACTGTGAACTATAAATACAATAAAGCTCAATGAAACTTCAGTTACTTAAGCTTGAATTTAGGTGAAATACTGTGAGCAAAATTGAATCCAATTAGATGTCAATGTTGTTGTGGAGAATAACATCATCATTGACCACAACCTGCTATGAGTTGAGAGGCTGACAAGAATGAAATTAAGAAACATAAGGTAACTATGTTAAACCAAGGATCTAATATGATATGAAGAGCATATCGATAAACGCTGTATAATGACATGCATGCAAAATCAGTGCCAGATTTAGCTTTTCCTGAAAGTGTATGAACTTCACAGGTAAAACCTCATGACAAGCCATCATCAAATTACATAATTCAAGTAAGCACATGTCTCTACGACTACTCACAATCCCACATAATGTCTAACAGTTAATTTTTAAAATCTATCCGCCTTTAATCACAGTTAAAAACTGCAATCCTTCGACGAAATAATTGCATTGCCTTGTAGGCTAGTTAACCGAAAGCAAGAAGCAATCAGCTGAACTTGGTTTGGTAGGCTGGCAGCCAACAATGCATTAAGCAAAATGGCCGGTTCCTTTATTGATCTTTATGATAGCGCCAATGCTAACAAAAGAGCTGGGGGAGAACATTTTACTGGAGCAAAGGCATGTAATGATACATTGACGTTGCCTTTCATCCTTTTGATCGGGGAATTAGCCTAAGCACAAGCCCGGGCTTTTAATAGTATTGTAAGGTAATGGAAGGATGAGAATTAGCGACAGCTTTTCAATTGGCGGGTGTAACAGAACAACTAGCCAATAAGACGACGAGTTTTAGCGTACGGTTTTAGGTGACCTATTTCAAATTTTGTGAAGTTTATTTATTTATTTGTTTGTGCTTCGTACAATTACAAGGTAGTTGTGTGAGCCTAAGTAGTAGGAACTTCGTCCATAAAGATAGAAATAGGAATATAAAATTTTAACAATGAATTATAACTAGGGAAAACAGATGAAAAACAGATATGTGAAACACATATGGATTCCAGAAATATTAGACTGGCATCATAGAATATAACTTCATATACAAAATGTCTCAATGCCAAGATAGAGACTAGTTGAGTAAGCAATTAAAGTTGTAATCCAATACGTTCTATTTTTAATGATTTCCGAGAAGCCTGGAATGACAATGAAGGTAGCCAGTGCAGTTCACCTTAAAATCATCCCAAAAGTAATTTATGGTGTAAAAAAGATAAGTAAGTGGAAAACATATGCAATGCTTTGCTTCCCCAAACAGATGAAAATAAGTTCAGAAATTGAGGACTAATTTTAAATATAGTGAAAATTTTTACAGATTCTAGCACAGGAATTAACAATGACCTTATTTCTTATTTGATGAAAACTGACGACAATATAATCGAGCCATCGACAAATCTGTAAAACAAGTGTATTAGGATAAAAAAAAGGGGCAAACTAAGAATCACAAGTATAATTTGAAAATGTACCATCTTTAATAACCAATCTGGTAACACTTCAGGGGCATCTACGCATTTCAGTGTTGATTTCTTCAAAATCAGGGTAACTTGGCTTATACTCGATTGAGCTGAAGTTATGATAATCTCTAAATCAAAAACATTTTTCATATGGTTAGAAAAGGCAATTCGGTACGGGAAGGAGTGCAACTTCTAAAATAAATGGAGGAATGGTGAACGAAAAAGTCTTTAACAAGGTATGACACTAACTATACAATTTAAAATGAAAAGCATAAAAGAAATACACACAGACACAAAGTTTTAGGGAATAAACATAAATCAAAATTTAGCTTTGGAAGATACGTATAATTGCTCCATTGTTCAAAAATAAGAAAATAAAGAAACAATTGATTTAGACATAACTTTTGAGTAGACAAAGTTAAATGAAGTTAATAACACACTTAATATATTGCGTAATTATTTGGGGAAACTCCAAGCCACTGTAAAAGGTTAATCTCACAGCAAAATAAGGCAGTAAGAATCATGGCAAAATGTCTGAGTGTCAAAGTCAAAAAGTGAGTGTCTGAAATGTAACTCTTAACTTTAAGATATTTTTGGCAAACACAACAAATAACCTTGACGTGGGTCGTCGGCTGACCACGTTTTTCAGGAAAAACCCTCTGTGCCCGGGGACGATTGCCCCGCCTGTAGTTACGTTACTGACCTTAGCATTTAAAAACATTGAACATAAAAACATATATTCTCAAATCTTTTTAATTAACAATATGTTTATTCAACAGCAGAATTTGTTTACATGAATAACTTTGTGCAAGAAACGGAATTAAATTTTTCCTATCTTCAGGCTTCTAAGATAAATGTATATTGTAAGCAGGTGGTTTTAACTCTCTAACTCTAATATAGGTAATATTGAAGGCCAAGAAGGTGATAACTTAAAAAAACTTAAAACTAATGCCTTTAAACTAAATGTTTTTAGAAAATCGATTGTTTATTTTTCGCATTTGAGCATATTTTGTTCATGTTTGCGTTCATGTCCACATGAGACATATGTATTGTATTCTAGTAGGTTACAATTTTAACAAATCTACGGCCTTTACTTTATGGTTACCAAAACCAAAAATTACGCAACATTGATATTGTTTAATAGGAAAGAACAGTGCCTTCAATTTTTTAGTATTCTTGCAAGCCTTCCAAAATATAAGAATGAGTAAAAATGAATTTGGCTTTTAAATCAAGTTTAAACTGAGATAAGCCTGATGTTGGTACAATCGAGTAACATCTTATTTTCTCATCTATGATTTTCTGTCCACAATTATTTAAAAAACTTGCATCAAGAATGAATACATATCAAACAAATGTCAGTACTGCAAATATTGATAATAATTATAAAAAAAAAGCCCAATTAGCGGTGACCTCGGTGTTTAAAGGCTTGTGTCGATATCCTCAGACTGGGTATCGGCTTCTGATTCAAGACTTTTGTACGGATCACGCGCCTGGGTTACCTGAAAGAAATAACAAATCCAGGTTTCTTTAGAGAAATACTCAACAATAAGTAAGAAACATTAACAAATGCTTCACGAAAATTAACTATAAAAATGAACACTACCGGATTTAGTTAATTTAATAATAAACTCAACAAGTATTCTTGTAAAAAGCTCCTAGCTACTACACGATCAAATTAAAGATAAGTTGATAGATGACCCAAGAACAAAGGGGCAGAAGATACATACTAATACAAAAATTAAGTGGGATAGGACTTCAGACATAATTAGTTTATTAGTTTAGTAGAGGTAGCAAAACCCTACGTAATAACTTGAAGGGGAACCTGGCTAAGCTTGTCTATGGCAATGGCACAATTTGTGCCCTAGAACTGCTCATTTCAGACCCTATTTCACCCGTAACTTGTGCTTTTTGACGACGCCCAGTTTGGAAAACAACCCTCATGTCACTAGTCTAATAGCATCTGGAAATGATTAACTCCTGTTGAAGAGCTCCGAGGACAAAATCAATTTAATGTCCCTTCCAAAGGCTGGTACAACTTGAACAGGATTCCACTGCAATCCATGCTGCGGAGAGGTTGATATAAGGTTGAGGAGCAGTTTTACTAACATTAACAGCCAGGGACCGAAATCAAAGTCGAAAATAGTTCTGTAATATTTCAATTATCTGTCCTAGGTCCTGTTCAAGAAAAAAAAAAAAAGATTTTGGTTCAGGTTCTTGAAAATAACGAATTTAACTTCTGGTTCCTGTTCTGTTATCAACAATATGCTTTCCATAACAGTTTTAATATCAAAGAATGGTTCCGACAACGGTTGTAAGAAAAAACAGCTAAAATCCAGTTTAACTGTTAGATTGATGAAGAATAACTGCATTCACTTTAGTAGGTAAGCTAAAGTATTATGGGAACTAAATAATCACCATCACCAATCCAATCACTGTTCCAGTTCTAGCAAAACTTAAATGGTTCCGACCATGATTCTAAGAAATCGTAAAAATACAGCGTCAATTTTAGGGTTTCCTGTCTCTGGGTCCCTTCTTTAATTATCAACCTCTCTACTTAACAAAACAGATCCACACTTAACCAAAACCTAGCCCAGTACCATGTTACTTAAATTCAGTGATCTCATGGGAATGGGCAATTCCTTCACCTGTAGGGCTTTCATACCACATTTTTTTATTTTTATTTCCAAAACATAGAATAAACTTACCACAAATATTATGAAGGCAGCTAGCACAAAAACAAATGCTATGAGCAACACGGTTTTGATGACCGAGCCTCCTTTCTTCAAAGGCTGATGAATCGAAGTATCGTAGAGGCTGATTGGAGTTTGAGGAATCCTAAACAGACAAATTTCCATCACTAATTTATTTCACCTTCATTCCTCGTTTATCAATGTTTATAAATAGAATGTTACTTACAGGCTTGCGCGTGAACGAAAAGAAACAGCATCATCAAAGAGCTTGTTTTCAAATGGATCTGAAAAAGTTATTTGACATTTTGTTGAATTGTTGCTATATATTTGAATAAACCAACATGAATAGCAAATCAGTCCGTGGTTGAAGCACATTGAAATGCAGATAACATACCATTCACCTCGTTCCATCTCTTAAAGGTATGAGGCGAAGGGTTTGCCGGAATTGGCAACTAGAACAATAAGCAATTTAAATTAACATAAATAAGATGGTTGGAAACAAGTTTAATGTGCTTGGAAAGAAGCAATAAGCCCCGACTGGATGTGAAATAAAATAGAGCGACAAATAGGTACATTCCTGAACTTATAAAATAGTTCACTTGAAAAAGTTAAAGTTCCGAAATGCGTCGAAGGGAATTCAGTAAATTTCTCCCAGATCCCACTGAGCGATTTCTCAGGCATAACTCATAAAACCTCCAAAACTTAGGATGCCTCAGGAAAGAATGCCAAAAAGTATGTGGTGACATTTTGGCGGCTCCCAGGGAGGCTGTTGTCTAGGTAGTGAAAACATCAAAACTTATCCAACATTTTAACTAGCACCCTAGCACAAACAAATTTAATTTAAAATTTAAATTTCATTATACAACTTTAAGGGCATTGAAGACAAACACTATGTTTTAGAATGTATACATAATTAATGTGCTATTTTATTGTGCTAGAGTGCTAAAGTTTGGATTGCTGCTGAGCATGAACGGTGCGAGATAAAAATGTGAAAACATTTGTATTATTCTGTTCTATGCCAACTTGATGCACAAGCATACTTTTATTTCGTATGAAAGTTGGTCAGGTTTAATGATGTGTTGATTTTGTGTGGACTAACCCATACATGTGTGAACATATGTCAGAAAGTGGGATTTTGTACACACGGCGATATTTTTTTATTTCTATCTCAAAATTTCCTCTTGTCCCACTCTGAAACTTTTAGAAAATGGAGTTTAAACTTAAAACTATCAATATTTTTTAAGAAAATAAAAATACTATCTTGAAAGATAATAGTGGAAGAACAAATAAAAAGGGAAAGAGGGAAGGGGGGGTATTTTTCATTTTTTTAAATAAAATTAATATTTTATGAAACAACATTTCAACAGCCGACGCAATTTGAGAAAGAAAAGCTGCGCGTGTACCCCATAATTCAGTGCCGTCTCGCCGTATCCAGGCTGTACCGGGCAAACCATTTGACGAAAATGAAAAATCGAACGAAAAACGAAAAAATATGTCATCAATGGAAATGATGTGGTCACCTTTGTCTCAAGTTTGGTCGATTTCTGAGAGTTGACGGTTTTTTTATCGGTTGATAGGACATGGAATGACCCTTAGATTAAAGAGTATTCAGATTTTTTATCTCTATGTTAAACGTGGGGTGCACAATGGAGGCTACCATTGGCCTAGAGTATGCTGTATTATTAGTATTGCAGTAAGGGTAAGCTGGGTAAGCACCGCATACCCATTCTAAGGTTAGGAAGGTGTTTTTTTAAACAAAGCTGGAGAATACAGTTCAATTACCAGTGGTTTAGTTTGTTTAGTTGGTTTAGTCAACTAAACTGGTATTTAAAAGATGGGAGCAAATTCACTTCCTTACCCGACTGCACACATCTGAGTACTAATAATCATGAGCATTCATTAGCCAGTAGGATAATCAGGGTGATTAAACACTTGAAATGCTCACTTGCATCATAATTCACAAGACGTCATTTTTTTAAGAGATGATTTATTATTTCAAGATGAGTTCAAAATTGTAAAAGTATGTTGAAATACTATCTAATGCTAGCATTAGTTAGGAGTACAACTATTTTACCGGCTCATCTGCTGGGGACTTAGAAACCGAACGCCTAGCCTTCTCAAATCTCTCCTCGAGCGTGGGAAATTCCAATAAGGCTGCACAGGCAGCATCCATTTCATTCAGTCTATTGAATAGCATCATTTGATACATAGATCGCGTCGAGTCTGGAATATAAGGAAGTGTTAGATGTCTTATTCAGAGAAAACACCAAGATTCATATCCAAGCCAGAAATTGCATCATATATGGAACCTTTTTAAGATATTTAAGAAAAAATGTAAGAAACTGTCATACCAACAATGGGCCCTATGTCTACGCTTAGCTCGCATAATCTTGCATACAGCGCGTCATCGTCGAGGAGCTGAATATCACTTAGTTTCTAGTGAGAAAACAAACCAAACATTAGTCCTAAATAATATTTTATTGTTGCATTATTTAACACAGTAAGTTAAGTTATAATACGAGACACAGTTTACTTCATTTCGACCTATTTTAAGGCCCATTTTTTAACCATAAAACAACTACATCCTGAATACCTCCTTTTCTAACTCACAATTTTTTAATGGTATAGCAGATTTTTATTGCTGAGAGCACTGCTTCTTTCTTAATATATAGTAGGTACAATGATTTATTATTTCAAATTTAAGTTTTAGCAGTTCTATAACAAGATCTTGCAGTATTCGACACAACAGCCAATTGCTTTTCGGTGAGGGAATCGGACAAATCTTTGCCTCTCAAATCCATACGCCAGATTATGAGAGCGCTACTAAGGGGGTAGGAGGGTTGAGTTTCCTAAGAAAAGCAAAGCACCACCTATGTACAAGACAGGGGATTTTAAATGAGAAGTCAAGAAAGTAAATATATTACTAACTATAGTAGGTAATTAGTATTATAACTACAGTAAATGAAGTAATATTTGGTATAGATCATTTATGTTACTATAAGGAAACTAATAGCTTGTTTCAACTCTGTATTTCAATTCCCCAGCTGAGTGATGACTATGAACTTATCCGTATTCTATATGCACACTCGATTTTTTACATACCTACTCATATTCTACCTAGGCATAACATCACCAGAACCATATTTGCTTTCACACTGGCCAGGTGTGAGGAGATTCTCTGGCAAGTATGGGTTGTGGCCCAAAAATGACTTGGTCCTCAGTGGCAAACATACTTACTATATGCATGGAATTTGGAAAAGCCTAGTACCAGAGTACTATTCCTAGCTCCCTTAGTAAGCATGCTGGAGCGTATGCTGGAATATCCAACACTAGACATAAAGCAAACGGTCTCTACAGGTGTTATGATAATTCTACAAAATGCAAGTTCTTAACATCTTCCACGCTATAAATACTAAATGTGTACTGTGTATTAATCCCTAAACGTCAACTTCGATAATGAATGTTGAGGTTAGGGCGTTAGGCATTGTAACAAACAAACCCGAAAAACGTATTTTGACTTACCATCGACATAGCAGTAAACCAAAGATTCAAACAAAAATGCAGTAAATTTTAAAATAACTAAACCGACTGCGGTTCAGCACTAAACGCCAGCCGGCAACAATTATAAAAAACAATTTGCACGCCTGCGTCCGATCAGAGACCGATCATACGACAACTACAGCTTCCTTTCCCTCCACACCAATGACGATGGCGATTGGTCGGATTTTCGTTTTTCAGTATCTTGGGAATGGAGAGGGTTGGGAGAGGGGTAAAACACGGCATGTTGTTTTGACAGCCAGCTTCAAATTTATATTTGGAGCAGAGATCAAAGATTGGCAAAGATCTTCATGAAAATGAAGAAAATATGAAATGCGTTTCATATTAATCCCTGAATATTTTTTTATTGAGCAAGTAAGGCAGTTGCAGTTTAATAATATAACATGGATACACAATCTGGCATATATTGTCAATAATGAGTAACACAGCTTTGAAAACAAAAATCTAGCTCTTGACCCAAAGTCAAAAAAATGCAATTATTTAGTCATATAAAATCGTCTTATTAAAAACGTCCAGTCTATTAATGGAGGCAGCCTACGGCTTTCTGTGCTGCATCTTCCAAGTCGAGCGCTGATGTAATTGGAAGCCCAGAATCCTTTAAAATTTTCTTTGCTTGATTAACATTGGTTCCTAAAACAAACAAAAAACATGAAACTAATACAAATCCTACATATTGCAAGTATTAATTAGTTTGCTAGTGTGATGCTGTATCTGTGTGACCTATTTAAAATTTTACTCAAAATGTTGTCTATCCCAAGCTTTAGAAACCAGTCACTAACAAAATCCTGTGCAACTGGCTGACAGCATCAATACTACGGGAAGCTGTCTTTAAAAATCACATCGCATTAACCAGTATATACCAGTATATACCAGGCTACCATAAGATTGGAAATAATGTCAACCTTTCAGCAACATTTCACTTTAAAATATTCATTTTGCTTTCTGTGAATAGTAAAATAAGTTTTGATAAGAAGTTGAGCAGCCTTGCCTAGTTAGTAAACCTTAGTTTGAGCCAAAGCTTTGAGGTCTCTCTTTTATACACTTTCCATTTTTTTTATTGATTGGCCTGCGTTCTACAACAAACAATATATAAGACCTGATATATTGTTGATGAGAAAGTATTACTGTTCTAACTAACACAATTTCTCTCTATACATCTCATGTTCTGACAAAACATGTATAGTTAGCAGAGTTGACAAACGATTCAGTTCATCGGGTATTTCATTTGGGTGCATATCAAACTCAAAAAAACAAATCCTTCCAAAGAGTGCTGTCAATTTGTCATGTTTTAATTGAAAGGTTGATTGAGGCTGACAGAGGTTGGTTGACCTCTGATGGAGATATTATTTTCGTATTTTGGGAGTGTGGAAGTATGGTCATTTTAAGTACCTATTACAGAGAAATTGATTTTTGAAGTCTGTTTGCCCTAATAATAAAACTTACCCTATTGTTATTTAGAGTTCTCTGTAAAAAAAAAAGTATTCGAGGTTTCTCCGTTTGCTTTTTGCTGTTCTCTATGAAGAGTTTGCAACTCTTACAATTATAGTAAGAAGCTATGCTACCTTGTTCAATTTGATCAATACAAATAACATACCCTCTAGTCGAACAACCAATGGTATCTCCAGTTTCATCGAGTGAGATGCGTTGACTATTCCATTAGCGATAGTTGCACAATTGACGATTCCACCAAAAACATTGACAAGTATGGCTTTCACTTTTGTATCTGCAAATGCAAATTAAACAGATGTAATCACCAACAACGCTATTAACGTAGATGTGACAGCAGGACGTTTTCATTTTGAACCTTAGGGTGAATGTCAACTTTGCGATTGATGATATAGTTGGATGACCATCTTCCCATCTTGCAGCTCTTTCACATATCCATTGGATATATAGCGGGAAGATGATAAATTAGTTGAAGCACATTATCGATGGTTAGGCCCAATTGAAACTCATCAATGACCATAGGAAGTGACAAGTTATGGGGCAACAACTTTATTGACAATTTTTTGTTACCCATTTGCCCTCCAGAACAGCAAGGATTTAACTATTTTGTGGTCAGTGGTACCGTTGATATTGTTGTAATGTTTTCATACTATTCAAATTGCTGTGCAACTTTATAGGAATATATATTTTCACATACAGAGCATCATTGGGTAGTATACGTCCCACTAGTTTATTTAACACTTCTACTCTATGTTAATTAAATCATTATATTTAACTATTTTTACAACAGTAATAGAATATTATTCACAAAAAAATATTAAACATAATTTAACCAAGAAAGGGTTAAATTGTTGATGACGATGCAGCCTGGTGTTAGTTTATAAGATATCTGGTAGTTTGGCCATCGCAAAACTTGTCACTACAATTAACATGGATGCAAAGGACAGAAAGAAAAAAAGATAAACCATATCTTGAGGTCCCAGATTACGGCATTTACAACACCTTTCTATGTACCTAAGCCAAATATTATTGACACTACAGAAAAGCACTGAGACTTTTCCTCACATCTTAACCCTGAAGAAACCAATGCACATATTTCTCTAGAAACTTACCAGAGCTGAGTATTTTGAAAGCTTGCATGACTTGGTTCTCACTGACCGCTCCTCCTACATCAAGAAAGTTGGCTGGATCTCCACCGTGAAGTTTGATTATGTCCATGGTGGCCATCGCTAATCCAGCTCCATTAACTGGAAATAATTCTTATGAAGAACTGACAGGAAGATCAAAGAGCTCTTGCCCTCACTGGCATTTAAGATCTGCCGAGTAACTACATTGCCTTTAGAATATTTAATCAGTCATTTGCCTTTCATAGCACTCCCAAAAATCAAACAGTCACAGCATTTCTGTCTGTATTCTGGCATTGCATAGATAGTCTGTTATCCCAGAGGAAGCTCTATGGTATCAACCCAGTGACGCGAGATATTTGGCAAATATTCGGCTTAGAATAATACTACAATAGCAGTAGCTTCTATTTTGTTAGGAGATGTACTAATTATTTTAGTAATTACTTACCTAAACAACCAATATTTCCCGACATTCCAATGTAGTTCAAATTGTATTTTTCTGCTTCAACTTCTCTAGGATCACTCTCTGAAAAGTCTTCTATCGCAAATATGTTTTTTTGTCTGAATTTAGCATTGTCATCGAACTGAATCTTTGCGTCGACACAGACTGCTTTGCCGTCTGCTGTTTCTGCGAGTGGATTGATCTCCACCTGGACAGCATCAACGAGCACAAAAAACTCCCACAATCGCTTGATTTCTTCAGCAGCCTAAACAAAACAAATTTAATTAAAATTATTTGTGAGTTTAGCACATTCTGCGCAGCAATTATGTAACTATTTCGTGAGAGATTTCGAACGTCATGTTGGTAAATAACATTCATTAACCCTGGTATTTCTCAAGATAACGTTCATTAACCCTGGTATTTCTCAAGATAACGTTCATTAACCCTGGTATTTCTCAAGATAACGTTCATTAACCCTGGTATTTCTCAAGATAACGTTCGTGATCTCTAACGAAAATGTTACATGATCGCTGCCCTGGATTCGTAAACTGGTCCACTGGAATATTTGTTTAAGTCCCAAGTAAGCTAAGATAGGTACAAAGGTAAGATAGGTACAAGAACACATTGCATACTGGGAGCTTTAGAAACTCTCAAACTAGTTACTCTAAACCAGATTCCTATCATAAGCTAGAGTGCTCTGTAAAATGACGATTGCAGTGTTCACAAATTAGTTTGTTAGTCTCTTCTGTACTTTACCAGCACAGACCTCATTTGCCTAAAACAGATACTTTCAACACAGATTTGAACACAGATTTGAACACAGATTTGAACACAGATTTGAACACAGATGTGATTTGAACACAGATTTGAACACAGATTTGAACACAGATTTGAACACAGATTTGAACATAGATGTGCTTTGAAGACACAAAAAGAACAGAACAACTTCCAGTATCTATCTTCATAAAACACACTTCTATGGCATTACTTTTCCAATATTAAGAAACAAGTTAGTTGATTTGGTGCCATATGTGACTCAGGATTGAATTAATTTCGTCAACCGTTAATTTGATTAGTTTAAAGATGAAAGATTATGATGATATAGGCAAGCTCACTAAGCACAAGGGATTCTTAGGTTCCTTACTTTTCTGTCTTATGGTACTGGCAATCCAACCTACTCAGGACTTTGACATTTTACAAGCTTAGAAGAGTTCAAAAAAGTGAAGAAAGTATTATTTTACTTGTAGTAAAACATGTGGTTATTAAGATTCTCACATTAAAAAACGATGTTATATTGCTTACCTTTTTTTGTAGTGGGCCTTTAAATTCCAAGAATTGTGATACGCTGTCTGCAATTTTATCTGTAACCCCTTCATAAATGTCAATAGGTATTGTCTTCACTAAATGTGGTGTTTTTTCTGCTACACTTTCGATGTCAGTTCCACCAGAGGGTGAAGCAATTATAACAGGTCCATTGTGTGCCCTTAAATTAAATAAAACAAAACTAATTAAAGCATTGCTAGTAAGAAGTGACGTGAGCAAAACTAGCTGCATCAAATACAAGTGCATCGAGTGCAATTTACAGCTGTATTTAGAAATAGAATCATGGACTCCTTTATTTCCTGTACAATGTAGATCTACAATGTAGATCATTGAAAATGCTAAGAATTATATGATCAGTAAATTAAGAATCAATACAAGAAATGCTAATCACAGTAAGGTGCCTCTAAGCTTTGCCTAAAAATTCAATTAACATTGCATTGTGAACAGCAGAAAACTACATTGCAATGTTCCAGAATCACATTTTTAAGTATCCAAATATAAACCGGAGCTATTAGCTACAAGCCAATCTTAGGTATTGGAACGTCATATGGTTCTAGAGGGACTCCGGACTAGGAATCCAAATTTTGGACAAAGGAAAGAATTGTGTTCCAGAGATAATTACGTATGGAATTGCCAAGGTCAACAGAGGTAAACAGTTTATATTCCACGAAAGTGCAACTGCCATGAAATTCTATTATTTAGGATGGGAAATCAATGTTACAGTATATAGCAGTGCATGTATCTGCATGTACCTGCATGTATCTCAATTGACTGACTACACTATCTCATCCTACGGCCTGCTCTTCTGGGGCAACTCATCCTCCTCCAAACGCATCCTTATCCTGCAAAAACAAGCCATCCGCATCCTAGCAGGAGTCTCCCGCCGCCAATCCGGCAAACCCCACTTCACAAAACTATCCATCCTCACACTCCCCTGCACACTCATACAGATTGCTTCCACTTATGTCCGCACCCACCCTGATCAATTCCCCCCCAACTCCTCTGTCCATCACCACACCACCAGAAACAGAAACAACATAAGACTACCGACTCACGCCCACTCCTCCTTCACAAATAGCCCCCACTACATCTGCACAATAATCTACAACAAACTCCCAGCCTCAATCGTCAGTTCAACCTCCCTCACATCGTTTGAAAGCCAGCTTAAGTCCTTCCTAATCCAACACCCCTTCTATACCCTCTCAGAATACCTCAATCATGACACCTCCCATTAGCCTCCATCCCACCACCAAACTCTAACTGTACCTAGACCATAGACCCAGCCTCCCAACATCTAACCCTGTATCATATCTGTATCATAACTGTATCATATCTGTATCATATCTGTATCATATCTTTCACCATCATTCACCAAAACCATACCATCATTATTATTATTATTTAAACATCATTTATCCTTCACCACTCATCTACATGTATCATATGATCATATAAAATTATTCTATTCTAACCATACGCATAATCATAACATAATCATATCACATAGCATAATCATAATCATAATCATTGACGATACCCATACCATGTACAATGTACTAGTCAACGGGATAATAAATACAATACAATACAATACAATACAACAACTTACCGGTCCATGAGGATACAAACGTATGTCTCTCGTATGATGTCAACTGATTCTGCAACCATCACTTTTGAAACCAAAATTCCATTCTTGGGTGTTTGCTTGGTGATCAACCGATGCCCAATCATTTCCATAGCAATTTTATGCACCATTGAACGGCTAGAACATACATCATTTTAACATGAAGCATAGGTTCATCATAAAACAATTTTAAAAATTCATTTCAATGCAACCATACCCTAGGAAATAAAAGATCTGGATTCAACACTCAAATTTGAAGGAAATGCATGTTTTCTTCCATACAATAATCACTTTTATAGTTAAACTTAATTTGTATAATGCCCAGTAGATATTACAATTTCCTTAACATCTATATAAAGTGGGAATTAAATTGATTGTCATGGCAATCACATCACATCATCACAGTCAGTGAAAGTCATAGTTGAAATTTCCTTAACATCTATATAAAGTGGGAATTAAATTGATTGTCATGGCAATCAGATCACAGCATCACAGTCAGTGAAAGTCATAGTTGAAATTTCCTTAACATCTATATAAAGTGGGAATTAAATTGATTGTCATGGCAATCAGATCACAGCATCACAGTCAGTGAAAGTCATGGTATAATAATTACCATGTGCCAAGTAAATTGGTTCAATAAAAATGGTTAAATATAACAAAGAGCAGAACTGTCAAATCAAAATTGGGATGTTTACTTCCCATTGATGCTCTGTAGTCAAAAATAAACATACCAAGAAAATTGCATACAATTTGATAAGTTGGAAAAATATGCCCACAAACCACACCAGAAAGCCAGAAAGCCAAAATCTCCTTCTTCTCTCAAACAATGGTTGCAGTGGTTGCAATGGTTGCAATGGTTGCAATGGTTGCAATGGTTGCAATGGTTGGAATGGTTGCAATGGTTGCAATGGTTGCAATGGTTGCAGTGGTTTCAGTGGTTGCAATAAAACAGCTTGGAAGAAAAACTTAGACTAAGAATGATAAAAAGTAAGAACCATTTTTGCAGCATTTACCAAAATGAAGAAAAAAAAAGCCGAGAGATAGAATCAGTGAAATGCAATATGTTCATATACATACATCCGAACATCAGCTACCATCTTAAAAATGTGTACCCAATGTTGGAGAATCAAACCCTGATTTGATGAGACAACAGCGATGGAATGATGATTTCTAATCCTTGAAGGTATCAATCATCACAAATACTAAAATCCTCTCGAAAAGGTCGTGCCCAATTAGCTCATATGGTAAGTGCCATCCCTCAAAAGGACGAGACCGGTGTTTAATTACCAAATAGCTACAATTTTGTAGTGTTCATTATATCAAAATATACTGCCCATTGCTAGCTTTTGCAATTTACATTCTAGTTGTATATTCTAGTTGTATATTCTAGTTGAATGCAGTATGTATATGTATGTCCATATCAAAAGTATTTACTCTTTAGTGAGATGTACACCACCCTTGAATCCGTTGTCAAAGTGCCCCAATCCTCTGCCGCCAGCCAAAACTTGAGCCTTAACGACATATTCATCTACCACTGAAAAACAAAAAAACTACATTTTAATGGGACATGAAGCCAAACATTTGATATAATAATGATATATAAAGTGTTCAGAAGTATTTTTGTTGACATCACAATTTTTGTTTGCAAGTTTATTTTTGTATTCCCACTTCCTCTCAGTACAAAAGAAGCAAAAAAATGAGTTAAAATTTATATTCTCACTGTAGTATACTGTATTATACTGTATTATACTGTATTACACTGTATTATACTGTAGTACACTGTATTATACTGTATTATACTGTAGTACACTGTATTATACTGTATTATACTGTATTATACTGTATTATACTGTATTACACTGTATTATACTGTAGTACACTGTATTATACTGTATTATACTGTATTACACTGTATTATACTGTATTATACTGTATTATACTGTATTACACTGTATTATACTGAAGTACACTGTATTATACTGTATTATACTGTATTACACTGTATTATACTGTATTATACTGTATTACACTGTATTATACTGTATTATACTGTATTATACTGTAGTACACTGTATTATACTGTATTATACTGTATTATACTGTATTACACTGTATTATACTGTATTATACTGTATTACACTGTATTACACTGTATTACACTGTATTATACTGTATTATACTGTATTACACTGTATTATACTGTATTATACTGTATTATACTGTATTACACTGTATTACACTGTATTACACTGTATTACACTGTATTATACTGTATTATATGTATATTTTAAAGATAGGAAGTCCAATAGAGGTTTACTAAACATATCAATGCTGATAAAGAGAATCTAATAATAAAAGTATTTCAATATTTTCACAGTTATGTTTGAAGGCGGAACATGGACAAACAATCAATTAGTAACTTTAAATTTGGACACATTGCAAATAGAGCAAGTTTCCAGTTACTGGCTAAAGGGAAATTAAAAAATCCAACACTGACTTACTGAAATCATTGAATAGCGTAGCGGTATCTTCAGCACGTTCAACAATTTTAAATCTTTGAACAGCGACCTTACTACTTTGTAACAAATCTTTGCTTTGATATTCTAGTAGATTAAGGTACCTTACTTGTGCCCAAAACGTCTGGAAACATAAACAAATCTAATCACACACAAAATAATTATAAATTGCAAGGGCACACATTTTGAGCATATTTTTTTTGGTTGCTGGTTATAAAACAACAGCATGTGAAATAGTGTAGATACCTATAGTGGATTGTGAGCATGGCCTAGTCAAGTTAGTTTGGGAGGGTAAAATGTGAACATGCTATTATCATATGAAAATGATATCAAAAGGCTCGAATAGATAATCAAATTGATTGTATCAAAAAGATTGCATCTCCACTCAGTTTTACAGTAGTCACGTACAAGACATAAATTGCATACATTTGAAAGGCAAGCCTTTGCTGACCAATAACCTCAGAAAATTTCATAAAATTCCAAAGAAAACATGTTATAACGAAGCAAAACGCAACATACCTTTGAGGACAGCTTTGGTAGTGCAGCTTGACTGACAAAAGAGGTCCTAAGCAAGGAATATAATGCACTTGCCATTATTGTCACACAAAAATTACGCGATGAGTCAATATTTGAGCAACTGACTGAAAGATCAAGACCACCACAACCGGGAATCGACCGGTGTCAATAGTCTTTGATCTCTGTTAGGTAGTTGCCACTTGCCACTTGCCCAGTTGGTGGGCGCTGCGAGCTCAAGATCAAGGACTTAACTTCATTCTATCTTGAGAAGCCAAGATGTTTACAAACTCAGAAGTCACATCTCGACGACTGCCAAATGTCTCAATATATGCTGTTATCTAGCTAATGCCACATGGTTGAGATTTGAACAACTTTTCACATTTTCTAGTTTTCTTTAACTTTTCTATTTGGAACTAACAAATAACAAACGGGTATTTCTCAAGATGAAATGAAGATGGTATTCATATGGAACGTGGTGGATATTTAAGTACCCTTGAAGAGGCTGTAATCGTTTTCTTCCATGCACCGCTAAACCAATCAAAATCCCAGATAAGAAGCACGTGATCACTAAATGTAGAAATTCAAACAAGAAAAAAGAAAAATTATAAGAACTTAAAAAAACCACAAAACAACGTTGACAAAAAGCAAGAACTGAACTACAAAAAAAAAACCACAAACAGAAATGATATAAATAAACAACATTATCAACAAAGTTTGAGTAACTGAACAGGTTGTCACTACCAAAAAAAATCCAAATCAATTCTAAAATCTTGTAAAAATGATAAAAACATACTTGCAATCAAATAAAAATGTGGGCCTGCTTTAACAGCATGTCTAGAATAATGCCAATAAATTACAAATTACATCCAATACCATAAACCAGCCCGATTTCTTAATTACCTGAGTTACTAAGCCTGCTGCAATCTGGGCCAAATCAAAAATCTTCTAAAATTATAAGAAGATGTAGAGGTACATATAAAGAGGGATGACAGGAACATTTCAGTCGGCTTTGATTGATTAATTATTGGGTTTAAACGACGCACTCTTTTGACAACTGGCCCTGCGGCACTGAAAATGGAGTCAGTGTATGAGAGGATGATGATGAGGATGATGATGAACCTAACCTAGCCTAGAGGGGAGGAGGGGAAACCTGGTGTCAGAACTTAGCCTACTTCTGTCGAAGAGCACCAAGGGGACCACCAGCTAAACTTCTCTTCCGAAGGACGGTGCAACGCAAACAACAGGATTCCTCCACAAATCCATGCCGTCAAGAGGTTGATTAGCAAGGTGAGTAAAGTTGCTGTACTAACTTTCATCCCTCCAACCTCTCTCCCGAACAGAACTGGTCATGTGTATGATGGTCACCCATCCAATACCTGACCCAGCGCAGTGTTGCTTAACTTTGGTGATCTCACGAGAACCGGTCTTTCCAACATGCCATGTGGAAATGTATACCACCTAATCAGATAGGAATGATGGTAGCATCTAAGAGGACTACATCCACTGATTGAAAGATTACTACAACAACCCTGACCTCAAAATACTCTTCCCACCCCCAATGCTATACTTTCCTAGATGCAGGTGATGCATATGATGGCCTAGCAACTCCTGAATCTGTTCAAATGCCAAGCCACCTCTCTCCCTAATTGGAAAGAATAAAAAATTTTAAAACTTGCTATGCTGGTGCAGACTTACAGAGATGCAGGGGTTCTAATGCATCACAACCTTTGCCATTCCAGGTCCCAAAAATATAAAAAAGTAAGGAAACTCTATTATTCTTACATGGTATAAAAAAAGAGTTTCTCTTATTGCTTGAAATTTTATTTGCATTTTAAGATGTCAGAAGAGATCACAATACGAATAAATAGATCAGTTCAAAAATAATATTAATTAGTTGTGTCACAAGTGTTGGGCACTAAAAGTAAAGTACAATTTTTTTCCAAGTAATGCCGTCAGTTAACTATAAAAGAAATATGAGACAAATGTTCCTCGTTTATACCGATTTCATATACTCTGACATTCCATCCTGAATTTTAAAGTATAATTTTTTACCAAATGTATAATCTTCCACACTCCCTGATTTATCGCGGTGTGGAATCTGATGCAACTTCTGTAACCCTCCCAGAAATCTAGACCGTGAATGTCTCCATTAGTAACTCTGCACCTCTCAGTCAAATTTCAAGCATCGCTAGTCTAGCGACCCTCAATGAGAAGTCAAATAAAGTAGAGGATTTATTCCAATCCACACATATTCTTGCATCCATGGCTATCACTAACCGTCATTTAGGTATTCAAAATACAACTCTCACTCACAATTGATGACAGGATCCTCTACCGACTCTTCTTAGGATCCTTAACTTGGATTTAGTCTCAGACATCAGATATCGGAGGCCCAATGACTTCTTTTGGGGATCGCTGTGGCTGGATCTTTGAAGTTACTGACTCCCTTTAATTTTTCTCATCACCTGGTCGACATAGTATCTTTAGTAGACTCTGCAACATGCCACGCTCTGATTTTCATAACATAGTTTGGGATCTAATTTCAGGAAACAAAGGGTTTAGAAATGGTTGGTCAGTTCTGAATAATGCGAATTGAAACATTTGGTGTTTATTTAACAACGCGATTTATCTAATCTGTACAAATTTGTACTTACTAAAAAAATGTTAGACAAATTAAATTAATAGTGCAAAGCAAACAACCCATATTTTTATATAGTTCCTTAACTTTCATCTACCTCCATTCTACTAGAAACAATTTAGATGAATTGACACATGGACGTTAAGTTCACCTTGCCTTCTGAAGGTCTTTGAACGGTAGCTCATGAATCTATTAAAATGCTCTCTACCTACATGGAAAAAGAGACAATCTCTTGCCACACGTTACTTTTTTAAGATGGTCTGGCATAGATGCAGAGATTATTGAGCATCCCAATCCTTGCCAGTGAAAGTTCCAACGATGTAAAAAATGTTCAGAAAATGGTTTGGCGGTGCATCGAAGGCACGATTGTACCCACTTTATGTTCAATCTGAATATGTCGCTAGTCCGGCAGTTGGCGAAAGATGAGAACAGCTGTGCAAGGCTGTCCCCATTGTGTAAATGAGAGACAGGATGGCCAAGTTTCAATGTTTTGATAGGAAAAATATAAGGGATCACAGATCTACATCATTATTTCAACAATTATTTGTCTGTAACATCCAGTATTTGACGATCAGGATTCCCCTCCTCCCACCGCACCCAGTCTCCAATCTGCCTTCCATTTCTAGACTATTGATATTATGAGCTGACAGCAGTTTTGAAATTCACCTATTCATGAAAAACACTTTCATTCACGAGAAGCCACTGCTATTCCAGTCCCGACTGCCCATAGTTGCAAATGAACTGCCTATACCTAACACTCTTAGGAGTTTGTTTCTAATTATCGACTATCGTGAGGGATCGTGAGACACTGTATTTGGAAATAAGGCTGGGAGATGTTGTCTGGCATGTTCATGGCATCTCTTAGGTGGATATCAACACAAGAATGTTGCATTAGCGAGGTATTTGTACTAAAACTTTTTATTTATCAACTAAGTTTTATTATGGTTATTATCACATGCAGTTATAATTTCAGGTGATACGTACATATCGTGGAAAAGTTAAGTAACTAGAGTATAGCATGGATTCATAAATTTTAACAAAATCACATGATTAAAAAATAATCATTAATAACACGATTGAAAATTGTCTACACCCCAAAATGTTACTAACAACTGTATTTCAAATTGGGGGAAACTGTAGAATTGATTGCACAACTTTTAACCTCTAATACTAACTGAACATTTGGAATGTTTTCTTTGTATTAAGCACCTGTTCTTACAGGAGTCCAAGATGCCCTAGCTGAAAAAGAAATTTTAAAATGTAAACACATTATTTTCACATACAAACATAGTGAATTCAATTAGCAAATTTGAAGATGAATTGGATAGTTTCATTTAACCACGTCAGGGTTTTAGCAATTAACTAATTGCTAGGTGAGCAGCAAATTAAGAAGCAGATACATACCAGTGACTGTTTTTGCTCCTCCTTTTCGATGATTTTATTTGTTTGCTCCTGGTTAAATTTGAGTACGGCAGCAATGACCCTCGCAAGAACGGTCGGTTCCCGGCCCATCATGTACTCAAACAAAATATTGCGCAGATATTCGAGCTCGGTAGTTTCACTCCCTTTGGTGCGGTTCTCTATTATACGTCGCAGTTCTACAGTCTCCAACCTATCAGTGAAACGTACAAATCAAAATTACGAAGCTGTGTCAGCAAATTCTTATGAATTGTCCAAAGGATGACATTTTAGTGGAAGGAAGGAGAGGAAGTTACTAGATACTGTCACAAAGTTACTAAAAGATTCAAACCCTTGGCTCAGCAACATACTATTGTCACAGAGAAACTGTTTCGTTACAAAAGAGAAGAGGCTCAAGCAGAAAGGGGACAAAGCTCGCAAGTCTGGCACCTTTTCATATCTAAATAAGAGTATTACCAGTAAAACTTGAAATTCCACAACGAGAAATATTACATTGTGACGAAATTTAAGCTGAACCTCTGTTTAAGAACCTTTCAAGATAAATAAGTCTTGTCTGGAAGGGTTAGGAATCAATATGAGAGTTGGAATTGTCCTAACATTTATCAGGAATGGTTGTAGATGAACAAGGAATATTTAAAATTATCTCCAAAGTTCCACATTCACGACTTTACATGATAATGTATTCATTATGATTCATGATTGATCCCAAATAATTGACCATTATTGACCAGCCTGGTTAAACATATTATGCATTATTAACCACCCACTCTCAAACACTTACTTGTGTCGCCTTTTAGCATCGTTAAGTTCTCGGGTGATTGACAGTAACTGACGATGCATCAGGTCAATGGACCCTGTCCCACTTTCAACTGCTGCAACGGCCACCTTGCTAGTGCTCTCCAGCTCCTGTAAAAACAAGTTGATTGATTTGTGCTGTTTTACTTAGCATTGTTTTGACATCTGGCCATGCGGCACTGGTCTAATGGCGTCGGTGAATGAGTGGATGATGATGAGGATGATGAGGAACCTAACCTAGCCTACAAGTGAAGAGGGGAAACCCGGTGCCGGCACTTAGCCTACTCCTGTCGAAGAGCACCAAGGGGACCACAGGCTTAACGTCCCTTCCGAAGGACGGTACAACTCGAACAACAGGATTCCTCCACAAATCCATGCTGTCGAGAGGTTGATAAGCAAGGCGAGTGAAGTTGCTGTACTAACTTTCATCCCTCCAACCTCTCTCCCAAACAGAACTGGTCATGTGTATGATGGTCACCCATCCAATACCTGACCCAGCACAGTGTTGCTTAACTTTCATCCCTCCAACCTCTCTCCCAAACAGAACTGGTCATGTGTATGATGGTCACCCATCTAATACCTGACCCAGCACAGTGTTGCTTAACTTTCATCCCTCCAACCTCTCTCCCAAACAGAACTGGTCATGTGTATGATGGTCACCCATCCAATACCTGACCCAGCACAGTGTTGCTTAACTTTCATCCCTCCAACCTCTCTCCCAAACAGAACTGGTCATGTGTATGATGGTCACCCATCTAATACCTGACCCAGCACAGTGTTGCTAAACTTTCATCCCTCCAACCTCTCTCCCGAACAGAACTGGTCATGTGTATGATGGTCACCCATCCAATACCTGACCCAGCACAGTGTTGCTTAACTTTCATCCCTCCAACCTCTCTCCCAAACAGAACTGGTCATGTGTATGATGGTCACCCATCTAATACCTGACCCAGCACAGTGTTGCTTAACTTTCATCCCTCCAACCTCTCTCCCAAACAGAACTGGTCATGTGTATGATGGTCACCCATCTAATACCTGACCCAGCACAGTGTTGCTAAACTTTCATCCCTCCAACCTCTCTCCCGAACAGAACTGGTCATGTGAATGATGGTCACCCATCCAATACCTGACCCAGCACAGTGTTGCTTAACTTTCATCCCTCCAACCTCTCTCCCAAACAGAACTGGTCATGTGTATGATGGTCACCCATCTAATACCTGACCCAGCACAGTGTTGCTTAACTTTCATCCCTCCAACCTCTCTCCCAAACAGAACTGGTCATGTGTATGATGGTCACCCATCCAATACCTGACCCAGCACAGTGTTGCTTAACTTTCATCCCTCCAACCTCTCTCCCGAACAGAACTGGTCATGTGTATGATGGTCACCCATCCAATACCTGACCCAGCACAGTGTTGCTTAACTTTCATCCCTCCAACCTCTCTCCCAAACAGAACTGGTCATGTGTATGATGGTCACCCATCCAATACCTGACCCAGCGCAGTGTTGCTTAACTTTCATCCCTCCAACCTCTCTCCCAAACAGAACTGGTCATGTGTATGATGGTCACCCATCTAATACCTGACCCAGCACAGTGTTGCTTAACTTTCATCCCTCCAACCTCTCTCCCGTACAGAACTGGTCATGTGTATGATGGTCACCCATCCAATACCTGACCCAGCGCAGTGTTGCTTAACTTTCATCCCTCCAACCTCTCTCCCAAACAGAACTGGTCATGTGTATGATGGTCACCCATCTAATACCTGACCCAGCACAGTGTTGCTTAACTTTCATCCCTCCAACCTCTCTCCCGAACAGAACTGGTCATGTGTATGATGGTCACCCATCCAATACCTGACCCAGCACAGTGTTGCTTAACTTTCATCCCTCCAACCTCTCTCCCAAACAGAACTGGTCATGTGTATGATGGTCACCCATCCAATACCTGACCCAGCGCAGTGTTGCTTAACTTTCATCCCTCCAACCTCTCTCCCAAACAGAACTGGTCATGTGTATGATGGTCACCCATCTAATACCTGACCCAGCACAGTGTTGCTTAACTTTCATCCCTCCAACCTCTCTCCCGAACAGAACTGGTCATGTGTATGATGGTCACCCATCCAATACCTGACCCAGCACAGTGTTGCTTAACTTTCATCCCTCCAACCTCTCTCCCGAACAGAACTGGTCATGTGTATGATAGTCACCCATCCAATACCTGACCCAGCACAGTGTTGCTTAACTTTCATCCCTCCAACCTCTCTCCCGTACAGAACTGGTCATGTGTATGATGGTCACCCATCTAATACCTGACCCAGCGCAGTGTTGCTTAACTTTCATCCCTCCAACCTCTCTCCCGTACAGAACTGGTCATGTGTATGATGGTCACCCATCCAATACCTGACCCAGCACAGTGTTGCTTAACTTTCATCCCTCCAACCTCTCTCCCGTACAGAACTGGTCATGTGTATGATGGTCACGTGTATGATGGTCATGTGTATGATGGTCATGTGTATGATGGTCATGTGTATGATGGTCACCCATCTAATACCTGACCCAGCATAGTTTTGCTTAAGAACAAGTGGAGGATGGACAATACAATAGAAGAACAAACATGAGCTTTGAATCTGAGAAGAATTCATAACGGAGAAGAATTTTGCCATCGTTCAGTGCACTTTTCGAGAAATTTGTAGAAAACTCAAGAATTTAGATGCTTTAGAACGTTGTCTTCGTCATTACAAATATGTTTATTGGAAAGGTTGAAGGAGAGTACGGAAATTACCGCGGGAGAGTTAGAGTGGCAGGCCGCGATCCAAGATAATTGTTGGTTAACGTTTCGGCTGTTGGCTTAATCACATCAGAAAGAAGACTGACTGTTGTCCCTACCTGCCTTACTCAATTGCTAGATTGTCATGGTTACAGAACATCTTATTACTAACTTAGTTAGAACTTATCTAACAAGGACAAAGGCAACACGCCGAAACTTATAAATTCTTGGCTTTTCTACAAATCTTTTGACAAGTGCCTGTTAAGTTGCACTTCCCCTCTCAATCCTTTTCCACCACAACCTATATCCAGCCTCTTAGCACTGTATTTGCATTACTATTACCGCTATTACTACAAATAAAAACAATTGATAAAATGAAATAATTTCCTGATCAATATTTTACGTCGGTTACAGGTTACCTGATTTCGAGAGGGTATTTCTGTGCTATTTTTGGTCTGCAAAAAAGAAAAAATAACAGAAAATAAATCATAAAAATCACAATGATGAAAAAAAAAATTTGATGTGAGCTGTGTTGAGAAAATAGTAAGAATATTACACTTATGATGAAAGTCAATAACTTGAACGAAAATGTGTACCATAATTGAGGTAAGTTCGAAACAAATTGGGTAACATAACTGTTCATAATGAATAGGCATGCTTAGAATATTACCTTTCTTTCCATGCTCCATTCTTTACTAAGCGCATTTACTTCCTCTCTGTATATTATCTCTCGTTCAGACAATTCTTTCTCCAGAGTGCTGCGCCACTTCTGTTCACATTCTCGAATCTCAAACTCGTTGGCAAGAGACATATCTTTGAGTTTCTCTTCCAAACCAAGTATTTCTGCCTTTTGTTGATAAGTCAAATCTTTCTTCTGTTTATTGAGATCTGTTATAGTATCTTCTGCCTGACGAACTTCTGCCTTCAGGGCTTTAATGTGAGTCCGAAGCTGATTGAGAGCAAGTCCCTCCGTACTTTCCTGTTTTGCTAAAATAATAAATCATAAATCACTATCTAATAAAAGAAAAAATAGTGCACAGCTGCCAACTACATAAAAAAATTGTTTGTCGTTGAAACATGGGGACGATTGTGTTGACACATTTGAAAAACCACAGCAGAATTTTGTCTGAGCTACAAAGTTACTTCTCCCCACTTTGTTATGGCAGTAGATCTCTATGCCCCATTCAATGCACACTACCCAAACTACTAGGTCTGAATTTAGAGATGACATTTATCTCTCCAAATATGTTTATAAGTGAGAAACAAATTGGCTTCCAGCTGTCACTAAAGAATACCTTGTTTTGTACAAGAAGAGGCATGGGAGGAAATGCCCAATCTATTGGTTGTTGGAAGTGACTATGCCCAGAAGGACTATGCTTTCCAGAAGGTAAAATGAATCTTCCACTACTTTGAAGGCAAATGTATCAATCTTGTCGGATACAATGCATGGTTTTCATTGCTGAACATTACAGATTCACAGCTGGCAAACAAATTTTTCTCACCTCTTTCTTCATCGTATAATTTTGAAAGCTCTTCTTCTCGCAAATGCAATTTTTCATCAAAATCTCGAGCTAAAACCTTAATATTTTGTCTCTGCAATTCTTCATTTTCATCAAATTGTTCATTTCTTTTTTTAAGTGTAGCGATGCACTCGTTTAGTTGCTGTGTAAGTTGCTCTATGTCCTGCTCCTGCGATTCCAATTTCACTTGCAGTTCTTCGAACTGGGAACACGACTGCTGCTTCTCGTTCTGAAACTGTTTGACTACTTCACTCAAGTCTGTACCTTGAGATGCTTGCATTTGAAGCTCCTTCTCTAATTGGTGTTTCTCAGTTCTGACGTTGTCCAAATCTGATTTTACACTAGCTAGTGACTCGGATAGTTCTTCCTGGCGAACTGTATTCTGCTCAAGCTTCACAGACAATTGGCTATTCTTTGTGTTAGTTTCACTAAGTTGCTCAGTTACAGTCAACAGTTTTTTGTGCAATTCGGCCAACTCGTTACACTTTTTATCAAGTTCTATACGATTTTCATTTAACTCAGCCAGCAAAATATCTTTTTCCAAAGAAGCATTGCTGCAAATTTCTTGCATCTTCGAAAATTCTAGAGAAATCTTTTCTATCTCAGCTTTCTTGTTTGCCATCATTGAGGCATATTTCTCATCATGCTTAATGCATAAGGAATTCAACTGGCTTGTTAGAAAAGCTTTGTTTTCAGCAAGCTGAGTTTCAAGCATTTTGTTTTCACTGTTCAATGAATCCATTTTCTCCAAGTATTCTTCACCAAGGCTGGTTAGTTCATCTTGTTTTACAGTTAGCAGCCTCTTGAGCTTTTCCTGGTCAGCATTTAAGAGAATTACCTGCGCTGTAAGTTCTTCACTTTTACCTGTCAACTTGGTTTGAGCTTCAGAAAAAGAAGATTTAAGCTTGGTGTTATTCTCATCCACTAAAGTTTCACGGGCAACAAACTCTTCCTTGAGACTGTTCAACTCGGCTTGTTTGTTGGCAAGCTCCAAGGCAAGCTTCTCGTTGTTTGATTTCAAAAGGTTTAACTGATCTGATAATTTTTTTTGAACACTCTTTAATTTATCTTGCTCAAATGCGTGCTGAGAGGAACGATTCTCATCATTTAAGGCAATGGATTCTTTAACAGCTGCCAGCTCAGATTGTATCTCACTCAGCTGAGAGTTCAGCTTTTCATTTTCAGTGATCAAAGCTTTAACCTTTGCAGAGAATTCTTCTTTTTGAAGGCTCAATGACAAGAGTGCAGTTTTTAACTCTTCTTCTTTCAATTCTATTTTGGACAGAAGGTCATCCCTTTCTCTGATCATGTCTTTGTGATTATTTGACATAATTTCATTAGAATCTCCCTCATTCTCAAGTCTCCTTGAAGATACTTCAGACAGAGATATCTGACTCTTTAATAACTGCTCCTGACCAGCTGATAATTTTGTAGATAACTCAATAATGTAGGTTTCATTAGTTGCAATAGTTTCCTTCAACTCTGTAGATTCTTGCTCAATCGATGCAACTTTTTCTTTCAATACGAGAATATTGTCAGTAAGTTCCATCATTTTTCCTTGATTTGCATTGTTTACTGACTCATGTTCCTGTTGTGATTCAACCAATTGTATTCGTATCTTTGAAACACAAACGTTTGCACTACTTAAAGCCGCTGCCAAGTCCTGTACTTGGCTGTCAAGTCTACCATTGAGTACTGACAGGGCATTGTTATCGTCTTGTAATTTCTTTGACTCAGCCAGGTAACTCTCAATTGTGTTTTCCTTCTCTGTTACTGTTTCAAGCAATACACTGTAATGCATTTGGAGTTGTGAATGACTCTCTTGTAAATTGGCAATAACTATTTCTAGAGATTCCATATCTTCCGTATATTTTGGCTCACTGGCATTATCATGTAAGGTTGCTTGCACCTCAGCAATTCTCAGCCTTGTCTGCAAAGAGTTATTTTCCAACTCTAAACGATTGATTTCCTGTTGAAAATCAAAAGCATTATCTGCATATTCTTTCAGCTCGTCTTGGAAAGAAGCCGCAGTGATTTGTAAACTCTCGTTAGTTTGTGTTAACTCTTTGATTTTCTGGTCAAACTGTTCTTGAGAAGTTCTGCTGGTAGTTTGCAAAAGCAGGTTGGACTCTGTTAACTCTTTGATTTGCTTATCAAACTGTTCTTGAGAAGTTCTGCTGGTAGTTTGCAAAAGCAGGTTGGACTCTGTTAACTCTTTGATTTGCTTATCAAACTGTTCTTGAGAAGTTCTGCTGGTAGTTTGCAAAAGCAGGTTGGACTCTGTTAACTCTTTGATTTGCTTATCAAACTGTTCTTGAGAAGTTCTGCTGGTAGTTTGCAAAAGCAGGTTGGACTCTGTTAACTCTTTGATTTGCTTATCAAACTGTTCTTGAGAAGTTACTATGGTGTTTTGCAAAACTTGATTCGTTTCAAGAAAGTTTTGAATTTGCCTTTCCAACTGTTCTTGGGACGATAAACTATTGTTTTTCAAAAGTTCATTTTCTTGTGTCAACTCTTCTATGCGGTTTACTAATTCACTAACTTTCAAGTCCAACGTTGTCTTTAGTTCTGAAACCGATTCATTATATTTTGATTGTAAGATTTTCAATGCTTCATGCTTCCCCCGTGAAAACTCCTGTATTTGCTTCTCATTGTCGGAAGACTTTTCATCTTCCAGTGTTTGTGTCAGGTCTGTAACTTGACCCTCTAGTTTATTGCCTGGAAGTAAGATATGATATCAGAATAACATGAGTTTGCAATCAAGTGCCCCATGCGATGCTAACCTTCAAGTTTTCGGGTAAGTTGGGAGCTTTCGTTTTAATCCATACTCCCAATACAGTAATTGAGGGTTAATTTTCAATTAATGAAAGCACAAAGTTACGGCTTACATCGAATATTCATCTCTTCACTTTGGGCGGTCAAATCCTGGACCGTCCGTTGAAGACGTTTCATCTGTTCCTCCTTGATCTCCATTTCACTGTGAACGCTTCTTTTTGTTTCAGCTAATGAGAGTGCCGATTCTTCTTCTCGTTTTTTCAGCCACAAAATCTCAGCCTCAGCAGCCTCTAAGTTCTTCAATTTCCTGCTGCTGGTTTCCTTGAAAAGAACAGTGACTTTTTAGTAGGCTTCCATTTTCCCATCACAACATCCAAAGTCAAGTTGAAGAAATAATAGTTTGAAAAATGTTGCACATGAATTATATTTCTAAGGATTATATTGATTTATTATATTGATAATTGATTACAAACTTTTCTAGACTCTATATGTTTACCTGGATTGTCAACAAATCAATTTTCAACTGTTCATTCTCAGTTGAATACTCTTTCACTTTTTCTTTGTGA
Organism: Protonemura montana; assembly: GCA_947568835.1. Classification (NCBI taxonomy): domain Eukaryota; kingdom Metazoa; phylum Arthropoda; class Insecta; order Plecoptera; family Nemouridae; genus Protonemura; species Protonemura montana. The sequence goes on along the minus strand of OX387604.1, from coordinate 350,165 downwards.
ATTTTAATTGCATCTTTACATTTTGCAAGCAAAGCTTCTAGCTTTTTAACTTTGTCTTTAGCTGCATCTCCTGGTTCATTAGAAGAGTCAAGTAGACTGGATTCCTTTTGGTCAGAAACTTGGATTAAGGTTTCAGCAAGCATCTTCTGGACATCACTTGGTTGCGAATTCAATTCTGCAGGTGTAGTGGAATTGAGGGAGCTTTCCAGAGTGGTGTCTGGAGAATCATTTAATTTCAGCAAATCTATTTTTGTGTTCAACGTCATGATGAGATGGTCCTTTTCTTCTAGGTCATTGCGCAATATCTCTTCCAGATGTGCCTTGGCTCTTTGTTCTAGTTGGCACTGTTCTTTCAGCTCTGCTATTCTTCTAAGTGCCTTGTCCTGGCTTTCCGATAAAATGGTCTGTAAAGATCAGTAAATAAATGAGAACACTGAACACCAATATGAAATCCATTTCAACACCAATTAACCAATGTAGTTTGAACAACCACAAAAATATGAAAAATCCATCAAGCCATCGTTAAGTTTACTAATTTTCTTTTTAAAACTCTATGATCCCCACGTGGTAAAGAAGAAATAAATTAACACTGAACTGCAATAAATACTTCAAGGATTTCTCTGCCATAAAAGATTATCATCGGCATCTAATTATGTCATAGTGGCCATGTCCAGGCTGGTCATAAGTACCTTTGCTTTATAGTTGTCCCTTTCTAGTTCGCGGTAATGTTTAGCCAGATCAGCATAACGACCTTTGTATTTGTTATATCGTTGCTGGGACTTTCGCAACAAGGCCACCAATTGCTCCTTGCTGGTAGAAGTTGCTTGAGTGCTGTAGGAATCATCCATTTCACTAGCAGACTCCAGATCAGACTTTAGTCGGGAGAAAAAAATTAATCATGGTTAGCCATTGATTATCCTCAATGCAGGATCCTCTATAAATATAGGAAAACACAATTCATTTTCAAAAATTATTTTACACCTTTGTGTGATTTAATTTTCAGAGATTAGTATTCTGCTATTTGGTTGAGGCTAGGAAACAAGTAAGTACTTATCTACTCTCTTAAAGTAGTAAATTGTCTTGCTAGTACCTTTGCAAGTACTAGGTTATATTCTTTCAACAACTAAGAACGCTAAAATGAACAAAACCCTGAACATCTCTGGGTGATATTTGAACCCTCTGCCATTCTCCGAGTTGTGAAACTACTCATTCCCTCTACTATAATATTACCAATCTGCCTACCCACTAAATAACATACAAAAAGTAGACTTGCCCCCTGAAATGAATGAGCACTGTTTATGACCAACCTGTAAGTGGAACCCGCCTCCGTGCGGTTCAAAGTGAGGGAAGAATGATGCATTATCACTCACTAATGAGCTGGTAGAAGAATGTCTTGAACGCATTATGTTGATGGAATTACCGGAGCTTTCTTCACGTAAATCAACTGATGTGAATCCCTGCTTGGCAGGGGAGCGTTGATCTGGACATTTATACACAGAAGTTAGCTATGATGATATGATACATAACTTTGATGATTTAAGATTTGATAAGGTCGAATCAAGAGTTAAATAATATTCTTCGGTGCATTGCACAACAGTTGATTAAAAGGATTAATTATTCAAATTTATTTAAAACATAGCTTAAAGCAAGCACGTTATCCTACTTGAGCATTACCCAGTTGTTACACAGTTGTATAATCTGTGGTTGTATCATTGAGAAGCTTAGAAATATCACCACTCTTGTGGCATTGATTTGCCCGTAGGTACATGCCAGCACTTTGTAACATTTAATTTGTCATAAATCGAAGGTAGATGACCTAGATTACAACTGCTTGGGCAAATATGAAATCAGATGTTACACACCTTCTGCATCCTCAGAAATGCTGAAGTGAAGATCTGAGATGGACGTAGGCTCCACAATGGAGCTACTTGAAGGTGAAACCACCGCCTAAATTACAATATTTAAGTGGGTTAGTTGGTAGTATTATATTTACAGTTGTGTAGTATTTTTGCATTTTACCTAGATACTAAGTTGTTTGACAAGAAACTATTTCACAGAGATTAAACATAATGCTTTGAAATTGATATTGGTTAAAACTAAAATCCTATCTAGGCTGATGAGTTCGGCACGTCTCTAGGATGATCTATTTGTTGTGAGATAACCATTTACAACTTAAGCAAATATCCAAAAAATCTTACCTGTGCAAGCTGGGAGACAGTTGCTGATATTTTTGATGGTGATTGCTTTACCTCCTCAGCAATTTTGTCTTTTAACTTTTTGAACATTGTAGCTGTTGAAGAGGTAAATAAATACCTGCCCTGCGATCTTCTCAATGCAAAGACAATAATATTTTAGACCATCATCAAGGGATACTTCACATCAATGATCAGCAAAAACTGCCCAAAGAGAAACGGAAAATCAGAAATATATATTGTATGAGATTCAGCTCAATATGTGAAGTTCAAAATGTGTTTTAATTGTGCACATACCTGTTCAGCATGCATTTGGCACTGTCAGATATGTAGGCGTGGAACACTCCGGCATGATAGAAAGACAACAGAGTCTTTTAGTACACACTAAAAACCAAAATCTTCTATTCGCGAAATAGAAATCAAAATAAAAAATTATTTACATGTCTAGATCAGTGAACGTAACACGTTAGTGATCGGACTGCATAGAAATTATATACATCATAAACTCACCTTACATTCTCTAACACGTCAGACTGACTATCAGCTATCAGTCTCCACCGAACAGCTGTTGGCTTAGCTGCGCTCTTCGAAAAAGGCGGTATTTTAAAACATTCGAGCATGTACTTTGACGATCTGTTTTATTTTGAGAAAATTTTAATAATCACTTTTTATAGTGAACGTATTTTTTATTGTAAAACGTTTTGTTTAATGTCAACTGTTAATTTAAAATACTTGTAACTAGCAGGATATTTAATGATCACTAATAAATATAATGTTTATAACTATTAAGCCATTTTGTACATTTGTAAGTAGAATTTACAATATTTCAAGTATCATTTTCTCCTTTCTTAAATACTCAAAGGTTTTACTTTTCACGTTCCTGATATTAATTGACATTTTTACAAACAATCAAATATGAAATATTGCTTGTATTGCTTGCTATGCACAGGCCGAGTTGCCGTGCCATCGCGGCGGTTGGTGCTCGGATACCCGCCGATCGGCGTCGTACGCACCGAGTTTTGTCGGGGTTTGGCGCATGCAGTGTGGCGGTCGGCTGACTTGGCGCGGAGCGGCAAGGATCTACCGTTCATCTCCCGCAGCCTGTTCGAGTTATTGCTCACTGTCTGACGGTCGCTTTCGTCACCGGTTCTAGCAATATCGCAATATTCCCTGTTAAAAACAGGTAAGGCTGCCGATATAATACTGAATAATTAGAACAACACTTAGTGATCAATTCTGCTTATTGTTGATTGTATTTCACCTTATTTTGTCGAGTAATTTTGCATTATAAAAATGGCGGCTCGCGACCGAATAATATCCCCGCGATGGTGGCTACCGTTACGGGGAACTCGTTCCGCGGTCGCCCCGAGAAAATATTTCTTGCGAAAAAATGTTTAATACTCAATTGATTGCAATGGATCTGTCCATGAAAACGACTGATTCGATGGAAAATAATTAAGGACATCAAATGGTGCGGATATTTACCCGACTTTCATGGTTGTCAACGTTATTTGATCGAGTTCTGGAAAGTGAAGCAGAATACACGGCTAGGAGTGCGGGAGGATACGCCGCTTGTTGTCGGGTAGAAGAGCGGAGGTTAGCCGCCATGACTAGCAGCGAAGGCTCTTCGGAGAAACACGTGCTCGCTAGCACAGAGATGCCAGATGATAGACTGGAGTACTATACACAAATAATTATATATATAAAATAATTCTGAAAATTGACTAGCTGATTAATTTTGAAACGAGAAATTGAAAAGTGTATGACTTAGAGGCTAGCATATCATTACTGACATTTTTTGGGGGAGTGAAATAATTGAAAATAAAATAGTTGCAAACGTGGCTTGACAACACCATGAAAAATCTTCAGGAGTTTGCTCTGTCCCTAAAATGTATGCTTTTGAAGAAAAAACAACTGGACGTTCCATTATTAAATATCGACAAAAATCCACCAGCGTCGATTTTTTCTTTGAACCACCAAGGTGCTTCATTTTGGTGTCCCATTTTTGCAACCCATAAACATCCTGGTAAATCTGCTCAGCTTAAAAATAAGCTTTAAACAATTGAGGAGTGTGCAATAAACCGCTAATAATGTCGTTGCCTGGAATTGGTGCTGTGATCTTGTCATGGCAGAGCTGTCTGGGATACCGTTTCATGTAATCTATTTCTGTGGTTTGGGTCAAATTTATCTGTATGTTCATTATTAGTGACAAAGAAAATTTTAATCTTATTTAATGCCAGGAAGTATTTTTTTTTTACTACAGCGAGAGATGTTAATAGATGCGTTGTATTATCACGAAGTCCTTTCCTATTGAGCATTTGATCAGAGACCCACGCTAAAGTTATTGGCACGTTACAATACATTTTCGGTGCTTGAAAATGGTGAAAAGCTTATTTTTGGCTTTGATCGCTAGTGGGTTTTTTCAGGTCGAGCTCTAACTTGCCCCTATTCTGTTTTGCCCAATTTTGTGCATGGATAGTCTTAAAAAAATACTCCAAATTACCTCGGAGAAGTGCATAATCTGGCGTAACTGCTTAATGTGTAAAATTCCTCTTGTGACTCGACTCGGATATGCCGTCGCCCGGGGCAACCATTTTATGGCTTTCATTAAGGGTTGATTCAATTAAACGATAATGGATTGTCAATGGCAGGGCCTAATTGATACCGATTGACAACCCTCCTGTCCTATTCACTCAAGAAACAACTCAACTGAATAAACTCGTGACTAATTTTGATTTTTTTTTCTTAGTAGCCTTCGAGTGTAAAACAATGATTGCTTCAAGGAAGAAAAAAGCGGAAGAGCACGTTGAGGTTGTCTCCGCGAAGAAAAGACAGAAATCCCGTGCAAATGAAATTGCAGTCGTGACTCCACCCCCTTCGAAAGTTCAGAAAGGGAAGAACAATGTAAAACACTCTTCCACCAAAAAGAAACCAGTTTATGTGAAGCCTGTTGTCGAAGATGACTCCGACGAAGATATTGACGATGATCTTGAAGAGGAAGACTTGGTTGGAGAGAGCGATATTGACATAAAGCAGGAAATTGACGAGTCGAGCAAGAAAAAGACAGGCGGATTGCCAGAAAGTAATTGATTTACAATATATAAGTCTAGGGGCAGATTTCAATTTACTTTTTTATTCCCAAAATTAGTTTTTAATTTAAAATTTAAATAATTGAACAATATGTCATTTATGTTTGATGTCATTGCTGGTACTGCAGGCTTTGGGTTGTGTTAATACATTTTATTTTCAGTTGACTGGTCTGAGCAAGACCTGATGGAACTCATAACCCGAATGGAACATGCAATCCCTCCCAAGGATAATCTGAAGCTGGAATCGAGGGTAGTGAAACTCAACTGGGATGAGGTAACGTCTCGATTTACAACTGCTATGCGGAGCTCTTTTAATGCAAAATGTTTTGCATTGTTTTGATAATTTGTTTGAATGTGTTTAAGGTGAGCTTTGGAGATCATTCTGCTGAACAGTGCAAAGCAGTCTGGCTGAACATCCAAACAAGACTCAGACGTTTCAGAATTTTGAAGGAGGTGCTAGAAGATGCCAAAGATTGGGTTTCGAAGCCGTGGACTAACTTCTATCGCAGCTCTGTGAAGGTAAAGGGACTTACTTTTAAAATCAACATTTGTTATTAATTGACATCCAGTTTGATTGTTATTGCAATTTTATAATATTTCCTTGTAGCTTGGTTATTTAGTTTGGTGTAGTGGAAATTTTGCTTTGTTTTGTAAATTTATTTAGCATTTAACGTTGTCTTGTGTCTAGAACCGTCATCCGGAATTACCAAAGAGACCGTTGTCCACCTACATGCTCTACTACTTGAAGAAGAAGGACAAAGTTGCCAAGGCTCATCCACATTTGGAGATGGTGAGCTATTTTGCAAATTTTCTATTGTATTATGTATTCTTGTTCTAATGACTTAATTACATACTCATCTTTATTGACCGTTATTACTTCCAGACTGGAGTTTCAAAATATATTGCAGAGGAATATAAGGAGCTCACAGAAAAAAAGAAAGCAAAGTACACGCAAATGGCAGCTGCCGAGCGGAAGACGTATGAAGCGAAAATGGAAGAGTTCTAGTAAGATTATTTATCCTATTACTAGAGATATGTGTTTTTAGTTTTAACTATAAATGCTAAAATATGTAAATACTCATTAGGAGTGGATTTTGTTTTCCTTACAGCTCATGGAATTTGGGAATGAATGGTAGATTTTTCTATTTCCCGTTAAATGCTAAATTGAGAGATAAAAAAGCGATTTCACTAAAATGTGTGTATTTTCAGAAATAACCACTAGTTTCCATGCAAAGCACTTGAAATATTTATTTTATCTCTCGAAACAAATATTTCCAGGAATTTGTCATATTATTTCCTCCAGTCTTGTTGTCAGGTTTCTATCGAGCAAAGCAATTCCAAGAGTATTCTCTGCGAGTGATGGATCTGTTTTGATTTGTGGAATCTGGAACACCATACTTGTCTGGGAGAGACAATCTTGCTAATCAGGCAGTTGATCTAATTCAAATTCTAATAGCCATAAAAATCTCAAGTCCCTCATTTGCAGTTCCGACTTTACAAACTTGATGCAGAGAGGTTTTTTAGTCAATAAAACCTTGTGCTGACTGACAAAGGAACAAGAATGAAGGAAGCTATCATTGAAACTTGTTCAATGTTAAGTTTTAACAAGTAGTAGGTGTTGCTCATGTTGCCATACAATGTATTTCATGGTAGCATTTATGTAAAATATTGATATGTGCTATTTATTTTCTTGGAAGTCCCTAACAAATACCGATGTTGAGGACGTACACTAAATATTGTTTAATTGTTATAATTATTGACAACTTCTTTATTTGAGATCCCAGTGCTTACCCTAAATCTTCATTCCTTTCGAATGTAGATCGCCAAACATCTTTTTTCTATTTAGCTATAAACGCTAAAATTCAAATAGATAATTCATATAATTTTTTTTATATTTTCCAAAAGTTAGCTTTAACTTAAAGCGAATGTTTAAGCTGGAACTTTTCACAAGATTTTGGGTTTAGTTTGAATTTTTAACAGTTGACCCAACACTGTATTTCTTTTATTAAATTGTCTGCATTTTTCAGCCGAAATCATCCGGATCAGGTCCCTAAACCACATGCCAATCGGGAACTGAAGTATGGGGAGCGAAAAGGAACTGGCCCACAGAAGCCCTTGACGCCTTTCAGACTTTACTACAGCGACAAAGTCCGCAAACATGCTGGGGATAAGGATCTAGACAGAGCTGGTAAATAACTACCAGAATATGTGCTACATTTTAATTTACAGCTTAACTGGCAAGGCTTGTGTGATTTATCTCTAGCTGGTTTGAAAGCCTCACTTTTGAAATTGACGAAGGGCAAGAGCGGAACTTCATGACTGAAATTTGTTGTGTTAATCACAGAAACCCATGGCCAGGATAGCCTGCCACCAGGTTTTAACCAGGTCCTCCCGGTTGGCTGATTCAAATTTTTTGCCCTTTTATACAGAATATTCGCTTCATTGCAGTAGAGAATCTATGGGTACGGTTGAGATGATTTATATCTGAAGTATGTTTTATGTTTTCAGCTCTACTTTCTACCTGTCGCGACACATGGAAAACATTAAGTGACAAGAAAAAGTACGAGTACATCAACCGAGTCATGGAGGAGGAAAACAAATACCAGGTAAATCATGAAAACTGATCTGGAAAATTAACAGCCAAATAACAGATGAATTGAAAATAAGTTTCTCAAGTTTTCTTCACACGTTAATGTTATCTCATATTTTAGGAGGACTTAAAGTTGTACAAGTCTGACAACCCTGAATTTGTGGCAACTTCTTCGAAGCCTGTACTTACGAAGGACGAACGGAGCATACTTGAAAAGTAAGTTATTATTCTTTGTTTGGGTAACAACCTAATTTCTGATGCCCTTGAACTTTCTGAAGCAAGTCGTAGATAAGTAGTCCATCATAGGATGTTAAATATTATTTTACAGGGCAGACAGTTTTGGTACTCTAAATTATGATTGGTTTTTGACAAGCACCAGACATTTGAAAGCTGAAATAGGAAGGGTTTGTTATTAAAGTGAGCTAACTTGTAATTATTCTTGTTTTGCAGGATTGCTGGTAAGCCAGAAAAGCCTCCTAATTCGGGCTACAGCCTGTTTAGTAGACTTATGTTGGTTAACAGTGACATGAAGAAGACTCCTCCTAAGGAAAGGATGGCGAAAATCTCCCAGCTGTGGAAAAATATGACGGAAGAAGATCAGACAAAGTACAAGGAGCAAGTGATACACGTAAGTTAACAAGTTCCTCAAATATTTTGCTTATTGGGTTGACCAATTTTTGGATAATTAGGATTTGTGGTATTGTTGGTGAACAGTTTTCAAATGCATCGCTTGTGCTCATCCCTGGGCCTCTTCGATTGTGAAAAATGTTTAATTAAAATGAAGTCCTGTTTAGTTGACTTCAACAATTAACTGTGATTGTCTTTTGCAGATGCTGGACCAGTACAAGCTTGAGTACGCAACTTATTTGGAGTCACTCTCTGAAGAGAAAAAAGCAGAAGAGCTGAGCAAGAATCAGCCGAAACGTAAACCATCTGCTAAGGTGTCATCCAACACAAAACCCAAGACATCTAAGAAGAAAGCCACTGGTGGAAAAGTGAAGTTGGAACAGGCAACGAAGGCAGTTTCTTCTAAACCAAGTTTTCTTTACAAAAATGAACCAGTTCAACCACCCGTGTAAGTATGATGTCCAAGCCAGAGGAGATTACAATGTCATTAAGCTGGAGGAGATAATTTTCACCAATGACTGGTTAACCAGTTGAAGTAGACTAACAGCATTGTTTGTTTCCAGTAACGTGTGTTCTCTGTTTATGGAAGCTTACTTAAAGAAAGAAAGCAATTTGCCATTGAAGCAGCGTGAAACTAAAGCTATGAAAGCCTGGAAAGACGTCCCTGAAAGCGAGAAGGCCGCTCTCCGCAAGGAGCTGTCGGAACGTAAACAACAATACATCAAACAGTTTGAAAAATTCTTGAAGGTGTGTACAGACTGCTGATTGGGAAATAACCATTTGTTTTTACATGTTGTACTTCAACCGATTTTATTTTTTTGCACAGAGCTTGTCGCAGGAAGAGCTGAAAGAGTATTCACTATGGAAGGCCAGTGGAAAAGCTCCTGAATTATCGGAGGTGCGTATAGTTTTTTTCCCTAGCACCATCAAGCATTGTACAAATCTTTACACGAGTTAAGTGGTGTGTGGTGACTGATATGTTGTTTATTGACAATTTAATTTATGTATGTACAGGATTCCATTTCTAAAGCAGTTCCATTACAACTGCTTGTGTAAGTTCAAAGTTACTGGGAAACAAACATTTCTTCTGCAAGAGAATTTAAAACATTTATTTGTGTTTTAAAGTTAAAGTAGTATTAGTTTATTTTGTTTTATTTAAGCAACAACGATGTTATAAATAAATCTGTGCCAACCTTTCCCTGCACCAAGAGCATATTGTTACAGCAGAATGCCTTTGCTAGTACAGTTGCCCTCATACAGTACAGTTGCCCTAATAAAGTACAGTTGCCCTAATAAAGTACAGTTGCCCTCATAAAGTACAGTTGCCCTCATAAAGTACAGTTGCCCTCATAAAGTACAGTTGCCCTCATAAAGTACAGCTTGCCCTCATAAAGTACAGTTGCCCTCATAAAGTACAGCTTGCCCTCATAAAGTAAACATGACACAAATCATTTATTTTGGTACAAAACTCTCTTTCAGGAGTCTGATTCTGAGAGCGAATCCAGCACAAATTCTGAGTCTGCTAGTGGCTCCAGCGATTCCAGCGACTCTGGCAACGAAGATGCATCTTCATTCGGTGACGACAACTGATTCGAGAATTGAAACGGAGAATGAGGTAGAAATAAGATTCGTTGAGTTTTAAGCTACTTATCGACCATCTAAGCGATTTTCAGCCTAGAGCACAATTATAGAAAATTGTCACTTTTATTTAGCACAGACCGTGCCTTCATAATATGATGTACCTACCCCCTTGCTAGGCCCTTGCTAGGCCCTTGCTAGGCCACTTAGGAATAAAATGTTGAAATCTGGTTTACATACAAGTGCAACTCAATGTTAAGGTGTTTCACTGTAAGTATTCCCTATGCAGAATTGTTAGCACAAAAATGACATTCCGCTTTCAATAGAATTAACTTAAAATGAAGCTTCGGTAATTATAATTTTCTTTGTTACTATAAGATTTGTCTTTGATTTTTTTACAATTCAAGCCCAGATTGAAGGCAAAACACTTGTTGGAGTTCATATAGTTGATATGAAGTTTTTAGTAGGGGATACTTGCCACTAAAACTGGTTTTGGGGCATTAGAATTATTTTAATTGCTAGCATTTATTTCAAATCGGAGCAACAGCTGTTCCACAGAACTTCCGAAGTATGTTATAAGGATTGGTGGGTTTTAAAATTACTTTTATTGTAATGAAATGCCATGCTGGACACTACAATTCCATAATTTAATGTACCAAATGCTGTAAGAAGCATTCATTGACCAATTGGTTTGCATGGAAAGGATTTTTAGAATAACCTTTTCAGTTTTTAGTTTTAATGTTTGCCCACTCAGTTGATTGTTAGGGCTAGATTAATTTTTCTGTTTACTACAACAACTTAGTTATAGTAGCAATAAATATTGTTGCTTTGTAGAGAGTAAGAAGAACTGTGTATGCTTGCTAATTGTTTGCTAATTGTTTGCTAATTGTTTGCTAATTGTTGACCAGTTGTGATTCTGACACATGTTTTGTAACTGGAGAACATTCCATTTGGATTTTTGGATTTTATTAGGGTTTTTGATGAAAAGATGTGTGCCTCTTCAATTGATTCATAACTTGATTTTGATTCTATGCACTCTAGACAAAGAAAGGACTTGCATTTTGTGTGTATAGTCGATCTTTAACTGAGAATAATAAACCTGGCATCTAGATACATTTTATGATTACACTTCATCGATCTTTTATTTAATCCTGGCAACTGCGTGGGTTTGTGGAAGTTGCTCCTTTCCTGGAGGTATTTGAAGGATTGTCACAATTGATTCTTTTACAAAAATGCATAGTTCATGTATGAAATCAATCTAATGTCTCCCACTATAGTTTCAATGTGATTAAACCTTCAAATTACTTGGTTTTCATCACTTTCGTGGCATTCCTGGGAATTCAGTTCTTTTTTACCGTTGATACTATCACCAAATGAAACGAGGAAGCAGATGGTACTATTGCAATTAACTCACTTAATACAAATGTAATGCTTTTTTCTACAGTTGTTTATTTTCTTTGGAAATGGGTTCTGGGCGTAAAGGGAGGCAGAGAGATTGCATCCTCAAATGCCCTGTTTATGCCTTGTCCTATTTATTTTGCTGATTTGGTGTGGGTTACTGAAAACTTGTTCACTGTTAACTTGAAAAAGTCTGCCATGGAAGAATTTGCTACGAATTTAATAATGTGGTATCCCGCTGCATGGCTAATCCATCTCGACTCTAAAGCCGGTGCAATTATCAGCCTTAAAATTAAGTTTATACAGTTTTTCATTGTAATTGCTGCATTTTGTTACACAATTATTACCACATTAATACCTTAAACTAAATCAGTAGCTTAATTTCAATGCATGGAAATATTGTCAAATTATTTCATTAAATTTCCTGATTCCTAAAACTACTGACAATATTAATTAAAAACCTTACACCGTACCATGCATGAATAGTGAACAGTCTTGCAACTTATCCAATGCAAAACACCTTTAAAGCTTATTTTGTTCGTACAGTTGTATTCTTAGTACAATTTTCAGTCGATATGGGTCTGGAAACATTTGCAGCAACATCTTTTTTGGATGGCATTGTTCATGATTGACCTAATTATGTGTGTGGTAGGGAGAAATAGTGAAAAGAAGTGTAATGGTTTCACTTACACTCTGCTTAACAATCTTGCGACAATACAGTATTTCAGTGGAGGCCAGCTGTTTGCGCGAAACTGTTTTTCGGATAGTTATTTTAGCCTTGTGATTTTCTTGATATTTTTGCGACTAAAAACGTCTTTTGTGTGATTTACTCCTACTTGCTAGGCTGAAAAAGGGCTTGCCAGTCTTGGGATTTTAATTTTGTCTTGGGCAGTTAATGCCTAATAATGGAGTATAGTTTATTAACTAACATCAAATTCCTTATGAGAAAAAGCTCTCCAAAATCCTGTATCCTTGGATCCTGTCATGCAAAAGTTGCTTGCGTCTTGTATCCTTATCTGACCTTCATTTCCACGTCTGCTATGTCACAGCCCTTCACAGCCCTTCACAGCCCTTCTGTGACATACTGTCGTTTGGCTCAGTGTAGAAAGCTTCAATTCATTATCCTTACTGTCCTAAACTCGCTTTCTTTCCTGGCATCGTCACCTCGGTACCCACCAGTCGTGCTGATTTATATGAGAATCACTGATATTCTAATGTGATTTTTTCTACAATATTGTGGTTATTCTAAAAGCAGAGTGAAACTGAAAAACATGTATACAAGCTCCATATCACAAGCCAAAAAGCTAGACCGCTATCATGTCATGACACAAACTTTCATTTGTCTAGAACAAAAATTGGGTTAAAATCGTAAGCAGCCAGCTGACCAGCTAGATGATCTTTAAACACTGGAGCAACACTGGAGAGTAAGTATAGCAGCAAAATTAGCAACTGCCAATTAGATCAACTTTTTTCCTGCTTCAATGCCCTACATTCTTGGGTTGCTGGAATACTTAAATAAAGAATCACTTTATTTGCATCCATAACATAGCAGTACCAAGTAACCAAGTAATTTTCACCTTACAGTCTACAACCACCAAAATTTTGATTGATATGGTATTCGGAATGCTAGAGATACATTGTTCAATACCCAACAGTGCAGAGTGACGAGGTTTTGCACCTATTTGGTGCACAGTCAATTTTATTTTGAACAATTTTCCAACAAATTGGTTGTACTTTGACATGCTACGCCACGCAGCAAGCCATTATCTCCCACAAAATTATATCATCCTCATAAGGTCTGGTTTTGCAGTGGTTTGTTCTAAGTTTAGGTGCGTTTCTATTGGTTATTTGCTTGGCAACAGCCAACGACACACATTTTAGGCAATTTTTCGTGAAGTCAGCTTAACAATAGCGCTATGGTAGTACGTAGTACCTTAGAGAAAAGAATGTAGTACTACGGTAATATGGATTGTACTACCATTGCGCCAAAGTTAAACTGTCTTCACGAAAAACAGTAAAAATGGGAGGATGCAACTAGGTGGAGTCACCATCCTTTTGAGTGTTGAGACATATCTTTTTATTATTTCTCACAGATTACTTGCAATTGAGACTGGCAAAAGCATAATTAATCTCTATTAAAGCTCACCGTACGGATTACATATCAATTAAATATATATAAATCGTTATTATTTAATTGTAAAGATTTGTTAAAAAGGACAATCACACACACCATTGGACGGTACCTACTGTTACCTTGTGTTGCTGACTCGTACCTGACTGTACCTATTAACTCAATGCAACTATCGTACAATTCTTCTATCTTACAAAAAAAAGTCCCAATATTATTTTTGGACATGAGATTAAAATATAAATAATTCCCCACCCCAGTTTAAAATGTTTGGAAACAGGTTAATATGCTTTGAAACAATGTAACCTAGTCAAGCATATGTATCCTTTTCACAGACATTGGTCCAGATCTTTCTCTCCGTACCACCAGCACCAGACTCCACCTTGCCAATGTAGCCCAATGCAATACTTGTGTAGTACATCTCCTACAAGTTTAACAGAAAGAACCCAATTGAAAATACAGCCTTCCAGATAGCTAATTATTATGTAAGGTAGGTAAGTAGGTAGGTGCTACTTTCTGTTCTGCATATCTGGAAATAATTTAACAAAAACATTGATAAGACTAGTTAAAACTTTTAATACACAATAATAAATAAAATACTCACAAAACATGTATCAGCAACGAAATACATGGAGATTGTTCTACGATTTCTTGCTCAAACACAGGCACCAAGTTTAATAGAATAGTTTAAAAAAAAATATATTTTGAGTAATAATGTGCGTAGTACTTCAAAACAAAAAAACTACTTCACATCTATAACTGAGATTTTTTCCCTCAAAATTAATTTCTGCTTCCAGATAATGCTATTATTACAGATTATGCTATTACATACCGGTTAATAAATACATTGGCCTTCTAGATAATTAGATAATTAGATTATAGTTGAAACTTGTGGTGTAGAATGGCTACAGGTTTTCTAGAATGTAAAGCTGAAAAAATGACCTGGCAAAAAGATGCTTTAGCTTGTGACAAGCCCCAGAGCGATTCCAGCAACAAATGAAGCCACAAAAATATCAATATCTTCTACTTTGTATGATTTATCGCCAAGAAAGTTTGAATACCAACGCTTGGCAGTCTTTTCTTTCCGTTTCATTTTATCTTCAGCTTGGTCTATCTTTCGATCGACGTACCGTTCAACCTTAAATTCGGAAATACATTACAGTCAGAAAATGAATAGTGAGTTTCTTAAATGCTATGCAAATTTGAACCTTTTTAATTTAGATTCTAAATGAAATACAGTGTCAGCAGAGATATCAACAGAGTTTATTGTATCCAAGTCTTCAGTTTTTAGATATTTTAAAACAAAAACAAGCCTGAAATATTGGAGATCAAGTTAAATGAACACATAAAATAATAAGGCTTGAGTATTGATGAGTCACCAAAAGATACAGTAGAGCAGAAGAGATGTAATGTAATGTACAGTTAATTCTAATGTTGTAACAAATTGTATCGGCAAGTAGGTAAAAGTAATGGCAGTCCAGGCATAAAAAACCATTCATTATTGAGGTAACAAAACAAAGCAAAAACAGAGATTTCAAAACAAAATGCATATTTTGTGTCCACACAAGCAAATTTCCATAGGGTATTGGCACTACAAGTTGGAAATTCATTGAAGACCCAAGCTCATCAGTTTAAGAAAATAAACTATGATGTTGAACAGCCAATCAAAAATCCTCCTAAAAACCCTGCTGAAATATATTGATTCTTGCGAGCATAATCCACAATCTGCAAAGACAAATAAGATGGTAAATCAAGCTTGGCAACACCGACACCTTTAGTTTCTCTAGCGTTAACAACAGGTGCTGGAGGAAATTATCTACAATTAGCTCATATAGATTGACACCAATCCTGCCTTTAATGGTCAATGACTCTAGGGAGACTATAAACTACCTTAACTAAAGTTGATGTGAAGGCATATTAATGGAAAAAGTATTTAATGGCCAACAGGGTAATATTAATAAAAGCTTGCCGTTATGTTATTACAAGGTATTACAAAAGACACAGAGAAGAAGAAATTTCGTTAGATTGACATCTCACCTTTTCCATCCATTTGGGACCAGACCCAGTCGCCTTTTCTTCAATTTTATCACTGACTTTGTCAACCTGTTTATACAGTTTGTCCCAGTTGACTTTGATGTAGCCTGCGTGGTTAGCAACTTGCAGCATAATGATACCTCCACCCACAGCTACAGCGGCAACCTTGCCCACTTTCATCGCCAGCATTCCCGTTACCCTGCAACACATAAAACACTGTGGTGAAATAATGCACTACGTACAATGGTTTCAACCATTTCCTTCAAAGGTAATGCTAGAATCAAAATGGATAAGTGTCAGTATTCAGAAAATAGTACAGTATTAATCATTTTTGTAGTCTGCACTTACCATCCTGAACATGTACCTATGACAAGTTGTTTAGTGGCAGAGGTCTTGCTAACATCGCCCAGAAAATTATCAATAAACCCTTTCGTGTCCTTAGAAATTACTTCGATAATATCTTCGGTTTCTTCTTTATTTGACTTCTTTGATCCTGGAGTAGCCATTTTTAAATACTTTTTGACACGAATGATGGATTCTCTTTTCTGAAATATTATAATAATAATTAGTACACACTTGGAAATGTATTAATAAGGGTGTGTTCAGAATGATGTCATTATTATATTTTTAAAGTATGGGCAAGTAAGTATGAATAGGTAGGTACCTAGGGAGGCAGGTTTAGCAGGTATAGGTTACGGTTGAGGATAATAGCTCAAACTTTGTTACTGTGGTATTATTCGCCACCAGTGATGATAAAAATTTACCTAGTAACTCAGTTTTGTACACTGCACTCTTGGAGACAGATGTAAAATTACTTTTAACGAGCTCACTGTCATGCACCTTCCTCCACCTGACTTGTCAGTAGCAGGACAAGGAACCAGTGACCAGATCGAACATGGCGGATATAAAACACCCTTGTAGAGGCTACAAAGGTACGTCAAAGCGTAGGAAAACCAATCGCAAGCCTTCTATCACACCACGTGCCAATTTTCCATGCGCAGGAATTCAAACCACTGAAAGATGTAGTATTTTTGATTTTTTCATTTAACATGAAAACTCAATGCTCCAGCCAATCCAAATTTCATTATTTTCAACATTTTTCTAACATACTTTAAACAAAACAGCAAACATACCAAGTTTATTTATCCGGGAGTAACTATACATGTTTCTAGATCTGAAAAATATGCTCTTCATATAAATGCCACTCTTGCTGTCAGGACTCTTACCACCCACCTAGCAACCCATCGATAGCTAGAGGTAAGTCAGATTTAAAGAAAGTGGGAATTTCAAGATATTTTTTAAGAGAAACGATAACTTTTCTTGCCGACGCTTCCCAAAACACCAATCCATCTCCTCGCAGTTATCTTTCACGTCTGCATTTAGCTCGTGGCGCCCTATCCCTTTATGCAAATTTATGGTTGCAGTAAATACTGTGGGCAAGTACTGTGGGCAAGTACTGTGGGCAAGTACTGTGGGCAAGTACTTAATAAAGCCTGAAAAAAGTATTTCTCACACAGTAATTACGAAATCAAACTCTGTGCCATCACGCTATATTCAATTTCAAGTCAAAATGTGCAAATTTTCACCAAACCCAACTTTCCACACAAGGGGCTTCCTTCATCTAGAGGACATCGCAACCCCAAAATATGTTTCAATTACGTCTATCGCTAAAATCCGCGGGTTTTGCTTTGATTTTTTCAAACTCTTAATTTCCCAGCTCCTGAAATTTGAAACCCTCCTTCCCGTTCCATGTTTCTGCACAAACACAGGAGGGTTTGGAATTCGTGCTCATGATATGATATGCAGCACCTGATATGATGCTGGACTTGCGTTTGGTTTGCGGTTGCCTTGATAGCTATAGTAGCCTAGAGCAAAAAACTCATTACTCGTAGACAGTCTTGAGGCTACCAGCAAGGGTACTAACGCAATCGGTATATGCAAGGTCACCTACTGAAATCTACCTTTGTTACCGCCACTCGCCAGTGCAAGTTGGCAATAAACCCTACAGATGGCGACTTATATGACAAAATATCCTTTTTATTCTCCCTCTTTATATGTTGGAATACAACTTGAACCTTTACAACATACCGCAACAATAATGTCGTAGTTTTATTTCTCAAATTTTAAAGCGTGTATTAACACAGGAGTTAAGCTTGTGTTGATACATTAATCAATGCCTTTCTGTGATTAAAAATAATAATTATTTCAATTCCAGTTAATTCTGTTATTCCAAAATATTACCATAAAAGCAGGTTGGTTCGGGGAACGCTGTCATGAAATCAAACACAATAACGTGTTCTTCTGGCTATCTTCATAGTTGAAATCTGCCGAACGTATTGCCTAGGGGCGTTTAATGCTGGAGTAGTTTGCAGTCGCCTGTGTGTCAAAAGTCACAGATCACTTTTATTGATATACTCTTTTCGCATTTATAGAGTGGGAGAAGTGTTTACTGATTGTCTTTATTTGGGTAGTCTCTCACTAAAATGTGAAATCTAAAACTTGTAACGAATGAGGCTTGGTTTGTATAATAACCTCAGCTGATCGGACCACAGCAACAATCAAAGGTAGGTACTACCTAGGTTAAGGTTGATGCACTTAGTTTCTTATTTCTTTGCTAGCTTTTAAATGATTTTGTTCAATGTCTGTCTTTTCAGATGGTTAAATGAAATGGCAAAATATCGAAATATTTTTATCTTTTGCTCTTTTTGGGGAATCTCTAAAGCAGATAACTTGACATTGCCTCTTGCTGTTTGACAACTAATTGATGCAGTGGATGGCAAGAATGTTTGAAATGAGCATAGTTGGTGTTAAAAGCTTCTTAATGCACTTCTAATGCAACTTATCACATTGAAACAATTGCATGCTGTACATTATGCATGCTGCACCCCAGATAAATCTGAACACTTCCAAGGCCCTGATATGATTGACATAAGGAATTTGTATTTAGAAGCAAAAATAAATTCTGGTCGGATATTCATCAGGGACGATGATTCAAACAAGACCCTATTGTATGTATGTATATACAGTATTCCTGCCCAAGTGTCATTTTATAAGTTTTAAGAGTAGAATTGATCCAAAATGTTACTTTTTACCCTACCAAGATATTTGATTTTAATTGCTGAAATATCAGTGAAGTTAATTCTTGTTATAAACTGGTCCCTAATTATTGTTTTCAAAATATTAAATTTCAGTGAAATCAGCAAGTGGATGTGATTAAGTCGTGTGTGACTTGCAGGTGTTCCATCTCGTTACCTACTCAAGAAATAAGAAGAATGCCAGACGACACGGACCTCTCCACCCAAGAGTTGCAAGTTCTATCCGAGCTTGACAGGTATGTAGCAATGTGGTACCTGCAGTTGAATGTTATATGATCCTAGACTCATAAAAGGACGACTTGAAAAGGTAAAAGGACGACTTGAAAAGGTAAAAGTCTCCATTAAGTTACATGGAAGTATAAGTACAAGGGGTAGGTACCGAGCACATAGCATGCCATGTGCTTGCCTGAATAACAAAGCAGTTGCCTTATCAGTGGTCTTATCAAAAGGATGAAATACACAGAAAAATCATTATGTTCATAGGCACATTATCGTTGAGTGTGCAGGTTCTAGGTAGAGACAGAACGTTAATGTTAAACCATTGAGTGTGCAGGTTCTAGGTAGAGACAGAACGTTAATGTTAAACCGTTGAGTGTGCAGGTTCTAGGTAGAGACAGAACGTTAATGTTAAACCATTGAGTGTGCAGGTTCTAGGTAGAGACAGAACGTTAATGTTAAACCGTTGAGTGTGCAGGTTCTAGGTAGAGACAGAATGTTAATGTTAAACCGTTGAGAGTGCAGGTTCTAGGTAGAGACAGAACGTTGATGTTAAACCGTTGAGTGTGCAGGTTCTAGGTAGAGACAGAACGTTAATGTTAAACCGTTGAGTGTGCAGGTTCTAAGTGGAGACAGAACGTTAATGTTAAACCGTTGAGTGTGCAGGTTCTAGGTAGAGACAGAATGTTAATGTTAAACCGTTGAGAGTGCAGGTTCTAGGTAGAGACAGAACGTTGATGTTAAACCGTTGAGTGTGCAGGTTATAGGTAGAGACAGAGCGTTGATGTTAAACCGTTGAGTGTGCAGGTTCTAGGTAGAGACAGAACGTTAATATTAAACCGTTGAGTGTGCAGGCTCTAGGTAGAGACAGAACGTTGATGTTAAACCGTTGAGTGTGCAGGTTCTAGGTAGAGACAGAACGTTGATGTTAAACCGTTGAGTGTGCAGGTTCTAGGTAGAGACAGAACGTTAATGTTAAACCGTTGAGTTTGCAGGTTCTAGGTAGAGACAGAACGTTGATATTTAAGTTTCTGCGTGAAAGATGGCCGCCAAATGACTGCTTTACCGACAAAAATGCTGAGTACCGGAACATCACTTTAAGTGGAGCCACTGTCGTATGAAATTTAATTTTGATATTTCTCGTAGGTTACTCGCTTTTGAATATTGTTACGAGGATATCAATGTTGAGGTAAACATTGATGGAGATCGTTTGAGCATGAAAAGTCTCAAAAGCGAGTTAACCTACGAGAAATATCTAAATTAAATTTCATATGACAGTGAGTCCACTTAAAGTGATGTTCCGGTACTCTGTATTTTTGTCGGTAAAGCAGTCATTTGGCGGCCATCTTTCACGCAGAAAGTTTAACATCAACGTTCTGTCTCACCTAGAACCTGCAAACTCAACGGTTTAACATCAACGTTCTGTCTCTACCTAGAACCTGCACACTCAACGGTTTAACATCAACGTTCTGTCTCTACCTAGAACCTGCACACTCAACGGTTTAACATCAAAATTCTGTCTCTACCTAGAACCTGCACACTCAACGGTTTAACATCAACGTTCTGTCTCTACCTAGAACCTGCACACTCAACGGTTTAACATTAACGTTCTGTCTCTACCTAGAACCTGCACTCTCAACGGTTTAACATTAACGTTCTGTCTCTACCTAGAACCTGCACACTCAACGGTTTAACATTAACGTTCTGTCTCTACCTAGAACCTGCACACTCAACGGTTTAACATCAACGTTCTGTCTCTACCTAGAACCTGCAAACTCAATGGTTTAACATCAACGTTCTGTCTCACCTAGAGCCTGCACACTCAACGGTTTAACATTAACGTTCTGTCTCTACCTAGAACCTGCACACTCAACGGTTTAACATCAACGTTCTGTCTCTACCTAGAACCTGCACTCTCAACGGTTTAACATTAACGTTCTGTCTCTACCTAGAACCTGCACACTCAACGGTTTAACATTAACGTTCTGTCTCTACCTAGAACCTGCACACTCAACCGGTTTAACATTAACGTTCTGTCTCTACCTAAAACCTGCACACTCAATGGTTTAACATCAACGTTCTGTCCACGTAGGTGGATGCAGTCCACCCTGTGATGTAGTTGTCAATACACGTAGGTGGATGCAGTCCACCCAGTGATGTAGTGGTCAATGCACGTAGGTGGATGCAGTCCACCCTGTGATGAAGTGGTCAATACACGTAGGTGGATGCAGTCCACCCTGTGATGTAGTGGTCAATACACGTAGGTGGATGCAGTCCACCCTGTGATGTAGTGGTCAATACACGTAGGTGGATGCAGTCCACCCAGTGATGTAGTGGTCAATGCACGTAGGTGGATGCAGTCCACCCAGTGATGTAGTGGTCAATGCACGTAGGTGGATGCAGTCCACCCTGTGATGTAGTTGTCAATGCACGTAGGTGGATGCAGTCCACCCTGTGATGTAGTGGTCAATGCACGTAGGTGGATGCAGTCCACCCTGTGATGTAGTGGTCAATGCACGTAGGTGGATGCAGTCCACCCTGTGATGTAGTGGTCAATGCACGCGGGTGTACGCAGTCCACCCTGTGATGTAGTGGTCAATACACGTAGGTGGATGCAGTCCACCCTGTGATGTAGTGGTCAATACACGTAGGTGTATGCAGTCCACCCTGTGATGTAGTGGTCAATGCACGTAGGTGGATGCAGTCCACCCTGTGATGTAGTGGTCAATACACGTAGGTGTATGCAGTCCACCCTGTGATGTAGTGGTCAATACACGTAGGTGTATGCAGTCCACCCTGTGATGTAGTGGTCAATACACGTAGGTGGATGCAGTCCACCCTGTGATGTAGTGGTCAATACACGTAGGTGGCAGTCCACCAATGATGTAGTGGTCAATACACGTAGGTGGATGCAGTCCACCCTGTGATGTAGTTGTCAATACACGTAGGTGGATGCAGTCCGCCCTGTGATGTAGTGGTCAATACACGTAGGTGGATGCAGTCCACCCTGTGATGTAGTTGTCAATACACGTAGGTGGATGCAGTCCACCATGTGATGTAGTGGTCAATACACGTAGGTGGCAGTCCACCTAGTATTTATTTTGAGTTTGGGTGCGACCCCACTTCCACAACTTTGGGGAAAGCTAGGGAACTTGGGTGTTCTTAGTTCTTTGATAGAAATCAACTCCTTTTTGGCACATTTGAAACTTGCGTTTTTGGCCTTCTCACTTCCGGTCACATTGTTTACTAAGTTAACAACCACCCCATCCTAATCCATCTGATAAAAAAGCTCTCCGAGCAAAAAGATTAAAATAAGTCATATATAAGTCAAGCTATATTTGAATTGTTGTCAATTAACAGGAATTCAACATCGCTTTAAATATTGCGCATATTTGGTAGATTCTGCCCCCTCCCTCCTCCCCCCCCCCTCCCCAACTTCTTCATTGGCAGAAAATTTACATTCCCATCTTTTTCATAAGTGAGATCACAGATTTTTGTATTTTTCAGCCGTCAATTTGGGTTTTTGAGGCTGGATGCTCCGGAACAAGCCAGAAAGAAAGAGATCGTTTTAAAAGCTATTCGCTATATCGAGCAGATGATCATCCAAGTTCAGCAACAGAAGAAGGCAATTAGCAGTGGGTTGGGAAGTGCAACTAATCCTGATGGTGATGAAACCTCTTCGGATGGATTGAAGGAACCAATTAGTATCGATCCCAAAACATATTGCAAGCTCGGCCATCTACATTTGCTGACTACGGAGTTCTCTAAAGGTAAATGAAAAGTTTGTGTATATTGTTTAGAGACAGGCATTGCCTGGAATGTTCAAATAGCTGTTTTTATTTGCGAGACCATTTAACTCATCACGTTTGCATGTATGAGCATTTTTTCCATGCCAAATGTATTATTGTTGTTCAGTACTTTGGTACTGTAATCTCTAGGCTTAGTCTAGTTGACTTTAAAAGCTTTTCTACTATATTTTTTTAGAACCATTATTGTGAATATTTGAAACGTTTCAAACATGACCCGAACCTACGTCTTATCACTGAATAGCTTGGCAACTTGTAAACAAATAACATTTCCAGCCGATGAAATTAATTTCAAATTACTTGTGCTGAAAATTAAATGGTGTTTTTAACTAATACTGAACTGAAATTTCAGCTTTGTCAGCATACAACATTTTCTTCAAGCTACAGAAAGAATATTGGAAAGATGCTAACTTCCTCTATGGACAAGGACTCGTTTACTTCCACTTCAATGCCTTCCAATGGTGAGTAATAATGCAACGTGAATAACAAACTCAGTCTTTGGGGCGGGGCATACCAAGCCGAGTCAGGCCATGCTAACAGGCTTTCAGGCTTTCAGGCTTTTGTAGGGTTTTGGGCTGTCTCAGTCCATTTCTGACACTTCTCGGGTTACAGGATTTGCAACTTGGTTTTGATTTTGAAGTTTGCCAGGGTTAAATCAGCTCGCAAACATCTTGTGATCATTGTGACATCATTGTGACTATCTACTGCCGTTGTGATTTAGAACCGCAACACTATTTTTATACAATTAACAGCGTCCAGTCCACCTGATGGCACTTGCTAGTTGCTGGTGTTCTGTTTAACAAGCCTCTATTATCTAACAATTACTACTCATAATATTGATTTGTTTATTAGTCGTTGAAGTTAGCTTTGATAATGATTGATTGAGGGTAAATTAGTCTTGAATGCAAGTAATCTCTGAGAAATTACGACATGAAATTTTCCTAAAACTCCATCTCTGAGCAACTTCCATTTTGTCTGGTATTGTAGTCGACAGACGGCAATTTTTATGAAGGCAGTTTAACACCGACTAAACCTATAGACTCGGTGCATCTTGTATGCATCTTGTATGCATCTTGTATGCATCTTGTATGCATCTTGTATGCATCTTGTATGCATCTTGTATGCATCTTGTACCTATTAACTAATACCACCACTAGTACCGTTGAGTGTGCAGGTTATAGGTAGAGAAACAACGTCAATGTTACAGTCTCTGCGTGAAAGATGGTCGCCAAATGACTACCTAACCGACAAAAATGCAGAGTACCGGAACATCTCGTTAAGTGGAGCCACTGTCGTATGAAATTTAATTTCGATATTTCTCATAGGTTAACTCGCTTTTGAGACTTTTCATGCTCAAAAAATCTCCATCAATGTTTACCGCAATGATTGATATACATGTAACGATATTAAAAAGCGAGTAACCTACGATAAATATCGAAATTAAATTTCATACGACAGTGGCTCCACTTAACGTGATGTTCCGGTACTCTGCATTTTTGTCGGTAAGGTAGTCATTTGGCGGCCATCTTTCACGCAGAGACTGTAACATTGACGTTGAAACCCTACCTAGAACCTACACTCAACGCTAGTACCTCTTTGTACCTACTCAGTTCTTTACCAACATTAACTTAAACACGCCCAGAGAGTTTTTCACTAGCGGTAAAGGGCTGTTCACTGGATTTTTTTGTCACCCTCTGATTTTGATGTATCACGATGCATAATGCATGGCTTAGAATGGAAATAAATAATAGATTTGAAACTAGAAATCATGTGTCATTTTCAGATCAATTTTTGGTTTGATTTTTAATCACATGGTCAATGATAACCAGATCTTATCATCAGAGAGGTTCATGGCAGAACATCATTATTTGCTTTCAGAATGATGATATTAGGGTCACCCATTCAGTACCAGACTCAGCATAATTATGCTTAACTTTGGTACTGGTTTTTCCTATTCATCCATACTGCACAGGTGGGCACAGGTGGGCACAGGTGGGCACAGGTGTGCACAGGTGTGTTGTCATATGCAAGCATATTCGGTTCTATTTTGACAACCATGTATAGCACTATGGCCAGTTCAATGCTTCTATCACGGTTATATCTTTATTGGTTTCAAAATTATTTCAGAGATCATAACAAAAAAAATGTAATTCTAGCTTTTCAAGTAATTCCAGCTCTGTGTATTTGTTCAGCTAGTTTTACAAGGTGTAGCCGTATGATTTATCATTCTAGTTGGGATTAGATGTTCTGTATTCACTTTGAGCAAATTTCCCATCTTTACATAGCTAAACTGGCTAAACTGGCTAAACTGGCTAAACTGTCTAAACTGTCTAAACTGTCTAGCCAACGCTAAACTGTCTTCGTGAAAAATGACTACAAAATGATGCTTACCGACAAAAATGTGGGGTGTTTTTAGGTGGAGTCAGCCGCTTTTAAAGTCTTTGGAAATTTCATTTTGTTAATTCTTGCAGATTACCTGCATTTTAGAATGCTTTATGCTCAATTTTTCTTTCTTGATGCTAGCCTCTAGGATTGATATAAAATTATGCATATTTTGAGTTATAATTATTTAATTGTAGAGGTTTGTTAAAAATGAAGGAAGCTAGCGCCATTGGGTGCTGCCGGCTCGTTTGCTCAGCAGATAACTTGACTGTCATTATACCAATGAAGCTCTCTCTGACTTCTCTCTCTGACTTTACCTGTAAACTCTACATAAACAGCTTTTGTTTACCCACCAAATTATAAATTTTCTTTTAAGAAAAACTATTTGAAATGGGTTTTGAATGCAAAGTTAAGGGCTACTTAATCACCATCAAATTTTAAATTGTCTTGTTTTCAATATCAACTTGCAACTGCAGGTGAAGTGATAGCTAAACTTGTCATAGCTCACAGTAATCCCAAGCATTAACTTCTTGTGGTGAAATAATGGATCATTAAAGTTAAGCAACAGTGTGCTTAGACTGATACTGGGTGGGTTACCACCGTGTGCCTCAGCTCGGCGCAAATAGCCAAGGAGCTGACCCACCGTAAAAAAACACCAACAAGCACATAAATTCTGAGCTGGAGATACAATTTTGTTCTCTATGTTAGAAACATTCTCTTCTTAAAGGTACTTTACAATCAGTTAAAGGGGTAAGACATTCACATGAATTGAATTACCCACACCACCGATAATGAACACCTGAACATTACATATAATCAAACGACTACCGACACCAAGTTTTAAATTTCCCTCCTAAACTTGTAAGTCTTTCAATCTGAGTCGATATTTTCTATACGATCTGTAGCGACCGCGCCAGTACGTAACACGTGACGTCACAAATGTATCTACTTGAAAGGAGAGTGGTCGGTTATTGAACTCCATAAGGTTCATCAAACCATAGCTTAGTGCTACGTCAGTACTACGTCGCTCCAGACCCAACAGACCTACAGACCCATCAGACCCATCAGACCCATCAGACCCATCAGACCCATCAGACCCATCAGACCCATCAGACCCATCAGACCCATCAGACCCATCAGACCCATCTGACCCATCAGACCCATCAGACACATCAGACCCATCAGACACATCAGACACATCAGACCCATCAGACCCATCAGACCCATCAGACCCATCAGACACATCAGACCCATCAGACCCATCAGACACATCAGACCCATCAGACCCATCAGACCCATCAGACCCATCAGACACATCAGACCCATCAGACCCATCAGACCCATCAGACCCATCAGACCCATCAGACACATCAGACCCATCAGACACATCAGACACATCAGACCCATCAGACCCATCAGACACATCAGACCCATCAGACCCATCAGACCCATCAGACCCATCAGACACATCAGACCCATCAGACCCATCAGACACATCAGACCCATCAGACCCATCAGACCCATCAGACCCATCAGACACATCAGACCCATCAGACACATCAGACCCATCAGACCCATCAGACCCATCAGACCCATCAGACCCATCAGACACATCAGACCCATCAGACACATCAGACCCATCAGACCCATCAGACCCATCAGACCCATCAGACCCATCAGACCCATCAGACCCATCAGACCCATCAGACACATCAGACCCATCAGACCCATCAGACCCATCAGACCCATCAGACCCATCAGACACATCAGACCCATCAGACCCATCAGACACATCAGACCCATCAGACACATCAGACCCATCAGACCCATCAGACCCATCAGACCCATCAGACACATCAGACCCATCAGACCCATCAGACACATCAGACCCATCAGACCCATCAGACCCATCAGACCCATCAGACCCATCAGACACATCAGACCCATCAGACCCATCAGACCCATCAGACCCATCAGACCCATCAGACCCAACAGACCTACAGACCCATCAGACCCATCAGACACAACAGACCCATAATTGATTTGAAACATTGATCAAAGTCACTTCGTCTATGAATATATAGATTATAATTTGCATCTTGTTGACAGTTCTGTATGCTAGTTTGAGAATAAATAAGAGGTCATTGCTCTGCTGATACCTGGTGCAGTATGCATTTATAAAACTATAACCAAACAAAAAAGAAATCTTAAACCGAGGAAACTTGTGCAATAGAAGAATTGAAGTTGAATTTTGTCGTCAGTTCGTGGGCTGTAGTTTTATTTTGTCAAATCGTATGCACATCGCGATTTCTTAGATAATTAATAATTAAATATTCGTCTTAAATTCCAATCAGTTTAAACAGTTTTACTATCAACAGGAAGATCTTGAAACTAATGAAGGAAGGAGTTCCGGCGTAGAATTACAAATCAAGTTGTATTCAAGATAAAGATCCCACGAAATCGTTTGGCTGACTTTATTTGTAAATGAAGAGCATGGCCATGCAGTAAGCCTGTCAGTACCTACCTCCTCGCTAGCCTCGCTAGGGAGCCTCGCTAGGGAGCCAACACAGTGCATCAACGCAGTGCACCTACTCTGTTGACATAGGTCAGGCATTAATCAGCATGCATTTACACACTTTTTCATTGATATTACATTTTGATTACATTTTGATATCATCGAAATTTGTTCCAAATGATTTGATTATGTGATCCATGTGATCCATGTGATCCATGTGATCCATGTGATCCATGTGATGCATGTGATGCATGTGATACATGTGATGCATGTGATCCATGTGATCCATGTGATGCATGTGATCCATGTGATCCATGTGATCCATGTGATCCATGTGATGCATGTGATCCATGTCATCCATGTGATGCATGTGATACATGTGATGCATGTTTCGATGACAGTTCCATCTCCTATCGAGTATTTGTTCTGCACATTCTGTGGGTTTATGTAACTAGATTGTTTTTGAAATAGATGTTTGAGACAGCATTATTTCTTCATAATATTCAATCATACGCTCATATGGAGCAAATCGGAACTTTATAAATGTCAAACAGACATTGACGCAAATTGTCAATTTACTCCACAGCCAATATTTCCATTAGGTAATCAATTTCAATGCCCACCGATTGCGCAATCAAATTTTTAGTTACATAAAGTGGAAATAATCCCATCAATACTGCTCAAACAACGTGTTTATTCGTATATTCCATATGATAATGAAATATGCATTGAAAGTTTTAAACTAATCGTTTGATAATTTATTTGTCAGAGCTGGTAGGAGTAGGAGAAAGGAGGAGAAAGGAGGAGAAAGGAGGAGAGTTTGTTCTTCGTCTCTGTCACAAGCACTGCGAAAAGAGTGTGGAGACAGAGTAGGTATATACTTATATACTTATATACGTATATACGTACACACGTACACGTTACTTGTGGAGTGTGGATAGCAGGACAGACCCGACTGGCACCGGCACATTATACTCCCCTCATGTAGGATTATTGAACTCGTCCGTTTCCCCTCTGTCAGGCCCGGGGTGAACAAAGGATCCCACAGCAGTAGCATTGCACGCATCTCTCGGCTTGGATTGGGAAGGCAGTGGGAAGGCAGTGGGAACGACAGAGTGCGACCCCTCGCCGTAGCTCTGCCGGCACCAGCGCTTGTTCGACTCATTTCTGTTCTCAGTTCAGTTGGTGGCGAGGTTAGATGAGGGGGAATCGCTCGCTCGGCGTGGAATAAAACGCAGTGTGAAGTGTTGCTCGATGTCACGGATTTTCAATGAAAAGTCTTCTCAAAGTGACAGTTTTTTCAAATGTTCGTCTAATGTGTGTGTATCGCTTCAACTTGTCGTATGATTTCGGTTTTTAAGCGACTGTTTTTGAAGGGATTCGCATTTAAATCGGGCGACGTACTGCGAGTGTCTTAGAGAACACATTGACAACGAACCATGGCGAAAGCGAACAGTTAAATGTCACTCAATTGTTGCAGTTTTCTTGCTAGTCTTCATTTACCAACAGTACCTTATTTTGATTTGAAATCGTCCGTGGAAATTTACCACTGTCTGATTAGAAATGTGTTGCTTACAACGAACGTGAATTATGGCTTCTTCAGATAGCTATCAGATAGTACGTGATATTTTTCAAATTTTCAACGAGAACGATTTTCTACTGCCAGTAGCAAAAGTATCACTGCCATAATTGCTTCTAACTTATAAATATCTATCTAAACACGTAACTACACTGTGATCAAGAACTGATTTGCTCAATCAAAACGGAATTATCATCACATTCGATTAAATATCTTCCACCAGTTGCTAGTACCCAACCCGGTAAGTAAATCAATCAAAACGATTAATTATACCAAGAAAATAATCCATGTTTTAGTTAATATTGTGCATGAATAATATCGGAATGTACCGATCGAGAGTTAAAGTACAATGAACGTCATAACCGGCAAAAATTCCCGTACGCCGAAGGAATTTAAATTTTAAAAGGTCCAGGAGCAGATATTGGCACCTATTGGTACTTACCTACTCTAAACTACGTGAGATTGATATGATGTTACCGCACGTTGTGAATCTGAGGCATGCATGTCTTCGATGAAAGATGATACTTTGATGCAGTTTCAATTTCATCCCAATCCAAGGCAGAGCACCATTGTATATCATCATCGTACAACTCAGGTAAAAATAATGTACAGATCGTTTAAAAATACAAGTTTTCTTGACCGATCACATCCTTGAAGAAGAGCAGAGACTTTCTCAAAACGTACTTCAGTAGTAAATTGACGCTACTATTTTATTAGGTCAACTATCTTCTACAAACACCGAACAAATTATTTCATTTAAAACTCCATATCCGCTAAACTATTGATCAATTTTTTGACTTCGATGAATGTTTTTGAGAAAGAGAGTATATTGTCGTCAGCTGCCCTTTGAGCCGCCATGTTGCTAGTGGTGAAGATCACGTAAACGAAGAATGTTGTAATTCCTGTGAAGCTTAATAGCTATTAACAGTATTATAATGACTACCTCGAAGTACCTACCTCGTACCTCGTAGATTGAATTTACCAGTTCAAACACTTCACTGCAAATAAGTTTGATTGTTGCAGTCAACTTAAGAAATAACAAATAAAAAGTTTCGATATAATCGATATAATCGATATAATCTATAGAATCGATGGAATAGTAAAATCTATACCTAGCAATAGGCACTGCTAAGTTTTTATAAATAATGCAAACCAACTCGAAACAGAACGTGTTTAATAATCAATAAAAATGATGAAAAGCTGTGCTAACCTGTGCAGTAAATAATTAAGTCAACAAATGCTTTTTCTTTGTTAGCGGCCGGAAGAACGCAATGTTGTGGGAGTGCATGTCTATAGCCTCGTGTAACGGTGTAACGGTGTAACTTTAATCAGTGACATTTCGGTATGTAGGTAGCCAGCGCTAAGTTGGTGTACGTGCCTCATCCTTAGGCTCGCACCCCTCCGTAATAAACCCTGTCTTAAAGGGCGGACATTTCAGTCCAGAACGTTCAATTGTCAATTGATGTTCAATAACTTTATTATGCGTCAAGTTTACCCTCTCAGTTGACCCTCTCAGTTGACCCTCTCACTCTACACCATCTCCCACAGATCGCACCATATTTTTTGTTTGCTTTCCTTACTGTATCCAGGTAGTCAGGAGTCGTGAATAGATGCCGTTCGATATGTTGGTGTATTGTTGGTGTATTGTTGGTGTATTGTTGGTGTATTGTACTTGGAAGAAACTATCCAAATGTTTATAGTATTTGTTGTTATTTAGAAATCTTAGATTTATTACTGGGCAAAATATCTTTTGTTCGGTTTTGAGCTAAAGGTGGTGCAATGCTTCGAATTTCCGGCTGAATTGAAACAGTTATAAATCACTTGCAGTATTGAATTTAAGGTAATACAGGTGGTGTAGGCGAGCAGTGATACTTCAGATCATTTCACGTTTCAACGCTTTTGTGTGAGTTTACTTATAATTTGGCTGCTGACAGTTTATGACAGTTTATGACAGTTTATGACAGTTTACGTCTCAGAGTCTTACAGGTAACAATCGCCAATGACTGGGAATTCTAACAACTGACGTTCTTATTTGAGCAACTCCTCGAAAGCAACAAATATATTCAGTCCGAGAATATCAGTCATTTTGAAGGCAGTAATGTGATTTTATTGCACTGCTACCATGAATTACAGCAAAAATAAACCGACATATATCATTTCACTTCGGTTACCTGCACCGAACGGTTTGCTTCTCGCGAGATCCCCGAAGCTAAGCAACATTACTCAGAGTCTGGTATTGGGTGGGTTACCATCATACACATGACCAGTTCTGTTCGGGAGAGAGGTTGGAGGGATGATAGTTAAGCAATACAGCGCTGGGTCAGGTATTGGATGGGTGACCATCATACACATGACCAGTTCTGTTCGGGAGAGAGGTTGGAGGGATGATAGTTAAGCAATACAGCGCTGGGTCAGGTATTGGATGGGTGACCATCATACACATGACCAGTTCTGTTCGGGAGAGAGGTTGGAGGGATGAAAGTTAAGCAATACTGCGCTGAGTCAGGTATTGGATAGATGACCATCATACACATGACCAGTTCTGTTCGGGAGAGAGGTTGGAGGGATGATAGTTTAGCAATACAGCGCTGGGTCAGGTATTGGATGGGTGACCATCATACACATGACCAGTTCTGTTCGGGAGAGAGGTTGGAGGGATGACAGTAAAGCAACACTGCGCTGAGTCAGGTATTGGATTTGGTGACCATCATACACATGGCCAGTTCTGTTCGGGAGAGAGGTTGGAGGGATGAAAGTTCAGCAACACTGCGCTGGGTCAGGTATTGGATGGGTGACCATTATACACATGACCAGTTCTGTTCGGGAGAGAGGTTAGGGTGATGAAAATTAGTACAGCAACTTCACTCGCCTTGCTTATCAACCTCTCGACAGCATGGATTTGTGAAGGAATCCTGTTGTTCACGTTGTACCGTCCTTCGGAAGGGACGTTAAGCCGGTGGTCCTCTTGGTGCTCTTCGAAACGAGTAGGCTTCGTGCCGGCACCGGGTTTCCACTACACTCTTCTAGGCTAGGTTAGGTTCATCGTTGTCATCGTCCATTCGGTGACAGACGTAATTAGACCGCACTGGACAGCACTGGACCGCACTGGACCGCACAAGGCTCGTTGACCAAAAAGTGCGTCGTTAAACCCCACTAATCAAGCAATGAAAACTTAACCGGGAACTTAACAGAGACTTTAACAGACGATTTACCTGTCAATGGTTCATGGCCAGGCCGTGGTAACATTTCGGGAATAAGTTCTCAGATCTGTTCGTTGCTACTGAACCTGAGCTCGAGTAATGGGTTTCCTCGGGCAACCTGTAAATCTGTAACCACTCCTACTAATTCCAAGCAATGCTACTGAACCTGAGCTCGAGTAATGGGTTTCCTCGGGCAACCTGTAAATCTGTAACCACTCCTACTAATTCCAAGCAATGCTACTGAACCTGAGCTCGAGTAATGGGTTTCCTCGGGCAACCTGTAAATCTGTAACCACTCCTACTAATTCCAAGCAATGCTACTGAACCTGAGCTCGAGTAATGGGTTTCCTCGGGCAACCTGTAAATCTGTAACCACTCCTACTAATTCCAAGCAATGCTACTGAACCTGAGCTCGAGTAATGGGTTTCCTCGGGCAACCTGTAAATCTGTAACCACTCCTACTAATTCCAAGCAATGCTACTGAACCTGAGCTCGAGTAATGGGTTTCCTCGGGCAACCTGTAAATCTGTAACCACTCCTACTAATTCCAAGCAATGCTACTGAACCTGAGCTCGAGTAATGGGTTTCCTCGGGCAACCTGTAAATCTGTAACCACTCCTACTAATTCCAAGCAATGCTACTGAACCTGAGCTCGAGTAATGGGTTTCCTCGGGCAACCTGTAAATCTGTAACCACTCCTACTAATTCCAAGCAATGCTACTGAACCTGAGCTCGAGTAATGGGTTTCCAATGGGTAGCAGAGTCGATCACCCAATATTCACCCATAGAAATATCACTTTCATCTTCACTCGTAAGACGCATCCGATTGTAAGATCCAATCATCCAAGCAGAGACTGGAATGGAAACTGGTCGTCGTGCTATTAATTGTTCTGGGGTGGACTACTTCATGCAGTCCAGGTATATCTTCATGCAGTCCAGGTATATCTTCATGCAGTCCAGGTATATCTTCATGCAGTCCAGGTATATCTTCATGCAGTCCAGGTATATCTTCATGCAGTCCAGGTATATCTTCATGCAGTTCAGGTATATCTTCATGCAGTCGAGGTATATCTTCATGCAGTCCAGGTATATCTTCATGCAGTCCAGGTATATCTTCATGCAGTCGAGGTATATCTTCATGCAGTCGAGGTATATCTTCATGCAGTCCAGGTATATCTTCATGCAGTCCAGGTATATCTTCATGCAGTCCAGGTATATCTTCATGCAGTCGAGGTATATCTTCATGCAGTCCAGGTATATCTTCATGCAGTCCAGGTATATCTTCATGCAGTCCAGGTATATCTTCATGCAGTCCAGGTATATCTTCATGCAGTCCAGGTATATCTTCATGCAGTCCAGGTATATCTTCATGCAGTCCAGGTATATCTTCATGCAGTCCAGGTATATCTTCATGCAGTCGAGGTATATCTTCATGCAGTCCAGGTATATCTTCATGCAGTCGAGGTATATCTTCATGCAGTCCAGGTATATCTTCATGCAGTATATCTTCATGCAGTCGAGGTATATCTTCATGCAGTCCAGGTATATCTTCATGCAGTCCAGGTATATCTTCATGCAGTCCAGGTATATCTTCATGCAGTCCAGGTATATCTTCATGCAGTCCAGGTATATCTTCATGCAGTCCAGGTATATCTTCATGCAGTCCAGGTATATCTTCATGCAGTATATCTTCATGCAGTCGAGGTATATCTTCATGCAGTCCAGGTATATCTTCATGCAGTCCAGGTATATCTTCATGCAGTCCAGGTATATCTTCATGCAGTCGAGGTATATCTTCATGCAGTCCAGGTATATCTTCATGCAGTCCAGGTATATCTTCATGCAGTCCAGGTATATCTTCATGCAGTCCAGGTATATCTTCATGCAGTCCAGGTATATCTTCATGCAGTCCAGGTATATCTTCATGCAGTCCAGGTATATCTTCATGCAGTCGAGGTATATCTTCATGCAGTCGAGGTATATCTTCATGCAGTCCAGGTATATCTTCATGCAGTCGAGGTATATCTTCATGCAGTCCAGGTATATCTTCATGCAGTCCAGGTATATCTTCATGCAGTCCAGGTATATCTTCATGCAGTCCAGGTATATCTTCATGCAGTCCAGGTATATCTTCATGCAGTCGAGGTATATCTTCATGCAGTCCAGGTATATCTTCATGCAGTCCAGGTATATCTTCATGCAGTCCAGGTATATCTTCATGCAGTCGAGGTATATCTTCATGCAGTCGAGGTATATCTTCATGCAGTCCAGGTATATCTTCATGCAGTCGAGGTATATCTTCATGCAGTCCAGGTATATCTTCATGCAGTCCAGGTATATCTTCATGCAGTCCAGGTATATCTTCATGCAGTCCAGGTATATCTTCATGCAGTCCAGGTATATCTTCATGCAGTCCAGGTATATCTTCATGCAGTCCAGGTATATCTTCATGCAGTCGAGGTATATCTTCATGCAGTCCAGGTATATCTTCATGCAGTCGAGGTATATCTTCATGCAGTCCAGGTATATCTTCATGCAGTCCAGGTATATCTTCATGCAGTCCAGGTATATCTTCATGCAGTCCAGGTATATCTTCATGCAGTCCAGGTATATCTTCATGCAGTCCAGGTATATCTTCATGCAGTCCAGGTATATCTTCATGCAGTCGAGGTATATCTTCATGCAGTTCA
Organism: Protonemura montana; assembly: GCA_947568835.1. Classification (NCBI taxonomy): domain Eukaryota; kingdom Metazoa; phylum Arthropoda; class Insecta; order Plecoptera; family Nemouridae; genus Protonemura; species Protonemura montana. Next base: position 315,046 of record OX387604.1, on the reverse strand, counting down.
GGTATATCTTCATGCAGTCCAGGTATATCTTCATGCAGTCCAGGTATATCTTCATGCAGTCCAGGTATATCTTCATGCAGTCCAGGTATATCTTCATGCAGTCGAGGTATATCTTCATGCAGTCCAGGTATATCTTCATGCAGTCCAGGTATATCTTCATGCAGTCCAGGTATATCTTCATGCAGTCCAGGTATATCTTCATGCAGTCCAGGTATATCTTCAGGCGATGCAACGTGTGAGCTATTGAACTTCTCTTGCAAAGTGCAATGCAATGCAATGAATGACCTTGTTCTGACGTCACCATGCCGCCACCACGTTGGTTGTGAGCGCACGTTTTATCACCTACTTACATTCTAGGAAAACTTGGCACTTTTTGATATTAGCCTGTGATAATGACGTTGATATTTCGGTAAATGCTGGTGTAGATCGATCAAGTTGTCCGAATTGTGGAAAGAAATTCAGTACTTGCTTCAAAGAAGGTGTGGGACACCCGGACAGGATTGTCGACCGTTGTATGAGATTCTGAAAAGTTTTACAATCGGAACCCCTGTTGGGTATAGGCGGATTGTTTTCATTTTCAATGTAGGATTTGGGTCGAACTCGCTCTTAGAATCTTAAATATGAGCTGTCGGCAGCCAAGGGAACCATCTCGTATTTAAACGTCTGACCATAGGATTTCTGTGAAGGTACACAAGCCAGCGTGTAATTAGATTACCCATCGGTAGGCTAATAACTAGAAATATAGCCAGACCGTTGAAACACATACAGATGAAACACCTTGCACTTGATCATTTCCTTCATCTTCCAAGATCCCTTGTTGGTCCCTTGTTGGTCCCTTGTTGGTCCCTTGTTGGTCCCTTGTTGATCCCTTGTTGACCCCTTGTTGACCCCTTGTTGGTCCCTTGTTGACCCCTTGTTGACCCCTTGTTGACCCCTTGTTGACCCCTTGTTGACCCCTTGTTGACCCCTTGTTGACCCCTTGTTGATCCCTTGTTGACCCCTTGTTGACCCCTTGTTGACCCCTTGTTGACCCCTTGTTGACCCCTTGTTGGTCCCTTGTTGACCCCTTGTTGGTCCCTTGTTGACCCCTTGTTGGTCCCTTGTTGACCCCTTGTTGACCCCTTGTTGATCCCTTGTTGACCCCTTGTTGACCCCTTGTTGACCCCTTGTTGGTCCCTTGTTGACCCCTTGTTGGTCCCTTGTTGGTCCCTTGTTGACCCCTTGTTGGTCCCTTGTTGACCCCTTGTTGACCCCTTGTTGATCCCTTGTTGACCCCTTGTTGACCCCTTGTTGACCCCTTGTTGACCCCTTGTTGACCCCTTGTTGGTCCCTTGTTGACCCCTTGTTGACCCCTTGTTGATCCCTTGTTGACCCCTTGTTGACCCCTTGTTGGTCCCTTGTTGACCCCTTGTTGACCCCTTGTTGGTCCCTTGTTGGTCCCTTGTTGGCCCCTTGTTGACCCCTTGTTGACCCCTTGTTGACCCCTTGTTGACCCCTTGTTGGTCCCTTGTTGACCCCTTGTTGGTCCCTTGTTGACCCCTTGTTGACCCCTTGTTGGTCCCTTGTTGGCCCCTTGTTGACCCCTTGTTGACCCCTTGTTGGCCCCTTGTTGGTCCCTTGTTGACCCCTTGTTGGTCCCTTGTTGACCCCTTGTTGATCCCTTGTTGGCCCCTTGTTGGTCCCTTGTTGGTCCCTTGTTGACCCCTTGTTGATCCCTTGTTGACCCCTTGTTGACCCCTTGTTGGTCCCTTGTTGGTCCCTTGTTGACCCCTTGTTGGTCCCTTGTTGGCCCCTTGTTGATCCCTTGTTGGCCCCTTGTTGGTCCCTTGTTGGTCCCTTGTTGACCCCTTGTTGACCCCTTGTTGGTCCCTTGTTGACCCCTTGTTGGTCCCTTGTTGGTTTCTAGAGAAACACCATAGCGCATTCGAATGCCTCACATAACCTCCGTAACATCACATATCGCTGCAGTTTTCTTCTTACTAAGGTCTTAGATGCGACCTATAAAGTTATTTTGAAACCAGATTCCGATTACGATTCATTGCAATTCAATTACTTTCATTACTTATACACATTGCCATACATTGATGGGAAATTTAATTGACGTCCGTCACACTTTAACTATCTTTGTCTGGGAAGCCATTAGGCATATTCTGCTGCTTCTTCTTCTCCTTCTCGTGGACAAAACATTTGCTCGCCTGAATGAGCCAATCGTCCAATCGTCCAATCGTCCAATCGTCCAGTTGGATTGTGTTCTTGTTTCTTGATTTTTGTGTATAGATGCGGTATCCTAAAACGACAAAGGACTGCTTTGAGAAATATTCCTTCATGGGTAGTTTTCGAGACCCAGTTCGTGTCTGCAGGTATATATTATTATATAACCTTCACCGAATCGAGATTCGTCTTTGTGCGCGATTGAACCTGGCGATTGAACCTGGCGGTGGCCTGAACATGTTTCCAGCTGTCGTTCTGATAGTTAGCCCGGGGAGGGTAGCCGGGGGGGGGGGGGGGGGGGGGGCGCCCTCATCTCATTACCTTGTGTTTCGAGAGGCGCAGACAACAGCTGATGGTGGGTCTGTTCGAGCCCGTGTTCCTAGAGTAGTGGACCTATAGAGTAGTGGACCTATAGAGTAGTGGACCTATAGAGTAGTGGACCTATAGAGTAGTGGACCTATAGAGTAGTGGACCTATAGAGTCGTTCGCCTAAAGAGTCGGTGCAGGTGGAAAGTATCGCAGTATGCAAGTGGTGTTCACGAGTGGTATTGATGGTCACATAAAGGCAAGAACGCGAGTCGGTGCAGATGGAAAGTATCGCAGTATGCAAGTGGTGTTCACGAGTGGTATTGATGGTCACATAAAGGCAAGAACGCGAGTCGGTGCAGATGGAAAGTATCGCAGTATGCAAGTGGTGTTCACGAGTGGTATTGATGGTCACATAAAGGCAAGAACGCGAGTCGGTGCAGATGGAAAGTATCGCAGTATGCAAGTGGTGTTCACGAGTGGTATTGATGGTGACATAAAGGCAAGAACGCGAGTCGGTGCAGATGGAAAGTATCGCAGTATGCAAGTGGTGTTCACGAGTGGTATTGATGGTCACATAAAGGCAAGAACGCGAGTCGGTGCAGATGGAAAGTATCGCAGTATGCAAGTGGTGTTCACGAGTGGTATTGATGGTCACATAAAGGCAAGAACGCGAGTCGGTGCAGGTGGAAAGTATCGCAGTATGCAAGTGGTGTTCACGAGTGGTATTGATGGTGACATAAAGGCAAGAACGCGAGTCGGTGCAGGTGGAAAGTATCGCAGTATGCAAGTGGTGTTCACGAGTGGTATTGATGGTAACATAAAGGCAAGAACGCGAGTCGGTGCAGATGGAAAGTATCGCAGTATGCAAGTGGTGTTCACGAGTGGTATTGATGGTCACATAAAGGCAAGAACGCGAGTCGGTGCAGATGGAAAGTATCGCAGTATGCAAGTGGTGTTCACGAGTGGTATTGATGGTAACATAAAGGCAAGAACGCGAGTCGGTGCAGATGGAAAGTATCGCAGTATGCAAGTGGTGTTCACGAGTGGTATTGATGGTGACATAAAGGCAAGAACGCGAGTCGGTGCAGGTGGAAAGTATCGCAGTATGCAAGTGGTGTTCACGAGTGGTATTGATGGTAACATAAAGGCAAGAACGCGAGTCGGTGCAGATGGAAAGTATCGCAGTATGCAAGTGGTGTTCACGAGTGGTATTGATGGTCACATAAAGGCAAGAACGCGCGGTGCAGATGGAAAGTATCGCAGTATGCAAGTGGTGTTCACGAGTGGTATTGATGGTAACATAAAGGCAAGAACGCGAGTCGGTGCAGATGGAAAGTATCGCAGTATGCAAGTGGTGTTCACGAGTGGTATTGATGGTGACATAAAGGCAAGAACGCGAGTCGGTGCAGGTGGAAAGTATCGCAGTATGCAAGTGGTGTTCACGAGTGGTATTGATGGTAACATAAAGGCAAGAACGCGCAGAAATCCACACATGTTACGTTCATTTTTTTGTGTTTCTGAAAGCTAAAAATCGCACCTGGTTTTCTTTTGCTGGAAACATTGCTATTAGATGCTATTACTAGGTCAGGTATTGGATGGGTGACCACCGAACGGTTTGGCGTGCTGGAAACACAGGTTCTCATGAGATCACCGAAGTTAAGCAACACTGTGCTAGGTCAGGTATTGGATGGGTGACCACCGAACGGTTTGGCGTGCTGGAAACACAGGTTCTCATGAGATCACCGAAGTTAAGCAACACTGTGCTAGGTCAGGTATTGGTTGGGTGACCATAATGCACATGACCGGGAGAGAGGCTGGGGTGATGAAAGTTAGTACAGCAACTTCATTCGCCTTGATTATCAATCTCTCGACAGCATGGAGTTTAGTGGAAATCTCATTGTTCACCGTCTTTCGGAAGGGACGTGAAGCCGGTGGTCCCCTTGTTGCTATTCGACAGGAGAAGTCTACGTGCCGGCACCGGGTTACTTCTCCTCTCTTTTTAGCCTAATTTGGGTTCCCTATCATCCCATATCCACTCATTCACCGACGCCATTCGACCATTGTCACGTGCCCCGATGACAAAACGGTGCTTAGTTAAACACTACTAATCAACAAATTGTTTAAATTCTGCACGCGGAGCTCGTGTCTGCAATATTGACAGATGTTCCGGGCTGACATCGACCAGCAAGCACGTTTTATTGGTCCCCACAATACCATGCCCAGCCTGTTCGGGCATCTTTTCGGGCATCTGTTCGGGCATCTGTTCGGGACAGCGATCATCCTTACATATCGCAGAATGAGATTCATGTGTCCTGTCCAGCCTTTTCGATGGGAGTCCGAAATGTACAACCGTTTTACTTTCGATGCTGGTACGTGGACTTCCTTTCGGTAACGCGATTAGGAAGTGTAATGTTTTACGCTGCTATTAAGGTGATGAAGCAACAAGTGCAGCTACTACCTGCAGGTAGCTGCAGCTACCACGTGTACATATATATGACCTTGTCATAAGAACGTTTCTTGCGTCAATCAGCGTATTTTGATTCGCACACGTGCAAGCAAGTCGATCGGAATTGTTAACGTTGATTGTTACTGTGGCTCTGTATTTCCCTTGATTGTTACTGTGGCTCTGTATTTCCCTTGATTGTCCCCAAGTCGAGGAATTCCGTATTAGTCGAACAATATCACAGCTCCATCTCGTCAAGAAACTCTTGCTTATTCCGCAAAACAATAAGCTGAACATTTGACAAAATCTTCTCTATACGCAATGAATTTAGTTTGAAAGTCACATGGTTCTACCTTAGGTTCTACCTTCCATAATTGAGTTCGGGTTACCCATGGTTTTGATTCTGCCATTATATCTAGTCAAAAATGGATAAAGTGCAGCAAAAAAGTAACAAAAAGTTGACTACACATTACTTCACTCAAGTAATTTACGATAAGGGGTCATTACTTCATTCCGTTCCCGATCACGACCGCGCGAATAGTCATTGTAAAGGAACTGACTGTCATATTTTCACATTCCCTGATTGTTTGTTGTGTCGATTCCTTGAACAATAAACGTCCCGTGTATAATGAAGCTGCATGCTAACTACCCAACTACCCAACTACCCAACTACCCAACTACCCAACTACCTAACTACCCAACTACCCAACTACCCAACTACCCAACTACCCAACTACCCAACTACCAAACTACCCAACTACCCAACTACCCAACTACCCAACTACCCAACTACCCAACTACCCAACTACCCAACTACCCAACTACCCAACTACCCAACTACCCAACTACCCAACTACCCAACTACCCAACTACCCAACTACCCAACTACCCAACTACCCAACTACCCAACTACCCAACTACCCAACTACCCAACTACCCAACTACCCAACTACCCAACTACCCAACTACCCAACTACCCAACTACCCAACTACCCAACTACCCAACTACCCAACTACCCAACTACTCAACTACCCAACTACCCAACTACCCAACTACCCAACTACCCAACTACCCAACTACCCAACTACCCAACTACCCAACTACCCAACTACCCAACTACCCAACTACCCAACTACCCAACTACCCAACTACCCAACTACCCAACTACCCAACTACCCAACTACCCAACTACCCAACTACCCAACTACCCAACTACCCAACTACCCAACTACCCAACTACCCAACTACCCAACTACCCAACTACCCAACTACCCAACTACCTAGGTCGCATCGCACAAGTCATGCTAAGATAGCCCGATACTTTAAGTAGCGATAATGACTTGAGGTTGGTAGTCAGCTGTGAATGTAATTAATTGTGGCATAAAGGCTGGGTACGTGCTGGGGTCAAACGGGCTATGGAAGGACTTATTCGCTCTACCCTTGTCAGACCCTTTTGTACAAATGCTATAAAGGTTTGAAAGAGCAAGCCACACATGGGGGGTGGAAACAAAGGATGGGAGAATGGAGCATGCACGTGGTGGAAGTTGGTCAACTGGTTCTTTCGCTGGTTCGTTGATCGGTACATCTGATCATTGCCGGCCTCCCTTCTGTGTGTTGATCTGCACCGACCAATGCACGGTGCAGTTTCTGTGTGTTGATCTGCACCGACCAATGCATGGTGCAGTTTCTGTGTGTTGATCTGCACCGACCAATGCACGGTGCAGTTTCTGTGTGTTGATCTGCACCGACCAATGCACGGTGCAGTTTCTGTGTGTTGATCTGCACCGACCAATGCATGGTGCAGTTTCTGTGTGTTGATCTGCACCGACCAATGCATGGTGCAGTTTCTGTGTGTTGATCTGCACCGACCAATGCATGGTGCAGTTTCTGTGTGTTGATCTGCACCGACCAATGCACGGTGCAGTTTCTGTGTGTTGATCTGCACCGACCAATGCATGGTGCAGTTTCTGTGTGTTGATCTGCACCGACCAATGCACGGTGCAGTTTCTGTGTGTTGATCTGCACCGACCAATGCACGGTGCAGTTTCTGTGTGTTGATCTGCACCGACCAATGCATGGTGCAGTTTCTGTGTGTTGATCTGCACCGACCAATGCACGGTGCAGTTTCTGTGTGTTGATCTGCACCGACCAATGCACGGTGCAGTTTCTGTGTGTTGATCTGCACCGACCAATGCATGGTGCAGTTTCTGTGTGTTGATCTGCACCGACCAATGCATGGTGCAGTTTCTGTGTGTTGATCTGCACCGACCAATGCACGGTGCAGTTTCTGTGTGTTGATCTGCACCGACCAATGCATGGTGCAGTTTCTGTGTGTTGATCTGCACCGACCAATGCACGGTGCAGTTTCTGTGTGTTGATCTGCACCGACCAATGCATGGTGCAGTTTCTGTGTGTTGATCTGCACCGACCAATGCATGGTGCAGTTTCTGTGTGTTGATCTGCACCGACCAATGCACGGTGCAGTTTCTGTGTGTTGATCTGCACCGACCAATGCATGGTGCAGTTTCTGTGTGTTGATCTACACCGACCAATGCATGGTGCAGTTTCTGTGTGTTGATCTGCACCGACCAATGCACGGTGCAGTTTCTGTGTGTTGATCTGCACCGACCAATGCACGGTGCAGTTTCTGTGTGTTGATCTGCACCGACCAATGCATGGTGCAGTTTCTGTGTGTTGATCTGCACCGACCAATGCATGGTGCAGTTTCTGTGTGTTGATCTGCACCGACCAATGCATGGTGCAGTTTCTGTGTGTTGATCTGCACCGACCAATGCACGGTGCAGTTTCTGTGTGTTGATCTGCACCGACCAATGCACGGTGCAGTTTCTGTGTGTTGATCTGCACCGACCAATGCATGGTGCAGTTTCTGTGTGTTGATCTGCACCGACCAATGCACGGTGCAGTTTCTGTGTGTTGATCTGCACCGACCAATGCACGGTGCAGTTTCTGTGTGTTGATCTGCACCGACCAATGCACGGTGCAGTTTCTGTGTGTTGATCTGCACCGACCAATGCATGGTGCAGTTTCTGTGTGTTGATCTGCACCGACCAATGCACGGTGCAGTTTCTGTGTGTTGATCTGCACCGACCAATGCATGGTGCAGTTTCTGTGTGTTGATCTGCACCGACCAATGCATGGTGCAGTTTCTGTGTGTTGATCTGCACCGACCAATGCACGGTGCAGTTTCTGTGTGTTGATCTGCACCGACCAATGCACGGTGCAGTTTCTGTGTGTTGATCTGCACCGACCAATGCATGGTGCAGTTTCTGTGTGTTGATCTGCACCGACCAATGCACGGTGCAGTTTCTGTGTGTTGATCTGCACCGACCAATGCATGGTGCAGTTTCTGTGTGTTGATCTGCACCGACCAATGCACGGTGCAGTTTCTGTGTGTTGATCTGCACCGACCAATGCACGGTGCAGTTTCTGTGTGTGTTTTTACTTTGGTCTGTGCTCTGAAGATAGCACGACATTTGGTTTACGTCGCGGGTGCATGTGTTTCGGCCTGGCTTGTGGATGTTTTAGGATTAGCTGTCTCCTGGGCTTGTGTTTAATCAGTTTCATAAACAGATGCAACTTGATATACTATCAGATTAAATCGGCTAACGTAGATGACGTCACAATCTTCGTACGGCCTTCACTGGCCGAGTGCCAATGACAATGTTCGCGCTATGAATTGGAGCAAGTCTAGTACGTTTCATCGCAAGTGTGTACAGGGTGATGATTGTAGGGGAGGGGGAGGAGATGGGGGGGGGGGGGGATATGTCGTCACTGGACCGAAGTATTGAGAGCAACTTCTCAGCAACTTCTCAGCAATATATCTCACTTTAAGATCTCTGATGATCTCCCAAAATTAATTAATTGTTTTGTGAGGTTTGTGTGATTGAGTTAATCGATGGTATGACGATTCTTGTAGCTCTTCGACATGAGAACCGAACGATTTGTCGTGTTGGAAACACCGATCCTCAAGAGATCACCGAAGTTAAGCAACACTGTGCTGAGTCAGGTATTGGATGGGTGACCATAATTCACGTGATCGGTAGAGGTTGGGGTGATGAAAGTTAGTACAGCAACTTCACTCGCCTTGCTTATCAACCTCTCGACAGCATGGATTTGTGGAGGAATCCTGTTGTTCGCGTTGTACCGTCCTTCGGAAGGGACGTTAAGCCGATGGTCCCCTTGGTCTTCGACAGGAGTAGGCTATGTGCCGGCACCGGGTTTCCCCTCCTCTCTTCTAGGCTAGGCTAGGTTAGGTTCATCATCATCCTCATCATCATCATCCTCATCATCCTCATCCACATTCACTCATTCACCGACGCCATTAGACCAGTGCCGCATGGCCAGATGTTAAAACAGTGCCGCATGGCCAGTTGTTAAAACAGTGCCGCATGGCCAGATGTTAAAACAGTGCCGCATGGCCAGATGTTAAAACAGTGCCGCATGGCCAGTTGTTAAAACAGTGCCGCATGGCCAGATGTTAAAACAGTGCCGCATGGCCAGATGTTAAAACAGTGCCGCATGGCCAGATGTTAAAACAGTGCCGCATGGCCAGTTGTTAAAACAGTGCCGCATGGCCAGATGTTAAAACAGTGCCGCATGGCCAGTTGTTAAAACAGTGCCGCATGGCCAGTTGTTAAAACAGTGCCGCATGGCCAGATGTTAAAACAGTGCCGCATGGCCAGTTGTTAAAACAGTGCCGCATGGCCAGATGTTAAAACAGTGCCGCATGGCCAGTTGTTAAAACAGTGCCGCATGGCCAGTTGTTAAAACAGTGCCGCATGGCCAGATGTTAAAACAGTGCCGCATGGCCAGTTGTTAAAACAGTGCCGCATGGCCAGTTGTTAAAACAGTGCCGCATGGCCAGATGTTAAAACAGTGCCGCATGGCCAGATGTTAAAACAGTGCCGCATGGCCAGTTGTTAAAACAGTGCCGCATGGCCAGATGTTAAAACAGTGCCGCATGGCCAGATGTTAAAACAGTGCCGCATGGCCAGTTGTTAAAACAGTGCCGCATGGCCAGATGTTAAAACAGTGCCGCATGGCCAGTTGTTAAAACAGTGCGTCGTTAAACACAACAAATCAATCAATCAATCGACATGAGTGACGGCTACGTGCCGGCACCGGGTTCCCCTTGAACCCATATAGGCTCGGCTAGGTTCATTTCGGTATTCATTTATAGACGCTGTTAGGACGTAGAGTGAGCGAATCTAGAATGCAACAGTATAACAGTAAGTCTGTTTCTCTGTGAAATGAAACTAGTGCACAAACGCTCGAGATTAAATTGATCCCCCCCCCCCCCCCCCCCCCCCACCCCTCCTATCACACTACCTCACCCCCGCCAAGCTGCATCGAAGCAATCCTCTCCGCGGGAGATAGCAGCCGCGGAATGTTCAGTAGATCCCTGTGAATTAAGTGACATGGTGACGCGGTGACATGCTCAAACAGCTGTATTGTGTTAATGATCTATGAAAGCGGATCGGATACGCAGGTAAGAGATCATGTGACATTCAAACTGACAACAGTGAAGATCGACATATGCTGATTTGGTCTAGACTTAGCCCTCGATGTCGCGCCGATGTCGCGCCGATGTCGCGCCGATGTCGCGCCGATGTCGCTAATATTTTGTGCTGTTCCAACTATGTGATTGCCACATGGGCGATGCTTATCACCGTGTTAATGCTTGCATATCTTTATCTGTGACCTACTTCTGTATGTTTATATACAATGATAACAATGATAACAATGATAACAATGATAACAATGATTACAATGATTACAATGATTATTCCATGCTTTTATCATAGTATCACAGTAGTATGGCAAATCAATTGGGATGACCGGTTTCAGATGATGAATTGACTGATGTAAATCTTATATTCTTCTCGTATCTAATTAACTTTGAGGCTAATAAGGTTTTGAAAAGTATTTTAAGAAGTCTCATGGGAAGATTTTACAAAGCATGTGGTCTTATCGGGTGATTGTTAGTGCTATTAGAGGCCGGCAAACTTCGCGTTGGTCCTTAAGTTAGCTAAAGTTGAACCGAGGGAATCGAGAGTTTCAGCAAAATCTTGCATCTTGCATCTTGCATCTTGCATCTTGCATCTTGCATCTTTGGTTTAGCGCAGGACTAAGACTACCCCAATATTTGCACTGATTTTGCTCGTACAATCGCTGGGTTATTACCACCTTATGTAGCCGAGTTCTGTGACTGGGACATACAAACAACAATAGCTAACAATATGGGAATGAATATAATTTGATTCGTATACCAGATAACATGTGACATATGCGACGTCGACATATGAGGATTACTTATATTATAACGGCTGGACCAGCTGCTTTTCCTGGCTCAGATATTTTCATTATTTTTAATATACGTTCTTTGGTTTTCCTTCGAAAAAAAATTAACACAGATTTGGGAGAATGCCCCAAATCTTTCCAAGTTATTTTGGAGCAAATGAACGCTAAAACTCTGATCGGATAATTTGTGATTGGGTTAAAGCACCTAGCAATGCCTACAATCATGACAGTACCCAACGTCCGGTATCAATTCAACTAATTCTACCGCGTGGTTTAATAGAATTCTTAAATAATTTGTTTGATATTGATATTGATATATTATATTGATATATTATATTCAGTTTGATATTGATATTGATATATTATATTCAGTTTGGTTAATTTTCAAGTGTTTTTGTAGAAACTTAGTTTTGAAAGTCACGAGATAGATAGATCCCAACCTACATTTCTTATCTGTTTCGATAAACATCTTGGATTTGGTTGTCTTCGAATATTTGTAACATTTGTTTTGCAGAATTGTCTGAAAGCTTCAAGATAATTATTTAATTCACAGAATTTTGAGTGATTCACTTTCCTTTCTACACAATTTTTCTTTGTGTTCGTGATGACCAGTCACCAAGAGATCTGCGGTCTCATTTCAAACTTTGATTCACCTGATCTTCAGCTCAAGCGTCACAATTTTTCTTTGTGTTCGTGATGACCAGTCACCAAGAGATCTGCGGTCTCATTTCAAACTTTGATTCACCTGATCTTCAGCTCAAGCGTCACAATTTTTCTTTGTGTTCGTGATGACCAGTCACCAAGAGATCTGCGGTCTCATTTCAAACTTTGATTCACCTGATCTTCAGCTCAAGCGTCACAATTTTTCTTTGTGTTCGTGATGACCAGTCACCAAGAGATCTGCGGTCTCATTTCAAACTTTGATTCACCTGATCTTCAGCTCAAGCGTCACAATTTTTCTTTGTGTTCGTGATGACCAGTCACCAAGAGATCTGCGGTCTCATTTCAAACTTTGATTCACCTGATCTTCAGCTCAAGCGTCACAATTTTTCTTTGTGTTCGTGATGACCAGTCACCAAGAGATCTGCGGTCTCATTTCAAACTTTGATTCACCTGATCTTCAGCTCAAGCGTCACAATTTTTCTTTGTGTTCGTGATGACCAGTCACCAAGAGATCTGCGGTCTCATTTCAAACTTTGATTCACCTGATCTTCAGCTCAAGCGTCACAATTTTTCTTTGTGTTCGTGATGACCAGTCACCAAGAGATCTGCGGTCTCATTTCAAACTTTGATTCACCTGATCTTCAGCTCAAGCGTCACAATTTTTCTTTGTGTTCGTGATGACCAGTCACCAAGAGATCTGCGGTCTCATTTCAAACTTTGATTCACCTGATCTTCAGCTCAAGCGTCACAATTTTTCTTTGTGTTCGTGATGACCAGTCACCAAGAGATCTGCGGTCTCATTTCAAACTTTGATTCACCTGATCTTCAGCTCAAGCGTCACAATTTTCTAGATAAGTACGGACTAAGAACGTGGTTGGATCATGGTTCCGCATGGTTTCCCCAACGACTTTGATTTTCTAGTGATTATGTGCACATAGTCTTGAAGATGTCTTGACCGGTGGAAATGAGTCATAATTAATGTTAGGTTAATGTTAGGTTAGGCGGAACGTAACACATAGTTTTCAGAAAGTCTGGCAACCAGGCAAGATTACCAGGCAAGATTACCAGGCAAGATTACCAGGCAAGATTACCAGGCAAGATTACCAGGCAAGATTACCAGGCAAGATTACCAGGCAAGATTACCAGGCAAGATTACCAGGCAAGATTACCAGGCAAGATTACCAGGCAAGATTACCAGGCAAGATTACCAGGCAAGATTACCAGGCAAGATTACCAGACAAGATTACCAGGCAAGATTACCAGGCAAGATTACCAGGCAAGATTACCAGGCAAGATTACCAGGCAAGATTACCAGGCAAGATTACCAGGCAAGATTACCAGGCAAGATTACCAGGGATTCTGGTATAAATGAATGAATCTTGATCGCTGATCTTACCAATCTTTCTGCCCGCCAGCAATCGCAATGTGTAGTATATACGATGACAGTACGCAGAATTACAACGCAGAATTACAACGCAGAATTACAACGCAATTACAATGCAATTACAACGTAAAATGAGATACACATAGGAAAGTTTGGTTGGTTGATTTCTGCTTGGGTTTTACCGTTGTGTCTTTGCAAGAGGAAGCGGCGTACAACAGTCTACAGGTGCCTACTTGTGTCTTTGTGAGAGGAAGCGGCGTACAACAGTCTACAGATGCCTACTTGTGTCTTTGCAAGAGGAAGCGGCGTACAACAGTCTACAGGTGCCTACTTGTGTCTTTGCAAGAGGAAGCGGTGTACAACAGTCTACAGGTGCCTACTTGTGTCTTTGTGAGAGGAAGCGGCGTACAACAGTGTGCAGGTGCCTACTTGTGTCTTTGCAAGAGGAAGCGGCGTACAACAGTCTACAGATGCCTACTTGTGTCTTTGCAAGAGGAAGCGGCGTACAACAGTCTACAGGTGCCTACTTGTGTCTTTGCAAGAGGAAGCGGCGTACAACAGTCTACAGGTGCCTACTTGTGTCTTTGCAAGAGGAAGCGGCGTACTACAGTCTACAGGTGCCTACTTGTGTCTTTGCAAGAGGAAGCGGCGTACTACAGTCTAAAGATGCCTACTTGTGTCTTTGCAAGAGGAAGCGGTGTACAACAGTCTACAGATGCCTACTTGTGTCTTTGCAAGAGGAAGCGGCGTACTACAGTCTACAGATGCCTACTTGTGTCTTTGCAAGAGGAAGCGGCGTACAACAGTCTACAGATGCCTACTTGTGTCTTTGCAAGAGGAAGCGGCGTACAACAGTCTACAGGTGCCTACTTGTGTCTTTGCAAGAGGAAGCGGCGTACTACAGTCTAAAGATGCCTACTTGTGTCTTTGCAAGAGAAAGCGGCGTACTACAGTCTACAGGTGCCTACTTGTGTCTTTGCAAGAGGAAGCGGCGTACAACAGTCTACAGATGCCTACTTGTGTCTTTGCAAGAGGAAGCGGCGTACTACAGTCTACAGGTGCCTACTTGTGTCTTTGCAAGAGGAAGCGGCGTACAACAGTCTGCAGATGCCTACTTGTGTCTTTGCAAGAGGAAGCGGCGTACTACAGTCTACAGATGCCTACTTGTGTCTTTGCAAGAGGAAGCGGCGTACTACAGTCTACAGGTGCCTACTTGTGTCTTTGCAAGAGGAAGCGGCGTACTACAGTCTACAGATGCCTACTTGTGTCTTTGCAAGAGGAAGCGGCGTACAACAGTCTACAGGTGCCTACTTGTGTCTTTGTGAGAGGAAGCGGCGTACTACAGTCTACAGGTGCCTACTTGTGTCTTTGCAAGAGGAAGCGGCGTACAACAGTCTACAGATGCCTACTTGTGTCTTTGCAAGAGGAAGCGGCGTACAACAGTCTGCAGATGCCTACTTATCTTTGCGTGGGTTTTTTCCGACAGCTCTTAATCTCTTCGAAATGAAGTAAATAGTTAATTTCCGGATGAAATGCATTGACTGTTTTACCAACGTTTCACCTTGAAGGTTGACAGTTGAAACCGTGCTCTATGAAGAACCCTCGTCACCAGGAAGTTGGGAAGATATTGGTGTTTACTCACGCTATATGGGAGAGGTTTTAACTTTCAATGAAATCTTAATAATAAAATTAATAAAATATAATAAAATGTTTTAACTCTCATTTATGATGACGCTCTCGACTGTTTTTGTTGGTTGTTTTTGTTGGTTGCTAGGTTTCTATAAACCTATAGTAATGCTTAAAGCAGGTCATTAACCCGTAGATAATGTGTATTTTTATCTTATCTGAACGAGTTTAGAATAATGTTGATTCCTCATGTCATTCATTACTGGCCCTATATGGCCCTATATGGCCCTATATGGCCCTATATTGCCCTATATGGCCCTATATGGCCCTATATGGCCCTATATTGCCCTATATTGCCCTATATTGCCCTATATTGCCCTATATGGCCCTATATGGCCCTATATGGCCCTATATGGCCCTATATGGCCCTATATGGCCCTATATGGCCCTATATTGCCCTATATTGCCCTATATGGCCCTATATGGCCCTATATTGCCCTATATGGCCCTATATTGCCCTATATGGCACTATATTGCCCTATATGGCCCTATATTGCCCTATATGGCCCTATATTGCCCTATATTGCCCAATTAGTAGTCAGGAACTTGAATATGATAAATTTCTACAATGCACAGCATGGTTTTTACTTTGAAACACAAATTACTGGCCATTGTTACTAAACCTTATCTAATTTCAGGTTCTTTGTGTTCCTTATGGTGCTTCTGGGTTTATCCATATCACATGATATCACATGATATCAATATCATGTAATATGGACAACACTCAAAACCTTCTTAACCAAAACCAATCTTAAAATTGAATGAAAATTTCAGTAGACTTTATTTAATAAAAAAAGAACAGTGTAACGGTTTTGTCATGGCTTGCATTTTACTACTGAAAAGTGATAAACTTCTAGTTCAGTTTGGTGTAACACCAGAGAGAAAATGATGATTTACTGTGTGCCCTAAAAAGTGCCTTCCTATGGCCAAAATGTAAGTCCCAAGGCAAAAACTGACAAACTTGACGTCCTTTAAAATTGCCTTGGAACTGTTAAGATGGTGACCGGTAATGAACTAGAAACATTGTGCCACCATCCTATTGCTTGAACCTATCTTGAACCTATCTTGAGGTGACCTGTATTGATTCTAATGCTATTTGTATGTTTGTCTGTTGCAGGGCTGTGAAGGCTTTTCAACAAGTTTTGTACGTGGAGCCCAGTTTTTCACGTGCCAATGAAGTGCATATTCGGCTGGGGTTGATGTTCAAAGTGAACAGTGACTTTGAATCATCTTTGAAGCATCTAACCCTTGCACTTATTGACACGAGCCCATGCACTTACACAAAAATTGATAGTGAGTAATGAAATTGATTAGCAAATATTTGTTGTGAATTGAAGAAGAGGGGATATGTCCGTGTCTCAGATTATACAAGTTAACTGGACACTAATATCGAACCTGGATTTCCAAGATAGGTCTGAGCTGGCAAGCAATGTGAAAGGATGATCATCGAAAGGAAGTGTGTTAGTGGTTGTGTAATTTTTTAAACATTTCTCTGTGGTAGTTTTCATTATCTACGACGATAATGCATTGGAGTTGACTTGTTTCGTTACACAATTGTTTTTAATGTATTTGCATTACAATTAGGATGCAATTTAGCCAGTACATCTTACATGTATGTGTAGATATAATTTTAGCACAGTGCCATATTTACCCAGATACCATACCTGTACTACCTGACCAGACTACCACAGACCAGTACCATAGTGGAACAGCCGACCGACCGGCCGGTCTTCTGTCTACGTTAAATCATTTACCCCAATCAGTTCTCATTGGTCTTCACATGACGTTTAAAAAATACCAAACACTTTTTCGGCTTTGCAACTTCGGAAAGATAGATTCAAGACTAAAACAATCAGATGTGTGCTCGTTTCCAGTGCCCTGCGTCTTCCACCCCACCGCCCATTGTACATGTATTGATGACAACATCACGACACATTCTCCTGCTATAGCGTCCATGCCAAGCCAGTGCTTGTGTATTGATGACGTCATCGCGACACATTCTCCTGCTATAGCGCCCATACCAAGCCAGTGCTTGTGTATCGATGACGTCATCACGACACATTCTCCAGCTATAGCGTCCATGCCAAGCCAGTGCTTGTGTATCGATGTCGACATCGTGACACATTCTCCAGCTATAGCGTCCATGCCAAGCCAGTGCTTGTGTATCGATGTCGACATCGTGACACATTCTCCAGCTATAGCGTCCATGCCAAGCCAGTGCTTGTGTATCGATGACGTCATCACGACACATTCTCCAGCTATAGCGTCCATGCCAAGCCAGTGCTTGTATATCGATGACGACATCGTGACACATTCTCCAGCTATAGCGTCCATGCCAAGCCAGTGCTTGTGTATCGATGACGACATCGCGACACATTCTCCAGCTATAGCGTCCATGCCAAGCCAGTGCTTGTGTATCGATGACGTCATCGTGACACATTCTCCAGCTATAGCGTCCATGCCAAGCCAGTGCTTGTGTATCGATGACGACATCGCGACACATTCTCCAGCTATAGCGTCCATGCCAAGCCAGTGCTTGTGTATCGATGACGACATCGCGACACATTCTCCAGCTATAGCGTCCATGCCAAGCCAGTGCTTGTGTATCGATGACGACATCGTGACACATTCTCCAGCTATAGCGTCCATGCCAAGCCAGTGCTTGTGTATCGATGACGACATCGTGACACATTCTCCAGCTATAGCGTCCATGCCAAGCCAGTGCTTGTGTATCGATGACGACATCGCGACACATTCTCCTGCTATAGCGCCCATACCAAGCCAGTGCTTGTGTATCGATGACGTCATCGTGACACATTCTCCAGCTATAGCGTCCATGCCAAGCCAGTGCTTGTGTATCGATGACGTCATCGTGACACATTCTCCAGCTATAGCGCCCATGCAAAGCCAGTGCTTGTGTATCGATGACGACATCGTGACACATTCTCCAGCTATAGCGTCCATGCAAAGCCAGTGCTTGTGTATCGATGACGACATCGTGACACATTCTCCAGCTATAGCGCCCATGCCAAGCCAGTGCTTGTGTATCGATGACGACATCGTGACACATTCTCCAGCTATAGCGCCCATGCCAAGCCAGTGCTTGTGTATCGATGACGTCATCGTGACACATTCTCCAGCTATAGCGTCCATGCAAAGCCAGTGCTTGTGTATCGATGACGACATCGTGACACATTCTCCAGCTATAGCGCCCATGCCAAGCCAGTGCTTGTGTATCGATGACGACATCGTGACATATTCTCCAGCTATAGCGTCCATGCCAAGCCAGTGCTTGTGTATCGATGACGACATCGTGACACATTCTCCAGCTATAGCGTCCATGCAAAGCCAGTGCTTGTGTATCGATGACGGCATCGTGACACATTCTCCAGCTATAGCGTCCATGCAAAGCCAGTATTAATGCTGTAATCAGTGTGCATTTAATGTGCGGTTAAAATGTGGCGGAAGGCGCTTAAAAAGGACATACATACAATGGAATTGCGAAGTGGTTTAGAGCCACGATCTAATTGTGGTGTAGTAGACGGCTTTGCTCTGTTTGGATTTAATCGTGGTCCTAAAAGAGAACTGGATCGACATTTCGTTGACGTTGGTGCCGACTTTTTCAGGACACTTTGAAGGACTCTTCAGAAGGACTTCAGATCCTTTTTAGGACCAAAAGTCAACCCAAACAGAGCAAAACCATTTACTACATCAGCATACATACATATGATGGTATTCGACTTAAAGCGTGGTCTGCTTCTTTCCGAAGCTAGAAAGTTGAAAAACTGGCTGTGTGTCGTTAATTAATTTGCTTCTATGACTTATTTGTATTTATATATATGTTTTTCTTTTCAGTACGCTTTCACATTGCTCATCTTTACGAAGCTCAGGGTAAATTCAAGACTGCAAGAGATAGCTACGAGCTCCTACTGCGGGAGAGAGATATACCTTCAAGTGTGAAAGCTGATCTCTGCCGCCAGCTAGGTACGGTACCACTTAGAGATAGGAAGCGGTAATATTACCGTAATACAGCTGACTGACTGTCAGAACAGCTGACTGTCCTAACCAAATAATAGCCAAAGCAACATCGCCTTCCCATGCAAGGTTGACGGAATCCATCCAACTTCCAGCATAGGTCAAGTTAAGCGTAGGGCGTGGAGGTATTATACAGTGAAGAAAGATTAATTTTGAATTGTACCTTTCATAAAAAATGAATGAATAGAACCTTTCGTATAGAAAATAATATATTCATAAAACTTGCAAATTGTCTTCACCAAAAAAGTTAAACCAATGGATGAATGTTTTTACATTTTTACCAATTTTACCACTTTTTGGTAATATTACCGGTAATATTCCCATTTTTTAAATGACCGGTAATTTTACTTCTCCAGTACCACTGCTTTGCTTCACTAAGAAGCTTGGGCAGAAGGAAAGTGAGGATCAACATTTCTCCAAGGTTTTCAAGATGCAGTGCTGTGCGGGGAAAAGTTTCTAGTAGTGCAGTTTTCCCTTGCCATTCATCAAAGAAGGGGTTTCTTAACATTTGCATTTCACCAACCTGTGGACCACTGATTTATATCATTTTATATCATTTTATATCATTATTGCACATCAATATCTTCTAAGTGCCAGGGATTGCAACTTTAGAGGGTTGTAGTGCCTCTTTGCCTCTTTGCCTCTTTGCCTCTTTGCCTCTTTGCCTCTTTGCCTCTTTGCCTCTACCTTCTTTCTCTGGGGGATTCAGCAAAAAATACCTTTTTTCTATTCTTTAATTGGTGTTGGTAAAATCACCTAAAAAATCGTCTTTAGTGCACATTTTTCATTGTAAAAAATCTATGTAAAACCTTGATACAACTAATACACAATGGGTCGCAGACCACCAGGGTGAGACTGGCTTAAAATCTGTAATGCTCATTACCATGATCACAACTGACTTAAACATGACAATTTCCAATGCATGTGCCATAAGAAGAGCAATCTACTTCCCGCTAGGTTAGCTTTGCGATAACCTGGCTTGAACATCGTGCACCGAAGCTCCTCTGTCTTATTTATATTATCTGCAGCAACGATATACAAGCCTATCTGAAGAATTACAATAGGATGGCAATAGGATAGGAATAGGATAGGAATAGGATGGCTACAGATTTGTCAGATCTAAGGTAATATTTACAACTTCATACTTTCATGTTTTTTTTATTTTTTTATTCTAGGATGGATGTACCACTGCATAGATTCGCTTGGGGAAAAGGCGCAGCGTGAAAGTGTAGCAATTCACTGCTTACAACGATCCATTGACGCCGACCCCAGGTCGGGGCAATCGTTGTATCTCCTTGGTAAGTCAATTAACAGACATTAAACTGCTGCGGCCAGATCCTCCGAGTAGTTTCAACCTAACCTCTGTAACTGTGGAGGTAAAGTTGTTATCACCCTGGTAACAACTCCTTTTAGCTTGATTCGGTTCATGGCTGTCGGGAACCAGACGCAATGATTATTAGTGGATGATCCCGAGCGTGATCCCAGGCTGACGGGTTGGAGCCTGGAAGTTCCTGACAGAAATTACTTGTGTTGTAGGTCGATGCTATGCGGCAATCGGGAAAGTGCACGACGCATTTATTGCATATCGAAACTCGGTAGAAAAATCCGAGGGAAATGCAGACACATGGTGTTCTATAGGGTAAGTTCACACTTCTATTTTCTATTTGCTTTGAAAATGAATTCGAATTAATCTGTGAATTCTTAATTGTGCGTAAAGGGTGGCAAAATATGAGATGTTAGTTTTTAGGTTTTTAAATAATGGGATATGGGCATGGCGTGTTTTGTCATGTTTGATCTAATTGGATTGCACCTTGGTTAGTTCTGTAGATGTTTTGGAGCGTTTCGTTAAAGTTGAGCTGAAGTGAGTTTCTCTTGAAAATAGAGCTGAGAATGTTGGGTCCAGGTTGATGCCTGTCCATCTATATTTCTGAATATCTCTGAATATCTCTGAATATCTCTGAATATCTCTGAATATCTCTGAATATCTCTGAATATCTCTGAATATCTCTGAACTAAATCTTGATGGTCTTGTTTTCTTGTTACAGAGTTTTATATCAACAACAGAACCAGCCTATGGATGCGCTCCAAGCGTACATATGTGCAGTTCAATTAGATAAAAACCATATTGCAGCGTGGAGTAATCTAGGTGAGTTGGCACTAACAAATCAAGTGTTCATGTTTTATCAATGCTCATTCAACCGAACGGTTTGTCGTGTTGGATCACCGAAGTTCAGCAACACTGTGCTGAGTCAGGTATTGGATGGGTGACCGTCATACATATGACCAGTTCTGTTTGGGAGAGAGGTTGGAGGGATGAAAGTTAAGCAACACTGCGCTGAGTCAGGTATTGGATGGGTGACCATAACACACATGACCAGTTCTGTTCGGGAGAGAGGTTGGAGGGATGAAAGTTAAGCAACACTGCGCTAGGTCAGGTATTGGATGGGTGACCATAACACAAATGACCAGTTCTGTTCGGGAGAGAGGTTGGAGGGATGAAAGTTAAGCAACACTGCGCTAGGTCAGGTATTGGATGGGTGACCATTATACACAAGACCAGTTCTGTTCGGGAGAGAGGTTAGAGGGATGAAAGTTAAGCAACACTGCGCTGAGTCAGGTATTGGATGGGTGACCATCACACACATGATCAGTTCTGTTCGGGAGAGAGGTTGGAGGGATGAAAGTTAGTACAGCAACTTCACTCGCCTTGCTTATCAACCTCTCGACAGCATGGATTTGTGAAGGAATCCTGTTGTTCGCGTTGTACCGTCCTTCGGAAGGGACGTTAAGCCGATGGTCCCCTTGGTCTTCGACAGGAGTAGGCTACGTGCCGGCACTGAGTTTCCCCTCCTCCCTTCTAGGCTAGGTTAGGTTCATCATCATCATGCCTAGAATTTGATGAGAATTTTACAACTCTTATAAATAAATAAATAAAAGATAACGGTTGTATTGCCTCCACCAGGAATCCTCTACGAGAGCTGTTCCCAGGCACGTGACGCATTTGCCTGCTACGTGAATGCAAGCAGAAGCTGCACCGTACCGTGGATCTTTGGCGCTGTACGCGGGTTAACATTGCCTCCCATGAATCCCAACCTCGCGCAGAGAATCAAATTTCTATCTGCCCACCTGACCAATGCACCCATGCCCAGCATCACCAGCAAGTGAGTCAACGTTTGGCAATCATTTTTTGCTCAGGATTGTTCAATTTAATTCAATTCAATTCAATTATGTTTTTAATTGAATTTGTTTAAAAACAGACAAAAAAGAAGACTTTTGGTGCATGGTAAATGTAAATGAGCATGGAAACAAGTCAAAGTTCTTACATCTCAAAATTGTAGATAAAAGCTATGCAATAATCACATTTACAATCCCTTGCTGATTGAAATTCATCTATCTAAAGCCTCCTTGAAATTACTGACTTTACATCTTGGCTGCCTGGATTGACTCTTGTTCTAAAATCAGTAGCATAAAACCCTAATAGACAACTACTTCC